>CAWUFW010011298.1:0-625621 GCA_963921515.1 Calotriton arnoldi
TCCAGCCACCCCCACGACCCACAACACCCCCCCACCCCCACAGACCTGCAACATGGAGCACCCCCGCTTAGAGCCATGTGGCATCCAGTACAGTGCACGCACGAACAACTTGCAGGTGGGAAACTGGACAGGGCTGGATTACTGGAGGCATGAGGACCATAACACGACCAACACATGGGACATGTCACGTAGCAGACGAACACGCAGCACCGCCCACCGTCACGAACAAGTGAACAATGTGCACACGGACATGAACAACAGACTCACACCCCACATGACCCATCACAGACATAGCAACACCCAAGGAGCCACGTCTGCATGCACAAGCCACACTGAATATAGTCCCACACGGCAGCCACTGTGCAACTCATCACACACAACCGAAACACCATTGAAGTCCTGTCCATGTAGCCCCTACTGCCTGTCAACCACACACCCCACAACTACGCCTATGTAAGACAAACAACACTAGACGCAACAGAGCGGAACAACATAAATGCACACGAACACCACTGAACCCATCAAACTCACAGACACACCATGCACATACAACATACCATCCATCCCATCCGTCAGCCCCAGTCTCATGAAAGGCATGTCATCCGCACAGCTGCCACACATACAGCAGTCACGCTAAGACACATGCCCATGACCAACCATGTGCCAGAAGTCAATTAAGCGCACGACACACTGTGAGCAACAACACACAACATGGGCCACCCCCCGAGCACTGCAGTGATGCACATGGCACAGGGCAGCACGCACACCAAGGAGATGGGACAACTGCAATACGTTGGCTGGCACACAACTATCACTCACTCATAACGATGCGTCCAATGCCATGTCCAGTAATCACAACAGACAGCAAATATGCAGGCCATGTCAAGCATGCACACACCTCAAACCATGCACTGTCATGCTGCCACAACACATGTCACGTTCGGCACCCATGGCTCACAGCATGTACCCCAAAAGCATATCCCCTCCCAAATGCGAATCTGGGGCATGGCCCCCATGTTGCCATATGCGTTCCTAAGCGTTCCATTTGAACCCCAAAAGCATATCCCCTCCCAAATGCGAATCTGGGGCATGGCCCCCATGTTGCCATATGCGTTCCTAAGCGTTCCATTTGAACCCCAAAAGCATATCCCTCCCAAATGCGAATCTGGGGCATGGCCCCCATGTTGCCATATGCGTTCCTAAGCGTTCCATTTGAACCCCAAAAGCATATCCCCTCCCAAATGCGAATCTGGGGCATGGCCCCCATGTTGCCATATGCGTTCCTAAGCGTCCCATCTGAACACCAAAAGCAAAGTACAAACCAGACCCAGGATGGGCCAGGAGCCCGCATACACCAGAGTCACAATAAGTAGGGGCACAGCAACACACCCATCGGCATGGCCAATCCGTCCCATGCCACATGTGCACAGCACACAGTCCCATTGCCAAGCACACACAACTACAGATGCTACAGCCACACACACGCCTCCGGGAAACCCATGTACGAGATTGCACGAACTGTCAATGTCAGACGACAAATACATACTTCGCCAGGTGCAACACAATAACAAATCTCATTCTCTCCACAGGTGACGAACTGCTGGATGCTGGGGATGGAGCCAGCAGCCAGCACAGCCAGCCTACAAGCCCCCAACGAGGACACACGGATCTGGAGGATCTGTCCTCCTCTTCGGACACGGACCACCAAGCAGGCCCATCTGGTGTGGCAGGGCCCAGCCGCTCCCCAGGACCCCTCCTACCCACCAACCCATCATCCAGGGCTGCTGAACATTCCCAGCCCCCTGCTGCCACTGTCGTTGCGGCCACACCCACGGTCATTGTGGCCACTACCACTGCCGCAACCGCCACCATCGCCGCACCGACCACCACCGCCGCCACCACCGCCACGTCTTCGCTGGCACCAGCCCCAGCGCAGGTGGTGGCCCGGACGACTGGATCCACCCTGGGAGCCACAGCGAGGACCGTGGTGAGCAATGTGGCTAGTGGGCAGGCCGGTGGCAGCAGGACTGGTAGGAGGAGCAGGGTCAGGGAAACGCCAGCCTCCCCTGGGAGCCATGCCCTGCCTCACATGGCCAGAGTCCTTGGGGCCTATGAAGAGGCCCAAGGACAATGGGTCCGGTCTGCTTCAGACACGCGTGAGGTGCTGGGGGTGCTGAGGTCCATGGACGCCCGTATGGGCCAAATCGTGGACCTCATGGGACAGCTGGTGGTGGCGGTGAGGTCACAGCCAGGGACAGCAGCTCCCCTCCGCCACCACCTGCCGGGCGCAGGGTGGAGCAGCAGTGTCCAGTTCCCCTGCGTCCACAGCCAGTGATCACACCTCAACCACCAGCATGTCGCAAGCAGGCACCCCCTCGCAAACGTGGAAGGGGCCGTCCGAAGTGGAAACAGATCTCCCGGGAGGACTTCGCACGCTCCAAACGCAAGTGAGGCAGCCAGCCAGCCTTCCGCCAGCCTTCCTTGACCAGCCACTGCATTGACTTGGACTACGATCCCACTCCACACAGCCATCTGGATGGCATGTGTGTGTTGGACTATGGACATAGAACCAGTGGGTACACCCTGATCATCACGCAGCCATGACCGACAGCTCATTGTCACTGCACGCACCACTTTTGTCATCACCTTACACACAATCACATGTCACAGTTTGTAATAAATGCACCTTTTTCACTAACTGCTGTTTGTGCCCTGTGTCTTATTTGTACGGAATACAACGGCCACCTTGGGCGGAAAGGCACCTGATGCGTGGCATGGCAATTGAATCCGGAGGGCCTGTAGGGACCTAGGGGTGGGAGACAGAACAGGAGCACATTCAATGAGTGTGTCACACACCCATCACACAGTACATGTCAACAACTACAAGCAATGTACACACATCGCACAGAGCAATAGGGCACAATGCCACAGCCACCAACAGTGGCATACTACCCTGGCCATGGAGCGTTGACACACAGCACGCAGTGAACAAACGGCCACCCTGACACAGCACACACACACCTGCACAGATACAGCCACATCAGCCGTCGTACATGGACACTCACCGTCAAGTGAAGTAGCGGGCGATGAGCTGCTGCCGCACATTACCAGCTTCCTCCTCTCCGCTGTCTTCCTCACTCGAGCTGTCCTGGTCTGCGGGCTGGGGCCCTGGTTGATCTCCGTCATCCACGATGAGGGGGATCTGCTTCCGAATGGCCAGATTGTGCAGCATGCAGCACGCCACCACTATCCGGCACACCTTCTGTGGGGAGTACGCCAGCGCACCCCGGTGCGGTCCAGGCACCTGAACCTGGACTTGAGGAGGCCAAAGGTACGCTCGACCACACGTCTGGTCCTCCCATGTGCCTCATTGTAGCGATCGTCTGCTGGGGTGCGAGGATTCCTCAATGGACTGAGCAGCCATGCCCCATTCGGATACGCAGAGTCACCTGGGTGTGAGGGACACAGAGAACCGTTGCTAATCCAACTGGACAGGGGACAGCATCGCACAGCCAGCACGCTACACCACTCCACATACTCACCGACAATACAGGCACGATCCTGTTGCATATTGGACATCAGTCGTGGCAAGATGCTGTTGCGCATTATGTGTGCGTCATGGGCCGAGCCTGGGAACTTTGCACACACGTGGGTGATCACCATGTCCGCAAGGCACACCACTTGCACATTCAGGGAGTGCGTGTGCTTCCTGTTGCGGTACAGGTGCTCAGTGGCCTGTGGTGGTACAAGGCCGACATGTGTGCAGTCAATGGCTCCAACGACGTGTGGGATTCTGCCAAGGGCATAGAATGCACCCTTCACTGCCGCCAATTCACGAGCCCTGGGGAAGCGGATGTACCTGTTCCGGTACAGCATCATGGCTGCCAGTACATCCCTCAGCACCTTGCTGAACATGGGCTGGGACATCCCTCCTCCAATGCCCACTGTGTGCTGGAATGACCCAGTGGCGAAGAAATGCATGGCGGCCATCACCTTAGCCGTGGGGGTGACAGCAGTCGGATACACCCTGCGGGGACGGAGATGGGGTTCTAACATGGCACACAGTCGATGCAGGGTTGGCCTGTCCAGCCGAAACTTCCTAATAACCTCTGTATCGTCCATGTCCGCCAGCAATTGGTATGGGCGGTCAATGTTCGGTCTCCGCCTAGGGACAATGGCAGAGGACACATGTCAATGCAACACGACACATAGCAATTTCGCATACACATCACTGACATGACTGAGCAAGCACATGAGCCACAGCCCAGCTGTCAAGCTGGGACGGCACGGCCACAATACACTTACACAGGTCTCCCAACAATGGCAATGGCTAGTGATACAAACCACTGCCATGTGCATGCACATGGGGATCTAGGCCCCAATGACTTGCGGGGCGTGCTGATGGGGACTGACTGCATATCCGTCAAGCGGCAACGCCACGGCAACATGAATGTCTGCTGAGCATGGAACTGCTTCCGCGGCTGGATGAGTATGGCACACGACGACAACGATGTGGGCACAGGCTGAGCGGCCAAAACAAGTGGGACGTGTGGCATGAGGGGATATGAGACAGTAGTAGGTGTCAGCACTGCACCCTATGTACAGCACTGTACGGATCACACCTCCCGAAACATTGACAGGTGTCCACATTGACAGCCCCATGCCAAGACGGCTGTGTGCTTGCAGTCACACGTCACAGGTGAGAGGTTACATTGCACGTGCCAGGTGGCACAGGTACATAGTGGGAGCTGGCATGTGTGTGCATGTGTCTCCTGTTCAGGTTCCACCAGATGGGCGCTGACTCTGTACTGACCATTGGACACAGCATGTTCCGTGGTAGGCTTGTGTGTGTGGGATGGTGGCACTGGATGTGCCTCCGTTGGGTGGGGGGCCATGCACAGGGCGGGTACGTCGATGATTGCGCATTGTTGGTCACGGTGGGTGCACCAACTAAGATGTGTTGCCCTGTGTTCAATTCCTATGTCCGCATGATGATGGACTGTAGATGTGGGCAGACTACACATTGGTCGATGTGCTGTCTATATGCATGTGCCTTCACACCAGGCACAGCTGCCCCTGCACATGTGACCCCTGCTGGACTCGCTGCTGGGTCTGTGGAGCTGATGCACCTTCTGCGCGTGGGGCGGACAGCTCTCCTCACTTCCCTCATTGCGCATGTCATGACTTTGCCGCAGGTGACATGGATCATGGAGGGCCCACATGTACGCGTGGGTAGGCTACACATGATTGTACACTGGTCGCCACCCCCAGTCAGTGTTTCGAATGGGAAGGTTGTCGTGCTGGTGGTATGTTCGATGTGGCGGATGGGCGGGCCTAGGTGCGGGCTTACATTCCGGACATGGGGGTAGTTGGATTGGCGACTAGTTGCAGTACACACGGGACATGTCTCTTCCTTTCCACATCTGGGTCATCCCTTGTACTGACTGACAGTGATACAGTCATCTTCGCCCCAGCCCTCATGTCCTCCCCTCGCTCCCCCAATATGCATGCTCACCTGCGAGGCTAGCGCTTGCACAGGCAGCCCCAAGCTCGCACCAGAGAGGGCAAGGAGTGTATGTGTGGGTCCAGTTGCACGAGTGGGCTGTCTCAGGGTATGATGTGTTGCGGGACGCCGTCCACCTGCGTGGTGCCCCAAATGGAGACCCGGCCTGCATGGACTATGCATCACAGTCTTCGCCTTCCGGATCCGCCACCTGCGACACCCACTGGCTGTGGCTGCCCTTGCGGCCAGGCCACGTCCGTCTGTGACTGATGGCCCACACATTCACTCTTTGGCCTCTCTGGGGAGGGCTCGGGGGTGGTGGCGCACGCGCTTGCACTTAGTCGCAATGGCATGTGGCGTGGTTGGTATGATGGGCAATGGATGGGATGGTGCGAGCCACCTCCCGTGACGTCAGTGCTGCTCGTGCTGTGGTGCGTCCCCCTACACTTCCATGTGACTTGTGCCATGCTAGACGTTGAGGTTCTATTGCCTGCGTGATATGACCAGGAGGAGCGCGAGGAGACCTCTCACACACCATGCTCCACTGCCATCCCGTGCCCTGTATCGCCTGTGCGGATTGACTATGTTGGGGTTACACCTGGTCGACTGGGGCTGTGTGTGCCTTGTCAAGGGGCATGGCGGGCGCACAACAGGATCCAGCTTGTCCACAGAGGGTGGGCTGAGGTGCGCCTGGTACCGCTTTGTACGTGTGCCCGGCTGCTGTGCACACATGTGTTCACTCCCCCCGACAGGTGTCCTCTCACAATGCCCAGGGAAGCGGTGGTGTACTGTTCATGACCCCTCCCAACACGGCGTGCTCCAACTTGGCATGTGCGCATCTACCCGTCGCACCCACCCACCTGAGCACTGCGTCCATACGACTTCACACGACACATGTGTGTCTTCCACAGTAGTGCTACTCATTTGCGTTGACATCCAATACCAGTGGACTACATGGTCATGTCACGACTGCCGTGTACTTCACATACTCTCATCCTCTCTCATTCGTACTTGTGAAATGAGTCAGCGGAGACAGTTTAGGTTTCAAACATTATATTGTGTCTTCTGTCCTCTGTGATGCAGTATAGTGGACACTACTGGCAGCGGAATACATGTTGAGGATATACTGAGCATGATTGCAAATGGGATAGGGTGTGGGGTTACATGTGATTGGCTGTTGCATGTGGGATGTGGGCTTCAGAGTGACATCTGCTTGGCCAAGGCTGTGCTAATGTACATTTACGTATAGCTGCGGAGCTGCGGACTTTGACACAGACGGTATACATGTAGCCTACCAGACCGCTTGGCATCATGGGCACAGTCCATCTCAGTTCCATGTGACAGGTTTGCTGTGGTTGTTCCTCATGCACGCGTGCATGTGAGATGACATCAGGGCATGTGCTTGCGTGCATGCAGCGGCGTGCCACTTGTTGTTGCACTGTGGTGGTTACTGGACATGTCACAGTCACTGGGGTCGTGTTGTTGTTGTATGCACTTGTCGTCCATGCAAAGGTCCTGGTATGGGATTCCCGGGGCGGGGGTGGGAGGGGTGCAGCACCCACAGACTCCAGGCGACCTATTCATGTCCACTGAGCGGTGTGTGTGTCCATGTGCGCTGGATCCATGTCGTGTCCTGGTTGTTCGTGCAGTTCCGTCCATGTGGGTGCGATACACAGAGCCCATGCCACTGCCTCCCACGATGCATGCGGTGTTCCTGGATGTGATGGGGTCATATCCGATGTCATGGCGATGTCGTTGATGGTGTGGTTACAGTTGCCGGTCGTTTGGTATGGCTGTTGTGGTGGTGACTGGCCAGTCCGTGCGGAAGCTAAGCATGGGTGCGGGGTTGGACATCATAGGTCACTCGGGGAACCTGCGTTGTGGTCCGACGAATTGACAGGTTGTCAGGTATGCGATGCCGTCCAGCAGGGCTTCCATGTCATTGGTGGTGTACATGTTTGCCAGCCAATGTAGCGGATGGTGGCTGTCAAGGTGTTGTTCGTAAGTTGTCCCTTGGAGGACCATGATGGGGCATGCTGGGTGACATTCGATGTAGCTGTTCTCGATGATCCATCGTGTGGAGGCACAGTGGTCCCATTTCAGTGCGGGTGAGATGTTGGCCACATACGCCATGCCCCCATAGGCAGAGCAGGCCCTGTCGTGTGCGTCCAGAGGGAGGAGTAGTGGTAGCAGGTCCGCCTTCAGACATGCCGGGTTGGAGAGGCATATCTCGACGGGATGCTGGTAGGGACACCTCCGACAGTAGAAGACGGGCATGACGCAGCTGAACAATGTGATGCGGTAAGTCAGTCGGTAACTTACGTTCAGCAGGGACAGGAGATCGCATCCCAATGTATGGAACAGGTTGGTTTTGTACAGCTTGAGCTGTTCGGCGTAGTTGGGTAGGTGTGTTGCGGTTGCCATTTCGCAGCGGTTCGTTGAGGTGGCGTGCTCCGGCTGTGTGTGCAGTCTGCAATGTGCACGCTCCGGGGTTGCTGTGAGCTCTGTGTAGTCGTAGGGAGACAGGACTTGTGTTCTGTTGGCTTGTTTGGAGGACACGGGCCCTCTTCCCACATGCTTCTCAGACAGTTCAAGGTCAGTGATGTGTGACTCCTTCCAATTAACTTGCATGTGGCCGACATGGGGGAGTGTTTTCTTCTTTCTTCCCCGTCCGTTGTGTGCTTCTGTGATATGCGCTATCTGCCCTGTGGTCGGTCTCCTCGGCATGCCTGTGTTGGTCTATTCTTGGACAATGGCTGTATTCACCGGCTTCTGTCGTAGGGCTGTGGTTTCGGAGTTGGAATGGAAGGTCATTCAGTGCTGTCTGCTCTCCCTTGTGTGGGCGGCAGGCTGCCTTTCCGCTCTGCGTTGGGCCTTGTGTGTGAATGTTATTCTTGGGCCACCTGTTGTCAGTCCCCGGGCTCTTTGGTGTTCCGTTTTATATGTCTTGTTCATATGTGCAGGGTGGTATGGGTGTTTCTGTGTGGTACTGGCGTTCCTCTTCCCGAAGGGGCCCTGCTTCTCCTAGTTGGTGTTGCCGCCGCTGTGTGCTACGCCATGTTTGTTACACTGGGGTGTGTCCTGCTGTTGCGTGTCTTCACTGACATGTGTGCGTCGGTTGTGTGGCGTTGGGTGTTGTCCGTGAATTGGGTGTTGGGGACATGTCTGTGGCCGGCCTGTCACGTGTCATGTGCGTTCGGGGTGGGGCTGATGTGTGTGCTGCTTGGTTGTGTCCCTGTGTCTGTGTGCGACGCATGCATGGCGCTGCGGTTGGCCTCTGCGTTGTGCGCATGTGTGGCGGCGTCATCGGCGCTTTGGGGCCGTGACGGGGTGGTTGGTTCCTAGTCCCAGGTGGTGTGTACACATGTGTTCTGCGATGTTACGATTTGGCCTGTGTGTCATATGTGGATGCGATGGTGGATGTGTAGTGTACACGCGCTGGTGGGGGTTGTCCGCTTTTTCCGCCCTTGCACTGTGTGCGCTGTTTGCGTGCACTTGTTCTGTGTGTGCCTACCTGCGTCTCCGCGGTACGTTGCGTCCTTGGTGGTGCATCAGCAGAAGCATGGGGAGTGCCTGCAGTGCTGGATTCATGCTCGGGGAGCCGCTTCTTCGTTGTCCGTGCTCGGCATCCGTGTTACCGCTTCGGTTTGTCGTACGGTATCTCTTGGCCATGGGAGCCGTTTGTTTGCGGCATCGTAATTTATGCGCCGGGCGGGACGTGTTTCGTCGGACGGTGTGTGTCAGTTGAGCTGCGCCGCTACATGTACGGGCGCACTTTGATGGCGGACGGTGTTGCTGGCTTGCCGGCGGTGTTTGGCCTACTTTTCGCATCGTAATTGGACGGGCGTGTGGACTGCTGCGTGCCGGCGGTAACTGGTGGTTTTTGCATCCGCCAGCACGGCGGTTGTGCTTCCGCCCGCCATCGTAATGGGCCCCTTAATGTCTTAATTTATAATATAATGTTGTTTTATTACATTTTATGTTATAGGTGTATATATAAACATATATTTATTTGTACATTTTTATATATTTATAAAATTTAAAAATAAATTAAAATTAATAGCTTAATATTTGTTTTAAAGTAAATATATATATATATATATATTACATTTTATATATGTATGTTTACATTTTTTTTAATTACATTTATTTCTTATAGTTGTTAAAATGTATATTAAATCCAAATAATTTTTTTTAAGTTAATTTTATTTTTTAATATATTTAACATTATTATTTACATATATAAAAAAGATCGATATTTTCTACATCGATATTTTTTACATCAATATGTTTTTTCGATATTTTTATACTTACCATTATAAATATAGAATGTCAATATTTTTGACATCGATATTGATGATTCGATATTTGTGTATGGGGATATTTTGGGCGTCGATATTCTATCAATGAACCCCCAGGCGCTGGGGGCCGCCCCAGAACCCAAGCGAGTTGCAAAGAACTTGGACATTCTCATTGATAATGCTCTAATAATGCAAGACCAAGTCCGAGCGCTATGTAGAAAAAGCTTTGCTTTGATGAAACTACTGCGCAGACTTTTTTCATGGATCCCCTTAAACTGTAGAAAGTCCATTACCCAGGCACTACTTTCTAGCTGACTTGATTACGGGAATGCGCTCTACGTGGGCATGCCTGACTACCTTTTCTCCCGATTACAGGTGGTCCAGAATGCTGCTGCTAGATTGGTCTGCAACAAGAGCAAGTATAGCTCAGCATCTGAAAGTCTGAGGGAACTGCACTGGCTGCCCGTACGTCAAAGGGCTAAGTTCAAGCTCCTGTGCTATGCTCATAGAGCACTACATAAGAATGCCCCATGAATCTTAAGAGATAAAATTGAATTTTATATCCCCGCACGAAATCTGAGATCTCACCATCAGGCCATGGGCAAGACCAAACGGATCAAGAAGGTTAGAGCTGGAGGGCGGTCCTTTTCTAATCTGGAGGCCGTCCACTGGAATGAGCTACCCTTAGACCTTCGCCTAACGGACAAATAATTGTCCTTTGGGAAGAAACTGAAAACATGGCTGTTCCCCAAACATAGCCAAAGCCACTTACTACCATTTTCATTGAAGTCTGAATGCCTAAATTGTCAGGTCAATCATCATTCTCATATCAGAATAACGCTTTCCTAGCGCTGTGATGTCACTTGGGATGAATGTTGCGCTCAATAAATATAAATACAAATAAGTCAAGGCAAAGGAGACAATTCATGGTATTTCTCTTCAGGAATTATGTTTTTGATGCGCCACTGTTGATGATGAAAGGTATCGAGCAATAATTTATTTTTAATTTAATTTTCAGTCAATGTTTGTACTACTTTGGTGCTTTGGCATGTCAACTTTTCTTTGACTGATATTTTTTCCTTGCATGCAGCCAGTCCAACATTCGCTTGTTTCTTTGGGGTAAACATTGACATGGTGCAAATATCTTCCTAACTTTCACTGGATACTGAGGAGGATGAACTGTGTGACGATGATTTAGATGACAATCGACTTCATACAGTGTCAATTTGCCTCAAATGATGTTACCCTTGGCCTTGTCCGGTTGCGTCAAATGTTGCTATTGGAATGCTCTGGCGGCCATTTTGTTTTCACGTCATGACGCACTTGCTTTTTCCTCTGCTTTAAAAACTGTCTCAAAATGGTTCTCTTTCCCACAGCCTTTACATATTTGTCCAATGATGGGACATTTACCTTCATGCCGAAATGAAAATCCACATCTAAAACATAACTTCTTTTTACTTGTCAACAGCACTTTATGTCTTTCTGTCTTTTGCTTTTTCTGCTCATGACTGATTTACTTAGGGCATCTCCGGTGTCCATGTCAGTGGCATGCCTTTAAGCACGCTCATCAGCTCTGGCAGTCATCAGCACTCGCTCCAGACTAAGGGGCCGATTCCGATTCGGGCAGGAAATCTCTCCGACCGAGCCGGACCCGGAGAGATATCCGACCGAATCGGACCCTAGCAGTCCGACCGAACGAGTACGATGCGTTCGCATGCTATCAGACTCGATTCGGTCGAGCCGGTCGTACAACGCGTACGCGGGCTCCCATTGACTCAATGGGTGTGAGGCGAACAAGGGCGCCCCCTATAGCGGGTACGCGTCGAAGCGGGTCACGCCGTACACGCACAGGTAGGGGGGATCCATGGGTCCCCCCTGTGTGCGACTCGCGCGGCTAGGCGTACAGGGGGGTCCGACACGGACCCCCAAAGTGAGGCTCCGACTGCTCTTTCGAGCCGGATGGCACGAGTCGGTCGGACTGCTCGCGGCGCGCATCGTACTTACGCGGCCGGGGAACGTCTCCATTGCGCGGTGCGAGTCGTGTCCGTGCGAGTCGGTCGGAGCAGTTGGGTCCCGCAAACGAGTCGGTCGGCGATTTCGCGTACGTTCGCATCGTACTCGCTCGCCCGGACGCACGTCCGACTCGGTCGGAAACAGGGCGTCCGAATCGGATCCGGTAAAGCCGAATCCAATTCGGAGCCCTACCGGCCGAGATCGGAATCGACCCCTTAGAGTTTCTATGGACATTCGTCGTCTGAATGAATCCGATATGAGAGTAGTCTGAGACCTGGCCAGAGAGCTAGTTGCATCAGCTCACCAGCTATAGGATCCCACCTCCATGTGCATTCAGGGACACCAAGGGCAGTATTATGCAAAGAGCCCCAGTGGTGGTTTCGGGGCGCAGACGTGTGCACCAGTTTTTTACACCCACACGGCACATTGGTATTTCAAAAGGTGCCAAAGACTTTTGTTCAAACCCTACTTGACTATGGATTTTGCAGGTGCTATATGTGTGCTGGCTTGATTCCAAAAGGTTCATGGCCTCACTTGCATAGGGGCAATTTAGCAAGAATAGCAAGAACCTAAAAGAAGAGACCTAGCTCTAGTAAATGTGGACTTTGTGATTGGTCAAACATGAGAAACTAAGCAACAGTCATGCATGATGTGTTCAGTTCATCTGTTATTTTAAGGTGGCATCTGATTTGTCCATTTCTTGTGTGCTTCTAAAGAAGCTCTGTGGCCATAGTCTCCAAGCAATTGCTTTCATTACCTGAGTGCTGACGAAGAGCGTCATGAACTAAAAGATTTTTTGGTCTCAATCCCTGCGATACACAAAATCACTTTCTGTGACAGTTTAGTATTTACTAAACTCCTTTTACAATTTAGAAAATACATTTTGAATTACAAAATGTGTTTTGTGACTCATTCTAAATTCCAATTAGGAATGGTTGAGAAAGGAGCGTCCCCACCAAATTAAAATGCAGTATGAGATGCATCAATGGTTTGCAACATGAGAAGAATGGCAGACCACACAAGATGGCGGACATAAACTAGGAAGACTCTTGGCCCCAGCCCAGTTATCTGCATCTAACTTCAGAGGGGAGCCCCACCTTAAATAATGGTGCAGAGTACACCTTCCTTACGGGGTACCTGAAATACGTAGTGTAATTTGAGACCAATCGGGAGCAGCTCCGGAGGCATGTTTACCCTAGGCTGAGTGGCTGATAATGCAACTCGGCTCGAGGCCCTCGGTGCTCTGCATAACGAGCCCTGAAGGCTGCATTAGGTGCATGGTGGGCCAAACTGAACTCCATTAAAAGTCATGGACATACTTTGTGAGGAAGTGCCGGGGAGGAGAAAACCGGTGGGTGAGGGAAGGCATCCAGGCTGGTGATGCAGGTTTTGGTGTGGCATTCCTCCTGCCCGCCCTAGAAGAAGTAACAATAAACACCCTTGGAGCAGTTGAGCGACAGATACAGTGTCGGAAATACTCTCCCTGGAGGCATTTTCACTGAAGACCGAGTGCTCCCCTAGCGACGTTTGTCAGGCTGTTGCACCCTTGGAGCGGTCAGCATGCAGCAATATCCAGTGCTACATGACAATGGTGTACAGCTCACCTTCCCAATGGGCAGGATAAAAGCCAACAGAAACATGGCAAAAGCAAGCAAACTTATGTCAAAAACTTTATCCCAGATGATTCTACCCCAGCCATTCCTTGTTCTTGCGTGCAAACTACTGGGAACAAACTCTGCTAATAAAAGGGACCAGATACTATCAGCAATCGGAGAAACAAGGACTACATTGAAAACATTAATCTTAATCTTCTGAGAGAAGACCAGCATACATTGTGTGATAGAGTCAAACACAATGAATCATACCTGAAGGAGCTGCTCTCAAAATCCAACAACTTGGCAAAGCAAAAGTAGACCCTGGTAAATTACGAACAATTCCTCAAGAAACAAGGCAAAGATGCAGAGGGTCGGGCTGGGTATAAAAATTAATGAATCACTGGTATACACCCGAGAATGTGGAAGGTGCAGCCACCAGGAAATGCATCAAAGCCAGCTCTAGATCACAGTTCTTCAAACTGTGGAGCGCCCCCCCTGGGGGGCCGTGGATGTGCTCCCAGGGGGGCGCAAATGGGTCTGCAATTACATGTCAATGAAGATAGCCTGGAAGCATGAAAGGTGCATTTCTAGGTTGTCTTCATCTGCATGCAGAAGTTAAAGCCCATAAAAGAGTGCTAGGATGGTACTACTCAGTGGCATCAGGCAGGGGTAGTGACTGAAGTCAGGATCAAAAGAAGAAGAAAGAATTCAGCATTTTATTGGGTTTTTTTCACCTTCCGGTAACTGCATACAAAAACATACACGCACCTCAAATGAAAAATAAATGCAAGTTGAACTAATCAAAGTGAAATATACTCTTTTACCTTATGAAACCTCAGTTGGTTAATGTGATCACTACAGTTGTGTTCATGTACGACCAGAGAGTCACAAAATTAAATCCTGATTGGTGTAGTGAGGAAAAGTGACTTGTTTACAGTGCTATGAGGACCCAGTCTGTGACAGAAAGCACTGAAAATGTCATTATTTTAAAATTGCATTGTACTGTATAAAACAGGCTGCTGTAAAACACTGTTTAGGATAAAACAAGTGCTTTGAAAATATTCATTTTTATTGATAAGCATTCAGACTAGGGGGCCGATTCCGATTCGGGCCGGAAAACGTACCGACCGACTCGGAGCCGGAATAAATACCGAACGACACGTACCGGTGCAGCCCGACCCGCAAAGTACGATGAAAAGCGTGCTAAATCCGACCGACTCGTACGGAACACAAGCCGACCGACCGAGCCGCGCGGAAAACAGCCATCCGGCCGGCAAGCACGCGAAACGAACCGACCGACACGCACCAGGAAGAATCCCGAACGAAACGTACCCGCGAACGTCGACCCGCCAAGTACGATGCAACGCGTGGAAAACACGACCGAGCCCAAGCCGCACGACCGACACGCATTCAAAACTGCGAGCCGAAGCAAACCAAAACCCCGCGACCGACGCGTACGCAGCACAGAAAACAGCACAAACACAGCGTGAACGAATAGGAGAGGCTCGCACGAGACAACTGGAGGGTCCGACTTGGTCACAAGAACGTCTCCTACATGCACAAAAAGAACCAAGGAAAAAAAAGACACAAAAAAGGCCAAACAAGCTATCACAAAGCAAATAAATACTGGGGGGGGAAACAGGGAACAAAGACACACCCACAACTCCACCCATATAAAGGACACAAATCCCTACCATGATCCTTTGCAAATTCTAATTACCTGCCCGCACTCAACACCAACAGACAGCAACCACACACACACTCACAGCTCATCCATCACACAAGCCACACACCAGCAGCACCACAACAAATAGCACCCTCACATACACCCAGCAAAACACACACTCACACACCCTCACTTGCACACCAACACACATATCACTCACCAGCACCACCCAACACCATGCCCCCAAAGAAGAATCACAAGTTCCTAGATAGTGAATTGGAAGTCCTGGTAGATGAGATCCTCAGGGTAGAGCCACAGCTGTTTGGCACATTGGTCCAACAGACACCCATGGCACAGAAAACCAAGATGTGGGAGAGGATCGTCGACAGGGTGAACGCACAATCACCATGTTTGCGCACAAAGGTAGACATCCAGAACAGGTGGTATGACGTGCGCAGGAGGGTCAAGGAGCTGTTGAAGAAGGACTACATCTTGAGCCAACACACCGGCAGTGGCCCTCCTGCCAAACCAGTATACCTCAGGCCCTGGGAGGAGAAGGTGCGGGCCATCCTATCACCAGTGAGCGTCTATGGACTAGAAAACATCCCAGAGCCTGGTGAGTACACAACTAATGTACCCAATATTGTGCCACAATACACACACATCACTGTCAAGGGAGAGTCAAACCATGCACCCTTAGCAAATACACACCAACCAAAACAGATCATCCCAAAATGTGTATGTCAGCCAGATAAACACAATACATGCCAGCTCATAGTGAAATGTAACTGTGTCATGACATGTGCAAACCTAACAACAAATACAGCTAGGCAGTGGCACAAATATAACCAACAAACACAGTCAGACATGTAGCCACCATCACAACACCACCTCACAGGGAAGCTCACTGAAAGGAAGGAATACTGTGTATGCTGGGCAAGTCAGTGCAGCCAATAGCATCATGGGAGTCGTAGTCACAGAAATTGCCCACCCTCACAATGCGCACATCAACACCACCATGAACCATGCACACATCACAGGCAGTGCAAAACAACTGACAAGATGGCTGACACTGGCTACTGCTGTGGGGAGCACAAGGCCCTGCTGGCAACTGTGCACCAACAAACAGCACAACACCACTGCCTGACATCCTGAAAGCCAACTTGCAGTCTCTGCAATGCAAGCACGTTGCATGGTGGGATATCTGGCTGGGTGGGAAGGAGGACTCACAGCACTGACCATAGTTACAAGCAGCTCACCTCACACACCCCCTCAACACAGACTCCACATAACCCTCCTGGGAGAATGCAATTCCTCACATACCAAATGAAGATCCCACAAAGAACCACCACCCTGGGTAATGCTGTGTGAAGCACAGGGACACACCTGGGACTTGTAGCCAAACAAACGCAAGGACAACACTGTCAGCCTTCCTGTCAGCACAGGCACACAACCCCACAGGGAAGCTGAGTCAAAGGGAAGGAAGCATGGGCATGCTGGGAAGGGGGGGTGGAGGCAATAGCATGATGGGAGTGGTAGTCACAGCCCAACATCCCCCACCCACATGGCCCAGCAAGCTCACACTGAAGCATGCACACCTCACAGAGAGTGTAAAGCCCCATCAAAGATGTCTGACACTGGTGCTCTGTTGTGGGGAGCACAAGGCCATGCTGGGAACTGGACAACAACCAACAGCAGGACACCACTGTCAGCCATCTTGCCATTGCTGTCACACCCACACACAGTAAAGTACACTCAAAAGGAAGGAAGTATGGGCATGCTGGGAAGGGGGGTGGAGGCAATAGCATGATGGGAGTGGGAGTCACAGCTCAACATCCCCCCCATGGCCCAGCAAGCTCACACTGAAGCATGCACACCTCACAGAGAGTGTAAAGCCCCATCAAAGATGTCTGACACTGGTGCTCTGTTGTGGGGAGCACAAGGCCATGCTGGGAACTGGACAACAACCAACAGCAGGACACCACTGTCAGCCATCTTGCCATTGCTGTCACACCCACACACAGTAAAGTACACTCAAAAGGAAGGAAGTATGGGCATGCTGGGAAGGGGGTGGAGGCAATAGCATGATGGGAGTGGGAGTCACAGCTCAACATCCCCCCATGGCCCAGCAAGCTCACACTGAAGCATGCACACCTCACAGAGAGTGTAAAGCCCCATCACAGATGTCTGACACTGGTGCTCTGTTGTGGGGAGCACAAGGCCATGCTGGGAACTGGACAACAACCAACAGCAGGACACCACTGTCAGCCATCTTGCCATTGCTGTCACACCCACACACAGTGAAGTACACTCAAAAGGAAGGAAGTATGGGCATGCTGGGTAGGGGGGTGCAGGCAATAGCATGATGGGAGTGGTAGTCACAGATACTGCTCACCCTCACAATTGGCCCATCAACACCACTCTGAACCATGCTCATATCACAGGGAGTGGATAAGGACTGACAAGATGGCTGACACTGGCTACTGCTGTGGGGAGCACAAGGCCCTGCTGGGAACTGTGCACCAACAAACAGCACAACACCACTGCCTGACATCCTGAAAGCCAACTTGCACTCTCTGCAATGCAAGCACGTTCCCTGGTGGGATATCTGGCTGGGTGGGAAGGAGGACTCACAGCACTGACCATAGTCACCAGCAGCTCCACCCACACACCCCCTAACACAAACTACACACAACTCACCTGGGAGAAAGCATTGCCTCACACACCAATCAAATATCCCACAAAGAACCACAACCCTGGGTCATGCAGTGTGAAGCACAGGGACACACATGGGACTTGTAGCAAAACAAACCCCAGGATAACACTGTCAGCCATCTTGTCAGCACAGGCACACAACCCCACAGGGAAGCTGAGTCAAAAGGAAGGAAGCATGGGCATGCTGGGAAGGGGGGTGGAGGCAAAAGCATGATGGGAGTGGTAGTCACAGCCCAACATCCCCCACCCACATGGCCCAGCAAGCTCACACTGAAGCATGCACACCTCACAGAGAGTGTAAAGCCCCAACAAAGATGTCTGACACTGGTGCTCTGTTGTGGGGAGCACAAGGCCATGCTGGGAACTGGACAACAAGCAAAAGCAGGACACCACTGTCAGCCATCTTGCCATTGCTGTCACACCCACACACAGTGAAGTACACTCAAAAGGAAGGAAGTATGGGCATGCTGGGAAGGGGGGTGGAGGCAATAGCATGATGGGAGTGGTAGTCACAGATATTGGTCAGCCTCACAATTGGCCCATCAACACCACCCTGAACCATGCACACATCACAAGGAGTGGAAAACAACTGACAAGATGGCTGACACTGGCTACTGCTGTGGGGAGCACAAGGCCCTGCTGGCAACTGTGCACCAACAAACAGCACAACACCACTGCCTGACATCCTGAAAGCCAACTTGCACTCTCTGCAATGCAAGCACGTTGCATGGTGGGATATCTGGCTGGGTGGGAAGGAGGACTCACAGCACTGACCATAGTTACAAGCAGCTCACCTCACACACCCCCTCAACACAAACTCCACATAACCCACCTGGGAGAATGCAATGCCTCAGATACCAAATGAAGATCCCACAAAGAACCACCACCCTGGGTAATGCTGTGTGAAGCACAGGGACACACCTGGGACTTGTAGCCAAACAAACGCAAGGACAACACTGTCAGCCTTCCTGTCAGCACAGGCACACAACCCCACAGGGAAGCTGAGTCAAAAGGAAGGAAGCATGGGCATGCTGGGAAGGGGGGTGGAGGCAAAAGCATGATGGGAGTGGTAGTCACAGCCCAACATCCCCCACCCACATGGCCCAGCAAGCTCACACTGAAGCATGCACACCTCACAGAGAGTGTAAAGCCCCATCAAAGATGTCTGACACTGGTGCTCTGTTGTGGGGAGCACAAGGCCATGCTGGCAACTGTGCACCAACCAACAGCAGGACACCACTGACTGACATCCTGAAAGACAAATTGCACTCCCTGCAATGGAAGCAAGTTCCATGGTGGGATATCTGGCTGGGTGGGAAGGAGGGCCGGATGTCAACCCAATACAACCAATGCAGACCATGTACACACCCCAACATTCACATGGAAATGCCCAAATAATGCAGGACAATGTGCTACACCAATATCAACCCCTGACTGTGACAACTTAGGACAATGCAATGTACAGGCCCGCATCCAGAGGCACAGTCACAACTGTCAGGTGTGTCAACCATTGATGCCTGCAGAAACATAACATACATTGTGTGTGTCTCCCTAAAACAGGTGATGATGGGGACACAGCAGCAGGCGCTGAGGAGTCCCCGTCCCAGGCTCAAGAGGATACGGAGCTCACTGGTGTGGAACAGCCACTGCCCTCCTCGGATGAAGAAGACCAACCTGGCACCTCCGGAGCAAGTCATCATGCAGCACCAGCAGGACCACCAGCTGCACCCCCTGCACCCACCCCTCCAACGACTGTCAACACACATACCACCCCTGCTGACATGGAAAGACCAAGGAGCACCACCACCACCAGCACAGGGACCCTGGACCAACGTGGGGCCATGGACACCAACACCACCAACAACCCCAAGGGGGCCCAGGATCACCTGTGCGTGCCACCTCAGGTACTGCACGTGTCGCCAGGGGTGGTGGGAGGGGTGGGAGACACAGGTCACTGATCGCAGAGGGATCTGGACTGCATGATGACCCACAACTGGCACGCATAGCCGATGCGTACCAGTCCAGCACCGGAGAGCTCAGCCAGGTAGTGGGGCTCCTCAGGGACATTGAACAGCAGCAGGCTGCCCATCATGCCCGCTTGGACTCACACATGTCCCGCGTGGAGTCCAAGTGGGACACACTGCAAGAGATGACGGCGGTGCATAGGGACATACTACAATGCCTCCGCCAGATGAGCAGCAACCAGTCAACACCTCCCTGTGTGCCCACAACATCTGCTGCTGAAACAACTGCAACTGCCACAGGGAGGGAGGATGACTCTGGCGGAGAGTCCCCTGCACCGCAGCAGCCTGCACTTGAGGGTCCCCCAAAGAAGAGGGGCCGTCCGAGGAGGGGCAAGTGAGAGGCCGATGGCCATGTGCAACCCCTGGAAGCCTAAACCTGTTCTGGATAATCACCTTTGTGCGCAAACTGTTCACCCTGTTGACTGCAACACAACTCTCCCACATGACATGGGGAGCTCAAGTTGGACCAATGTCTCAGATGACTGTGGACTTTACTCTGGACACTTCTGCTACCAGGACTTCCAAATCATCTAGGAACTTTGGATTACAATCACAATGTACAGCACCCACCATCCTGTGCACTATACTCACACATGTATGTCAATAAACTCACTAATACACCATACTTGCCTCTGTTGTGATTCCTACGTTGTCTCTGAAGTGGCGATGATGATCTGGGAAATGACACTGTGCATGCGTACTGCTACAGCAAGTACAACACCGGCATGTGAGTCATGGCGACGTCACACATATGAGGGAGGCACACCACCAGGGCTACACAACACATACACACCCTGGCCATCTGACTCATCGCCTACACTGATGTTGCCAGGAAATACGTTGCATTGCACAGACCCAACACCTATTCACAGTCTGTGTTAACTAGCCCACTGGTGCAGTAAGCAAATGTCAGTCAGATGTGTGACCACAGACAACGCACATCACAAAGTGAAGCATAGGTTTATTACACATTTGCAACATGTTGTAACCACCACAGATGCAAGGTAATCCCACCTGGCAGCGGGCACACAGTCAACAAGTGTAGAAGGAAGGAAGTCCATGGGTGTGGTGCACATCACCTGTAGGGACACGACAGCTACCACCCTGGAAGTCGAATCACGGTGTCGGGGATCACAGTTGACCAAACGACTCTGAAAGTACCCTCTGAAGGACAGAAATGACACACAGTCAAAAGCACTGAAGAACAGGACAGAACTGCAATACTCATGCCCAAAACATGTCACAAGATACCCACCCAGAACCAAGTTAGCATGTCAACACTGTTGGGGAGTACAGACTACCTGTAAGGACACATCGCTACACGCATACAGTCATGTAGCACATGCACACACTCAAACAGCACCAGAGCACCACCAACACATATCATGCAAACTCACATCAGTTACATGACATCTCTGGATACTTACATTCAGCTGAAGAAGTTGGTGATGAGCTGTGTGCGGACATCACCATCATCATCATCATCATCATCACTGGCATCGTGGTCCAGGCCAGGATCCTCCACAGGTGGCGGACGTTGGTCATCGTCATCCAGGATGAGAGGCAACTCCTTCCGCACTGCCAGGTTGTGTAGCATGCAGCAGACGATGACAATCTTGCACACCTTTGCCGGGGCATATGGGAGGGACCCTCCTGTCTTGTCCAGGCAGCGGAAGCGGCTCTTCAGGAGACCAAATGTCTGCTCAATAACTCTCCTCGTCCGACCATGTGCCTCATTGTAGCGCATCTGGGCTGGTGTCACAGGGTTCCTGAGGGCGTCAGCAACCACGGCATGTTGGGATATCCGGAGTCACCTACATACAGACAATTGCACATTAGCTGAGTTGGAAAAGAGGGTGGGACACTACATTGCAGAACACACACAATGGTACAAAGTCAGTACACACCAACAAGCCAGGCACGCTGGTTCCGCATCTGTGACATCATCCTCGGGATGCGACTACTCCTCATCATGTAGGCATCGTGTGCAGAACCGGGGAAATGGGCACACACGTGTGTGATGGTCATATCTGCAAGACAGACCACAAGTGCATTGACCGAGTGGTAGTGCTTGCGGTTCCTGTATGCCTGCTCCTGGGCCTGTGGTGGTACGAAAGCCACATGTGTCCCATCAATGGAGCCAATGACATGCGGCATCCTCCCCAGGGCATAGAAGTCACTCTTCACGCCAGTCAGTTGCTGGAGTCTAGGGAAATAGATGTACTGGTTCAGGTATATCAACATAGCCTCCAATACATCGCGGAGCACACGGCTGAACATGGTCTGTGACATCCCACCAGCAGTCGCCAGAGTGTGTTGAAAGGTACCGGTGGCAAAGAAGTGTAGGGCTGCCATCACCTTCACCTTGGGGGTCAGCGCTGTAGGATACGGCCGGCCAGGTTGCAGGTGTGGTGCCAAGCGCACTGCCAAATCATCAATCAGCTGCCTGGTGAAGCGGTACCTTCGGATGCTGTCACGTTCCACCATCGTTGCCAGGTCAGGGAATGGTCTATGGACAGCTGGTGCCCTGCAGTGCATAGGTGAAGGAAGAAAGATTGTCAGTCACCCCACATATGTGGCATTGAACACACTCAATATCACATGATACATCATTATGAGGCACAAGTACATGATGTGTGCAGTTCCGTAAGGACATGTATGGCACATACATGGCCAACATCCAACATCACAGTTCAACAAGTGGCATCAATAAGTCCCAGGTTGTGCCATTGGGTATCATGAGGACGTGTCACATTTCCCATCTCCTGCTGCCACGTTACAAACACACCCCACAGTGACATGTGAGGATAGATGTGCCCCAGGCATCACAGCCCAACGACAGGTAGATTCCCAGGGACCCTGTATTGCCACATGGACACTGGCATGACATGGCGTATCATGTATACACCACAGCAAAACAACCATGACCCCCACAGGTAGTGGTGCCTGTTGCCTCGGCAGGACAGACATGGACGTCTGTGACACACACACGCACAACATCAAAGTCCATGCACAAACAACGTGGATATGGAGACTGTCTCCCATTGTGCACATGAAATCAGAGACATTGTAAACACAACATGCACACAGACTGCGGAGGACCATCACTATTGTGCCAATGGGTCAGACTGGGTTAAACATACCGTCCCACATGGGACTCAGGGGGCATGTGACATGACATACACATACAACACCGTGAAATGTGACCATGCCACATGCTCAGATATGAACAGTTGCACTTCACAGTGTTCATGTACACGAAACACCAAGGATACTGTCCCCATGAACACGTGCACAGCCTGGGGGTGGCTGCCCCAAGTGACACTCACAGAACAACATGTTCACCCCCATACACGGAATAGGTAATGCAGCCTTACATGCCTTAGGATACAGTTTGGACAGGCTGTGGTGTTGTAGGTGTGCCCCTCACTCCCTGGGAAGTATATGTGGCTGGCATATGTTCACCTGTGACAGGCATGGTGACATATGCCAGTGACAAGTACAGGGACGCGTTGGACAGCAATGGACCGATCGGTGCGCACACATTGGCCATTGCATTCAATGTGTGCTGGTACGCGTTGTTTTCGCAATACGCGTTGGACAGCAATGGAGCGATCGGTGCGCACACATTGGCCATTGCATTCAATGTGTGCTGGTACGCGTTGTATTCGCAATATCGCGTTGGACAGCAATGGACCGATCGGTGCGCACACATTGGCCATTGCATTCAATGTGTGCTGGTAAGCGTTGTATTCGCAATACTGCGTTGGACAGCAATGGACCGATCGGTGCGCACACATTGGCCATTGCATTCAATGTGTGCTGGTGCAGCGTTGTATTCGCAATCGCGTTGGACAGCAATGGACCGATCGGTGCGCACACATTGGCCATTGCATTCAATGTGTGCTGAGTACGGCGTTGTATTCGCAATACGCGTTGGACAGCAACGGACCGATCGGTGCGCACACATTGGTTATTGCATTCAATGTGTGCTGAGTGCAGCGTTGTATTCGCATATCTGGCGTTGGACAGCAATGGACCGATCGGTGCGCACACATTGGCCATTGCATTCAATGTGTCGCGAGTGCAGCGTTGTATCCGAGTGCAGCGTTGAACAGCAATGGACCGATCGGTGTGCTGGCGGCCCATTGCAATCAATGTGTCGCAGTGCAGCGTTATATCCAGTGCAGCGTTGAACAGCAATGGACCGATCGGTGTGCCCGGCAGGCCATTGCAATCAATGTGTCGCGAGTGCAGCGTTGTATCCCAGGTATGCGTTGAACAGCAATGGACCGATCGGTGTGCCCGGCCGGCCCATTGCAATCAATGTGTCGCAGTGCAGCGTTGTATCCCAGGTACTCGTTGAACAGCAATGGATCGATCGGTGTGCCCGGCCGGCCCATTGCAATCAATGTGTGCGAGTACAGCGTTGTATCCCGAGTGCGCCTTGAACAGCAATGGACCGATCGGTGTGCCCGGCTGGCCCATTGCAATCAATGTGTCGCAGTGCAGCGTTGTATCCAGGTACGCCTTGAACAGCAATGGACCGATCGGTGTGCCCGGCCGGCCCATTGCAATCAATGTGTGCGGGTGCGCGTTGTATCCCGAGTACGCCTTGAACAGCAATGGACCGATCGGTGTGCCCGGCCGGCCCATTGCAATCAATGTGTCGGGTGCGCGTTGTATCCCGAGTACGCCTTGAACAGCAATGGACCGATCGGTGTGCCCGGCCGGCCCATTGCAATCAATGTGTGCGGGTGCAGCGTTGTATCCCGAGTGCGCCTTGAACAGCAATGGACCGATCGGTGTGCCCGGCCGGCCCATTGCAATCAATGGGTGCGGGTACGCGTTGTATCCGGAGTACGCCTTGAACAGCAATGGACCGATCGGTGTGCACCCATTGGCTATGGCCTGGCCTGGCAACCGGACGCGTTTTCAAATTTTGAGCGAGTCTGATGCTGGAAATTCAGTTGGTCACCCACAACAATGTTGCAAATTCATGGGTGTCATGAAGTTGAACTTTTGAAGGATGCTGTGGGCGTGTGTAAGTGGTGCAATTCCATGGATTGGCCAGATTCAGAAGATGCTAACTACTTGGACCTATCACTTTGGACACATGGGACAGTAACTGCCTCTGCAGCACACATATAATGCTGGCTGTTCCCCTGAGAGCTCACTTGCCTGCACTACATGCTCCAGGACGACATCTGCCACCACCACTGCTGCTGTATCTGCACCCTCTGGATCCTGCAATGGCACGTACTGTGGAGAGAGCCCCAGCCTTCAGCACTGAGGAGAACCAGGCCCTGCTGGACAGCCTCTTTCCACAGTACAGCAAGCTGTATGGGAAAGCAGGGGAGCAGGTGAGTGCTCTGTCCACTGCCTTCCTAAATGTGCATGTTGTCTGACTAGCAAGGCTAACAGTCTGCACGCCACTGGCTAGCAGGCTCACTGAGTAGTTGTCACCCCCATAGTGTGTAGTTACATGCACTGGACAGGTATAGTGCAGTGACAGTGCATTTAAACACGGTTTTACTTCCCAAGCAATGATACCATGTAGTTACTGCTGGCATACTGTCCATGGCCATCTTTGCACTGCCTGTGTACATCATGTGCCCCTGTGATTGAGACATATATACACAACTGTGTAATGCACGGATATGTTGCATGTGTAGTAATAGCATTCTCACTTTGTCATCCTCACAGGTTGCTGACCACCAGAAGCAGAAGATATGGCTGACCATCGTCCGGGCAGTGAGATCCGTGGGGGACTACAAGCGCCGGATCCGCAACTGCCAGAAGAGGTGGCAGGACCTTCGGGGCTGGACCCGGAGGATCGCACGGGTCCAGCTGAAGCTGTCGATCCTTGCAGGAGGGGCGGAAACCGGACCCTGACCCCCCAAATGCTCAGGATCCTGGAGGTGGTCTTCCCTGATCTGGATGGGCAGCTGAAGGCCAGAGAGCAGCAAGGAGGGGGTGAGTCCATGACTGCATTGTGAACTTTGTCTGCCATGCTATGTGCCCTCCTCTGGCCTGGTTAAACTTCCACAGTACATCAGTCATGTGGTTCAGGACCCATGTCCCTCAATTGTGCACTGCCCACTCCTCATCTGATACCCAGGTGTGGCCCTTGCAGTCAGGGAATTGTGTCACTTGGGTACTGTGTCCTTGCAGTTTGCTTGACTCAAGGTGGGGGACAGCATCTGTTCCCCTAACTCTGTGGTGGGCATCTTGGGTGGGTCCATTGCTTACACAATGCCTGTGTTCTGACATGTAATCTGCGTGTCACTTTGATATGTGGTCCAATTGCTGAGCTGATCCACCACATGTGCCTGGGGTATCTGGCACACACCCATGCTGCGGGTGGGAACAATGTTTGGGCCCCAGGAGTGTGTATATTACGTGTGTCACACATACTTAGCCAGCTGCCTACTGTCCAGGGCTCATCCCTCATTCATGGGGGCAGGACAGTCATGCCTACTCCAGGCCATACAATACACTCTGTACTCCCACTCCCGTGTATCAGCTGACACGTTGTGCTCAGTGATATGTCCCCTCAGGTGTCTGCCTCTGTGTCAGTGTGCTGTGGCTTCGTTGTCAGGACTGCTGGGGTGTTTCTCGGTTGGGGCTCAGCATGCCACCGGAGATGTGACCATAGGAGACGATACGCGTGTGACACATAGGTGTTTGAACACCTGACCGTGCAGACTGGGGTATGTGAATGTGAAGTCTATGCAGCTGTTTCCCATTCACAGCAGATTGTGAGGTGCTCAGGTTCAGAGGGTTGTGTTACAGGTCTCCCATATGTCCAATCGGTATGACCTGGACAGATAAGGATTCAGATGATGTGGTGTGTGGGGGATGTACATGTGCACTTGTTCAGCTCCAGGACTTGCATTCCCCATGACCTACTATTGTGACACAGTGCAGACTGTTGTTGTGTGGCTGCCCTGCCCATGTGACTGGAGACAGTGATGTATGACTTAGCAGGCATGCCTGTGCCATGGCATGTGACTTCCTATGGGTGATCCTGCAGGGGAGTGACATGTGCTACATGCACACCATAGTGGCAATGGCTATCAGCACATGGGTGCATCGTGGTGTCTGTTGCTGGTATGCATCACATGCATTTCATATATCTGACTCTGGGCATCACTTTCATCCGGGCACCTGTACTGACTCAGTGGCAAGAGTTGTGATGTGTGCATGTTCACATGCTTCACCGTGTTCTCTGCACCGTCCAACTACTGTGTAGGTGGTGCATGTGTCCACACTGGGGTATTGCCAGCCAACGGACGCCAGACAGATGGGTGCAAGGCCAGGTGGGAAGTGAGTGCCATGGTTGACGATCAGACTGACAATTGGCTTCTCCTATTCTGTTTGTGCAATTTTAGCAATGTCCAACTAAGGATGCCAGGCCTTGCTCTGTATTGTGCTGTACTTACTGTGGTGTGTGCGTTCGGTGCAGGTGACTGATGTCTGTCTGTTTCCCTATTGTTTGCAGATACATCCACGGCCTCAGGAGGGGACAGCTCCACGGACCAGGAGGAGCCGCAGAGCCAGACTGGGTCAACAGCCGAGGAGTGATCGGAGGGACCCAGTGGCACGGAGGGCGAGGGGAGCCACACCGAGGAGTCCTCAGCACCATCCACCTCAGCTGAGGACCACAGCAGCTCGGAGGATGACTCCCTTATGGAGGCGGGTGTCAGCAGCCACCACACCCCAGCTAGTGTCGCTGTCCCCGCCACCACCACCACCACCGCCCTCCCATCGGCTCCTATTCCCGAGGTCCGTGGAGGCTCCCATGTTCGGGAGCGTGTCTCCTTCGGGCCAGGCACCGCACCCCCTGCCCCTGTGTCCCCTGCTGCCCTGAGTGAGGAGTCTGTGTACCTCCTTCGCCAGCTCCATGTAGGGCAGACAGCGATGCTGAGTGTCCGCCATGCCCACACCACTCTGTTGACTCAGCTGGTGTCGTTCATGGAGGGCATCTCATCGGGCATGTCTGCCCTACAGAGGGGCAATAGGTCCATGGACTCCTCCCTGACGGCAGCAGTGTCCCTCCTCCAACAGTCCCTCACCCCTCCTGCCTCTGCCCCATCCACACTCCCCAGCACCTTACCTGTCCCAAGCACACACACACCGGCACAGGCACACACCAGCACAGACACGAGCAGCACACACACACACACGCCACAGACAAGACGCACACTCACGCACAGTCAGGGGACTGAAACCACACTCACAGGGGATGGGGCCCAGTCACACACACACGCATCCACAAGCACTGCGCAGTCCACAGTTGCCTCTCCCTCCAAAGCCCCCTCCGTTGCCTCACCTGCAACCCCAAAGACCCAGCGTCTCTTCCTCAGTGACCTCGGCCTCTTCCCCTCCGATCCAGCTGATACAGCATTCAGGGGGAAGAGGAAGCCCACCCACATGGAGCGGAGTGCCCCTCGCCACCGGACACCCTCCCCCAGGCGCAGATTGACTGACGCACCCATCCGCAAGTCCCCCCGGATCCGGAAGAGCAAGACCCCGCCGCCGCCCTGCAGCTCAGGCACCAAGTATCCTTCCTCCATCCCTCAGGCCCCCACTCCACAGGTGCCCCCACCACACCCTGCCCCAGGTTCCCCCACCCACAGATACACCATCCCCAAAAGGATCAGGCCTTCTCCCCCTGCCACTTGCTCTTCCGGCCACACACACCCCGCTGCGCTTGTCTGTGCCACTGGTGTGGAGACGGTGTCCTCCCCCTCTGTCCTGCCCACCTTACCTGATCCCCATTCTCCTCCCCTGGAGGTAGGCACTGCAGTGGAGTCCACTACCACCCTGTCTGACTTGGGCACTGCAGTGGGGAACCTGTCCACTCCATCTGCACGGTCCCCTGCAGTCTTGCCGGCACCCACACCATCAGAGTCATGCCCCCACTTGTGCCGGCACACACCATGTCAGACACCTCCACTGCAGTTGTCAGTGGCTCTCCAGCACCCACCACCCCTTCCCTGCCTCCTTCTGGTGAGCCATGATTCTGTACCTGCGGTGCCTGGCCTGCCCCCCCGTATGCCCCTCCGAGGGGATTGTCCCTGGCTTTCATCAGTGCAGGCATGCGTAGGGTGACATCTGCCACTGTCACCCTGTTTTGACTTTCAAGTTGGACTGGCCATTGGCCTTTGTTAACATTTGTGCTGGACATCAACTGTTAGACCCACATATGCTGAATAAAGCACCTTTCTGTTCTCTAGTGCTTTTGCTTCTGATGTACATGTTATTGATGATGCTAACCATGCCCTTGCTGCAGTGATGGTGATATTTGGTCTCATAATAATGAAGTGTTACTGTGCAGGAACACATGTGGTCCAGGGGAATGTGTCCTATCCTGTGGTGTATCCATGTCATCCTTAGCAGCATCTGAGGGTGTCATGTGTTCAATATTTGGCAATGGGATTTCCTACTTACATTAGCAATTTCACATCTGTGGCTTCCACCCCTGCACATCTGTTGTGCCTGCCATTGTTCAATTCGTCTACTTCCCTGACCGTGTGGCCATCTCCACTGGACATGCAGGTTTGGGCATCAATGGGGAAGGACTCATCTGTGTTGTCAGTGCAACATTGCTATACAAGTGTGTTGGATCAGTGCTGATGATTTCGTTGGCACTCCCATGACCAGGCTGATGTGACAGGAGCATTCATTTGGTGCTAATTGTTGAGTGTGTGACCAAGTGCTCAGCTGACATGATGGAGCCCTACTGAGGCAACATATGGCACAGCTTTCCTCACACAGGAGTGGAGTCCCCTCATGGCAATGTGTACTCCTGTGACATTGCCTGCGCCCAAGGTGTGTGTTATATGAGCATGTCTGTGTGTTCACTTCCGTTTAGCTGTGCATGCTGGGATCCCTAGTGTTGTACCTGTTTGTGATGCTTGCTGAGTTGACCTATGTACCCCCCAAGTCTTCTCCCTGTATTCTCTGTGATGTGGGTGCATGGCACATTACTGGTCATCAGGGTGTCACCCATAGGTGTGTTTGCTGTCAGGGCTGAGTTTGTGTGCAGACGCAGATGGGTCACAGTCAGGATTCCCCTTGGCACTTGTTGTTTACACCTGTCATGTGATTTCCAGTTTGTGTTATCTTTCAGTGATTGTGATACGTTGTGTGTGTGACTGCTGGCACTCCTCAGGGTCCGGGCTGCAATGTTGGTAGTTGTCTATGTGTGTTCTTTGTGGGTGTCCTTGGCTTCTTCATTGGTGTGTGACTGTGGCTGGGATCCCATTGGTTGGTGTGGTATTGCCGTCATGTCCATGTACAGCGTAGTGTGCAGTGTGTCAGACATTCAGGAGTCTTGTTGAGTGGCCATGTGTGATGTGTTTCTGCACCTTGGTTCTCACCCACCACCCTGGTATTGTCATGGGTGCATGTGCAATGTCACCAGTGCATGTGTGCTTCACTGCTGCACATTGTTGGAGGTCGAGGTGTGTGGTGTTGAGTGTGTGCAGATGAGAGTTGTTGCCCGGCTAGGCCCCTGCCTCCATGTTGGCCTTGGCTTACTGGCCGTGCTGATTGATTTGTGCTTGTGTAGGTGTGATGGTAGTTTGTTGCTCAGGACACATGACTGTGGTTCACAGTGTGAACGACATCTAGCTTTGTCATCACAGTGGGATTGTAATGCAGCCCAGGGTCACCACATTGTGGGGACCCTGGGGGTAGTGCTGTGGTGTGTCTGTGTCTTGCTGTGTCAGTCGCTATTCCTACATGCTTGTGTGACATGTGTGATTTGTGCTCCCTCTCATCTGACAATGCCTGATTGCCCACACAGGGTATTTGGATCCATGAGTTACCTTTGTGTGGCACTGTATGCACATCTGTGTAATTGGTATTCAGGCCTCCTCATGTGTTGTGTGGTTGCCTGGGGACACTGGCACCCCCCTCACCTGTTATGTTTGATGTGCAGTGTGGGTCTGCCTGTTTGTGTTTGTGCATCTGCACCACTGCATTGGCATATCTTTGGTGTGCCATTGGCTGTATGTTGTTTGGTGGGTTTCCCCTGCTGTCCCTGGGACTCCTAGGTCATCGGTCAGCACAATGATCATGGTTTGTGTGTCCCATTGCTGCCATGGTATGGTTTCTGTTCACCTCACATCTACAGTCTCCACAGGGTATCTGCATTTGTGTGCCCATTGGTGCAAATATGTGGGTCTGCATTCTGATGGTCACTTCTGTCATTGTGTCATTGATGAATGTTGACAGTGTCAGCCCCCATGGGTGTTGTTTGTCTGCACATGGCCAAAGGTATGTCTTATTTGCACTGCAGTATTTGCCTCCCCCAATCTATGTTGCAATGGGACACATGCACTACTTTGCCAATGATGTGTTTTATGTTCTGTGACCAGGAATCATCCATGCAGTTTGGCAGTTGCAGCTTTTTCTTTGTCAACACTTGCATTTTGGTCACTGTGATGATGGGGGTTTAGGCCCCATTGCCACAATGTTCAAATTGTGCTTCAGCTATGGAATCCACACTTACCTTTTGGTCACTGTGATGATGGGGGTTTAGACACCATTGCCACAATGTTCGGAATGTGCTTCAGCTATGGACCCCACACTAACATTTTGGTCACTGTGATGATGGGGTTTTGGACCCCATTGCCACAATGGTCATGGCCTGCTTGCATTGTGGGGGCCACACACATATATGTGTGGCACATGTGATAGGGGGTCACATTGTATGTTCAAAGTCATGTTCAGTGTTGTAGCCATTTGACGCAGTCTACACACACTTGTCATGGTGAGGGGGATGTCTTTTTCTTGCATTCCCTAGGTTGTGGTGTGCTGGTTGTGTCATGCATTGTCCATCCTATGAGTGGGGGTGGTGTTGGTGGTAGGCATCCAGCCCCCCATGGGTAGAGGTGGTAGTAGTGGTAGGCATCTGGCACCCCCTGGGTAAGGGTGGTAGTAGTGACAGGCATCCAGCCCCCCATGGGTAAGGGTGGTAGTAGTGGTAGGCATCCAGCCCCCCATGGGTAGAGGTGGTAGTAGTGGTAGGCATCTGGCACCCCCTGGGTAAGGGTGGTAGTAGTGACAGGCATCCAGCCCCCCATGGGTAGAGGTGGTAGTAGTGGTAGGCATCCAGCCCCCCATGGGTAGAGGTGGTAGTTGTGGTAGGCATCTGGCACCCCCTGCGTAAGGGTGGTAGTAGTGACAGGCATCCAGCCTCCCATGGGTAGAGGTGGTAGTAGTGATAGGCATCTGGCACCCCATGGGTAGAGGTGGTAGTAGTGGTAGGCATCTGGCACCCCTGGGTAAGGGTGGTAGTAGTGACAGGCATCCAGCCCCCCATGGGTAGAGGTGGTAGTAGTGGTAGGCATCTGGCACTCCTGGGTAAGGGTGGTAGTAGTGGTAGGCATCTGGCACACCCTGGGTAGAGGTGGTAGTAGTGGTAGGCATCTGGCACCCCCTGGGTAAGGGTGGTAGTAGTGACAGGCATCCAGCCCCCATGGGTAGAGGTGGTAGTAGTGACAGGCATCCAGCCCCCATGGGTAGAGGTGGTAGTAGTGGTAGGCATCTGGCACCCCCTGGGTAAGGGTAGTAGTAGTGGTAGGCATCTGGCACACCCTGGGTAGAGGTGGTAGTAGTGGTAGGCATCTGGCACCCCTGGGTAAGGGTGGCAGTAGTGACAGGCATCCAGCCCCCATGGGTAGAGGTGGTAGTAGTGGTAGGCATCTGGCACCCCCTGGGTAGGGTGGTAGTAGTGACAGGCATCCAGCCTCCCATGGGTAGAGGTGGTAGTAGTGACAGGCATCTGGCACCCCCAGGGTAAGGGTGGTAGTAGTGACAGGCATCCAGCCCCCATGGATAGAGGTGGTAGTAGTGGTAGGCATCTGGCACCCCCTGGGAAAGGGTGGTAGTAGTGACAGGCATCCAGCCCCCCCTGGGTAAGGGTGGTAGTAGTGGTAGGCATCCAGCCCCCCATGGGTAGGGGTGGCAGTAGTGACAGGCATCCAGCCCCCCATGGGTAGAGGTGGTAGTAGTGGTAGGCATCTGGCACCCCCTGGGTAAGGGTGGTAGTAGTGACAGGCATCCAGCACCCCATGGGTGAGGTGGTAGTAGTGGTAGGCATCTGGCACCCCCTGGGTAAGGGTGGTAGTAGTGACAGGCATCCAGCACCCCATGGGTAGAGGTGGTAGTAGTGATAGGCATCTGGCACCCCATGGGTAGAGGTGGTAGTAGTGGTAGGCATCTGGCACCCCCTGGGTAAGGGTGGTAGTAGTGACAGGCATCCAGCCCCCCATGGGTAGAGGTGGTAGTAGTGGTAGGCATCTGGCACTCCCTGGGTAAGGGTGGTAGTAGTGGTAGGCATCTGGCACACCCTGGGTAGAGGTGGTAGTAGTGGTAGGCATCTGGCACCCCCTGGGTAAGGGTGGTAGTAGTGACAGGCATCCAGCCCCCCATGGGTAGAGGTGGTAGTAGTGACAGGCATCCAGCCCCCCATGGGTAGAGGTGGTAGTAGTGGTAGGCATCTGGCACCCCCTGGGTAAGGGTAGTAGTAGTGGTAGGCATCTGGCACACCCTGGGTAGAGGTGGTAGTAGTGGTAGGCATCTGGCACCCCTGGGTAAGGGTGGCAGTAGTGACAGGCATCCAGCCCCCATGGGTAGAGGTGGTAGTAGTGGTAGGCATCTGCCACCCCTGGAGTAAGGGTGGTAGTAGTGACAGGCATCCAGCACCCCATGGGTGAAGGTGGTAGTAGTGGTAGGCATCTGGCACCCCTGGGTAAGGGTGGTAGTGGTGACAGGCATCCAGCACCCCATGGGTAGAGGTGGTAGTAGTGACAGGCATCTGGCACCCCATGGGTAGAGGTGGTAGTAGTGGTAGGCATCTGGCACCCCCTGGGTAAGGGTGGTAGTAGTGACAGGCATCCACCCCCCATGGGTGAAGGTGGTAGTAGTGGTAGGCATCTGGCACCCCCTGGGTAAGGGTGGTAGTAGTGACAGGCATCCAGCCCCCATGGGTGAAGGGGGTAGTAGTGGTAGGCATCTGGCACCCCCTGGGTAAGGGTGGTAGTAGTGACAGGCATCCGGCACCCCATGGGTAGAGGTGGTAGTAGTGACAGGCATCTGGCACCCCATGGGGAGAGGTGGTAGTAGTGGTAGGCATCTGGCACCCCTGGGTAAGGGTGGTAGTAGTGACAGGCATCCAGCCCCCATGGGTAGAGGTGGTAGTAGTGGTAGGCATCTGGCACCCCTGGGTAAGGGTGGTAGTAGTGGTAGGCATACAGGCCCCTATGTGTATGTGTTGTATTGGTGAGGGCCATCCCGCCCCTATGGTGCTGCTGTTGCAGGTATTTCTGCATCCCTCTGTGTGTGATGTGTCGGGTACGTGTAGTTTGTTTTTGTTGTTGGTGTCTGACTTACCTTCTGCGCCGTACGCGTCCGTGCCTGTTCCGGTAATAGAGGTAGAATATTGGTAGGTTCAGTACGAAGGGCTTCATGGTTGGTTTGTCTCGTTCGTCTTTCTCTTTGCTTCGCCTCGTCCTCGTCGCTGGCGTGTTCGTCTCGTAGCCGTGGATCGTGTTGTGGCGCGAATCGGAGCTTATGTGCGCCTCGCCCGGATGCTTTGACGTGCCGTGCGTAGCGACGGGTTGGCGCGTACGGGATGCGCATCGTACTTGTCCGGCCGGACGGGGCTGCATTTTTGCTTCCGTGCAGCTCGATTCTACGATTCCGGATCCGGCTCGGTCGGGGAACAGGACCTGGATTGGGTGAGTACGACTGGGTTGGAATCTATGCTGTAGTGCGCATCGTACTTGCTCGTTCGGAATAATGTGCGGATCGGTCGGGAAACAGGCATTCGCATGGCTTTTTTCCCGACCGAATGGTGTTAGCTGCGTCTCCGACCGAGATCGGAATCGGCCCCTATATCTAGTGTAAATAGTTTTATATGTGTCCACTAAAAGGGTGCACTCATTTTAACGGACACACATATTACCTCTAAAAAAGAATAAATATTTGTCACCATGAAGCTGAGGGCCTCCATTAATTACAAGCTACACACGCGCCAAAGCAGCCTTTATATTTGATGATTAACCATTGCACACATTTATATTTCTATCAGGTAGCAGGCACTTGGTGAGAAGGCATGTTTCTTCTTTAGTTCTCTAATATCTATTTCACAGCACAGGAACACCCCCTCCCCACCCTCTGTAAGTAGGCACTGGACCCCCGTTATGGCAGTCTAACACTGAAAAAGCACATGGGGTGCATTTTCCTTGCTAGCATTAGGGCCCAGATCAAAATTGTTGCACACAGAACAAGGCCCAAGCAACAGGACGGAGTGGGGGAGGCTAAATGTGCTTTCTTTGTTGTTTTTTCACAAAGCGACAGAAAGTCTGCTTTGGGCATCTGGCCTAGAAGCAATGGCCCTGCTCAGTGGGCAGAGTAGACAGCCTGCTTAGCCGAGCTCCAGGTATCATTGGTGCAGCAGTTGCATTAGAGGACCAGGGCATACTTGCTGTGCCAGTGTTTCTTTGCGCCATGGAGCAATGGCCCAAGGCAGGTGAAAATATGAAGCAGGAGACACCTTGATTTGGGCATCAGAGAGATGAGAGGGAGAGGGATGCTTAGAGATGGGAGGGAGAGGGATGATGTGAGATGGGAGCCCATGTTGTTAACATACGTCAGAGGCGACGGCAAGGCAGTACCTATCATAGGTGCAGTGACACTTTTGCCCAGGGGCCCACTGCATACAATTATGATTGCTTTACAATAAAAAGTGGGCATGGCGGCTCACTTTCCTTTCAAGCATTAGGGTAGATGGCACCCTTGACACAAAAAAGGGGGGGCAACATGCAGTAGCTCATTTTCTTTCAGAAAGAGACCCAACTTCAAAACATTTTGCTTAGGGGGGGCTCAAGGCAAAACAGTTTGATGGCCTCTGCTCTAGAAGGATGTCTCTCCTGCCCCCAGGAGCACCTCTTTGACCAATAGTGGCAAAAATACTTAATTATTGAGAACAAAATAATATCATGCAAAGCGCTAGGTCAGGTGGTCTGCTGATGGTGAACCATTCCAAAATGATGCTATTTCCACAGTTTACACATTTCTTAAGAGCACACATTTCTTCAACAGCTCAGAGGGCACCTGGACATGGATAGCCCAATATGAGCGTGTGACGATGGTGTAGCAAGCAGATTTATTGGTCAACCCACAGTGGCGTGGGGTGCAATTGCATATCAGAATCTGCTTACTAATGGTCCTGCTCGCTCTCAGGTTTAAGGAAGGCACCAGGCAGCTAGTTCATCTGCTGTACCTATCCGAACTCCAGACAGCACCGATGAAGAACATGTAGTGGCTGACTCAACTCAAGTGATGACTCACACCCATTGGTGACTCTGCAAACAACATTATCTGATTGATACCAAAGTGATAAGTCCAATTCATTTAACATGAGTATGTATATTGGATATTGGGTATATGATTGCCATCACAATTGTTACATAGCACTTAATGCAAGGGGAAATGAAGTATTATCCCGCGCCTGGTGCAGACCCTTACGACCGCCGCTGAGGTTGTTAGGTACTCACTGAAGTGGCAGGAGTAGAGACCCATCCCCGGTGATCAGTGATGGTTGGCTTAGGACAGAGTGTGTCAGAATAGTTTGGGGATACAGTTCTGTAGGCTGTGATACATAGCTTATCATCTTGACGAAGCGGGGCACTTTGCTTGTTGTGCGTTTGGGCTTACCACTCGGTGAGTCACTTCCCCCAAGCTAAAGCTAAGTTTGAATGGTTGTTGTTCCGCCTAATATTTTGTTGACAAACTGTTCCTTTATGGGGGTTCTTGTTGAGTTGTCTGCATTAGTTTAAGTCAGACCTAGTATTAGGGGGAGGGTTACTACTGCCACAGGAGGCTTCTGTGATTCCATATGCCTTGCTGTGTGCTTTAGTGGGAATGCTGAACACACACTCTTCCTACCTAAAATCAAAACATGGCAACCTGAGCTAAATACCTAATCATGACCTGGAACATAAGGGATCTATGCTCACCAATCAACAGACAGAGATTGTTGACCTAAATACGAAGAAAAACAGTGCATTGTCTTTCTCCAAGATACAGACTTAACCATAAAGAAGGTGAAAAATTGATACATAAGTGGCGTGGACAACTGTGCCATACCATCTACTCAGCTGTGCTAGATAGGCGGCCACATGGCTAAGGCCAAGAGTACCATTTTATTCCGAGGAGGTACTGCTGGACAACAATGGTGGCTATACATCAGTGGAGGGGAGACTTGATGGTCATCCTATAATCCTGAGGCGTATTAATCCACCCAATGTAGACCAACGGCACTTCTTGTGGATCTCTCCTTGGGAAAGGTGGATTGGTTGGGTATTACTTGAGTATTGGGAGAGATTTTAACTCTCTCTAGACATCGTCCTTAATCGCTCCCATCCTCCCCTCCTGAATACACCGCCCTTCTCAATGTTAGGTGCTGGAACCCTGGCTTGAAGACTAGGCTTTGGTAGATTTCTGGTGGTCTAGAAATGAGGGGAGGCGGGAGTATTCCATTTTTTTCACCTCTCCATGGGCTACATGTGAGGCTTGATAGAGTGGTTTGTTCCGTTTATCATGCGCCATAATTTAGTAAGACATTAGCAGATCATAACCCACTGGATATGACCCAGAACCGGGAGAGGGTTCTGACACCGATACCCACCAGGAGATTACAGCCGAGTTGGTTTTGAACATCCTGTAGTAAAAGACACATTACAAATGACCGTCATTAACTACTTCTCAGAAAATTAGGGTTCTGCTTCCAACCCGCATGTGGAGTGAGACGTTTTTAAGGTGGTGGTGAGAGGCACTATTATTCACTCTGTAATTGGAGCTTGCAGAACAACAGAATCAGCACTATAGAAAACAGAACAAGCTTTGAAGCAATTAGAGACAATGTCTATATCAGGCCCTACCTAGGCAAAGCCTCTGAGGGCTGCTCAACAACACTGCGCTGTTCGAACAATTTAGATTCATCAATAAGGCGGCATATGCAGAAAGAATTCGTACAGAAGGTAATAAAGCTGAAAAGTTATTTGTATCGATAATTAGGCCTCAGCTCTCCCAGACCCTCCCTATATTATCAATTACAAATCACATGGGGATGACAGCTCACTTCCAAGTTGAAATTAATAACCACTTTGAAGACCATTATGTAAAATTATACTCCACCATCGTCGTCCCCAGCCTTCACGACGGGGCAGCTTTCTTGGGGGCGATAACTTACTTCAGGTATTGGCTAAAGCGGCTGAATAGCTGGCGGCCACATTATCAGAACAGAATATATGCCAGGCCATACATGTTTTAGCAGGGGGCAGAACACCAGGCTCCCACGGTCTCCTTGTCAAGTTTTATGCCACATCTAAATCACTATAAGTATTTAAGGGCCAGATGTACAGCCTTTGGATTTTGTGACTCGCAATTTGCGACAAATTGCGAGTTGCAATTTGCGAGTCGTAAAATGCTATGTACAACAGTGTCTCAGACACTGTTTGCGATTCCCAATGGGGTCGCAAATTGCATTCCTCATGAATATTAATGAGGCAGTTGCAATTTGCGACCCCATTGGAATGGCTGGCGAGTCAAGGGATGGTGGCCTGCTGGGATCAGCAGACCACCATGTCTGGGACTGCTTTGTCAATAAAGCAGTTGTAAAAAAAAAAAAATGTAGCCCGTTTTCCTTAAAGGGAAACGGGATGAGTTTTAAAAACAATAAAATGAAACTTTTCAGTTTCATTTTTTAAGGGCAGGCAGTGGTCCCTGGGACCGCTGCCTGCTCTTAAAAAATATTTGTGCATGCATTCCCAAAGGGGAAGGGGTCCCCTGGGGAACCCTTCACATTTGCGAGTCCCTTACCACCCTTCTGAGAAGGGCGGTAAACTGCGAGTGTTTTGCGACCACAATTGCAGTCGCAAAACATTCATACATGGGTCATGGACTCGCTATTAGGAAGGGGCGCCCTTGGCACGCCCCTTCCTAATAGCGAGTCGCTAACCCTATTTTGCGAGTCGCTAATTGATTAGCGACTCGCAAAATAGGGTTACTAAATTGGGCTGACATATTTTGCGGTCGCAAAGGGGCCGAAATCCCCTTTTAGATCGCAAAAAACAGTCGTACATCGGGCCCTAAATTACTAAAATATATGAAAAACCCATGAGCCAGGGTCACCTCCCAGCTACAGCTGAAGAAGCTATAGGGACCTCGATGCTGAAGCCTGGATGAGACCCCCCGAAGGTATCCTCATACTGTCCCTCCTCAACCCTGAACACAGAATACAAAATATTTAGTAAAATACCGGATGAGAGGCCTCTCCCTTTCCTACCTGCAGACCAAAAGGGCTTCACCTCAAGAAGAAAAACTTCCCCGAAAATATGATGGCTGTATCAAACACTCGAGGTTATCCCACATCAATGGACTAACTCCACCTGCTTGGCATTAGATCTTTTCACACTGGGAATACATGACGGGCACGGGTGTAGCTTAAGGGGGGATTTTGGGGTGTTACACCCCCCTACTAAATGCATTTTCTGAAAAATAGTTGGGCACACGTGCTTTAATTTGGGTATTGTGAGATGTCAGTCGGATTTCACCAGGAATGTTTACATACACACAGAGCTAAACGCACACACACTCTCTCCCTGTTTTGGAAGTTCTCAAAAATAGTGGTCATTTTACAGAACATTGTGTTATCTCTCTTAGGACTCTTACCAATCTGCATTCCTCTCCCTTTCCAGTGCCCCTTATGCCCCTCTCATGCACTCTGCTTGTCCTATATTCCATTTAAACATTATATGCCAGCCTGATTGTCACGAAAATCTGAATCTTACCCGCCCCCCAATCTTACTGACCAAGCTACGCCCCAGATGACGGGTTTCAGCATAAGCCAGAAGTTTATGAAATGGGTGTAGCATGCACAATTCTGGCAAGAAATCCAAGGAAAGATCAAGAGGTAGTAGATGTTAAAGCAATTCCTTTACTAGTAAAGGACCCACAACCGCACCAACCACCGAACAGGTCCTGAGATGACCTGGCCACTGACACCCACCTGTGCATTCCAGAACCATCCCAGTGCTAGACTTCATCATGGTTCCAAATAGAATGCCAATCACTTTACAAGCAACGTCATGAATAAAAACATCAAAGGAATATAGCATGTCACAATGCATGCTATTACATTGCGTGCTTTTACAACGTGGTCGTTACAACGACCGTGTTGTTAGTACGCGATACCTTTACATCGCAAGTCATTAGAACGACTTGCTGTAGGGGGCGCGCTGGACTTAGAAATAGTATTATTTACTATTCCTACTCCAGTTTGCGCAACAGTAGGGAAGGCGTTGGAATTAATTTCCAATACCTTAGCGCCCCCTACAGCAAGTCGTTCTAATGACTCGCGATGTAAAGGTATCGCGTACTAACAACGCAGTAGTTGTAACGACCGCGTTGTAATAGCACTGCGATGTAATGACAGCGTTGTAAATGCTGTTTCCCCATCAGAGAAGTTCATAACATAAAACTACTTGTACACGTAAATACTACAATGGGTCACGCTCTTCTATGGAGCACACACAGCTAGAGCCCAGGGAGCCTGATATATTTCAGGATCCTATGTAGTGGCTAGGGGATGCCCGTTGTCCCCACTCTTTTTTGCCATTGTCATGGTGCCCCTGGCAATGAAGATGCAAACCCGGGGCACAACATGGGGTATCTCCATACCTAACTACAGGCTATTTCACTCTATCTGAATGACGTGTTGCTGAGTCACACTCAGACACAGCAAGTGGTTTCATTGAGTAGTCAGAAATTACAGTAGGCCTCTGTCACCTTCTGATACTTGGGAATTCAGGTCTACCACAAAACCCCCAATTTGTTAGAGGACAACTTAGGGAGAGCCATAAACTGGCGAAATTACCAGTAGTGGTTTCGCTCACGCTACTTAAAAAATGGTATACTTTACAAATAGAATTAATACGGGGTAAGAGTTGCTGGAGAGTGGGATTGGCCAAGGTTCAGCTATCCCCTAACCGGGGTGGTTAGGGGGCTTTAGATTTTTGTGGTACTGCATAACAGCCCAGCTCCAGGGGGTGGTAGACTGATTGGCTGGCCACCACCTGGGCGAGATGGATCTCAGAGGAGAACATCTCCAGATATGAGATTTGTGTAGGCTGCTCTTCCCAAGTGCAACAACCCTCAAGCATTCAACACTTTTGTAGATCCATTAACCAGAGAGGTAGACCAGCAAGTGTCCGAGAGCCTCACTTGGAGTCTGAGGACACAGGAGGAAGGTTTGTGAACCTTATAGCCTTGCTCTGAGATTTGCAAACAATGGCCAAGGGCCCACAGTTTATGCAGCAAAATGTCCTTATTTAAATGTTTTAAGACAGACCTTGCTGCTATATGAGCCAAGCGGTCAGGGGATATGCTCTCTTCCTCTTGATGGTTCTTCACAATTGTATTTTACAGAATGCAGGGACTGAGCCAGCTTACTGTAATGGCAATAGAATGTTTTCTGCTGTGTCCAGCCATTCAGAGCGTTTGGAACTCTGGACTCAACTTTATGACTGTGGATCAAAAATCTCCCTCCTCCAAAGGTGTTTTTTAATTTTTTTAAACCTGGGTCAGTTATCATTCTGAAAATACAGGTTTTGATAGTGTCTGTAGGCTAACGGTCCAGATATCCCTAACGTTTAACCTATTAATTTCCTGAACAACACATTTTTGTAATTCTATTTTCTTGAAAACTATTGAACAAATATTTACCAAACTAAGCGAAGGCACTCCTTGAGCAAAATTCTATTTTCCTGCCAGGTTTAGTGAATTTGCACAGATTTCGATTGGAGTTAAAATGGTAAACACCACCTTTTCGATCCACTTTTTATATCCTTTAATAAATCTTCATGAATCATGGCCTGGTAAGCCCAGACTGGATAAACTACTTTTTTGGAAATCTTGCTCCACATTCTTCAAAGACGTTAAAGTCAGTGAGATAACAAAAAGTGGCTTTTCAATTGAAACTCTGACTTAACCTTATTTGGTAGACCTTAAACATATTTGAGTACTAGGATATTTCCATGTCTATTGGGGGGTGTGAAGGAATTCCACTACGTTTTAGTTGTGTGTGCTTGGGGGTATACCTGTTGACCGGTGTCTGTATGTTTTTGGTCTTTTGGTTTGTCTGCGTAGCTTTGAGAGAGCATTTCAACTCACAAGCCTCTGATTGTGCCTACTTAACAACTTTTTTACATAAACAGAACATGTGCCAATGTCAAAGATCATAGCTTAATTTCTACTTCACATATCTAGTTCTCAGGTGACCTGCTACCTCATGATCATGCAGAAATGTTTCTCCATCTACATTCAATCTGTTAGATCCAGCATCCTCGGCATGAATTCCCCCTGACTTTTTGCCTTCAGACCTCCCTTTTTGGCTGACTGTCGTTTTTGCTGGCCTTAGTATTCTGCGCCCTTTACCACTGCTGACCAGTGCTAAAGTGCATATACTCTCTGTGTAAATTGTGATTCTGATTGGTATCCATGACTGGCATATTTACTTTTCTTATAACTTCCTAGTAAAGTGCACTACATGTGCCCAGGGCTTGTAAAATAAATGCTACTAGGGGGGCTGCAGCACTGGTGGTGCCACCCACTAAAGTAGCCCTTTAAACATGTCTCAGGCCTGCCATTGCACAGCCTGTGTGTGCAGTTTTAAAATGCCATGCAAGGTATTGGTGGACAAACTACAGCCACATATGCAGACACTGATCCGTTTGAATCAGAATGGCTTCATTCCTTCACAAAACTCCTTAATTCACAGCACCTTTATAGTATCGTACATGGCCCTGAGGTTCAGGCTCTCCCCGAGGCCATGATTATGTTACTTGAACTTGAAAAGGCATTTGACACGATCCAATGGAACTTCCTCAAAGAGGCCATGTGCCACATGGGACTTGGGGACCCCTGGATCAGGTGAGTGCAGCTGTTACATTACCTCCCGATGGCTAGAGTTAAAACTGGAGCCACGGTCTCGAAGAGCTGCGACATACATCGTGGGACACGCCAAAGGTGGCCACTATCTCCTCTTCTATTTGCCATAGCAATAGAGCCATTGGCAGAGCTGCTGAGACTGGAGGGCAGAGGCCGGAGCATTGTCATGGGGGGCGGGAACACATCGTGCCCCTGTATGCGGATGACCCTCTGCTATACATGGCAGAGGACGCCTCATCTACCAACCCCATGATGAGACTCTTAGATGACAGCGGAACCCTATCAGGCCTTCCGGTTAATCATGCCAAGACTTGCTTGTTCCCAGTTTTGTTCTGCCTCCGCACCACCCAAACACCCCGCTGGACTTGGCTTGGGCCCCCACCACCTTTAAATACCTGGTGATCCAAATGTGTCACTCAATGGTGGACTTCCGTTGTCGCTTATCTCACATAAGCCAGTGCCAAGACACCGTTGGTCATTTGTTGCGCTTTATAAATAATATCAATATCAATAAAATGGGGGAAGGGGCTGCGCTCCCTTAGGGCTTGTGTGCCCTTCTGAAGATCTCTTAAACTGCCCCTCGTGCCAGGATTGGGGTTTTAGCAACTAGAATCCCCCCTTAGGGAGCTCACCTGGGATGAGGCTGCCACAGAATGCCCCTGGCCACCCTTAGGAGGCTGCCATCAAGGGGGCAGGGGGAGCTGGGAGCCCCTGACTTCAAGTTATACTTTCTGGCGGCCCGGCTCCAGTGGGTTTCTCATTCGCTGTGGAGTGTCCATTAGGAGGAGCTCAGCCTTTTCAGCAGGGAGCCCATTCAGAGAGGGTTACTAGCTAAGTTGTTGAAACCGGCACTGAGGCTCCCAATAGCTGGCCCTCTCCTGTTGGCAGCCCTATACTGTTAGTGTTGCGGTACCCGTAGTATGGGTACTCGTCCTCTATATGGCCCTGCCATGCCACTCACCGGTCTTTCAAATGGCAAGCCCCTCTCTTGCTTCTCTGTGGCACAATTGAGCAACTGGACCGAGGCAGGGCTAACCACGGTGCGTAACTGCTTTCTTATGGGCATCCTTCTGCTTCTGGAAGAGATGACGGTGCAGAGGGATCTCCTCCCAGGCCAGTTTCTCATGTAAGAAGCATTGGTATGGGTATTCTGAGACCTGTGGGATACGGTCATGAAGATCCCCAACCCCATGAAGGGCATCCTCCAAATATTGGTGACAATGGGTGCAGCCAGACACCTGGTGACTTGGTTCTGTAGGGCCCTAAATGGGATGGTGAGTAAACCCATAGCCGGGCTCCGGGGGAGGTGGGAAGTCATAGTGGGATGGGAAATTGGGGACACTGAGTGGCACAGGATATTGGCAAACCCCCATAAGGTATACCGGAACACACAACTGAAATATACCCAGTTCAACTACACCCACATGACATACCTAACACCACATATGAAACAGGCTATTTACAGGGGAGACCCGAGGGAATGCCCCTGCTGCGCCCACCGAGATGCAGACTTCTGCCACATGACATGGGGTTGCCCCCACCTACAGGGCTATTGGTCCGCTATACTGGCCCGATTGAACAAAGGTCCTTAATCGCACTATTGGGAACACAGAGTCATGTCTCCTTGGGTCCTTCCCCAGATCTAAACCAAAAACAAGTTGGCAATAGATTCTTGGACTTGGCGCTGGCCCGGAGGAAGATAGCAATGGCCTAGAAGGCTAATGTGGGGCCCATGGTGAGGCTCTGGGAGACGGATGCAACCACATGGGCGAGGGCAGAGGAAAGGGCCTTCCGGGAGAAGGAGGCTTGAAGTGTATATAGGCGCCCCATGGCTGGACTTTAGACAGAGGTAGTTGACGAATGGGAAACCCCATGGTTGAGGTGGACCTGGATGAAAGTGAGACAGACACCCTAGATGAGACAGATTCTGGGGAGGGCTGAGGGCACACTGGAGTCCCCACCCTCCCAGCCCAGGTACAAAGGTGTTTGGCCCTCCAGCGAGTTGTTCCCCCTTTTTCCCCCGACGTGCCCCGCGAGCGGCAGCCTGCCCCCTGTGACCCCCCCCTTGGGAGCCATATACACTGCTGCACAGGGGCTCTGGCCTCTGAAGCCTCCCTCCTGCTTCCCCCCTCCTTTTCTCCCCCTCGCCCTATACACCCCCTCCCCCCCTCCGTTACACATCACTCATTTCACTATGTCTGACAGAGAACCGTGGTCCCCTTGAGACAACAGATTGGCGATGGGAGGTTTCCCTTTGTTGGTTTCTTGGCTTTATTGATTCCGTTCCACCCTGAACTGGGCATTTCTTTTTCTTTTCTGTACTAATCTGACCGCACGCTTGGTCACCTCATTCTGAACATCCTAGTACCGGTCTCATTCGTTTGCACTGCACACCGATGGAGGCCCACTGCCTGCCCTGGTATTGAAAACGAATGTATGACGACACAACGCATGCATTCACATCGCATGTTTTTACAACGCAAGTCGTTACAAGGACTTGCGTTGGAGGGCGCTGGACTTAGGAGTAGTTTAATTTACTATTCCAACTCCTATGGCATGCGATGCAATGCATGCGTTGTAAAGGTTGTTTCCCATTGAAAGCACAAGGGAAACATAGGACATGGGACGTGCATTAGCTCCCCTAATCCGATATGATGCGTCACCATACCCAGACTCTACATGGGCACCCCAACCCCCATCTGAGAAGATCCCTGAAGATAATGAGTGTTCTTGCTGCTTTTATCTGTTGATGTAACTATGAACAGTATATGAATATTAATATATGATTTGATACGTATGTGAACGCAGTTGATTGTATAAGATAAAGGTAAAATGCCAATAAACACAGTTTAAAAAGAAAGTTAGTTTTTACCTTCTTGGTAGCCTCAAATATTATGAGATGGTTAGTATTTAATGCTGCTTCTCATGGCTTATATTATGTGCCACTCTTTTATGTCATTATAGCACATTCTCTATCTGGCAATCCTTTCATGCCGCCCTGGGAAGGCTATGAGTCAGACTGGATGAGCCAAGCCTTGATAGAGTCTGTTGATTTGATATTGTTTAGTTGTATAGCTAGTTGACAATTTGACATTCTATAAGCTTGAAATTCTTTGTGTGAGTTAGCGTGGAAGTAAAGTGAGTCTGAGCTAAGAAGATCTTTGTGGTACTGTGTACGGGAAGGCTTGCCAAAGGATCTTTTGTTTTTCTTTCGATTGGGATGGGTGAAATTTACATAACTATCACATTTTTTAACAGCCATGTGCTGTCAACAAGTCATTTTCCAAATCCTTGTAAAAATGGTTTGTGTTGTTTTCTGGCCCATACTCCTTAAAGTAGTATGTGTGTTTACTTGTTGTTTACGGAATATAATTTAATAAAATATCATGTCACTGATGCTCTTCCGCATACCAGCTCTGCTGAAGTCCTCAAAATACAACCATAATGTACAAAAGAGGAACAAATAGAAGATGCTTTGAGTGGGGTGACTGGACATTGCATAAAATCCATAAACACAATTAAGATCATAGACAACTGACATTTCCACATTTTTTGGTATTTCACTCAGAGGCAATATCATGGTTCTGGAAGTACAGCTAGCTGCTTGAATGGCTTGAAATTTTGCATGTTGCTGTGATGCTGAATCAACATTTTCATGCCTGCTCCAAGCAAGTTCAGGTGTTCCAGAAAGTGCCTACCTGTTATCCATATGCCTCTTCCTGCTGATTAACATCATGGTTAATGGCCCTAACATTCAAAAAGACATATTTACACCCAATCAGGCCTCAAGTAAACTCTGCTGTTCTCTTTCTGGACAAAGTGTATCCCTTCCACCTTGCTGTTTCCAGCTATCCCCTCCAGCATCCAGTTGCAGTATTCATTTAGGAGGGTCTTCTATGCAGCCATATTCCTGATCTACCACATTTTTTCCCTGGCTTTTATCCATTTACACAATATATTTGTGAGCTCACAGATGCTTAACTCGTCCATTTTCACGATACAAGGAGGCAGAACTTTGCAGCTGGGCTTTTACTGAGGACCCTGAAAACTTGCTAGCAGCATTTTAGGAAATTGTTTTATTAGTTGTGCAGGATGGCCTACCCAAGTAATAGGTCCACAATGTTTTCTTATTGGGAATTAAGCACCCCATTGTAGCACTTGACTCTCTCAGGGTAGCGAAGCAGAGAAGCCCAAGGCCTAATCAGGGGAGACAGTGTGGGCTAGTAATTGCCATTCCCTGGCATGCAATAATAACACTCAATAAATGATTTTTCAGTCAGTGCTTTTTTCTTTGGAAAAGGAAAAGTGCTTTTATTCCACACACTTGTCGTGTAGTTCCTATAAGACCTATATAGGATCTGCACGTTTAGACAACATACACTGCGGGACTGGTGTCCAGAGTGATTCCAAACACCCCCACCGGGTATGTTGGTCTGTGTGCCAGCTAGCTCGCAATGCCACTATAACCTCCCCTTACCAAGGAGAGAATAGTTCTTGGCAACTATCGAACATGACAACCCTGATCCCTCAGGACTGTGGAAACAGTAACCTACTTTTCGCTCAGTCACTCGTGCTCACTTATTCTCAGAGAGATACACAGAATAAACGGTTGGGACGTTTTCAATGAGTATTTATTGAACAGTCATTATTCTAGCATAATATAAGTGCACTGAAATCACCAGTAGACAGTAGAATATATAAATGAGTAGCAGCACTAAGAAAGTAAACAGATGGTAGGTTTCTACCATTTTGCTAAAATCATAAATATAGACGAGTATATAAAATACATGGCAATAAAATGCGTACTTGTTAGAACTGGAGGTCTCTAGTTGGCAGAGGTAGGTACCTTTGTCCAAATAGGGACCCTTGCTTCTAGTCAGGGTAAGGGGGATACACTACTAAAATAACCCCTGCTCACCCCTTGGTAGCTTGGCACGAGCAGGCAGGCTTATCTCAGAGGCAGTGTGTAAAGCATTTGTGAACACATACAGTAACACAGTGACAACACTACAGATGGACACCACACAGGTTGTATTATAAAAATAAGTATTTTTATATAGACTTAACACAAGACCCAAAACGACAAAAATCCACAATACACTATGAAAAATATGACTGTCAATGGTAGGAAATAGTTCAGTTCAATAAAGATGATAAATGCGACACTCTACGTTCAATGTACCTTTGGATGCGTAATGCAATACAAACAAAAGAGTTGCAGGGAAGGTGATGCGTCGGTTCCTTACACGCAAGAACGGTGCTGCATCGGTTCCTTGCTCCGGGGGAGGTGATGCGTCGGTTCCCTACCGGAGAGGAGGTGATGCGTCGGTTCTTCACTGCATGGGGAGGTGATGCGTCGGTTTCTTACTGCGCTTCTGTGGCGATGCGACCCGCAGCGCCTCGATGCGATGACAACCCGGTGCAATGAAACAAAATGGCGTCTTCTTCTTGATGCGACAACAAAGGGGGCAATGCGTGCATGCCCGACGGCCGTGCGCCGACTAGGTGAATCTTCCGAGCCGCGACAGGCCCTGCGACACGCTTCTCCAATGATGCGACGGCGTCTGATGCGACGGCGACACTCTTCTCCGGTGATGCGAGGCGCTTTGGTGAAGCTTCTTCTTCGTGAGTCGCGCTTCCAGCTCCCAGCGACACGCAGTCTCTCAGAAGGCCCAACACAACAGTAGGCACTTCAAATTCCCAGCAAGGGAATTCAGGGGAGCTGGTTGGTGAAGTCTTGTATCCCTGAGACTTCAGCAGGAGGCAAGCTCAATCTTCAAGCCCTTGGAGATTTTCTGCAAGATGATGAAAGTAGGCACAAAGTTCCTTTCTCCTTTCTTTGGCAATCAGGCAACCACTGCAGGCCAATCCCTCAAACAGCACACAGCATAGGGATAGTCTCCTCCTTCAGTTTCTCTGGTTCCTCTCCTCAGCAAAGGTTCTTCTTGTTTCCCAGAAGTGATCTAAAATCTTGGGGTCTGGGTCCCAATATTTATTCTAGGAAATCCTTTGTCCTCTGAAGGCAGAGGGTCCTGTACCTAGTCCAAACCAGTTCTGGGTGCATTCTGCCAGTGCACACCTTCTTCCTTTGTCAATGTGGGCCAGGGACATCAGACGCACCCCAGGAGGTGGAGCCAGCATTGTGGAAGGCAGGCACAGCCCTATTCAGGCCCAGGTGCTACTCCTCCCACCACTCTACATGCAGATAGGTCTATTCAGCCCTGTGCTGACTCACCCTGTCTCCTGGAGTCCCCCAGCCCCTGTCACTCACAAACAAAGACATACAATACACAAGCTAGCAGAGGCAGGCTGGAGGGTTAGGCAAAAAAATACCTACTTTCTAAAAGTGGTATTTTCAAACAAAGAATGTTAAAACCAACTTCACTAAAAGATGTATTTTATCATTCTGAGTTCAGGCATACTAAATTCGTTTTTCTACCATGTTCCCTGGGTCAGTTAGGATTATAAGATGTTATAATCAAACTGCCCATTCTGGCCTATGGGGACAGGTAGCCTTGCAATAGTGAAAAACGAAATTGGCTGTAATTCACTATCAGGACATGACACACACACCAGGGCATGTCCTACCTTACACATACAATGCACCCTGCCCTAGGGCCTACCTTAGGGGTGACTAATATGCAGGAAAGGGAAGGTTTGGGGACTGGTAAGTGGGTGCACTTACCAAGTTGACATGGCAGTACCAGACTGCACACAGGCTTTGCAATGGCAGGCCTGAGACACACTTTACAAGCTGCTCCTGTGGGTGGCACAACCAGTGCTGCAAGCCCACCAGCAGCATTTGACTCACAGGCCCTGGGCACAAACAGTGCACTGTACTAGGGTCTGACAGTGAATCAAATAGGCCAATCATGGAGTCACTAATCCATACATCAATTTACCATAGGGAGGACTTACATTTTGGCACTGATTAGCAGTGGCAAAGTGCCCAAAGCATCTAAACCAGCAAAAACATGTCAACAACAGAGGAGGCATAGTGAAAAAATGGAAGGGAGACCCACGCCAAGGATGCCAGGTCTAACATGTGTCCCCTCCAGCTGAAATGTGGGGAGAACTATCCTACCTCTAGGGAGTTCTCATCACTAAGGCGGAAGAATCTGGACAGACCATCAGCATTGGCGTGTTCTGTACCAAGGCGGTGTTCCATCGTGAAGTCCATCCCCTGTAGGGAAATGGACCACCTCAACAGCTTTGGATTCTCACCCCTCATCTGCATCAACCATCTGAGGGGCCTGTGGTGTGTCTGAACCCGGAAGTGAGTCCCAAATAGGTATGGTCTCAACGTCTTCAGCGCCCAGACCACAGCAAATGCCTCACACTCAATAGCACTCCACCTCTGTTCCCGTGGAAGTAACCTCCTACTGATGAAGGCTACAGGTTTGTCTAGGCCCTCCTCATTTAACTGTACCAGAACAGCCCCTACACCATGCTCTGAAGCGTCTGTTTGAACAACAAATTCTTTTGAGAAGTTGGGCGCCTTCAAGGCGTCAAAAGCTCTCTGACAGGTGTCAGTCCAAATCACTCTCTTGGGCTGCTTCCTGTAAGTCAGCTCTGTCAAGGGTGCAACGATGCTGCCCTACCCCTTGACGAATCTCCTGTAATACCCGGTGAGTCCTAGAAAGGCTCTCACCTCTGTCTGGGTCTTGGGGGGTTCCCAAGCCAGAATGATATCAATCTTGGGTTGTAGGGGTGCCACCTGGCTGCTCCCCACCCGGTGTCCCAAGTACACCACGGAACCCTGCCCGATCTGGCACTTACTCGCCTTGATCGTGAGGCCTGCCCTCCGCAGCGCCATCAACACTTCCCAGAGGTAGCGCAGATGTTCTTCCCAACTGGCGCTGAACACTGCGATGTCATCCAGGTAGGCGGCACTGAAATCTTCCAGTCCAACCAACACCTGGTTGACCAACCTCTGAAAGGTGGCAGGGGCATTCTTCATCCCAAAGGGCATAACCCGGAATTGGTAGTGCCCATCTGGTGTGGGGAATGCTGACCTCTCTTTGGCCCCATCAGTCAAGGCGATCTGCCAGTACCCAGACGTTAAGTCAAACGTGCTGAGGTACCGGGCAGCCCCTAACCGATCAATGAGCTCATCAGCTCTGGGGATGGGGTGCGCGTCAGTCCTGGTGACTGAATTGAGTCCTCGGTAGTCCACACAGAACCGGAGTTTGGGCGTGGCACCAGGCGCGGCAGCCTTTGGGACCAAGACCACTGGGCTGGCCCAAGGGCTGTGAGAGGATTCAATCACCCCTAATGCAAACATCTTGGAGACCTCCTCCTTGATGCAAGCTCTCACCCTGTCAGTCACTCTGTAATCCTTGTGCTTGACAGGAGGACTGTCCCCAGCGTCCACATCATGGACGCACCAATCAGTGACACTAGGAGTCAGGGAAAACAGGTCAGGAAACTGTCCCAACAGTTGGCGACAGTCTTCCTGCTGCTCAGGTGTCAGGGAGTTAGAGAGGTTCACACCCTCCACTGACCCATCTTGCTCTGTTGCAGACAGGAGGTCAGGAAGAGGTTCTGTCTCCTCTTCCATTCCATCATTTGTTGCTAGGAGCATGCCCACTTCGGACCTCTCAAAATGGGGCTTTAGGCGGTTGACATGTAGACCCGCAAAGGGTTCCTGGGAGATCGCAAGTCCACCAGGTAGGTGACCTCACTCTTGCGCTCCACTACCTCAAATGGTCCGGTCCACGTATCCTGGAGCGCACAAGGCTCCACGGGGGCCATGACCCACACTTTCTGCCCAGGCTGAAACTCGATCAGAGTGGCATTCTGATCATACCACCGTTTCATCTCCTCCTGGCTGGCTTCCATATTCGCCTCAGCGAGTTGTCTGAATCGCGTAGTCTGGTTTCTAAATGCCAGCATGTAGCTAAATACATCCTGGGGAGGTTTACTGGGAGCTTTCTCCCAGCCTTCTTTCACCAAACTCAGAGGTCCTCTTACCGGGTGACCATAGAGCAGTTCAAAGGGACTGAACCCTAAGGACTTCTGTGGCACCTCACAGTAAGCAAAGAGAAGGCATGGCAAGAAGACGTCCCACTTACGCCTCATGGGTTCTTCCAGACCCATAATCATGCCCTTCAGGGTCCGGTTGAATCTCTCAACCAGCCCCATTTCCTTGGGGGTGGTAAGGAGTGGTGAACTTATAGGTAACACCGCACTCCTGCCACAGGGACTTCATATACTTGGATATGAAGTTTGTACACGGTCACTCACCACCTCCTTGGGGAACCCCACATGGGAGAAAATCCCCATCAGTGCACGTCCCACCACGGGGGCCATCACTGTCCGAAGAGGGATGGCTTCCGGGTACCGGGTGGCATGGTCCACCAAGACCAGGATGAACCACCAAGCCCATGGCTGTCTTGGGGTCCAGTGGCCCCACAATGTCAATACCCACCCGTTCAAAGGGGATGCTGACCACAGGGAATGGCTGGAGGGGAGCCTTGTGCTTCCTCCCACTTTTTCCACTTGCCTGGCAAGTCTGACATATCCTGCAGCCCCCTTTGCGGCTTCATCAGCCAATGAATTCCCTTCAACGTGAACGCCATCACGTTGATGACTCAGTGTGTGTATCACGTGAGCCCTTGGTAGTTCGTTCTTCAACTCTGCTACCTGTTCCCATAGTTTCCTATGTTTAATTGTGCCACCATTTGAATCTCTGAACCCTTTTTGTCCCCAATAGTGGGGATATTCGTTGTATGACTGGACACAGTAAAAAGAATCACACACTATCAGTGCGGGGAATTCCGGATCTGCATTTGTCAGTGCCAGTAGTAGTGCTTTTAATTCTGTCAACTGAGCCGTGCAGTCTCCGAGAGACTGCGTTTTCGTACAGCTTGGACGGGACTTGCCGTCCTGCATTCTACCTTTTACAATAGCGCATGCTACACTGTATTGTTGCTTACTCCCTATGGCCGGTTGAGCAGATCTATCGGTGTAAATAATGTATTCATACCAATCTAGAGGCATAATTTCATTTGGTAGAGGATATTCTTGTTAATATTGCAGGAATGCTTGTGTTTTTAAACTAGCGTCATATCTGTATTCTACATCTGTTGCAGTGAGAGAATTAGCCCATTGTATCCATCTTGGATGTAACGCTTTTGCATTTGGGACGCTTGCCTTTATGGCAGCCTCTAAGGCCAGTACCGGGGTCACGACAATTATTCGTTTCCCCTGAGCCAGTGCTCTTTCTCTCACTACAGCAGTCTGAACTGCTGTCAGAATTTTTTCTGTAGGTGCAAAACGCATCTCAGCGTTAGTGTACAAATGCGATTTATATGCAATTGGTACAGTCTCACCTTCATTAAAGGTTAAGTAAGTGTACCCAGATTGACCTGCGACTACACGGATCACCAGGTTGCGTACATTTACGCGTGTCTGTAAATGTTTTGATGATATCATATCCGCTTGTAGGGAACGAAGTATATTTGTGTGTTCCTGTGTCCATTGTCTAACTGAAAAGTCAGGTCTCATTAGGTCGTAGAAAGGTTTTACTCTTTACGCGTAATCCAAAATGTATGTTCTGCCAAAATTAAAAAATCCCAGTATGGACTGTAAATTTTTTAATGATTTTGGAGGTTGTAGCAGTGCGCGCTTTTCTAAAAAGTGGTCTGCAAGGCTTTTGCCTTCACATGAAAGCTCATATCCCAAAAATAGGACGTTGAGGTGGGCTATCTTTGATTTTTTAAAGTTACATTTGTAGCCCTCAGGGGCGAAACCCAAAATTATGGTGCTCACCTGGGTTAAGTGTTTTTCTAAGTCATCATCCGTCAGATAAATATCATCTACATAGGATAATGCTTCTTCATCCAAATTCTGTAGTAACTCTGTTACCCTCCTTGAGAATAACCACGGGCTATTCTTATACCCTTGGGGGAGACGACAAAATTGATGCTGGGACCCTAGCACTGAGAAGGCTGTCAAATATCTGCTTTCAGGCGCTATGTTTTGGGGAAAAAATCCATTTGAGATATCTAATGTTATTTTGTATTTTTTCCGCACAATGTTATTCATTAATGCGGCACTATGTGCATTCTGAACTGCAAATGTTTTTGTGCATGAGTCTAAGTGTCTGTAGTCTAAAACTAGACGATATGAATTGTCGGTTTTCATTACGGGAAACAAAGGATTATTCATTGATGAGGTGCATGGTTCAATTACACCTTGGTATTCAAGTTGATCTAAGATCTCTCTGACCTGTTTTTTAGCTTCCTGTTTTATGGGATACTGTCTTTGTGGAGTTGGGTTTGTTTTTATTGGAATAACGTGGTGGGGTGACTCTTCATCCCACCCTACGTGGTTGCGGTATAACGCTGGAGCAAGGGCTACTGCCCACTCCTGTGCGCATGTATGTCTTAGGTGTGCGGGGACTAGGTCGGAGAAAGCTGGAAAAATTACAGTTTCTCCCTTTGGGCATTCCATAACAATAGTAGGCGGCCAATCTTTTCACGCTAATAGGATGTCATAGCCCGAAGTCAGGTTCTCCCAAAAAAGACCCTTAACTTATCTCTGCTTGTCCCCCTCCATTTGGAGTGTTATTTCGTATAACTTGTGTGGGACACTCACCCTAGTATCAGGTGTTTCCAACGTGATATACTCACTCAACTCCGCTGTCACCAGAAATTCCATCATGTTCCGGCGAGCTATTGTTACCTCTGCCGCACTGTCTAGCATCGTCAGAGCCCATTCTCCATTCAGTAGCTGAGTCTTCAGAATTCTGGGCTTGTCTAACTTTGAGACCTGCCACCTTCTTCTTTTTAAATTGAGGTTTTGTTTTAGGTTTTTCTTCTTTCTTTGAAGCGTAGTCTGAAGTGCGTTGCTTGTCTCTGGACTTTGTACGCTCTTCTTGTCTTTGTTCTGACCGTCCTTCCCTCTCGGAGTTTTTTTTATGAACCCTGAAAGGAACGAGAGGAACGAGTATCAGTTTCCTGATACCTGTCAGGTTTTTTAATGTTATCTCTATTTCTAAGATTATATCTCCTTTCTGGGGGCTCCTGCTGAGAAGACCTTCCCCTGGAGTGATATCTGTTCTTTTGTTGTTTATTATTGTCCCATTTCTTCTTTGAAGAAACTGGTGTTTGCTTTGCCTGTTCCTTATCTGATCCACTAGTTGGGGTTTTACAGGTCTAGCTCCCAGACTGTCTCTACCTAATTCTGCATAAGCAGTTTCTATTATTTTAGGTAGTTCTGTCTCCTGTTGTAATGGAGTGAACCCTCTCAGGCGTTGGCATATTGCCACCGATGCTGCTTCCCCTTTAATATTTGCCAATATTATCGCAGACACCTGGGCAAAGTTATTTAACAACTTCATACCTAAGTTTAGAGCAGGCTCTGCTCCATACTCGTTCTGTATTTGTCTCAATACATCAGGTATTACTGCTAAAGAAGGGATACCATGAGTCCTGGTATATATTGCAGCGAAGACTGTACCCCAAGAAGTACAATCCTCTATTGAGGGAGCTATCCCCATTGGCAAACAAATAGTAAGTATTCTATGCTTTTCCTTAGGACCAGTGTGTGGACACACCGCATCCAGCTGTGTCATTTTTTGTGCTATCCAGAGGGCATTTGTTCACGTTTAGTGGGCATTTTACCCATCACTGCGTGCAGTGTCTGTGGTGTAATTTTTGTTGTAGTATTTTGGACTGGTCCTGGTTGTGTAGCCGGTGTAGGCTGAAGTGTGATTGTTCTCAACACAAACTGTGTCATGTTTCTGTAAAGTCTTATTAATTCTTTATGCTGTACATGTAAGTCTCCTCCTGGCATTGTGTCAATGTCAGGATGTGGTGTGTATGCCGCTAAACCTGGACATGTTGCTCCGTCTCTTCCGAGCGGACCGAGTCTTACTCTATTTCTTGTACAGGGGAGGGCGCTTTTAAACCAGTAGAGGTGTTCTTCATAAGTGAGTGGAATTTCAATGTCCTCATATGGACTGTACTCATTTGGTATTACATCTTCTACATAGTAGTGGAATCTTTTAGTTTGTGTATTTGCCTGCGGGAATTTAATTTCATGAATAGAATACCTCTGTGATTCGTGCGCCTCAATCACGAAAGTCACTTTCCCACCCCCAGCTGTAACACCATATGCTACTAGTTTTAGGGTGACGGCATTTCTAACATTTTCTGCAATGTGTATTGCATCTGCATCTTCTTCGGCTGAGAAATTTAGTTCTACTACCGGGTCTCCCTGAAGCAACATTATTTTTAGTAAAAAGAGCTTTTCAAGGGAACTGAGATAAGGTGTTATGCACAATTAGGAACATTGTATCCTTCAAGCTTGATTAAACCAACAGCCAATACATAGGAATTGTCCTACTCAGCTGCTGCAGATTTGTTCCCTCCCACTCCAGATGTCTCTGGGGAAAATGTGAGTAGGGGTCTCTGAGAATAGCATGACTGAACTACTCAGATTTGACTGTTAAATAAGTGCCAATACCAACATTGGCGGCGCCATGTCGTGTAGTTCCTATAAGACCTATATAGGATCTGTGCGTTTAGACAACATACACTGCGGGACTGGTGTCCAGACTGATTCCAGACACCCCCACCGGGTATGTTGGTCTGTGTGCCAGCTAGCTCACAATGTCACTATAACCTCCCCTTACCAAGGAGAGAATAGTTCTTGGCAACTATCGAACATGACAACCCTGATCCCTCAGGACCAAGGAAACAATAACTTACTTTTCGCTCAGTCACTTGTGTTCACTTGTTCTCAGAGAGATACACAGAATAAACGGTTGGGACGTTTTCAATAAGTATTTATTGAACAGTCGTTATTCTACCGTAAAATAAGTGCACTGAAATCACCAGTAGACAGTAGCACATATAAATGAGTAGCAGCACCAAGAAAGTAAACAGATGGTAGGTTTTTACCATTTTTCTAAAATCATAAATATAGACGAGTATATAAAATACATGGCAATAAAATGCGTACTCCTACGATGCACCCTAACTAGATGTACCTAAGTGTACCTAGCACGTGAGTAGGTGTGAAGCCAAGAATCCCTCTAGGATAAAGCCAACCCCATTACCTGATGTGAGACTGCGTGACCCCGTTCTGGTCTCGAGCTACCCCGAGAGGGATGTCAGACCACTGCGAGCTGGAGTATCTGCATGCAGGTACCTCAGAGTCTCGCGTCAGTGTGTCGGCATTGAAGTCGTGATCTCCTCCGCCTATCTCAGCAAGATGTGGTGTTTATATACCCTAAGGTATCCCCAGGGGTTCTACCTTGCTGTGCCAGTGTCGGACTTAGGAGGACGTCGGGAATGAACGTTATACACAGTCATTATGCAGGAGATGATGGTCCTGCTGTGATTCCAAGAAACTAAGAATCCTCATGCATAATTTATGAGACCAGTGTCCAGGGAAAAACCCTACGTACTTATGTGTAGTATTGTAACTGGGTAAAAGGTCAGTCCTCCAAATCCGTTATGTATGTAGTATAGGAGAGAATGTAGGTGAAGGGTTATGATGATACCTAGACCTATATCGGGGTACCTATATGAAATATAACACACTCTACTAAGTACTATGCATTCTTTTCAGCACATTTCACCTACTAATAGGTCATGACCCCTAAAAATCACACTACCCCTCCACCATATCAGATAGAACCTCACAATATAGGGGGTATCACTTTAAATAATGCAGGACTACTTGCTTTATAATGGGGTCACCCAATGTATAAAGCTAGCCTATTGGCTTTTTGAAGGGGTCATCACAATAAAACACCCAGAACTAGGCCTGGGCGGAACTTGCGGAATTTCCTAGCATAAAAACTCAGCGGAGTTCGGCCACCTGGGGAAAAATGCATGTTGAGTTGTTTGCGCTTACATTTTAGCGGCGGTAGTGCGTTCTGCACAAACGGCACCACACTATTTTCAAGTTGATTTTGCTGCTGCTCGACTAGAAAATCTACTCGAAAAACAGCGAACGGAAACCACGCTAAGGTGCACCAAATCTTGCTCACACTTGCCAGCTCGCATTCTGAAGGCTTGTGCTGTTCCCGTTGTAGTCGCATTGCTCAAACAAGAAAAAAATACAACCACGCAGTGATTTGCAGATTTTGGCAGGAACTCCGCATTACAAGAGCAATGCAGAGCCTCAAAAGCCTCCAATTCCACTCGCTGTACTAAAATTATTCCTGCGCCTACCCATAACCACGTTAAAAAGAAATCACCCATTTACCACTGATCTCTTAGCAGTCATTATTGTCAATAAAGAATTGTAGTGTTCATCAAAGTTCACTGTCAATAATATATTATCAATAATGTTAAAATGAATATAGGGTGGAGCTTGCCTGGCCCAAAGATGGTCGCGCTTTAGAGTAGCTCTGCGAGCCCGATATTCAATCCTGCACGACCCTGCTTCCCGGTAAACAGTTTTTCCCTCTTCACCCCTCCACGGAGCATAGGAATACGCCGGGGAGTATATTTGGGCGACTCCAGGGAAAATACAGCGCCGCCACAAGCCGCTGGGAGCGCCTCGCCCTGGGCCTGGATCGCGGCCTACATCTCGGCGCGCACTTGTCCCTCCTGAGTGGTGTGCAATTGAGGCAGAGAGAGACAGTGGCGCGGCCTCTGGTCTCGTTGGCGGTAGAGACTGGGGTGCTGCCTATTCACTGAACCGGGAGAGCGACTACGCAGGCACAAAGCCACGCCCAGTACACAGGCCGAGAGCTGCCACAGGGACATAAGCGGAGTGCCCGGAGCAGACGGAACTGAAACTCTAAGCCTCAGAGTGGAGTAACATGGTAGGAGACGCTCACCGGTTACTACCGTGCGCTGTGTGTACCTGCCTATGGATCCTGACTCTCCCTGTATACGGATATCGAAGACCGTGTAGAGACGGGCTGATGCCAGTCCTAGACACACCCCGGCAGCCATAACAATCCCCTTCACGGCGCTCTCGCTGTATCCTCTGCCTTCACAGCGGGCAGCCCCCTTGGTGCTCAGACCTGCACCCATCCTTGAAATTTGCCTAGGGGTCTCCACATAATCTGGCGACAGAGATCCTACCATAGTGCGAAGCAACATCCGAATATCAGCGCCCAAGGGAATCTCTGGCTGGCGCAGCGATTGTACCGGCGTGATCACGTTTAGGTACCTGGAACACTGAATGGAGGCGCAACTCCATATATTTCTCCAGAGCCCCCATCAGTCAAAAGAAACATAAGGACATCCGGGGACATTAAGTGCCATCAGCTCTCAGGGACAAGAGTTACAGGGCAGTTGCACGCATAACCACATCGACATAAGGCCCCGTGGTGTGCTTGGCGGCCTTTTGGCAGGGACCAGGCCTGGGGGTCCAGCAGAACCTGGCCGCCATAGAGCTCGGAACTCTTCCGCTACCCTTACATAGTGGAGATCGGCCTTGAGCTATATCTACTGCCCTTACGTGACCTGGCCTGCAATTGCTCTCAACAAGTATCCCACCACTTTGCCTCAACAAGCCCCTGCTCAGATCACAGCGTCACTATAAGGATCCCGCTCTTCCACATTCGGGTCTGGTGGCCCTCGTGAGACCTGAGACTCCAGGGTAATCCCAACATGGGGAGAACAGAAAAGTCACAGTCTAAGCTTCAATTTGAGCCGCGCAAGACCCCCAGACAACAGGCTATTGAGAAGAATGCCTCAGAATCTGGGTACGTTATAAAAGGATCTTGGATGACACATCCCATGAAAGGGACAAGGATCAACTTAAGAGTGTGTAGTATTCTTACATGATGTTTTATTCCCTATGTTTCTCTGCTCTAGCTGCTCAGCCTGTGTGTGTGTCTTCTTTATGGAATGTTGGTGAGTGGACCTTGTGTAGAATGCCTGGGTGACTGGATGAGGAGTGACAGTTGGTGAGAGGGGCTGAGCAGCTAGCAGGCTGCTCCTGGTGGGGCTGTTATTTACCACCTACAGGCTGCCCTACAGGACTTATATACCTGTTAATGATGACCTACCTGCTGATAAGGACTTCCTGATGTTACCTGTGAATAAACCTACTTGGATTACAAGTTACAGCGTGTCATCATTACTACAGAGTGACTGCAAACTGCAATTCTACCAACGTGGTATATCTTTTGAAAGGCCCTTGTGGCCTGGTCTATATGGGCAAAACTGAAAGAAAGATTAAGACCAGAATCCATGAGCACATGAGCAGTATCAGAACGAAGAACATGAAATCAGTGGTGGCCGCCCAGTTTCTAGAACATCATCACAACATAAGCCAGCTCAAATTCTTGGTATTGGAAATAGTGGAGAAAACGGAAGGAAGAGACAATAACAACCATTGTCATAAGGTTTCTGCACATACACAGAGCTATGCACAGGAAAATGGGACCCCGGAATACAGTGGTTTGCCACCATATACCGTAGCACCCAAAAACCCCAACCCAACTAGCTTAGCATCCCATTAGCACCCAAGTACTAATGTTTGGACAACCCAGAACACGGTATCTTTATCTCAGGACTCGCAGAAGCAAGAACACTCTTTCGTCACTCACTCGTAGTTGTCCACAAGGTGCGTAGGAAGAGACACTGGATAGGTTAAAATGTTTATTCCAACTTACGTGCTCTAATGTACAGTACACGTGTCAGTACTAATAGCATAATACATATGACTAATATAAGCAGCATGGTTACAATTCCATAGAATACAAACGGGGAAAGCATCTCAGAGCTCAGTGGATAAACGTATAAATAACATTACCACCCTCCCCTTGCAGTAAGATAGTTTATTATAATAATAATAGAAGACCTCTGGGCTTTGACTAGCGAACCCCCATACCTCAGTCTCTAGATGCAGAATTACATCAGCAGGACATCATAGCTCTTCTCACTGAAAGGGATTTCTCCAAGTGTGTGTTAAGCACTAGTAAACCACAGTATTAAAAGCATACCAAATTCTTCATGGCAATTGCACCTAATGTTATGTCTGGGTGCGCGAGACTGGCCATATCAGGAAGAACCAAAATACATTGTTATGCGACCTTGTACATGTTTGTGCAGACTGAGCCCAAAAAGGTGAACAACAGAAAATGCAGACAGTGCAAAAGAACTTGGCACGAACAAAGGGCGAGGGAGGCCCGGCTCAGTGTAACGTGCGCAAAGAAAAGCAGCATGGCAGCCAGGCCTAGGCCAACATAACAAGGCAGGTAACAATCCACAAGACACCCTCCCTGGTCAGTCCAGCGGCCAGGACAGAGGCCCATCAGAGGAAAAACACAGCCGTTGGAGCACAGGGAGCGCCCAAACGGCGAAGGGCAGGTCAATCCATGAAAGTGTAAGTGCAGAGAAAAGCCATACCCTCCAAGAGTTCATCATTGGAATTGTCAAAAAACATAGATGCCATCCAATCCATGAGATCAAAAGAGCAGGAATGCTCCTCAACAAAGGGAGCATTCAGAAGCAATGCGGGACAGCTTGCGTGATAATTGAAACAGCTTCGTTGTAGGAGATCCTGGGCAGCCGCCCAGATATCCCATTGCGCCAAAATCCCCAGTGCAGCCGCACGCGCCATACAGCCAGCAACGGAACAGTCCTGCTCATGGGCCTCTAAGGGACCCATCAACTGAACAAAATCCGGAACCGACAATGACGAATTGGAGAGGCAATAATCCAGAGTCCAGGTGAAAGGACAGCGGATACAAGTCATCACAGGTTGCACGCAAGTGAAATACGCAAAGCGAAATGAAAGAGTATATGACACACTCAGTGTCGCCAATGGCAAGACACCAAAACCGGCCAAAAGGCGCTCACGGAGCAGCTGGAGGCGTTCTGGATCGAGCAGGTCCCATCGGGGAGCAGCCATTGCGCAGAAAGCAAATTAAGAGCAAGACACCAGCCGCTAAAGCGAGGATCAATGGGAAACCGCCAAAGACACTGGAAAAAATAGAATGAATAAACGCCGGGATGACACCAAAAATAGTTTGGAAGGAGGACACCAAGCCCGACCCCACGACCTTAAAAAAGTGTACCAGACCCTCTGTGTTAGATGCGTTAAAAATACGATGAATTAACTCCCCAAAATGTTGGGGGAGATTAGTGTTCAAAAGGGCCTGTATTTCACTGTGGGTACTCGCCACCTGGAGAATGAATGTCTCCCGGGCGGACGTGAGCATAACTTCCTCGTTTAATAATAGTGCCTTTATTCTGCTCAGTCTATTGAAATCTGCTTCCATGGTAGGGATGGAAGGCCAAATAGAGATATCAACCTTGCCATGAGGGGGAGGAAAAAGCACATTTTTGCAGCAGACAACCCTGTGCGAAACTGTTACAATGTAAGGAATGCCAGCCTGCAGGCCACAACAGTTTTCGTTATTTAAAAGTAAATAACTACCATTGGAAAGGAGAGTGAAAGTAGGAGAAATAACAGGAGCAGGAATACCTTTCAGCACACAAGCAAGATTAGGAGCGGAAACGCTACATGAGCCATGCAATTTAATGTGTTTACAAATAAGCGAATGACCCATAGTCGAGTCGCAGTACTCCCCCGTGAGAAAGACTTCCTTGCCGTCCCAAAGGCATTTATACATGAAAGGCAAGGACCAGAGTTCATGCAGGAAAGCACTGCCCAAGGGCCGGTAACGGCCCACAGGATAATGTTTCATGCACAAGTCAAATTCAAACAAGGAAAAAGGTAAAGCGATGACCCCATGAACTAGCCATACAGCAGAATCAAGTTCTGCAACAGAGAACGGCAAAGGGTCCATCTTTTCGATATGTAATAGAGTGTAAGTTGCATCTTTCATGGACATAAATTGCTGTTTGTCAGTTAAGTTAAAAGGTAGAAACAAGGCAGAGGTGTTCAAAAAATGCCAAGGAACTTTACCTAACTTGAGCGTTTGTAAAGTCCATGCAAACTGCATAACTGAACGCAATTGATTCTGACCATGATATAACACAGAAACATCATCTTGTACAATATCAACAACAGAGGACACAATATTCTCTAAAGTATAAATGCGAGAAGACAGGGTATTAATACTATTGTCTACAACAGCAAGCACCTTTTCCAAATTTGCTTGATCTATTTCCCGAAGACGGGAAGCAGCTTCAATTCGTGATAGCTTCCAGAGTTCATTATACGTTTCATAAATGAATCTCTTAGGTCGGGGACCACGAGGTCCCAAAACAAAATCGGACAGATCAATATTGCCTGAAAGGAGGGACGAATGTTGCAGCCATTGTTTGCATAATTTACCAACAGAGTATGTAGTGACAGTACGGGCATCAGTAAACCTCGGATCAGGCCTATTCTGTGTGTAGCTAGCACCAGAATCGTGAAAACGCATTTGACATGCATTAGATGATATAGGCCATACTAACCAGGGCGACTGAACCAGCTCAGAAACATTAAACGAATTATTTTGTAACATTGCCTGCAGGGACACGAGGGACAGATTGAATCGTGAGCTTTCATTAGGAAAACTCGACAGGGATGGTATTGATGGCGTATTCAATTGCTTAGTGGTTGCTAAGCCCCAACATGTAGTCTGATAGATGGAGACATTGAGGAACATAATTTGGGCAGGGATGAGGCAAGCACGATGTAATGCCTCGGTCCCCTGTACCTGCCATGGCTTGGAGCCCCAAATGGATTTCCAATCTATTGTATCCTCCCAGTACTCATAACCACCCACTGCGAGGGCACTTAAAAAGGAACCCGAATAAAGCAATTTGGTGTGTGTTAACATAATTTTCTGAGTCGATGTGGTATTAAGTCTAAAATAATAGGATGCAGGGTTCGACCGATTGAAATCAGTAAAATAGGTAAACTTATTTCGAAGAGTTTGTGAGCTACCTGGCAAGGGGTTTGGACAATGTTCCCATTGGGTGTAGTTAACAGAACTACGCAGGGCACTTGGCTTATGGAGAAAATGATTACCCCAATGTTGGTAACAATACAAATCGGCATAATTAGCAGAATTCATATATAGATCTTCAGCATTAAAAGATGCATAATATTTTAAATCGGCAAACAATGCTTCAACGGCATGCACATCCCAATCATCAGAATGAATATTATTTTGTACTACATCACCCATTGAAACACGAAGGACATTAGGCACATTAATAATTTCCGTCGGACCATGGATTTGATAGTTCACTGCATCCCATACGATGCCATCAGCAACTGGGAAAGCTGAAATGTTCACAAATGTGTGGTCACGCTTCATGATGTGAGACGAGGAATGAGGAGCCAAAGTTCCAGAAACATAGTCTACAGCAGAGCGTTCAGGTAAATAGTGACCATTAATTAGTAGAAAAAACACTGTGACAAAGCCAATGGACATGAACAAAAAAATCAAGAAAAGTACCAACCAGATGTATGTCCAGGGTGGAATCAAAAAATTGTCTCTAAACCAGGATACAAAAATACTGAACTTGGATGGGACTTTTGAAGAGGTGGAATCCGAATCAAAGGAATAACGAGTCGGGCCAAGTGGCGTTATTGGTTGATGTGCCACCGATTCAGATGCAGGATATGTATACTCGTCCTCGTCGATGTTGGTGGAGAGTTGGGGATCAATTATAGTGTCAGGCAAAGTAGAGGATTCAGGCAAATCAACCATCTCAATTACAGCATCAGCGATCGTTCGCGCAGATGGACTATGAACATATGTCCGATAAATGGCAGGACAAGAGACCGCTGGTGTGACACTATTCAGGATCGGCCAGGCGCTGTAGCTTGACATTTTCAACTGAGATGTATCTGTTCTCTTTGCGACCAGGAAGCGGTGGTAAAATGACTGTACGTGTTCCCTTCAAGCCCAGAACTGGAACCGGTGCACGAAAAGAGGGGCCGAATTCTTTTTTGTTTTCAACCTTTTCTCGAACCAGTTCTCCAACCTTTGGAAGCCAGCCGGCTACCGGAATCTGCAACGCAGGATCTGTGGCTGAAGGCAAATGTGTAGTTGCAAGTTTGTCTCGGGCTTCTTGTAAGTCCTGTAACATAGCAGAATGGTTATCTACATCAAACTTGGCGGATTGCGCCGCGATGTCTGGACCCTCAAGGTCAGGCACAAACATTCTTATGCCAAAGAGCATTTCGTATGGGGTCCGCCCACCCAGAGGTCTTCTAGGGAGATTATTAAGTGCACGCTGAACGGTATACAAATGGGCCAGCCAGTTCCTGCCAGTACCTATAACCCTAGCTGTTAAGGATTGCTTTAAGTCACGGTTCATTCGTTCAACGATAGAGTTGCCCTCAGGCCTATACGGAGACGAAAATTTCACCCGCACCCCAAGCGAAGCCATTGCATCCTTGTAAGCCCTAGAGGCAAACGCTGGACCTTGGTCCGAATGGAAGGTGCCGCATGCGAAAATTCCCACAAAGACACGCAAATCCCTGATTACATTTCGGGCGTCAGCACTCCGTTGTGGCCAGACCCAGAGAAACCGTGTGCACGAGTCCACTGCCACTAAGATGTATTTATAGGCAGTGTCTGATGAGAATGGACCGCAGTGATCCAAGTAAACACACCCAAAGGGTCTGTTAGCAATGCAGAGCGGTGTTTGTGGTGGACGTGTTACTGTGGAAGGCTTAATCTGTTGACAAACGTCGCAAGAAAGCACAAAAGCACGAGTGTCTTTATATAACCCACGCCACCAATAACGCTGCTGCAAGATGGAAACCGTAGCTGACACACCTGCATGAGCAGAAGCCATGCCTTCGTGTGCAGTTGATATCAAGGCACTCCTGCGGTCCGCGTTGGGGATCAGCCGATCTCCAACGTCAGGTATAGTTACATAAGGAACCTGATCGGGACTTAATGTGTAAGAATACTTGGAAGGGAAACCTGTAGGGTAATTATTACCTTCCTTGGTTGCAGCAATAGCTGCTAATATAACAGGGTCTATTTTAGACATGGACCTGGTAACCGCTGCTACTGAACACGTGACTACTGCTGAACGGGCAGCTTCATCTGCCAGATCGTTACCAATAGCGTGTGCGCCCACCCGCTGATGGCCTAAGGTGTGAACCACCTGTGTGAGGGGCAGACGTTGTTGCAATTCTGCCACTCGAACCCAAAGCATTTTATGCTTAATTGTGCTCCCTTTTGCGTCCTTGTAGTCGTTTTTCGACCAGAAAAACAGATTGTCATTGTAAGATTGTACACAGTAAAAAGAATCACATACAATAAGAGTGGTCTCATCCTGAGAAGCGAACTCAAGTGCAAGTAGCAATGCATGCAGCTCGGCCAATTGTGCGGTACTATCTCCAAGTGTGCGAGTATGCACTGCAGAGGATTTGAACTTTCCATCTACAAAGGAACCCGCAACAATAGCACATGCAGCTGAATAAGCGTGCTTGGACCCAGTGGCCGGTTGCGCCGAACCATCGGTGTAGATCACACATTTGTAATCCTCAAGCGGTAGTAAAAACAAAGGAGGAGGATGAACGAATTCATACTGCAAAAACTCCTGAGTCTGAAGAGAAGAATCAAAAACAAAAGTTACGTCCGAAGACGTCAAGGATGTAGCCCATTGTATCCAACGGGGATGCATTGCTTTTGAGTTCGGTACACTTGCCTTTGTTACTGCCTCTAGGGCAGGACAGGGTGTTACCACTAGAATCCGCTTTCCCTGTGCCAGTGCGCGTTCTTTTAGAATCGCCATTTGCACTGCAGTTAGAACTTTTCGACAGATGTAAAGCGCAATTCAGCGGAAGTGTACAGATGTGACTTGTATGCGATGGGTACTGTATCACCTTCATTAAAGGTTAAGTATGTGAATCCCACCGCCCCGGAATTATTCTAATCACCAGGTTTGTGTGGTTATCACGAGTCAAAAGATATTTAGACTCCAATAGGTCTGTCTGCAAAGACTGCAGAATCGAGGTATGCTCAGGCAGCCAGCAAGACCTTGAATAAGTAGGTTGTATCAAAGCATACAAAGGCTTGATACGCTGGGCATATTCGGGAATGTAAGTACGCCCGAAATTCAAGAAACCCAGCAAAGACTGAAGTTTCTTCAGTGTATTTGGGGGCACAAATGTGCACATTTTTCCAAGAAATGGGGGCTAAGCCCTTACCTTCGTTATTGAGCTCATAGCCCAAGAACAGAACGGTAAATTCAGCAATGTGTGTTTTAGCAAAGTTAAATTTGTAACCCTGCTCCGCAAATTCAAGAATAATGCGGTCCACATGGGACAAATGCTGAAATAATTCGTCGTCCGTCAGATAGATGTCATCTTCGTACGAACATGCGTCTTGATCAATGTCATTTAACAAAGAAACAACACGGGCGGCGAATATACCCGGACTATTTTTGTAGCCCATGGGTAAACGCCGGAACTGGAATAATTTACCAAAGGAAGTGAATGCGGTCCATTGACCACTCTCCGGGGCTAGGTTGTGCGTGTAGAAACCGTTTGAAAGGTCAAGTGTCGTTTTGTATTTTTTACGAACAAGACTGTCTACAAGCGCAGAACTGTGTGTATTTTGCACCGCAAAGTTCCGACAATGAGTATTTAAATGCCGGTAATCCAAAACTAAGCGGTACGATCCATCGGGTTTAGAAACCACGAAAAGGGGATTGTTCATAGGTGATACGCATGGTTCAATTACTCCCTGATATTCCAACTGTGTCAGAATTTCGGAGACGGGGCCTTTTGCCTGCCGTTTGATGGGATATTGGGGTTGTGGCTGCGGTAGTGACCGCAAAGGTATTGCATGAGGAGGTGATTCTTCATCCCATCCCACATGGTTGCGGTATAACGCTGGTGCCAGGTACACAGCCCACTCAGCTGCAAGTGCTTCAGCTTTGTCTTTTGGGACATGCCGTGAGAAGCTTGGAAGGATTACCTCCTCTCCTTTATGTGCAGCTAAAACGAATGGGGGTGGCCAATCCACCTCCGCTAACAAAATGTCATATGAAGAGGTTAGATTTTCCCAAAAAATCCCTTTTATTTCACGCGGTATGTCACCTTCAATTTGTATGACTATGTTGTAAAGTCTGTCAGGGGGTGCCACTCTCGTGTCAGCTGTCTCTACAGTAACGAATGTTTCAGTTGTTGTCGCCTCCATATGAGAACGTAGCGCCTCCCGCACTATGGTAACTTCCGCGGCGCTGTCTAGGAGGGTCACTGCCCACGTCCAATTCTGGAGTCTCGTTCTCACGGTCTGAGGCATATTTCGCTGTGACAGCGGCAACTTTTTCTTCTGAAATTGCGGTCGAGGAAGATGAAAGTCTTCTGCTTTCCCTCTGACTTGTTGTCGAGGTTGGTCTCGCTCCTGGGGAGCCTCTCGGCCCCTTCCTCTATCTTGCCGTCCTCCTCCACCAGCCTGTGACGACGTCTGGGCCTGTGAAGAACGAGGAGAACGCGTATCAGAGCTCTGAAACCTGTCTGGTGATTTAATCCTTGACCTATCACGTAAATCATAAGTACGTTCAGAAGAAACCGAAACTGGGGAAGCGCCTCTCGACCCCGGCTTCTTTTGTTGCTTACCCTGTTTTTTCTGTCTCCAACTCTTTTTAGTGAAGACCGGTTTATCATCTTTCTCAGATGCACTTTTTGTTTGTGTAACTTGTGTTTGCGATTGAGTTTGCATTTTTACAAAAGGCTTGTTGCCCAGGCTATTTCTTCCAATTGTTTTATAAGCCCGGGCAATAATTTTCGGTAATTCGCGGGGCCTGTCCAACTCTGGGACCAAAGCCAAAGCATTCGCTACTTGAAAGTTCATAGCATCGCCCTTGACATTTCCAAGGATCAGCTCAGCTACTACATCAAACACTCCCACTAGTCTCATCCCTAATTCCACAGCCGCTTCAGGGCCATGTTCATCCTGTACTTTTTTAATTCAAAACATTTTGAATAAACTGCTGCGAATACCTTACCCCAGTTTTCACATGATGTCAAATCGGGGATTATGTCTTTTGGCAAACTTATCGTGAGAATGCGATGTTTATCTACTGGGGATGTATGGGGAAACACTGCTTCTATCTGATCGAACTTTTCTGCAAGCCAGTAAGGATAGTCGTCCTTATTTTGTGGACGTTTGCCCATCACAGAATTTACCATGACAGGACTTATGGTCACTCCAGCGGCTATAGCTGGTTGGCCTGCGACTACAGGAGCAGCTCCATGTAGGCTACCTGTAACGTATGTCACTAGGGCTCGATGCACTCGTACCAATTCGGTATGCATAGTGCGCAGTTCCGCAAGCGGTAATGCCAGATAATTTGGATGCGGGGTATACCCGGCCAATACAGGCCAAGTGGCCCCCTGAATTGATAAGGGGCCTAAACGAACTGCGGTAGTTGGTTGTGGTAGGGCGCCATTAAACCAAACACGGTGCTGCCAAGCCGTGAGAGGTACTTCAAGATTGGTATAGGGTCGATAGTCAGCAGGTATAACGGTGGGTTTATATTCATGAAACAGATTATCATCTGCCTCCACCGCTTCAAAAGTGATCCAAGTGTAAAACACCTCAAAGTGGTAAGCCGGATCGGCTTGAACCACAAAGACCAAATCGATCCCTGTATCAGGCACTCCATACACCCGTAAGTGATCTCGGAGTGCTCCTCGACTATGTGCAACAATCGCCACACCAGCCATAACTAAACAATTGTATTCGACAACCTAACAGGGAGCACAAAATGGGTTTTTTATGTAACCTTTTTTAATAATTTCAAGCTTGAAAGAACCTATAAAACGTTCAATATAGGAGGTATCACCGTCACTTACGCCTCCGGAAGCGTACGTGAGGGTTTTGTGGACAAGCACAAGTCCTACTCAAGCGTCTCGCAGTTAAGCAGCCCCACGGTGGTCGCGCCATGTCATAAGGTTTCTGCACATACACAGAGCTATGCACAGGAAAATGGGACCCCGGAATACAGTGGTTTGCCACCATATACCGTAGCACCCAAAAACCCCAACCCAACTAGCTTAGCATCCCATTAGCACCCAAGTACTAATGTTTGGACAACCCAGAACACGGTATCTTTATCTCAGGACTCGCAGAAGCAAGAACACTCTTTCGTCACTCACTCGTAGTTGTCCACAAGGTGCGTAGGAAGAGACACTGGATATGTTAAAATGTTTATTCCAACTTACGTGCTCTAATGTACAGTACACGTGTCAGTACTAATAGCATAATACATATGACTAATATAAGCAGCATGGTTACAATTCCATAGAATACAAACGGGGAAAGCATCTCAGAGCTCAGTGGATAAACGTATAAATAACATTACCACCCTCCCCTTGCAGTAAGATAGTTTATTATAATAATAATAGAAGACCTCTGGGCTTTGACTAGCGAACCCCCATACCTCAGTCTCTAGATGCAGAATTACATCAGCAGGACATCATAGCTCTTCTCACTGAAAGGGATTTCTCCAAGTGTGTGTTAAGCGCTAGTAAACCACAGTATTAAAAGCATACCAAATTCTTCATGGCAATTGCACCTAATGTTATGTCTGGGTGCGCGAGACTGGCCATATCAGGAAGAACCAAAATACATTGTTATGCGACCTTGTACATGTTTGTGCAGACTGAGCCCAAAAAGGTGAACAACAGAAAATGCAGACAGTGCAAAAGAACTTGGCACGAACAAAGGGCGAGGGAGGCCCGGCTCAGTGTAACGTGCGCAAAGAAAAGCAGCATGGCAGCCAGGCCTAGGCCAACATAACAAGGCAGGTAACAATCCACAAGACACCATCTGCTTCAAAGAGAAAATCATTGGATTATATTCCTTAATTCCCTTAAACCCAACGGCCTGAATGACAGAATGGAATTTCTGTGCTATCTGTGACACTCATGATTGATTCTCTTATTCTGTCAGCTTTTATTCACTCATCATATTCATTTGACATATCTGGATGCTTATCACCATTCAGATTCACCATCTTTAATTATCACAATCTTTCTTTACACTTTTTTTCACATTTTCATCACCTGTTCTTTCATTCTGTCAGTTTTAATGAACTCATTACATCATTTGACACATCTGGGTTGCTCATGATCATTCAGATTCACCATCTCCAATCACCTTAATCTTTCTGTATACTTTCCTCTCACACTTTCATCACCTGTTTTCACCTTTCTTGAACCTCACCAGTCTTATTGGTTCTGCTCTCTTCACCTTCGATACATCTCATCTGTTGACTGCTCATCTTCTTCGCTACTTTTTTACCTCACCTTTTATATGGGTGATATAACTTCTCTCACTCTAATGGTTTGTTGATATCAATTTTTGAGATTTCACCTGCAGTTATATTTTCTTTATATGCCTGAACTTGGTGGACCATACATTGTACATGTATCATCCTTTGTTTGTATACTTGCAGCACTTCTTGTGCGTTATTGTGTAAAGATCGTGATATTTACACATGTTTGTATCACTACAAGATGGCGCGCGTTAGCTAACATTTGGAGGGCTAGCATTTTCGAGATGCACTGTGTATATTTATTATCTTGATTTCATACACTTGCAGCACTTTTGTGCGTTAGTGATTAGTTATAGTTTGAATTTTGCAATATATACACGTACTTCATATCGTTCTAAGATGGCGCACGCTAGCTGACCATCTCACATTTGGACCGCTTGTAGTCCTCTTTCACTGGCCTCTTTTGTCATATATGGAAGCTTTCAGCCCGGGGCTATGACTTCAATATCACTCGAAACACGAAGCGATCCGCTGCATGTGAGTACTTTGGGTTATTTTGGCTCACCCGTGCACGTTACTTTTGTTCGTTTTACTATGATACGCCCTTAGGGTGTACGTTCGTTATAGCCACACAGCGTGTTCTTTTATGTACGTTGTTATTTGACTCTGGTTTTCGGTTTATAATTCCGCACTTTGTCTATACTCTCGCTTGTGATTCACCCGGACTAAAAATCCTACTTGATAGGTGCTAGATGGCGGACGGAGGGCCGCCTATTTGGTTTTGGCAATATTGTTTGCGGATTTAGGCAACATCTGCCTGCGTGTGTGTTCCACAATTTGTACTGACTTTATTTTAGTTTGCATATGTTTTTTTTTTTTTATATTTGTTTATGGTTTCACGAGTTTTGAGCACAGGGATGAGGTACTCGCCATTGCAGAGTTGGGGTTTGTATGTTGTGGGTGGGGGGTGGGGGGTACGGAGACTTAATCGAGATTTGCTCAGCTGTAGGTCGTATGGAACATGTGTAATGTACTATCGTTGTGGGACAGGATGTGGGCGGGGAGACACGAGATTGATTATTAGCTATGATGACGTGCATATCCACCACCCGTCATGACACACCCATATATGCGTAAATTTAAAATACTGACTTGGAATGTGCGTGGTCTGAATGATTTCCGCAAACTCAGGAAAGTGATCTTGTATCTTAAAAGACACGATGTTGATATCGCACTATTGCAAGAATCGCACTTACCTCTCAATAGCAGAATGCTACACTGCAGGGAATTGCAGGGACATACACATGTGGCTGGGTTCACGACACATGCTCGTGGAGTTGTCACCTGGATTAACCCTAAGGCGGGACTCCAACTGACCCCCCTTGATACCGACACGGAGGGAAGGTTTGCCATTTCACAATGTAGGGGGAAAGGTCTTGATTTGATCTTAGTGAAAATCTATGGCCCCAACTATGACTGCCCACAGTTTTTCACAAATCTACTGAACAAAATGCAATGTTACAGGGGTGCGCACGTCTTATGGGGGGGGGACTTTAATTGTGTACTCAATCCACAGTTAGATAGATCTGGTGGTCCCGATTGCCGACCCTCTGCAGCAGCATGTGCTATTATGGATGCAGGGCTGCGACTGGGGCTGATGGACGTGTGGCGTTCGAGATCAACAAGCAAGGGTGGTTTCACACACTACTCAGCATACCATAACTTGCATACCAGGATTGATTACCGGTTTGCCTCCCGAGAGCTGTTTCCTCACATACGAGACTGCAAGGTCATGCCCCGCACACTATCGGATCACTCGCCTATTTTGTTAGTTACGGATCTCCCGCATACCCGGATACCCCCGTTTACCTGGCGCATCCCCCCGTCCTCTTTGCTAGACCTGACCTTTAAAGCCGAACTGTTTGAATCCATCACTACTTTCTTTGAGTGTAATATTGGGTCTGTGGATACTTTTTCATCGGTATGGGAAACCTTTAATGTATATATCAGGGGGGTAGCTATGTCTAAACACTCCGGGGTCCTTAAGTCTTTACGTGGGCGACTCTCAGATCTCGAGAAAAAACTGCAAGGGATGGAGCGGGAGTTACTTGAGGGGCCTGATGACCGAATCACGGAGGAGTTAAAAGAGCTCATAACTGATTATCATGAGACGGCTGACTTAGAGCTCAAACACATGGGAAAGTACGCGTCTGCCCGAGTTTATGGAGAGGGGGACCGCCCTGGCTCAGTACTGGCCTCCCTGTTAAGGAAACGCAGAGAGATGTCAGAGATAGGTCTCATCAATGACGACCAGGGTGCCCCATTGACGGATTCGTCGGATATTGCCGACAGATTTAAGCAGTACTATACACAGTTATATACGTCTAAAACGGGGTGTCTTGATAACGAGATGCTCGACTACCTGACTCATATTAAACTACCGTGGCTGACTAACGCCCACAGGGAATTCCTGATGCGGCCATTGAATGCGCAGGAGATAACAACAGCACTGGCTGCGATGAAGTCGGGGAGTGCACCTGGGGGAGATGACCTAATGGTCTCCTTTTATAAGGAGTACAAAGACGTTCTAGTTCCACACCTGATCACGCTCTTTGAGGAAATAGGCGAAAGTGGACAACTACCGCCCTCGATGAGGGAGGCGCTAATAATTGCTATTTTAAAACCGGATAAGCCACCTACTGAATGCGCGTCGTACAGACCGCTGTCGCTTTTAAATGTGGATGTCAAGCTTTACGCCAAAATATTAGAAAATCGGCTTGCACCACTCATTCCGCTTCTCGTAGCTCCGGAGCAAGCCGGATTTATCCCAAGCAGAAACTTGACTTACAATATCCGTACGGTATTTGGAGCGATACAGCACACGAGACCGAAAGTAAGCACAGTGGCTGTATTCCTAGATATGGAGAAGGCATTTGATTCGGTAGAATGGAAGTTTATGTATCATGTGTTAACGAAGATGGGTGTTGGGAGCATGTTCCTTCAGCTCGTGGGTGTTCTCTATAATGGGCCGACCGCTAGGATAAAGTTGGGAAACATGGTTATGACCGCGATCCCAATTACTAGAGGCACGCGACAGGGGTGTCCGCTTTCGCCACTGCTGTATGCTTTGGTCGCTGAACCTTTAGCTTGTGCGCTCAGAGAATACCATAGATACCGGGGAATACGCTTCCCAGGATATCAATTGATCATATCCACTTATGCTGATGACACACTGCTCTATGTTCATGACCCTACAACTCATCTTTCCCCGGTTCTGCGAGAGGTGGTCAGGTTTGGAGCTTTGTCCGGACTGCAGGTCAACTGGGCCAAGTTGACTGTCTTCCCCCTGACCGCAACCGCAGTCCCCTTCTCCCTTGATTTCCCACTTAAGTGGACTACAGACCCGGTTAGATACTTCGGCATAAAGATTCACACAGATTCAGAAATAGTATTTAGAGAGAATTATGGGGTAGCCGTGAGCAAGCTGGAGGATGATATCGTTCGCTGGATGCGGCTGCCATTATCCCTCAAGGCAGAATTGCTATCATGAAAATGGTGGTGCGGCCACGATTTCTATTCCTGTTCACCAACATCCCGATGGTCCTTCCCAGCTCTTTCTTTCACATGCTTACCTCCTTACTGATTAGACTTGCTTGGGCTGGCAAACACGCACGAGTCAAATAGGATATGCTTACGCTCCCATACCATATGGGTGGCCTCGGTGCCCCGGACTTCGATGTCTATTATAGGGTAGCGCAAGGCGCGCATGCGCATGCGTGGATACACGGCCCGTCCGATACCCTGCATGTCCAGATAGAGCGGGTTGTTGCGGCCCCAAAGCCCTTGCCAGCACTTCTCTTTCGACCTCCAGATCGCCGGACAGGCATCGTAGATTCCATAAATGCGACGGTACACGCTTGGCACCATCTCTTAAAATTACAGACCGGCGCTGTTTTGTATTCCCCACTCATGCCACTCGACTGGTGCCTCTGGTTATCAGCTTGTACGGAAAGGGGGTCACGAACGCCATGCTCTCCCTGAAAATTGAGTCGATGGGTGATGTGTTCAGTGATGGCACGGTTAAAACCTGGGATGCGGTGGCCACGGCAGTACCCCATCATACGCCACTTACGAGATTTCAGTTCCACCGACTGCGGCAGTCATTACTTGAGAACTTGGGGCCAGATATGGCTGAGCCGCCAGAGGTAGCTGCACTCACATATGTCATCAGGTCAGACAGCCCGACGCACATCATTACTAAATTATACAAAGCCACACAGAGTTTTCGCTCTAACCAATACACAAAAGTGAGACTGACATGTCAAGGAGATTTGGGGTCAGATATAGACGATGTGCAGTGGAAATACTGCTGCGAAAATACTAAGAGAATTTCCCTCAATGGGAGACATAGACTGATCCATTTTAAATTTCTTAATAGGATCTATTACACTCCTGAGCGACTCCACAGGTATGGGTTACGTGAGGATGCGGTGTGCGAGAGATAAGGAGCTGCTGTGGTGGATTTCTTGCATTTAGCATGGTTGTGCCCCGGGATAGCTGCATTTTGGATGCAGATCTTCAAAATGCTGGGAGAAATAGTGGATGAGCCTCTTGCCCCGGACCCTATGCTAGCGCTGTTGGGTTATTCTAAGCCTCTCCCAAAAGCTATCAGGAGGTTAGCTGACATGGGACTGCTGATCGCGAAGCGCAGGATAGCGATCTGTTGGTCCCGTGGCCCTCTTCCTACAGTAGCTGCCTGGTCTAGAGATATGTTGTATTGTAGCACTCAGACCGAAAGCTACAGCGAGCTTCCCCCCCACGTTGCCGCCCTAAAAACTTTTGGGAATTGTATGTCATATCTCGCTATTAAGGATAGAGACCCTGCTGATGAGGTGATACAACCCCCGCAAGGCGAGGAGGGAGCTGAGGATGTGCATTAAACATTCCAAGATATTTATTCAGGCGGGTGGGAACGGGATTGAACACGGCATTACTGTTTAGAGCTCCTTATTACTGGCTGCAGTTAATGTGGCCGTGATGACTAAATCATTGTTTCCTTCAGACTTTGTCATTGCCGCATGGATGACTTGTGTACTCCTTTTGTTCCCCTTGTAACAATGGAATGTACTAAATGCATAATGCTCAATGATGTATTACATGATTCCTTTTATGACTGAAAGCTGATTTGTCATTGATGTACACCACGACCGCAGCTGGGTCCGGAATTGGTCTCTGTACTTGGGGGGGTTTTAGTTTGTGCCCCACAAGGGTTTTTTTTTTGTTTATGTTTAACTGGCTTCTGTGAAAAGATTAATAAAATAAATTAAACAAAAAACTAAAAATCCTACTCACGTCTTTTTAAATAACTTACTGACACCAGGTTGGAGTTTACTCTTCTTCTCACAATCTTTAACACCTCTTTCATATGCTTGCATTTGAGTCCGTTTTTATTTACGTCACAGTGATCCAGCGGTGTACTAACAACAGATACTCTACTACCATATACTCACCTGGGCCCATAAACACCTACACAGATCCAAGTAGACTGCTGGGTTTAGTTTATATTTTCCATATTTCAGGATTAGTTATTACTTGTTCCTAACTAACCTTTCACTGATCAAAAAGTTCTTTCCTTTGGTCAATGGACCATTAATTGCACTAGTTGATGGTGATAATTAACATAACTTATTAACTATTCTTTATTTAAAGAAAATAACCACAGACTCAGGAAGTTTTAAAAACTTTATCTAAATTAAATGGAGGTGAACCATATCAAAGTTTCAGTACAAACACCCTCATTCATCAGATTGCAAATCAAAATCTTTCATTAAGGAAAATTCTCAGACACATACAATAACCATGTCCGGAAAGGAGAGGACAGAGAGAGAAGATCATCTACAATTACCATGAATTTATAGTTACCAAGGATGGTGTGAAGACCAAACCCTCTGGCCAAAGGGCTGGTAAGGGTCCCCCGGGATAGATCAGGAGACAAAGACTTCAGGACAGGAATCAGGACAGGATACTTAACCTCTCTAAGATACCGACGACTGCGTCGCACCCCTCTCTGGCACTCCCTTCCTCCTCGAGTTTCTTCCGCGATCTTCTTGTCTAACCCAATTAATTAAAAATAGATGGTTCTGCATTCGATGTCTTCATCAGCATCTTACAGCGTCTCTATCAGCATCAGCACCACCCACAGCACCGACAGCATCCCGAGCTCTTGACTTCCAGCATCGACGTCTCTCTAACTAACTAAAGCTACCTCAGTTATACCTTTCATTGGCCACGGACCACCCACTAAAGTTTCAATATCGCAAAAATACTAACTCTGATTGGACAGGCAAGGGGGGATGATCATCACACCATGCTTACATATTACTTTTTCCATTGCACTATTGTTTGCAAAACCCATCCCCTTAAACTTTATTCTTTTCTTTAGTTCCCATACATATCCCAACTTTATTTGATACAATAATTTCAACATCATGAATACAAGTCTTCTTGGATGAACTCTTCACCCTCTGTTCACAGGGCACATCATCCTCGTCCTTGGACGGCTGTCAAATCCTGACTCATCCTTCCGGGTTCACTCTCTTGTAGGCATGCACAGACTTGAATCAGTCAGCTCAGTTCAGACAAACGTGAAAGGCCCAAATGCGCACTAATAATAAAGTCAAAAGAGGAAATGTTACTTTCACAAATAAATGGTTTCACTGTATACCACCCATCTCTACTCTAACCCAATATACTTATTAATACCCTTTCTGCATTAGCATTAGTAAAATAGCTTATTTTCTATTCAGCTAAGCAGGTGCCATGCATGTGAGCTTTCAAGCCGCCATTTTAGTGCCTTCTGCTCATGCGCAAAAGTTTTCCCTCCAAGCATTAAACGTCATACTACGTAGATGCAGTTGACGCATGCGCAGTAAAGATTTCCCAGTTAGAGCGATTTTAGTCCTTCGTTCATATTGTTAGCGTTAGTAAAACACATATGCAAGCTTCTCTAACCCGTGTGTCTTCTGTATTTGCGTGTTATTATTTACAAGACGTTGTTAGTAATTCGTTAGCGGATTAAATGAGAGGATTGCTTCCGAGCAAGTCTCCTTTACGAGTCCTTGCTCCATCAACAGCACACTCTTTTTATCTTTTTATTTAGCCTTATGCCGAGCGCAGTTTTTGCACTCAGATTGTCACATATTCACGTAGTGATATCTATTACCAATGGTGTTGTGACTACTTGGTAAAACTACTTTTTGGTTGGTTCCCTCATACCATCATTGCTTTGTGATTTTTTTGTAGAGTTTGTCCCCTGATGAAGGGCTGTAATAGCCCGAAATGCATCGGGAGAAGGGAGAAATATGCAAAAACTTTTTGATTGACGCAGTCAAAGTTATTTTTGATGCTTTGATATGAAGATAACAATCTCAAACATTGAATAAATGCAACATTTATCCATCGTTCTATCAAGGATCAAAGTTATTGTTTACTTGTTTCTTCTAACTATTTAAATACCCAAATTGTGGGTTCAATGCTGTGCTCAGGGGGATGTCCCTTAACTAGGAGATGCTACTTGTTGCTTATTTAATTTACACTCTTTTGACCAGAGAGTGAAACCCCAGAGGCACGCAACAAATTCAGCAACCTGTCCATCCTAGTTGTGCGTGTCCCAACACATGCTTCACTTATAGACTTTCTGATCCCAGGACATGGCACACCAACACATTGATAAACATGGCATACGAAGACATTTCCAATCTGACTGAATTGAGAGCAGACACATTCACTTTTGCAGATGAAGATGCTACAAAAATGTATGCCTTGATACAAGAGGAAACCACACCATTATCAAGTACCAAAACCAAAGAGAGCAACATTAGAAATTACTCTATTTAACAAAGAGAGAAATCAACCAGAGATTACACGCTAGCACATTAATAAAATACCATCGCGCACAGAGAATCTCGAGAGGGTTGCGGATTCCACTGAAACCTTTACTTTGTAAGAACAGTCCAAGATTTGTCGAGAAGTGGTATACCATCCTGAATAAGTGCTCCCTCTACCTTATCCTGTTGATCATTGAGGAACTTTCTAGAATTCTTGAAGATCTCTCTAAAGACATTGCGCAAACCAAAACTGAACATACGAATTTGATGGATGCTGAAGATTTCACCAAAACATTGGATGATATTAATGTCCAACTCAACAAAGGCACACAAGAAATCAATGAGAGAAAAATACGCAAATACAAACGCGATAACATTGATTATAAATTGAGAGAAGTTTATTCATGGGCAGAAGTTTACGCCAGACGCAGACAGAATCAACCATATAGTCAAATTACTGAAACCGAAACATCATCTTCAGACAGTGAAACTAGATTGAAATCACAACGAATAATGCCCACACAACCTTCCATCATAGTCAGCACAGAAGCGCCACAAACCTCTGGTGTTTCTTTTTAGAGGAAGGTACAAGAGACTATGGCCGACCCAGGAGGAGTCAAAGAAAAAGAAAAGGAGAACACAGACGCGAAAAGCCTCCCAGTAACCAGCAAGAGACTCAAAGGGAAGAAGACTTAGACCCCAATAATTTGGTTATCAACATCTCCTCTTATACACTCAGTCCCATTGAAACCAAAACTCTGCAAAAAGTTACATCTTTTGTACCCACATGTCACACCAATTCTCTAGAATTGGAGATTAGCTTATTCAGATTTATGCACAATTTACGCCTTAGAAATTTTTGGGAAAATATTGTAGAACAACGAGAATCTGAAGATGAGGATCTATTGAAAGGTTTGAGACCAAAAAGCACCTATATGGCTCCTGTCAGCCATAAAAGTCTCAATACTTTTGAAACCTTAGTCAAACATGACTTACAGTCATTTACTTTTCAGAAGAAATCTAAACACCGCAACTTAACTGTAAAAGAAACAGAAGTGTTAAAGAGCTTAGCCAATAATCCCACCATTACGTGTCAAAATGCTGATAAAGGCGGGGCATTGGTAATCATGGATACCAGCTTTTACAGACAACAAGTTCGCAATCATGTCATGGACACTGAGACCTATTCCATGCTCGAATACAACCCCACTGATGAATTTTCCAACTTTCTCAAATTTTTACTGAAGAAAGCTGTTGATAACGGTGTGATTACTGAGACAGTAAGCAGATATCTGACACAAACCAATCCCAAATCACCTGTAATGTACATGTTACCTAAAGTACATAAGTGTTTACAACTGCCTCCATTCAGAACGATTGTCTCCACTAGAGGGAGCCTACACGAACCCATAGGCAAATTCCTTGACAAACACCTACAACCCTTTGTCTCAAACATGAGAACTTACATCAGAGACACCACAGACTTCATTTCTAAAATCAATCAAATCTCTTTTGAGGAGGAGGAAGAACTATGGCTATGTACAGTAGACGTTAAATCGTTATATACCTCAATTCCACATGATCTGGGTATAGCAGCCATAGAAAGCGTTTTGTTACATTCAAACCTTGATGCCAATCTGCAACTTTTCCTTATGGAATTACTCCACTTCACACTTTATCAAAGTTACTTCAAGGGGGCAGACCAGTGGTTTTTACAGCTCACTGGGACCTCTATGGGCAATTGCGCTGCTCCAGCGTATGCGAATATATTCATGCATAAATTTGAGGAAGATAACATTTTGAGCTTAAATGTTTGGAAAGAACATGCCGCAGTTTTCTTGAGATATATAGATGATATTTTCATCTTATGGAGAGGGCCACATAACAGGTTGATTGTTGCACTGAATGCTTTGAATGAAATTCATGACAGGATTCAATTTACTTTTGAAGTTCACCAGAACACCATGACGTTCTTGGATGTTCAAATCAGTAGAATCTCCAACAAGCTGGAAACTAACATCTTTAGAAAAAATACAGACAGGAACAATGTTTTACATTTTAACAGCTTTCACCAAAAATCCCTCAAAAATCACCTTCCATACTCACAACTGTTGCGAGTTAAACGGATCGTATCTCAACCAGAAATTGGTGCTGAACAAATTGATGCTATGCTCATGAGATTTGCACAACGTGGTTATCCTCAGAACGTATTGGAGCAAGCAAAATCCCGCAGTGCTTCAAAAACATGGATTGATTTACTTACTAAGACGCAGAAGTCGGTTCAGAACCGTATGGTGGTGGTGTCCAAATTTTCCACTATGAGTCATCGTTTCAAGAAAACCATTAATAAACATTGGCCTATATTAGCTATGGAACCGGATTTTAAGGGACTTTTCTCTAAGAAACCCATTTTCACATTCAGCAGAGGCAAAAATGTCAAGGAATTGCTTACCCAACCACCCAAAGACATCATAACAACCACCTACAAAGGATCTTCACCATGTTACAATTGCAGCAACTGCAATAACGATATAAAAGGATCTTGGATGACACATCCCATGAAAGGGACAAGGATCAACTTAAGAGTGACTGCAAACTGCAATACTACCAATGTGGTACATCTTTTGAAATGCCCTTGTGGCCTGGTCTATGTGGGCAAAAGTGAAAGAAAGATTAAGACCAGAATCCATGAGCACAAGAGCAGTATCAGAACCAAGAACATGAAATCAGTGGTGGCCGCCCACTTTCTAGAACATCATCACAACATAAGCCAGCTCAAATTCTTGGGATTGGAAATAGTGGAGAAAATGGAAGGAAGAGACAATAACAACCGTCTGCTTCAAAGAGAAAATCATTGGATTAAATTCCTTAATTCCCTTAAACCCAACGGCCTGAACGACAGAATGGAATTTCTGTGCTATCTGTGACTCTCATGATTGATTCTCTTATTCTGTCAGCTTTTATTCACTCATCATATTCATTTGAAATATCTGGGATGCTTATCACCATTCAGATTCACCATCTTTAATTATCACAATCTTTCTTTACACTTTTTTCACATTTTCATCACTTGTTCTTTCATTCTGTCAGTTTTAATGAACTCATTACATCATTTGACACATCTGGGTTGCTCATGATCATTCAGATTCACCATCTCCAATCACCTTAATCTTTCTGTATACTTTCTTCTCACACTTTCATCACCTGTTTTCACCTTTCTTGAACCTCACCAGTCTTATTGGTTCTGCTCTCTTCACCTTCGATACATCTCATCTGTTGACCGCTCATCTTCTTCGCTACTTTTTTACCTCACCTTTTATATGGGTGATATAACTTGTCTCGCTCTAATGTTTAGTTGATATCAATTTTTGAGATTTCATCTGCAGTTATATTTTCTTTATATTCCTGAACTTGGTGGACCATACATTGTACATGTATCATCCTTTGTTTGTATACTTGCAGCACTTCTTGTGCGTTATTGTGCAAAGATCGTGATATTTACACATGTTTGTATCACTCCAAGATGGCGCGCGTTAGCTAACATTTGGAGGGCTAGCTTTTTTGAGATGCACTGTGTATATTTATTATCTTGATTTCATACACTTGCAGCACTTTTGTGCGTTAGTGATTAGTTATAGTTTGAATTTTGCGATAGATACACATACTTCGTATCGTTCTAAGATGGCGCACGCTAGCTGACCATCTCACATTTGGACCGCTTGCAGTCCTCTTTCACTGGCCTCTTTTGTCCCCTCATATACGGAAGCTTTCAGCCCGGGGCTATGACTTCAATATCACTCGAAACGTGAAGCGATCTGCTGCATGTGAGTACTTTGGGTTATTTTGGCTCACCCATGCGTGTTACTTTTGTTCATTTTACTATGATACGCCCTTAGGGTGTGCGTTCGTTATAGCCACACAGCGTGTTCTTTTATGTAAGTTGTTATTTGACTCTGATTTTTGGTTTATAATTCCGCACTTCGTCTATACTCTCGCTTGTGACTCACCCGGAATAAAAATCCTACTCACGTCTTTTTAAATAACTTACTGACACCACGTTGGAGTTTACTCTTCTTCTCACAATCTTTAACACCTCTTTCATATGCTTGCATTTGAGTCCGTTTTTATTTACGTCACAGCACACTCTTTTTATCTTTTTATTTAGCCTTATGCCGAGCGCGGTTTTTGCACTCAGATTATCACATATTCACGTAGTGATATCTATTACCAATGGTGTTGTGACTACTTGGTAAAACTACTTTTTGGTTGGTTCCCTCATACCATCATTGCTTTTTGATTTTTTTGTAGAGTTTGTCCCCTGACGAAGGGCTGTAATAGCCCGAAATGCATCGGGAGAAGGGAGAAATATGCAAAAGTTTTGATTGACGGTGTCAAAGTTACTTTTGATGCTTTGATATGAAGATAACAATATCAAACATTGACTAAATGCAACATTTATCCATCGTTCAATCAAGGATCAAAGTTATTGTTTACTTGTTTCTTCTAACTATTTAAATACCCAAATTGTGGGTTCAACGCTGTGCTCAGGGGGGACGTCCCTTAACTAGAAGATGCTACTTGTTGCTTATTTAATTTACACTCTTTGACCAGAGAGTGAAACCCCAGAGGCACGCAACAAATTCAACCAGCTGTCCATCCTGGTTGTGTGTGTCCCAACACATGCTTCACTTAACTCTAAGTCAGGCATCACATTACAGGAAGCGGACATAGACCCTAACGGCAGGTTTGCCATCACTAGATGCCATAAAGAAGAGCTAAACATGAAACTAGTGAACATTTACGGCCCCAATCATGATGATCCACAGTTTTACCATTCACTAGGCTCCCGCCTACTTAAAGCAGCTGATCTTCCACAAATTTGGAGAGGCGACTTCAATTGCATATTGGACCGCACCCATGATCGCTCCAAGGGGCCTACTAGATGGCCCTCTGCTGCTGCGGGAGCTATAGCAGACATTATTGACCAATTAGGTTTGCTGGATGTGTGGCGGCAGCCACCTCACGACACCCCAGGATTTACACATTATTCTGCCCCGCACGACACATATACCAGGATTGATTACTGGCTGATATCTAGGAGTCTTCTCGCCCGAGTTGTCTCCAGCGAGCCTCTTCCAAGAACATATTCAGATCATTCCCCGGTTATATTAGATATAGAATTATGCACTGAACACTTTGCTCCTTTCACTTAGAGGTTACCCCCATACTCCCTACTGGACCCAGTGGGCCCGATTCACAGACCTAACTTAAGACAAAATCCTAAACTTACTATAATTTTGGTATTCACAGAAGGCACTTACTCATTTTGGTATTCACAGAAGGCACTTACTCATTTTGGTATTCACAGAAGGCACTTACTCATCAATGAGTAAGTGCCTTCTGAAGCACTACTCATTTTGGTATTCACAGAAGGCACTTACTCATCAATGAGTAAGTGCCTTCTGTGAATACCAAAATAGTAAGTGCCTTCTGTGAATACCAAAATGAGTAAGTGCCTTCTGTGAATACCAAAATGGTAGTAAGTTTAGGATTTTGTCTTAAGTTAGTTTTGTGAATCGGGCCCAGTATTTCGAGCGGAGACAGCCGCATTCATACAGCGCTTCTTTGAAGACAATAAAGGCTTAGTTACTTCTTTCTCGGTGGCCTGGGAGGCGTTCAAAGTGTATATAAGAGGGATGGCTATTTTGAAACACACAGGAGATAGCACACTTGGAACAAACACATCTGAAGACAGGTGACACTAAGCTCCTAGAGGACATTAAAAAGCCCTTGAAGAGTACCATGACACGGCGGACAGTGAGAGTAAACACCTTGGCAAATATGCTACTGTTAGAATACACAGGGAGGGCGAGCGCCCCGGGGCCACGCTAGCGAGTCTACAGCGCGCTAAAAGGGAGGCTAGCACGTTTATCTAGATAAAAAATGAAGACGGGAGCCTTGTTTACGAGACGTCAGGTATCGTTGAGAGATTCAGTAGATATTATGTCGATCTATGTAAATCACGGATAACACTAGATGATGAGGCTGCGAAAGACTACTTGGAGCACATCCAAATGACATGGATCACTGACTCTCACAGAGAGCACCTCATGGCCCCTCTGGACCCTTGAGAAATCCGGGTCGCGCTTAAAACTATGTTGCCGGGAGCTCACCTGGCATAGACAGATTAACAGTAGCTTTCTACAAAGCCTACCAAGAACTACTTATACCTCACTTAGTCTCTCTCTATGAAGAAATGGTCGAAACCCAAATAATGCCCCCTTTCTATGAGAGAGGCAATGATTGTCGCACTCCTTAAGCCACGGAAACCTCCGAAGGAGTGCTCATCATACAGACCCTTATCCTTAATAAACGTAGATACGAAACTTTTTGCCAAAATCCTAGCCAACCGATTAGCCCCGCTGGTCCCGCTGCTAGTGGGTCCAGAACAGGCAGGCTTCGTTCCAGGACGCAGCCTAACTTACAGTCTCAGAACTGTTTTCGGTACCATCCACAACATAAACACAGAAGTCAAAGCTGCAGAAGTTTTTTTATACGCTGAAAAAGCATTCGATTCGGTAGAATGGCCATTTATGAAAGCAGTGCTATGGTGCATCAGAGTGGGAGAGGTCTTTCTCCAACTAGTTGTGGTCTTACACAATGCCCCACTTGTCAGAGTCAGATTGGGAAACAGAGTCACATCCCCCGTACCCATCGCTAGGGGTACCCGCCAGGGATGCCCTCTATCTCCTCTGCTGTATGCCTTGGTTGCGGAAACCCTGATCTGCGCATTGCGAGAGTACCATGGGCATAGAGGAGTGCGCTTCCCGCAGCTACCATTTGATCATCTCGGCCTATGCTGATGACATGCTCCTTTAGATTAGGGACCCCGAGAGACAACTCACACCAGTCCTCACTGAGGTGGTCCACTTTGGTCAATTATCTGGCCTCAGTGTCAACTGGGCCAAATCTTTAATTTTTCCCCTAATGCCAGCTACACTTCCAACAAATCTGGAATTCCCTTTACAATGGACCACAGATTCGGTTCGCTATTTAGGAATACAGGTTCATACAGACCCTGGGGTTATATTGACAGATAATTATGGAAAGGCACTTAATAAGCTGGAAGAGGATATTGCCCGATGGATTACGCTGCCACTCTCGCTGATCGGGCAGATCTCTCTCATGAAAATGATTATCCTCCCTAAATTCCTGTTTCTCTTTCAAAACATCCCTATGCTGCTGCCGGCGCATATGTTTGGTGCCATTTGATCGCTACTGATTAAGCTAGCTTCGGCCGGTAAACAACCCAGGGTTAAGAGGGAATCACTCACCCTACCATATTCAATGGGGGGGGCCTTAATGCCCCGGATCTTGAGCTATATTATAGAACAGCTCACATGCCCATGCTTGGATGCATGGCCCGCAGACCCTACCACATCTATACATAGACAGGGATGCAGCTGAACCGAATATTTAACACTCTGATCAGAAAACACAATACCCTAGATTCACTAAACTCTACTATACAAGCCTGGCAAAACCTGGACAGACAAGCGGGAGCGCTCATGTACTCTCCTCTGACCCCCCCTAGACTGGTGCTCCTGGTTCCCGATGGGCAGAGAAAGGGAGGTCTCTCAAGCGCTTCGGAAAGTAGGTATCACCAAGATGGGCGACCTGTTCTAAGACGGGGTCTTACGCAAATGGGATGATATACTAGTGGAGGGGCATACACTCTCTACTCTTGCGCATTATCAATACTTTAGAGTTTGACATGCTTTACAAGACCTGTTAGGCGAAGACTTGCAAGAACCACCAGAGATGTTAACACTCGCCCATATTATCCACACTCCCACTCCCTCTAAGCTACTCATGAGGGTCTATAACCTTACACAAGAAAATAGGAGATCACACTTAATAAAGGCATGCCAAGACTGGCAAAGAAACTTAGCTCACACAATTGACGACAATAGCTGGTGGTACTGCTGCAAGGTGACTAGACAAATTTCATTAAATGGTAGACACCGGTCAATCCACTTTAAATATATTAATAGAGTGTATTACATGCCTGATAGGCTATGCAGATATGGGCTGCAAGACTCAGCAGTCTGCTATCGCTGCACGGAGCGGGAAGCTGGGTTCCTACACGTGGCCCGGCATTGCCCTAAAATCTCAGACTTCTGGGAGAAGGTTTTTCGTACACTTAACGACATCACAGGTCTCTCTCTCACCCCAGACCGGTTTCTTGCACTGCTGGGCTATGATAAACAAATCGGCAAGAGCGTGCGACGGCTGGTGGCTATAGGTCTACTGCTAGCTAAACGAAGGGTGGCAATGCGTTGGGCTAGAGGACCAGTCCCAACAATAGAAGAATGGACTAAAGATATGATATATTGCAACACCCAAACAGACACATATAACAAATTATTGCCCCCACAGAATCGACCCAAAGGCTTTTGGGGATTAATTCAACAATACCTGGTTGGAAAGGAGACAGGGGAGCCAGAAGGCGCGGGTGACACTTAGATGTGCACTAGTCACGCTGATCACGACATGAGGGAAGTAAGCATCTAAATGAGTGGGCAAGATTCACAGAAGAACTAATACCACCACAAGTTCTATTGTCAATAATGGTATCCACTGGAGTCCCAACGGAATTTATGTTGGATAACGAACTGATTCTTGCAATTTTGTGTGATATATGTAACTATTGCTGCATTGTACTGTACCCGTGATACGAGCATATATAACTGTATTAATGTTATGTTTACTGAAAAGCAAGAAAAAAGAAAAAAAAAGTTAAAATGAACATAACATGTCTACTTTTTTCTTGTGCCACTTTAGGTCACATAGAATATAGCGATAGAACCAACTACAAGAGGTCGCTGCACTCTCAGGTTATAGAACAAAAGTCGATACTTGGGAACAGTTTAAAAATAAAAAAAAAAAGGCAGAAGCAACATGAGGTCATAGAGGCCAACACCTCAGAAACGTATGGTCAATTTTAAAATTAACCTATGGGGGGCTGCTGCAACTCTATAGGCTCCCCACAACATTCCCTTGCGTAACTGGTGATGGCCATGCCCTCCTGGGGTGACCACAAGCAAGGAAAAAGTGTGGAGAAAGTCCATCGCTGGGCATTATGGGGTGCTCCTTTCAAGGAATGTGCATATTTTATGAGGGGCTTCAGCAGTTTTTTTTCTTAGATGCTTGGCCTCGTGCTGCACATATTTATCTTTGCTTTTCTCTTTTTGGGATCCCACTCGGGACACCAAAAGCCATTTTCTCTTTTGGGGGCACCTCGGTGTGGGGCACGGGAGTTGGTCTCATTGCTTCTGCTATTCCCACAGCTGGAGTAGTTTGACTCCTGCTCCCGTCGGCAGCAGCAGCAGTGATGTGTGGCTGGGCCTCTCGTCATGAGGAGTGGGAAGTTGCTTGTTTGTCTGGGGTCCTGGGATGGGGTCCCGGGACTCTTTTTTTGTCTTCAGGGCCAAGGGATGAGGTCTCAGGCCCATCTATGAATGCACAGCCCGGTGGATGGAGTCTCCAGGGGAGGGGCCTAGGCACATCCCTCTCCCCAATGTTTTAATTAATTAATGTTGCACCGACCCCCCTGGCCACTGGCCTACTCCAGGGAAACTTTTTTAAGAAGCGGTGGAGCCCCCACGTTCAGTTTTTCCAATGGGGTCAAAGGTCAAAATCTTTAAATGGGCATTACTCCGGTCCTGATGGGCCACCTTTGATGATTCTTGGGCTCATTATATCCCTGGTGGCAAGCTCTAACCACCAGTAGCAGTTTTAGCAGGCCTCCTCATCTTCAAGAGGGCAGATTCTGCAGGGAGCTAGCTTCTTCGGCTCCCTCTGCTAGCTTTTGCCTTTGCATGTCCCCTCCACCTACCGGAGCACTGAAGTCCAGGTCTTCCTCCAACTTGTCTTCAGGGGATGTAAGGGGCTTCAGCATCTCTTGCCCTGGAGAGAACTACTAATCCTGGGGTCAGCAGTAGGCAGAGTCTTCAGTCCATCAGGGGGCTTGTCCTTCCTGCTTTCCATGGTGTTGCCACTGTCACAGGTCGAGTCCAGAGTCCTGCTCTCCTTTATGTTTTGGGATGCCACTTTAATGTTCAGTCTAGCTTGTGGTTGAGTATTCCTCCTTAATCTAAACTTCCACTATTCTTCAGCTCCAGTTCGACTAGTGACACAAACGTCTGGTGTCAGGAGTCTTTGTGCATGCTGAGGAAAGTCCCTTTCAAGTGGCATGGCCCAACTCCTCCTCAACAGCCTTGTCAGGAAGACCCATACCCCTCTACACCCAAGCCCTTTTGAGCACTGTCTGGCTCCAATACCCATTTGCTAGTGGGAGAGCCATCTGCAGCCTAGGCAGCTGGAAACTCTCAGAAACTTTAGGCAGAAAAAGTCAACTTTGCCTGTCTTCCGGCTGAAGGAGGACGTGGCTTGACAGTTCGGACTGGACTGTCCCGATTGGAGCAGGATCAAGACTGATTTGCAAATAGCCAGGTCCAATATGAGGTGACATGGTGTGCACAATAACGATGGATTGGGATGCGGCCCAAGTAAATTACAAGTGGCTGAGATTAATTCAAGCATTCCATCCATCACTCTTTTGTATACTTTAGTGTGTCACCCTAACCGGGACGGGTATGCCAGATGTGGGTCCCATGCACACTGTGCAACTGGAAGCAAGCTGTACCTGGCTGATGAGCCCGTAACTAAGGCAAAACCGGTCCTGGGTTGCTTGCCTTCTGGCTTAGGGAGGTCCTGACTTGGCAGTTCGGGCTGGTCTGTTCCGATTGGAGTAGCGTCAAGACTGATTTGTATATAGCTGGGTCCAAACATGGTGTATAAAATAACGATTGATTAGGAAGGACCTGGATTCACAGTTTGGGCTGGACTGTTGAGATTAGAGCAGGGTCCAAACATGGTGTATAAAATAACGATTGATTAGGAAGGACCTGGCTTCACAGTTTGGGCTGGACTGTTGAGATTAGAGCAGGGTTAAGACTGATTTGCATATAGCTGGGTCCAAACTAAGGTAACATGGTGTGCAAAATAACAATAGATTGGGATGCGGCCCGAGTAATTAATTACCAATGGCGGAGATTAATTCAAGCATTCCATCCATCAGTTTTTGCATACTTTAACTTTCTAAAGATGGCATTTCTAAAGTAACAATTTGAAATCTGTCCTAACCATTAAAGAAGACTTTAAATTACAATTCAAAGAAGAGGAAGACATATTTTTCTAGCTTCTGACAATCTAAATGTAGCATTCAGTAAATGTAGGAATGTAGCCCAAGCATTTTCTATGGCAGCAGCCAGTCTTGCCAACCAATATTATGAGAGAAGCCCACGTGCCAAAGGTACAGGTTATAACAAGACACATTTTTTTTATTTTCCCTTCGGTATCTAAATTATATAATACTTTTGTTTAAGAGCCTACATACACTCATATATCAAGCATACCAAAGGCCATTGTCAATGATACAATCATAGTGAGATGTGAGGAAGGCCTAGTAAACACCCATATAAGTCCCAATGCCTTGGGGAGTTTTAATCCTTTTATTTAAATGCAGTGCCGTATTGCACAGTTCAAATGGTGATGAATTATATGTGTTTAAAGAGTGAGTTTTTATAAGGGGAGGAGTATTAAATATTGGAATTTACCATTACACAGTAATTATTGTGCAATGTTTATTGATGAGTAATACTTGTATGTTTGTACATAGGTTATATATGAACAAGGATTTCTAAGAGGGACATAGAAAGTCTGTCTTGATAAAGGTGGTTCTATTCATAGAATACCGCCGAAACACCTCAACACATTGGATAAACTAAATCCACTTAACAGGCTGGCATATTTGACAAGGAAGTCTGTACCGAGCATATGCCTGGTTCTGGATCTTCTTGTTTGGACTAGTTTACGAACCACTAAGAAGTGCATTGTTGTATTTGTTTTATGTCTCTCTCTCTTTTTGTCTCTATTTCTTGTTTCTGACTATTATTCTTGGTTGTTTTAAGGTGTATTTTATTGTAGTGTGTAAAAATATATATGTGAGGCTATCTTTGCATCAGAGCATAACTTATTGGTTATTTTTATAATTTTGACCTCTATACAATGAAGTGTTGTTTGGGAAATATGTAAAATTGATGAAATGTGTTTATGTATAGAATGGTGTTTTAATTTATGAGCTATTGTTTACTGTTGTATATCTGTACTTCTCGCAACATGGCCGTCTGTGGTCATGAAGCCTTTTTTTGTGTTCACTTCTCCTCACCCTTCCAGAATACCTGCGAGTATTCTGGCTTGTACACTAGATGTTCCACAATTGTCAGTTATTGGTCTGGTCAGCTGGCGAGGTGTTCGCTCAGCTGTGCTCTTGAATAAAACTACCTTTCTTACCTGATAAAGGCGTCGTGCTATTCTTCAACCCCCCTACCACAATTTGGCGACGATTGTGCGGAACAGCGCTGACCAGACCAGAGAGGAAGCCGTGTACGCCATCATCACTTCAGCTTTCCTCCTGCACAGCCTCGAGCAACACTTCGCACCAGGAACTCACGGCGGTCCACCCAACTGTTGCCATTCAGTAACCTTGATCCCGATTTTGGCACAAATTAGGACAAAGAAACGAGTCGCAAGTACCTCTGACATCACTCATCTCAACCGTGAGTCAGTTGCTGGGTTGTGCGTGTCTGCTCCTGCATGCGTCACCCTTACTCGCACAGCGCGTTGCTAGGAAGCTGGGTTGCTAGGAGGTCTTTCGCCGTTGCCAAGAAGCTTCCTGTTTGCGCTGCAGTCTTCTCTTGATGCGTCATCGCGCAACGTAGAGCGGCCATCTTAGGTGTTGTTGATTCTCCTGTCTGCCTGTGCATTCCTACGCAACGACGCATTTAGTTCAACGTAGAGCGGCCATCTTAAGTGTTGTTTTTCGCCCTCTCGCCAGCGCACTTCCACACTACGACGCATTTACGTCCAGCCGCCTTCTTAGCCATAAATTACTCACGAACTCGCAGCAACTTTGTATAACAGCGCGTCACCCAGAGCAACCACCACGCCTACGCATCGGTGATGCGCACACCTTTAATACATCTCGGTAGCATGCACACCATTAACGTGAGCATTTTCCTGTGTTCTTTGCCTTCCTCTAAATAAGCCATCGCTTCTGCATTCAACCCACAGGTACCATTTACTCTCCACTAGTGCTTGTCACACGGTGATGCGCACACTCACATCTTGAACTAATACATCATTCACTTTAATTCCAATCTGTTTGTCTGGTATATACAAATTGTATCATTCATTCTGTTATTAGTTATATCTACACAACAAATTGCCGTTGCGTTACCACCTCATTTCTTAAACGAACCGGGTACTCAGTCTATACCGTGGGAAAATTGGATTGTAATTTTTGATAATTACCTTGATGCATTAGATGGACAAGAATTTTCTGAGAAACGCAAAAAGGCATTACTACTTAGCGCACTGAGCAAAGAGGGCCAACGTGTGTTCAGGTTTCTCCCGCAAGCTCTGAAAGCTAATGGACAACCCATGCCAGATGAATATAAGGAAGCCATATGCAGGCTAGAAGTAAGATTTGCGAAAGAAGAGAACCTGGTAATGAACCGTTATAAGTTTTACACCCACCGACAACACAGCGAGGAATCCATCGATGAATTTGTTGCAAGACTACAAGAACTTCCCGTGAAATGTAAGTTTGGAACAATGACTGATGAACTAATTAGGGACCAGTTGATCGTACAATGTAATAATCGTAAAATACAGGAGAGACTGTGGGCGGCGAAGAATCCCACCTTAAAAGTTGCGATCGTCCTAGCAAAAGTAATTGAACAGTCAGAAATCTGCATGAAAGAACTACAGAAGAGTAGTATACACCAAGAGGTGTCTGAAATTTCAGAAAAAAATGTGGGGGAGGAGAATGACTTAGGTGATGACGAATCAGTAGCTTTAGTACGGGGTAAGAACAGATCCTTTAACAAAAAGAATACGTTTGTGAGGACATCCAACAGGTTTTGTTCGAAATGTGCGAGTAATGGGCACACATCCGACTCAAAATTCTGCTTTGCGTCAAACAAGGAATGTTTGAAGTGTGGTCGACTGGGCCATTTCTCTAAAATGTGCAAAACCAAAAGTCGTTCCAAGGTAGCAGTTGTCCAAGACCTCTCCACAGACACCAAAAGAGAGAAAGAACGGTTGTTGGTGGTTGATGATGGCAATGTGTTTATCGAAAATGAAAAAAGAGAGAATAGGCCAAAAGCTCTATTCCTCATTGATGGTCGGCAAGTGTCCCTTATGGTGGACACGGGCTCCAGCTACACCATTATTCCCAGATCTATGCTAGAGAAGGAATGGGGCACCAAAACTTTGCAGAATAGCGACATATCTCCTGCAGGGTACTAAGGTGACACTATAGATCTTTTAGGTTATTTCGAATCTGATATTTGTTTCGCCAATAGGTCTACTAGAGGCAAGATCTATGTAGCGGTTGATGGACCCCCAATCTTAGGGTGGATCCATCAATACGATCTTCACATTATTGTCAACCCCAGGGCACCCTCTCAGGTCATGGTAGTCGATGATCACACTTTGGATGACATACTTCAAGAGAATAGCATGGTGTTTCAGGAACCAACTGGGTGAGTTGAAAGGGTATGCTCACAAAATTCAAATGAAAGAAACGCTTTACCAGTCAAGCATAAGTTAAGAAGAGTTCTGTAGGACTTGGCCTTTTTGGCTAAAGTTCCCTAAACTTTTTGCTTTCCCCCAGACCGTTTTCCTGACATAGAGTTGCCAATTTAGATGCTTTGGGTACTTTGCCACTGCTGATCAGTGTCAAAGTACAAGGGTTCCCTATGTAAAGTACAATGGTAATTGGTTGGCCATGATTGGTATATTTGCCTTACTAGAAAAAGTCCCTAGTGATGTGCACTGTGTGTGCAAGGGCTAGTAATGCAAAGGCGCGCAGAGAAGGGAACTCAGGCCTTCAGTGTAGGGCCTGCGCGCAGTTTGCTAAGTTAGCATGTTGTCCTGACAAGTGCAACCACTTGTCAGGCCTTACTTTCCCTCTTGCGTACACTGTGGGCACCCCTGTGGTAGGTCCCGGGTAACCCCTGGGCAGGGTGCAGTGTAGGTAAAAGGCAGGGCATATACTGAGCTGTGTGCTATGTCCTGACAGTGAAAAAACACTCCATTTCGTTTTCACTGGTGAAAGGCCATTCTGCCCATAGGACAGAATGGGGGAGGCTGGGTATGGTGTTTTGTTAGACTAGTTTCCTATAAGTTTATAATGGAGAGGTGAAGTTTAGTATGTATGAACTCACAGTGTCATAACACATCTTTCAATGAAAGTGGTTTTGTCACTGTGTGTTCAGAAACCACTCTTTTAGAAAGTGGCTGAGTTTTGTGCTTTAAGCATTTCTGTGTGTCTCTGCTGAATGTGGATTGACTGTATGGATCTGAGATGGGAGGGGGTGAGATGGATCCTGGCTGACCTGCATCTGGAGAGTATGCGAGGAGAGGCTCCGGGAGGTGAAGAGGCCTGGGTTGCAGCTATAAAACAATTGACCCATCTCCTGCTGAGTGATTAAGGGTCAAGACCCCCAGTATCAAAGGGAGAAAGGTGACACTTGGAGGGAGACACCCAGAACTGATTTAGGCAAGGGTCAGGGACCCGTGTGCACAACAAACTTCAAAGACATGAAGGGGTATAACTAAGAGAACTGAAACCCCTAGAATTTGGTGTAATTTTGAATGGCGAAATGGACTGGTCGAGTCTGCAAAGGCTTTGACCTCTTTCGTGGTCAAGAAGAAACTCTGCCAAGGAAGAAGTTGCTGAAGAAATTGCTGGATAGGACTGACCCTTGCTTCGTGATCTGGGGCTGGCCTGCAGTTTGTAGCTTTTATTAAGGAAGAGACTGAAGGGACATTGCAGTGGGTGGTGTCCCCCCCTTCTTGAACAGGACTGTGCTTTGTGCTGTGTCCTGAACCCCAAGGGCCCGAGGTGAGCTGGCTCCCTGTTTGGAAACACAGGAACATAAAAGTTTCCGGAGAAGTCCCAAGCAACGCGGTGTGCGCGTGCTTTTGCAGCTTGAGACCCTCAGAAGTTGTGCCTTGTGATCGTGGGCACGCAGGAGTAAACTGAGTCTCGGACGCGCAGGGTGCGTGTCGAGGTGCAAGCCGAGGCGTTGGTGAGGAGCGCCTGGTCGTTGTGTGCACTGGGAGACGAGGTGAGACTCGGACGCGCAGGGTGCGTGTCGTGGTGCAAGCCGAGGCATTGGTGAGCAGCGTCTGGTCGTTGTGTGCAACGGGAAAAGAAGTGAGTCTCGGACGCGCAGGGTGCGTGTCGTGGTGTAAGCCAAGGCGTGGGTGAAGAGCGCCTGGTCGTTGTGTGCACCGAGAGAAGAGGTGAGACTCGGATGCGCAGAGTGTGTGTCGTGGTGCAAGCCGAGGCGTTGGTGAGGAGCGCCTGGTCGTTGTGTGCACCGGGAAAAGAAGTGAGTCTCGGACGCGCAGGGTGCGTGTCGTGGTGCAAGCCAAGGCATTGGTGAAGAGCGCCTGGTCGTTGTGTGCACCGAGAGAAGAGGTGAGATTCGGATGCGCAGGGTGCGTGTCGTGGTGCAAGCCGAGGTGTTAGTGAAGAGCACCTGGTCATTGTGTGCAACGGGAGAAGAGGTGAGACTCGGACGCGCAGGGTGCGTGTCGAGGTGCAAGTCGAGGATTGGTGACAATCGCCTGCTCATCGGGTGCACCAGAGAAGAGGCGAGTCTCGGACGCGCAGAGTGCGTGTCGCGGTGCAACCAGAGGCGCTGATGAGGAGTGCCTGGGTAGCGTGTGCACCGAAATCGAAGAAAGTCTCCACAAGTGCTGAGGGCGGGTCTCGGTGTCCACTGAGACCACCGAAAGGAGGGCCAGGTCATTGGGCCCTCGGAGTGCAACAGTAGCGGCCCGGACCGGCAGTCCCGGAGGAGTGGAGTCGCTGGCCCGAGCTCGCCGTGCCCATTGACGGAGTTCTGGATCAAGGCCCAAGTCGATGAAGGAGGAGAGGAGAGTGGGGTCGCGCCCCCCCAGGTAACGTGGATCACCACCTGGGGTGGGGTGCGGGCTCGGAGGGACACTCTCTCTGCCTCTCGCTCCTGGCAGCTGCGTGAGCCTGTTGCTTTGGCTCGGATCGAGGCCCGTGCTGGCCCAAGGAGGGGCAGTACTGGGGCCGGAGTGAGAAGCGGTACTTTTGTGTCATCATTGATCCATGTCGGGGGCAACTGTTAACTAGGCCTGGGCGGAAAACTACGCTACGCTCGCGTAGTTTGCGCAACTACGCACTACGCGAATTGCACGTAGCACAGTGCAAAAACGTGTAGCGTAGCGTAGCGGGCATTTTTTGCTTGCTCGCGGTCCTCAACGTCAAGTTGGCGACCGCGAGCGAGCAAAATGACATCCCGGCGAGACTTTTTCCTCGTTCGCGATCAGCAACATCAAGTTGCCGATCGCGAGCGTGGAAAATAAACCTCCCGGGGAGATTCTCCAACGCGGGGAGGTCAGGTTTCTCATTGCGAGTGGTCGCGTATGCTCGCGACCGCTCGCGATGAAAGCTACCAGTCCGCGTTGAGAAAACTGCTGCTTTCGAGTACAAATCTACTCGAGCGGCAGAAAACGACCGCTTGCACTGTGCAAGATGCCGTTTGCAATGATTGCACAGTACGGACAAGCATCCGGCACTGTGCAATCATTGCGAACAGCATTTCCTACCGCACTACGCAGTTCGCGTAGTGCTACGTGTAGCTCGCGTAGTGCGAAGTGCACTTCGCGTAGCTACGCGTAGCGCTACTACGCGAACTACGCCCAGGGTTACTGTTAACGGAGCACCTAGACTGTCGTATTACATTTTGCATTATTGCTGCTAACGAACTATCGAACTGTCGTATGACTCCTGACTCTATTTGTGCCTGACTAACTACATGCTGGGTGCGCTAAGCACTGCGTTATTTTCCCTTGCAGAGTACATGATTGTAAACGTGGCTCATTGCATTATTTCTTCAGTGCACAGTACATGATTGCAGCGTGACACATTGCTTTGTTTCTTCCTTGCACAGGGCATGCTGGTGGTGATACGCATTGCATTATTCCTTCTATTGCAAAGTACATGACTGTGGCGCTACGTATGGCATTGTTTCTCTATTGCACAGTTCAGGAGTATATCGTTACGCATTGCAGTATTTCATTTCTTTTGCAACGTGTGTGATTCTAGCAATACGACCTACCTAACCTTTTTGAGACGGTTAGAAGTCAGCTTAACTGTTGTTTAGAAGCAGTGGTTGGGATTAGAACCTACCAATCCACCGGGAGGAATACTACCCATTATTATATGTTTGTTTTGTATCGTGTGGTCATATCGTATATCTTCTTGTATAAAGATTATACTTGTTTTATAAAAAATCATGTGGAGTCTATTTGTGGTGACATCATTGGGTTGCTGTGAGTGTGGTTTCACATACTGTACACTCGTGCCTTGGAGATAAGCCTGGCTGCTCGTGCCAAGCTACTAAGGTGGTGAGCAGGGCTATCTCAGACGGTGTCCTTACTTAGCCTAACGTTGAAACGAGGGGTCCGGATCTCGCACCCGGCAACAGCGGTGTGGGACAGGGACTCCCGCCTCCAGCATTTGGTGGCAGCGGTGAGGGATAAGGACTCCCACTTCCAACATTTGGGGGCAGAGCGGTGGGATTCGATCCTATTAAACGTGTATGTGCAAAATCACTCACAGTAATTGGTGTTCATCATAAATTGATCGCAGACCATGACGCAACCACATATTGTGTTTTTGGATTTGTTGGTTCTATTGTTGAGTAACCTTTGAACCACACATCATGTCTCAGGGAGAGAGCCAGATAGCCGGTGAGGCAGAGGCTGCAGAATTAGAGTTTAACATAGAGGCACTGTTTTCCTACATGGTTGATCAGTTGAGGAAATTCTGCAGAGCTTTGGGATGTCCCATGAAGGGTAGCGCCAAGAAGGAGGAGCTGTAAATGGCCTTGAGGGCCTGGTGGGAAGCCAAAGAGGCTCAGGAGACTGGGGATGTTGAGGTGGATGAGGATGACCCAGGGAATGGATTTGGTCCACAGGATTTGCCAGTGGAGAGACCAGCCGCAGCGGCTGGTAGTAGCCATTCAGGGAGGAGTTTTTCACCAGAGGAGTTGGAGGAAAACCAAAGGGTCAGACTGGATGAGTTGGAGGTGTTAAAACTTAAAACTCAAGCAGAGGAGAGCAGGAACGCTGTCGCATTGGAAGAGAAACGGATTCTCTTCACTCATGAGTTAAGCATGAGGGAACTGGACATTAAGGGTAAACAAACAGATTCCAGTGTGATTGGTGGCAGCGCACAGCCAGTGCCAAGTGTGGATGATTACAAGAGTGCACTGGAGGATTGGGTAGTGGTTAGCATGGTAAATGATTTGGCGGGGTTGACCAATTTGGCCCCAGGGGAGCCTAGGCTCAGAAATTATTTTCCAGGATTGCGCCACCCAGGGTTAAGGTGTGGGCTCCTTGATTCCCGGGAGTCTGCACGAGAACCGGACCCCTGGTCATGGGTCCAGGGGCCTGAAAAGGCCCCAGAGAGGGAAGGAGGGCCAAGTGGCGCAAGGAGATCCCAGAGTAGTGAGGAGGGGTTGCTGGCTAGCCTCTTGTCTCAAGAGGGGAGGAAGGGTAAGCAGCACCCCCAGGGATCAGCAGCACCACCCAGGAAACTGGGGGGGGGGGCGTAGGAGAGCCCCCGGGTGGAGGACTAGTGCCTACTTGCCAGAGGTGTGAGGAAGACCACCTAGCGTCAGGAGGGTGTGGGGAGTCTGTAGCCAGAGCTCCTGCCGTCCTGAAGTTTGTGGGTGGCATTCCTAAGTGGCAGGCCCAGAAACATAAATGGAATGTTAAAAGAGGGTTGTGTTCGCCAGTGGGAACACCGGTGGGACAGTGTCCAGCCAGTGGGGCTGGGTCCCCTAGAAGTGACCAAAGTAAACCCACTTTTAACCTGAAGGGCAGGATGACTGGAGGTAGTATCCTGACCAATGGGCCGTCCCAGGGTACCACTCCAGGGTGGGGTTGGCATGGGTCCAGCACCCCTGGAGGCGTTCCCCTGGCCGGGAGGGATCCATGGAACAGCATTGTTGGCTCAGGGGGTAGTGATCAGGAAGGACCCCTGGGGTCAGGAAGGCGAGGAACAGGAGGGTGTCCCTGTGGTAGAGTGCCTGCGTCCTGGTTCTATCGCCTGAAGCAGGGAAGTCCATCAAGGTAATGATTGGTCTACCCTGGCTTTTGGCTGGGAGGGGGTTGTGTAGGACTTGGCCTTTTTGGCTAAAGTTCCCTAAACTTTTTGCTTTCCCCCTAGACCATTTTCTCGACATAGAGTTGCCAATTCAGATGCTTTGGGTACTTTGCCACTGCTGATCAGTGTCAAAGTACAAGGGTTCCCTATGTAAAGTACAATGGTAATTGGTTGACCATGATTGGTATGTTTGCCTTACTAGCAAAGGTCCCTAGTAATGTGCACTGTGTGTGCAAGGGCTAGTAATGCAAAGGCGCGCAGAGAAGGGAGCTCAGGCCTTCAGTGTAGGGCCTGAGCGCAGTTTGCTAAGTTAGCATGTTGCCCTGACAAGTGCAACCACTTGTCAGGCCTTACTTTCCCTCTTGTGTACACTGTGGGCACCCCTGTGGTAGGTTCCGGGTAACCCCTGGGCAGGGTGCAGTGTAGGTAAAAGGCAGGACATATACTGAGGTGTGTGCTATGTCCAGACAGAGAACAAACACTCCATTTCATTTTTACTGGTGAAAGGCCATTCTGCCCATAGGACAGAATGGGGGAGGCTGGGTATGGTGTTTTGTTAGCCTAGTTTCGTATAAGTTTATAATGGAGAGGTGAAGTTTAGTATGTATGAACTCACAGTGTCATAACACATCTTTCTATGAAAGTGGTTTAGCCACTGTGTGTTCAGAAACCACTCTTTTAGAAAGTGGCTGAGTTTTGTGCTTTAAGCATTTCTGTGTGTCTCAGCTGAATGTGGATTGACTGTCTGGATCTGAGATGGGAGGGGGTGAGATGGCACCTGGCCGACCTGCATCTGGAGAGTATGCGAGGAGAGGCCCCGGGAGGTGAAGAGGCCTGGGTTGCAGCTATAAAACAATTGACCCATCTCCTGCTGAGTGATTAAGGGTCCAGACCCCCAGTATCAAAGGGAGAAAGGTGAGACTGGGAGGGAGACACCCAGAACTGATTTAGGCAGGGGTCAGGGACCCCTGAGCTGCAATGAACTTCAAAGACATGAAGGGGTATAACTAAGAGAACTGAAACCCCTAGAATTTGGTGTAATTTTGAATGGCGAAATGGACAGGTCGAGTCTGCAAAGGCTTTGACCCCTTTCGTGGTCAAGAAGAACCTCTGCCAAGGAAGAAGTTGCTGAAGAAACTGCTGGATAGGACTGACCCTTGCTTCGTGATCTGGGGCTGGCCTGCAGTTTGTAGCTTTTACTAAGGAAGAGACTGAAGGGACATTGCAGTGGTTGGTGTCACCCCCTTCTTGAACAGGACTGTGCTTTGTGCTGTGTCCTGAACCCCAAGGGCCCGAGGTGAGCTGGCTCCCTGTTTGGAAACACAGGAACATAAAAGTTTCCGGAGAAGTCCCAAGCAACGCGGTGTGCGCGTGCTTTTGCAGCTTGAGACCCTCAGAAGCTGTGCCTTGTGATCGTGGGCACGCAGGAGTAAACTGAGTCTCGGACGCGCAGGGTGCGTGTTGAGGTGCAAGCCGAGGCATTGGTGAGGAGCGCCTGGTCGTTGTGTGCACCGGGAGACAAGGTGAGACTCGGACGCGCAGGGTGCATGTCGTGGTGCAAGCCGAGGCGTTGGTGAGGAGCGCCTGGTCGTTGTGTGCACCGGGAAAAGAAGTGAGTCTCGGACGCGCAGGGTGCAGGCATGGTGCAAGCCAAGGCGTGGGTGAAGAGCGCCTGGTCGTTGTGTGCACCGTGAAAAGAAGTGAGTCTCGGACGCGCAGGGTGCATGTCATGGTGCAAGCCAAGGCATTGGTGAAGAGCGCCTGGTCATTGTGTGCACCGAGAGAAGAGGTGAGACTCGGACGCGCAGGGTGCGTGTCGTGGTGCAAGCCGAGGTGTTGGTGAAGAGCGCCTGGTCGCTGTGTGCACCGGGAGAAGAGGTGAGACTCGGATGCGCAGGGTGCGTGTCGAGGTGCAAGCCGAGGAGTGGTGACGATCGCCTGGTCATCGTGTGCACCAGAGAAGAGGCGAGTCTCGGACGCGCAGAGTGCGTGTCGCGGTGCAACCAGAGGCGCTGGTGAGGAGGGCCTGGGTAGTGTGTTCACCGAAATCGAAGTAAGTCTCCACAAGTGCAGAGGGCGGGTCTCGGTGTCCACAGAGACCGCCGGAAGGAGGGCCAGGTCATTGGGCCCTCGGAGTGCAACAGTAGCGGCCCGGACCGGCAGTCCCGGAGGAGCGGAGTCGCCGGCCCGAGCTCGCCGTGCCCATTGACGAAGTTCTGGATCAAGGCCCAAGTTGCTGAAGGATGGGAGGAGAGTTGGGTCGCGCCCCCCCAGGTAACGTGGATCACCACCTGGGGTGGGGTGGGGTGCGGGCTCGGAGGGACACTCTCTCGGCCTCTCGCTCCTGGCAGCTGCGTGAGCCTGCTGCTTCGGCTCGGATCGAGGCCCGTGCTGGCCCAAGGAGGGGCAGTACTGGGGCCGGAGTGAGAAGCGGTACTTTTGTGTCATCATTGATCCATGTCGGGGGCAACTGTTAACGGAGCACCTAGACTGTTGTATTACACTTTGCATTATTGCTGCTAACGAACTATCGAACTGTCGTATGATGCCTGACTCTATTTGTGCCTGACGAACTACATGCTGGGTGCGCTAGGCTCTGCGTTATTTTCCCTTGCAGAGTACATGATTGTAAACGTGGCTCATTGGATTATTTCTTCAGTGCACAGTACACGATTGTAGCGTGACGCATTGCTTTGTTTCTTCCTTGCACAGGGCATGCTGGTGGTGATACGCATTGCATTATTCCTTCTATTGCAAAGTACATGACTGTGGCGCTACGTATGGCATTGTTTCTCTATTGCACAGTTAAGGAGTATATCGTTACGCATTGCAGTATTTCATTTCTTTTGCAACGTGTGTGATTCTAGCAATACGACCTACCTAACCTTTTGGAAACGGTTAGAAGTCAGCTTAACTGTTGGTTAAAAGCGGTGGTTGGGATTAGAATCTACCAATCCACCGGGAGGAATACTACCCATTATTATATGTTGGTTTTGTATCGTGTGGTCATATTGTATATCTTCTTGTATAAAGATTATACTCGTTTTATAAAAACTCATGTGGAGTCTATTTGTGGTGACATCATTGGGTTGCTGTGAGTGTGGTTGCACATACTGTACACTTGTGCCTTGGAGATAAGCCTGGCTGCTCGTGCCAAGCTACTAAGGGGGTGAGCAGGGCTATCTCAGACGGTGTTCTTACTTAGCCTAACGTTGAAACGAGGGGTCCGGATATCGCACCCGGCAACAGCGGTGTGGGACAGGGACTCCCGCCTCCAGCATTTGGTGGCGGCGGTGAGGGATAAGGACTCCCACTTCCAACATTTGGCGGCAGAGCGGTGGGATTCGATCCTAATGTAAATTAAACGTGTATGTGCAAAATCACTCACAGTAATTGGTGTTCATCATAAATTGATCGCAGACCACGACGCAACCACATATTGTGTTTTTGGAATTGTTGGTTCTATTGTTGAGTAACCTTTAAACCACACATCATGTCTCAGGGAGAGAGCCAGATAGCCGGTGAGGCTGAGCCTGCAGAATTAGAGTTTAACATTGAGGCACTGTTTTCCTACATGGTTGATCAGTTGAGGAAATTCTGCAGAGCTTTGGGATGTCCCATGAAGGGTAGCGCCAAGAAGGAGGAGCTGTAAATGGCCTTGAGGGTCTGGTGGGAAGCCAAAGAGGCTCAGGAGACGGGGGATGTTGAGGTGGATGAGGATGACCCAGGGAATGGATTTGGTCCACAGGATTTGACAGTGGAGAGACCAGCCGCAGGGGCTGGTAGTAGCCATTCAGGGAGGAGTTTTTTACCAGAGGAGTTGGAGGCAAACCAAAGTGTCAGACTGCATGAGTTAGAGGTGTTAAAACTTAAAACTCAAGCAGAGAAGAGGAAGAACGCTTTGGCGTTGGAAGAGAAACGGATTCTCTTCGCTCATGAGTTAAGCATGAGGGAACTGGACATTAAGGGTAAACAAACAGAGTCCAGTGTGATTGGTGGCAGCGCACAGCCAGTGCCAAGTGTGGATGATTACAAGAATGCACTGGAGGATTGGGTAGTGGTTAGCATGGTAAATGATTTGGCGGGGTTGACCAATTTGGCCCCAGGGGAGCCTAGGCTCAGAAATTATTTTCCAGGATTGTGCCACCCCAGGTTAAGGTGTGGGCTCCTTGATTCCCGGGAGTCTGCACGAGAACCGGACCCCTGGTCATGGGTCCAGGGGCCTGAAAAGGCCCCAGAGAGGGAAGGAGGGCCAAGTGGCGCAAGGAGATCCCAGAGTAGTGAGGAGGGGTTGCTGGCTAGCCTCTTGTCTCAAAAGAGGGGGAGGAAGAGTAAGCAGCACCCCCAGGGATCAGCAGCACCACCGAGGAAACTGGGGGGGGCCGTAGGAGAGCCCCCGGGTGGAGGACTAGTGCCTACTTGCCAGAGGTGTGAGGAAGAACACCTAGCATCAGGAGGGCGTGGGGAGTCTGTAGCCAGAGCTCCTGCCGTCCTGAAGTTTGTGGGTGGCATTCCTAAGTGGCAGGCCCAGAAAAATAATTGGAAGGTTAAAAGAGGGTTGTGTTCCCCAGTGGGAACACCGGTGGGACAGTGTCCAGCCAGTGGGGCTGGGTCTCCTAGAAGTGACCAAAGTAAACCCACTTTTAACCTGGAGGGCAGGATTACTGGAGGTAGTATCCTGACCAATGGGCCTTCCCAGGGTACCACTCCAGGGTGGGGTTGGCATGGGTCCAGCACCCCTGGAGGGGTTCCCCTGGCCAGGAGGGATCCATGGAACAGAATTGTTGGCTCAGGGGGTAGTGATCAGGAAGGACCCCTGGGGTCAGGAAGGTGAGGAACAGGAGGGTGTCCCTGTGGTAGAGTGCCTGCGTCCTGGTTCTATCGCCCGAAGCAGGGAAGTCCATCAAGGTAATGATTGGTCTACCCAGGCTTTTGGCTGGGAGGGGGTTGTGTAGGACTTGGCCTTTTTGGCTAAAGTTCCCTAAAGTTTTTGCTTTCCCCCTAGACCGTTTTCCTGACATAGAGTTGCCAATTTAGATGCTTTGGGTACTTTGCCACTGCTGGTCAAAGTACAAGGGTTCCCTATGTAAAGTACAATGGTAATTGGTTGGCCATGATTGGTATGTTTGCCTTACTAGTAAAATGTGCACTGTGTGTGCAAGGGCTAGTAATGCAAAGGCGCGCAGAGAAGGGAACTCAGGCCTTCAGTGTAGGGCCTGAGCGCAGTTTGCTAAGTTAGCATGTTGTCCTGACAAGTGCAACCACTTGTCAGGCCTTACTTTCCCTCTTGCATACACTGTGGGCACCCCTGTGGTAGGTCCCGTGTAACCCCTGGGCAGGGTGCAGTTTAGGTAAAAGGCAGGACATATACTGAGGTGTGTGTGCTATGTCCTGACAGTGAAAAAACACTCCATTTCGTTTTCACTGGTGAAAGGTCATTCTGCCCATAGGACAGAATGGGGGAGGCTGGGTGTGGTGTTTTGTTAGCCTAGTTTCCTATAAGTTTATAATGGAGAGGTGAAGTTTAGTATGTATGAACTCACAGTGTCATAACACATCTTTCTATGAAAGTGGTTTAGCCACTGTGTGTTCAGAAACCACTCTTTTAGAAAGTGGCTGAGTTTTGTGCTTTAAGCATTTCTGTGTGTTTATAATGGAGAGGTGAAGTTTTTTTTATTTGTTTATTGGCATTTCACAACAAACAGAAATATATTCAACAGGGCCAGACATTGCGCCCAACATTTCATGTGTAATACATCATTTACATGGCATGATGACGTTATTTTGGCTTATGACATGTTCCCGTATTCTCCCTCCCCCTTCCCCCCAACTATTCCCTGCTCTCGGCATCAGTGTTCCCTACCATAATCGTGGATGGAGAGTCATTTAAAGCATCCTACAGCACATTGTGCCCCCCCAGTTTCGTCTCTACTCCTGGGCCCAGTATACTCCTCCCTCTCCTAGGCGGCCACTTCTGAATATTGTCCAACATCATCCCACTAATTGTCCCTCCCAGTCACACCTGCTATGGCGTAGTCGCTGCTCGTTCTTGACTTTCTCTGGCCCATATCACAAACGGCTCCCAAATGTCCCTTGGTCGCGATGCAGAGGGCATCAGCTCCCAATATGTAGTCAGTTGCGAGTGCCTGAACGTGACATCCCTCAGCCAGTCATCTTTCGATGGGACTCTCCTACTACCCCAATGAATGGCTACTCGCCGTTTAGCATAGAGTAAGAGCATGGCATGGAGGGGCATATTAGCAAGGGCACTATCGCCGCTTTAGCGGCACTTTTTGCCGCTAAAGCGGCGATATTTATATCGCCCTATCAGCAAACTGTCTCTAACAGCAGTTAGAGACAGTTTGCAGGCATTAGCGCCCGTTTTTTTACCGCTTTGCATGTCAGCGATATTTATCGCTAATGACATGCAAAGTGGGCGTTCCCGACGAACAAACCTGGGAAACACTCGCTAACAGGCCTATCGCCTATTATTAGCAAGGTGGCCATGGCCCCAGTTAGCGACGTGAAAAGTCGCGCTAACGGGGGTCATCGCCATTTATTTAACACCTGCAATTAGCAGGTGTTAGCCATACCTAACATGGGGGGGTGGATTATGCTGATACGACCACAGGGTCGTATCAGCAAGGTGTTCTCCCTTCTCCATGCAACATCGCTGGTTTTTCAGCGATGTTGGCCCATTTCCCCCGCTATCGCTGGAATATTCATCGCCATAGCGCTAATCGTTGCTAATACAGCGTTAGCATGGCGATATATTCCAACGATAGCCGGCGATAAAAAAAATCACGCTAAGCAGGGTTAGCGATGATTATCGCCTCTTCTTGCTAATATGCCCCGTAGTTTCCTATATTTCACCGGAGTGTTCTTAACATAACCAAGCAACCCCAGCAGAGGATCTGGATCCACTTCTATTCCAGTGATGTGCTTTATGATGGTAAAGACAGCAATCCAATACGTCCCCAGTCGTGGGCAGCCCCATGCGACATGCATGAACCCAGCAGGTGCCACGCCGCATCGCCAGCAGTTTTAGTCTTCTTTGGGCGTTCTGTAGAGTCATTGGAGGAATTTAAAGTGGATAAGCCGGAGTTTGTAATTGGGAGACAGCGCCAAAAGCTGGCTGCAGCAGTACAGCCATTGTTCCTCCGACATCGGGACCTGAAGCTCTTCGTTCCATGCCACCAATGCACGGGGCTGCAATAGCGGAACCGACGTCTGCATTTAGATGTAGATTCTAGTTATAAGCTTGCGCGGGGAAGCAACTGCAAGTACATTTTCAAGAGCTGCCAGTGTCGGTGGGGCACTCGGAAATGTTTCGTGCAGTGACCGGCATGCCAATTTGAATTTATGGTATGCAAATACTTCAGCAAAGGCCACCGGGCGGTCCTCCACAGCCTCTGGGGCCGATCGGAACAACCCTTCGGGGTATAGATCTTCAAATGTCGCCAACTTCATTTTGCGCGCCAGATCTGTTCCAAGCCCGTCTCCGGCGGGGAATAGCATCAGGTTGCTGGCACGGGAAATTGACGGGGCATAGAGCATGGACTCGCCCGCTCTCCTCCATAATTTATGCCAGGCCCAGCGCAGAGTTTCCACTGTGTCCACACCCTCCCTCGGGCGCTTGTATGTCCCATATAATGCGACACGCAAGGGCAAAGGCTTAGCCACCTCCGCCTCCACGGCCACATGTGGCTGAAATGGAGTCGGGTGCACCCAATAATGTAAAAATTGGGCTTGTGAGCTCCATGCGTATAGCTGCATGTCTGGTGCTCCCAAACCCCCTTGACGCAGAGGAAGCGTTAGCAACTCCCAGGAGACTCTGGCCTGTCCCCCTGCCCAGGTCAATGAGATCAGTAGTGATCATAGGGTCTTGAAAAAGGCTTGTGTGAGTATAATTGGTACGTTGACAAACAGGTATAAGAATTTCGGCAACACCACCATTTTAATCAGGGCTATTCTTCCAGCCAGCGAGAGCGGAAGTCTCGCCCAAGCAGTAACCTTCCCTTCAAGCCATGCCATTGCACACCCGTAGTTTAGTCTCCACAACTCTTGCATATCTCTACTGATCCAGATACCCAGATATTTCACGGGCTCTGTCGCCCATTTAAGTGGGAACTCCGACGATACCTGCACAGTGGTATCCGTCAACGGGAAAATAACAGATTTTGCCCAATTTATCGAGATACCTGAGAGGCCCCCAAACTTAATGAATTCTCTCAATATTGGATCCAGATTTTGCGCCGGGTCGGAGATATAAAGCGTGACGTCGTCCGCATATAGGGATATCAAGAGGCTTTGTGCACTAAAGCCGATCCCCTTGGCGGTGTGATGCTGTCTTATCCGAGCCGCCAGGGGCTCCATCGCTATTGCAAAGAGCAACGGCGACAGAGGGCATCCCTATCTCGTCCCACGCGATATTCTAAAAGGCTCCGAGAGGAGTCCATTCACCCGCACGCGTGCCATAGGTCGCGTATACAGCAGCTGCACCAGATTTATGAATAGTGGGCTGAACCCCATGCGGCCCAAGATTGTGAAAAGATAATGCCATTCCAGTGTATCGAACGCCTTTGTGGCAACCAAAAAAACTGCTGCCGCCTGTACGTCAGGGTGGAGATAATGTAATACCGAAAACAAGGTTGTTAGGTTTTGCGACGTGGACCTACCTGGGATAAAACCCGACTGGTCCGGCCGGGCCACCAGCGGAAGGAGAGGTTGTAGCCTATTGGCAATCAATTTCGCAAGTATCTTCACGTCTACATTTATGAGGGAGAGCGGACGGTATGAGTCCAGCTCATCTTCAGGCTTCCCTTCTCATGTATCAAGCATACCAAAGGCCAGTGAGTCTATAATTGCAATGCCGCAAGAAAACTCTCGAATGGTGAAAAAATATATAATGTATTTATTTAGGCCGTTAAAAAATGTATACATAATGCTTTATTTTTGCTGTCTCCTCCCTAAAATTGCCTCCAAATTAATGCAAGTAAAATAAATTCCTCTTTTGTTTTTTTTAAACGTCCCTCTTTCTTGCTTCCAAATGTTGACATTATGCCATATATGGTGTTTTACTTCCCTGTGCTCCAGGAGAGAGCAGACCTGTCTAAAAATGTGTGTGTACTGAAAGAAATATGTACTGGAAGTACCTATGATTTAAGTACAAATGTCAATACTTAATAATACTTAGTGTGTTTAATTGACAGGACAACTGTACTTTCCTGATAACTTGCATTGGTGTAAAATGCATTTGGAAAAAAACGAGACTATTAATGAGTCTAACAAAATAAATCAGGCATCTTCCGCTTACTTTGGGAGTGTTGGAACTTGGGTATCCAGTGAAATATGGAGGTCATCTCCCTCGACATGCCTTCAATTAAGCACTACGTTTACAGCTTTAGGCATGTCACTTACAAATCATCGACCTCATGCGTTTAAGTCTAATTAGTTTAACTAAAGCCAACAGACCCTTCAACATTAAATGCATTAAAGTGCTTGGTGCACGGCTCCCCTGGCTAGGTTTTGCGACTCCCCAGGGAGCCACAGCACACAGTTTGGGAACCACTGGTATAGACGGATGCGTGGGACCGACCTTGCGGCACAATATTGAACGGAGAGGAAAAGATTGGTCACTTTGGGTGGCGGGTACTTGACCACACGTAAAATCAAACCCATCTGCTCACAAAACCAACGAATAAACAATACCACTCTAGATAGTCAGTGTGCTGTTGTAGCCTCAACTGGACTCACAATGGTAAAAGATAAACCCCAGAGGGGGGGTTCAGACTAATAAGATAGTACAATATACTCTCCCTGGCCCTGGAACAGGCGAATAGGGACAAGGAGACCTAATGGGTCCTAAGCAGAGTGCGCAGGCATGGGACAAGGCAGAAATCCTTGAGGCTATACTGGGCTCACGTGTGGCTCGGGAGTCCAAGATGGGCAGTATGGCAATGGACATTTATCATCTACGTTTCGATCTCTGCAAAGTCACCGAGAGAGTTATGAATATAGAGGGGGAGGTTGCATCACTCCATGAGAACATACAGACACTACAGGATACAGTGGCAATCCTCTAGGCTAAATGGAGGAATGAGTGGAAAATGCTGATGGGCGATTGAGAAGGAATAATCTATGGTTCCTTGGATTCCCGGAGAAGGCAGAGGGACCCTCAGCTGAACTATTCCTGGAAGATTGGATTGTTGCTGCCCTTGGCACTATCTGTCTCTCTAAATTCTTCTCTATGAAGAAAGCTCATCATGTGCTGGGCCCTGCCTCTGCCCAGGAGCGCCGCTGAGGGCACTAATAGTGCGACTGTTTAATTTTAGAGACGTAATCTTACAAGATGTCCGAACCCACGGCCCGCCTCACTTTGAGGACCAGCCAATTCAAATCTATTCTGACTATACTAGAAAGGTTCAAGACCTTCAAAATTACTTCCTGTGAGTCAAATGTAGGTTAAGTGAGCAAAATATTAAATATAGCCTTGTGTGCCTGGTGAGACTCAGGGTGCAACATGATGGCAAAGCATCCTTCTACGAAAATCCATGGGAGGCAATAGATTGGATGGACTCTTTGGGCCTCAGGAGAATAGAACAGCATCAGGAATGGAGCGAACAATGGAGGTGGAGTAGACGATAACTGGCCCATAATAAGGATTCTCCAGCAAGGATGATGCACACTCAGGAGAAAGAAACTACAGGGCGCGTATTAGTTTGTGACGATGGTACTTTAAGAGCAGAGGTAGACCCGGTACCGATGGAAAATCCATTCTCGCCACTGTGTTTGATGCAGGAGACTCAAACAGATGGAATGCAGGAGGACTGACAACCCATATGGTCAAGAGGAAACATCTGGGCTCACCTTTGGTCACAGGTAAACTCGAAGAGTACTATGAGAGGGTCCATGAGGATTGAATGGATAATTGATCATACTGGTATTTGCTGATATACGATTATAAAGATAGACTGCCGGTTAAGTCACTGTAACTAAAACAGGACAGTCTAGTCACCACATCTGAGCACATTGCTGAGGCCCCTTTTCAGGACTAGTGAAATGCTGTGGGTTTGGTTAGGCTGGTCAGATTTCACAGTTAGTGACGTTGTTGGGTTATTAGTTGGGTTATAAGGGATTGGGTGGGTTTTTGGGGCGGGGTTTCCTGTCCTCTTTCTAACTGTTGAGCTGGGAGTGATGGGCAGCTATTGCCTATGGGGGGGAGGCTGGGGAAATATTACCGACTTGTTTTATTCAGTTAGCGCTATTATTTTTTAGGAGTACATTGTTGATTGGTCTGAGGGAGGGGATGGCTTCCACGATGATGCTGACTATACAGTTCTACTGCAGACTATCCCTTCTGCCACCTGTTGTTGATCGTTTCCCTGAAAATGTCACATGAAGGGTGAAGGGACTGGATACAAATTCGTGACATGGAATGTCTGTGGACTAAATAATTATGTTAAACGTAATCGGATGCATGCATACCTGCAGAGATATGGGGTATTGTTTGCATTCCTCCAGGAAACTCATCTATGGGGGAATTATATTAAGTGTGTTAAGAGAAGATGGTGAGGACAAATGTTTGCTACTTCCTAATCTGATTATGCCAGAGGTGCATTAATATGGGTGGTGCCTGGCGTCCTATTTCAAGTCTACAAGGACATCTTTAAATACTGAAGGCCGATATGTGATGGTAGAGGGAACACTTGACGCACACAGTATATATTTATTGGATGTGTATGCCCCAAATACGGATGATGGAGACTTCTTGGGTACAATTTTAAAACACATTTTATTCATTTTCTGCATGTTAGCCAATAGTACAATTATACAGCAGGAGAATACAAATAATCACACAAGCGAAACAAAGAGGCAGTTACATTACAACGTATCCATAAAATACTGTTCGGACTATATTACTCAGTATAACGCTCGTCCGCACACTCCTCATAATAACAGTTGTTGTTGGGACTTCTTGGGTACAATGCTTGAGAATGCGCCTTAAGTGGAGGTTATAATGGCAAGGAACTAAAATTGTGTTTTAAATGGCAAGATAGATAGATATCCACCCTTAATGGACACTACACCTGAGGCAATGGCGGCATTGCAACAGGCGCAGAGTAGCCTTGGATTGATAGATATTTGGAGGCACTAAAATCCAAAGATGCGTACATGACATACCCTGGCGAGAGACACACAGCCATCTGGACTATTTCTTTGCACAAGTGACAGCCACCCATAGAGTTACAAACGCCCAATATCTGGCCGGTTATTTGTCAGATCATTCTCCATTATTGATCACGTATACACTACATAGACCAATACCTAGAATACCACTATGGAGACTAAATACAGATACACTTACTGACCCGATATTCTGAGAAACGGTGTACAGGGATCTGACACAATACTTTGAAATAAATTGGGAGTCAACAAATAGTAGAGCTAGAGAGTGGGATCCCATGAAGGTAGGTCTTAGGGGAGTATGCATGTCCGCAAAAGTTGGTATATGGCGTACGCTGGAGGAGGACTTAGACAGGATTGCAAATTGTTGACAAACAGGTCTGAAGAAATGGAATACTCAGCGGCAAAGGGTGGGAGAGCTATGGGATAGACTGGATAAATATGTCAGGAACACTAACCGGAAGCGCTGGTACTTGTAAGGAGATAAATTGCGGTGCCTACTGGCATGCCTAATTAGAATGGAAAACCAACTTCAGCCAGTCCTTAATAGAGGAGGCACTCTGGTATTTGGACAGCAAGCAATTAACGCTGCATTTGCCAATCATCTGTGAGCGGTTTATACTGAAACGCAGAATGCTGTGATTGCCCAAGTGATATCGGCATATCTATAGGATGTTTCCCTTCCATGTTTCACTTCAGGGGACCAGGAGGCCCTGGGAGCCCCAATAAGTAAACCAGAATTGATGGGTGCGATGAAGGACTTAAAGACTGCTTAATCACTGGGAGCTGGTGGCTTCCTGACTGAATTTTATCAGCAGTTTCCTGGCATAGCACAGACTGCAGACTATGGGGTAGGCTCTAATAGTTGTAGTGCCTAAGACGTTTAAAGACCCGTCTGTAACGGGCTCATACAGACCCCTTTCCATGCTAAATGTGGACCTCAAGCTCATTAGCCATGTATTAGCAAATAGACTTTTGCCCTTTCTCTCCCAACTCATACATGAAGATCAGTCTGGGTTTATACCACATAGAAACATCCTGAGAAATATTCGTCGATTGGCCCATGTCATTCGGTCATCGGAGTTGGCACAAAATGAATATGCCCTTGCCTTTCTCGACGTGGAGAAGGCATTTGACTCTGTACAATGGGAATATATCTGACAGGTCCTCCATAAAATCGGCCTGGGCTCACGCTTTATAGATTGGGTAAAATTATTATACACAAATTCAAAAGCCAGAGTACGTACTGGATTCTGTGTTTTGGTGGCTACGGAGCTGCAGCGTGATACCAGGCAGGGATTCCCCTTCTCTCCTTATTGTTTGCCATAGCTATGGAGACATTGGCATGTCACTTGAAACAGGCTCTCAAGGGATGGGGTATGAGGATTGGTGCGATTGAACATGTGGTCTCCCTCTATGCAGATGATGCTTTAATTTACCTGAGGCGGCCAGTGGATTCAATCTCGATGTTACTGGGCAAGTTGACGGAGTTCAGGGAGGCCTCTGGCCTCCGGATTATAGAGCCAAGTTCCTTCTGTTTCTGCTGGGTAGACTTGGTGGTGTCTCGTTGACCCAGCTCCCACAAGTCGAGTTAACCTGGATGCTGGACAGTGTCCGTTATGTAGGGATATTTATTACCCACGAGGAAAATCGTTTCTACGACTTAAATATGGGATGCGTAATTGAGGGATTACGTCGCTCTATTCAATTCTGGAACAAGCTAAAATTGTCCTTGATGGGAACAATTGTCCAGATTAAGATGGTGGTGTTACCGAGATGTCTATATGTAATGCAGGGGACATTCTATGAACTGCCCTGGAAAGTATTTAATGAGTTGGAAATACTTCTGGTGAAGCTTCTGTGTAATGGTGGATGGTTCAGAATCGGACTTGACACGATGCGCAGAGAGTGGGAGTAAGGGGGATTAGAGATACCTGATCTAGAACTGTATTATCTGTCAACGCAGCTCCAACACCCCATCCATTGGCTAGATACATATCCAAGCTGGGAGAGGACATGTGAAGGACACCAGTTGGGGGCACTCTTGATGAGGGGTAGAAATCTCCCACAGTCATATCCCCATTCGGTGTGACTGATGGCCAGATTGTGAGAACGAGCGGTCCAGACCATAATAAAAAAAGCGCCATATGCCCCAGAATTGAATATTTGGATGATACCTCCCTTTGCTCAAAGTACGCAGTCGTTGTCTGTGGAGCGATGGGGGGAGGGTGGCTGTCTAATTCTGTCTGACCTTTACTCTGAAGATAGATTTATAACATTGCAGAACGCAATAGAGATGTTCGCTCTGGGTTCTGGACAATTCCTACAATACACAAGATTGCAGCTACGGCGCAATAACTGTGGCCAACTTTTCCGATGGCCCCTGACGCCACTCACACACTAGTCAGTAAGATTACTATGGTGGTTGGACGTAAATTTGTAACTCATCTGTACCGGGCACTACGCCCGACAGACAGGTCAAGCCACTGAAAGTGGAGAAGAGATGGCAAATCATATGCAGTGAGCCCTTGTTCCCTAGAGACTGGTCCCATATTCATGCGGAAGTACGGAAAGTGTCAGTTTGTGCAAGGTTCAAACAGATCCAATACAACATTGTACACATGACATATTTGTCCCTCAGACGTTTACATGCAATTTATCCAACACGTGACTCTCAATGTCCCAAGTGTATGGCCCGAGGCCAACTTTTTGCATATGGTTTGGCACTGCCCGCTAGTTGCGACATATTGGGGAGAGATTGTAGAGCAGTTTAAACGTGCTACTGGATGGGATATCCCACTGACAATTAGTAGATATCTGTTGGGAGTATTGCCCAGAGACCCGAAATGGAAGCTCAGCAGACGATTTACCGTGCTGGATTTAACGGTAGCAAAAAGACACATAGCGATTCACTGGATGAGCACTAAAGCTCCCACTAGGGAGAAGTGGAAGAGAGATTTGAGGGAATGGGCAACTGCAGAGGAGGAACATATGAGAAGAACAAGGAAAGATGATAAATTACCAGATGTGCTGCTCATCTTGGGAGATAAGATGCAGGATTTGTTGGACTCGGAGGGGGGGTGAGCTCAAAACAAGAGTCAGGAGGACGGGCAGATCAGGGAAATTGAGATGGACCAGAGGGAGTGGTACAACCCAGCGGTGTACCAGTCTGACGTTAACAGGATGTTCTAATTGCTGGCCTTCTTGATACAATATGTAATGTAATAGAGCTGTGTGTGGAATATAGTCCCATTGATAACTGGAAGCTGTTTGGTGTGGGTAGGAAGGGCCATTGAGTGTTATTTTTATTGTGGTCATGGATTTAAAAAGGGATATTTGAGATGACTGGTACAGTACTATCTAAGCTGCTGAACTGAAAGATCGTAAATGTGAATGCTGTTCTTGAACAAAAATCTAATAAAGATATATCCAAAACAAATTGTGAAAGGGAAAGTTCTTAGATAGAGAGGTGAGAACAAATAATATTAGATGGACTAGATGAAATGTTATGCGTTTGTGAGATGCGTTATACCTCTGATATTAAGACATAATGTTGATATGCTAGCGGAACATAAACAGTAACTTTAGTCACATGGGAGAGTAGCAGAAGAAGCAATATATATGTATTGACATTAGAAATTATCAACGGTTCAATTGGAATATTTCTTGTGAACACAATGAAATTCAGTTCATTACATCAATCTCTGATTTACTTTCAGTTATTAAAATTTCAGTTATTGAAAGGCAGCAGACAGTATGATACCAGAATATTGGAGTCTGAGGATCGTCTGACAAAAAGAATAATTTGCAAAAGTGTATTGTCACTGGAGGTTATAATAATTGAATATTTTTGTAAATTATAAATATGCCAATATATTTATGTCAGAAGATGCTTTTGTTATCAATATTTTGACCTAAACCCCAGTGAAAATAAGAAATCTCACATTAGGTAGTTTTGAAATATCTACGGTATTGAAAAATTACATTATAATTTAAATAAATAGGGTTTACAGTAGCGCTATGAAGGAGTGCGGATGAAGGAGATCCAAAATATTGGTTTTATTTTCAATGTGTGCAAATATAATACAGTGGTGAGACTAAATATTTAAAGGACAACTTCTCACAGTCAAATATATTTTGGCAGTCTTATACACACATCCAAGCATTCTGGTGTAGCTGTGAATGTCCTGCATCTTTTCCAGAATGTCATCCTTCTCTGCTGTCAGAGTTAATGGCTTTGTCCTTTTGGGGGAGATTGACTCCTGGTATTGGCAGCTTTAGTACCTATATGAGCAGTTCCCAAATTCTCCATGATAGCAATGGAGAATGAGCATTCCCTCAACCAATGTATGTCTACCATTGTCATATTCCCGAGTTAGGCCTATGTAGCGAAGCAGCATATTTCTTACATTGTCCTCACAAATAACATTTCCAGCTGTGACCTTTTGCACAGATGTTGGATTAGTTTCTCTGAAACTAAACTTGTTTTACATCTAGCTTCGCACAACATTATCATCATATACAAGGTCTCGTTTCGCACTACTTACAAATGTCATCACTATCTTCATCCATGGGGCGATAGTGCTATCTACATATCCATAACATCACTAATCTATGCGCACATCGCAAGGCTGCTTTCTATTACAAAAGATGAGCTTCCCGATAGATTAGTAGAGGAAGTACTTCCGCTGACACCAAGGGTCCTTGCATGCTGAGAAATCACCATGCAGCAACCTGACATCTCGTGAGGGGTGTCCAATTCATGATCAAGACAGGGTCCTTCAATCTATCCCATCAGGTATGGGGTTGGATTGTCCCTTGAGGGGATTCTTGGTTTTACACCTACACACACTCTAGGTACACTTAGAGTAAGGTTTGCATAGTAGGAGTATGCTAGATTACTGCCTTGTTTATATGCCTGCATATATACAATTGTTTAGCACCATGGTAGAACTATATCTACTATTTACGCTTTTGGTCCCCTATCTGCTTCCGGCGGACTTCCATGCCAGTAACTCGTTCTGGCCTTCCTCATCGCGGCTCCCAGACTTGCCGCACTCCTGGCAACTTCTCAGGCACCTGCTCTATCTATTAGTCCTGATGAGATCCCGATACTCTCTGCGGGATTGAAACGTCGTCGACACATACATCCCTAACTCTATACTACTATTTATACTGTTTGTGGAGTATGAGATGTAACCTCAACTGTGACTTGTGTTTATTTATATTCACGTATACTGAAAAGTCACAATTTTAAGTCACTTGCCTGGGGTAAGGAAATCGGCCGATTTCCCTCTGCCTTGTCACGGTTGCCCACGTGTTAATACTGTCTTGTTTCATTTACACTAGCATTAAATACCTATCTTGTAATTTAAACATTTGTTTATTCCAATTTTTATCATGAAATTGTGAAATTTTCAGTTTACATTCTTTTTGTGTGGGACCCTTACCAGTATGGGTGACGTGCATCCAACACCTTGTAGTCCCCGTTGCCTTATGTAACACTTTCTATGCACTGATTTACATACGTATAATTCATTGTCTCTGTGTGTTTGTGTGATGGAAAGGGCTCTGGCACCGTAAACTGGTATGAGAGGTGCTATAAAACAAATAAAATACATGTGATAGAGAGGCACTGTTGGTGATAGTGAGGGAATCATTGAAGAGCCCCATCAAAGATTATCGTATACTGGTGCACAGCAAAGTGATCATTTAATATGCTTTAGAAGCTAATACAACTGATATATAATGACAAATGTGCTGTAGAATGCACCATTTTCCCAAATTTTCTTGGAAGTGTGAAAACAAAGGCTGTAAGCTGTCAGTCCCCTACATCAGGCCTCAGATCATCGAGCCTCCTGTTGAGGCACTCTGATGGAAATTTACAACACTGCTGAAGATCCATGGTACTGATACAGTTACTTTGCTGAAATATTGTAATCGTAATTGCATTTGGATAGCGCTTACTGCGCCTGAAAAGGTATTGAAGCCCTTTTCAGTGAGTAGCATGCCACGCCGGAACCCAAAAAGTATTAGTGTTGAATTAGTATAGGGAAATATGAAATTAATTTGAGCGGTGGACATGCAAGTCTTTTAGTTGGATTGAATAGGATAATGGAGAATGGAGGCATAGATGAGGGGGAGCCTAGAAAGTGTTTATTTGGAGATAATAGCAGTAGGAGGAGGTTTGTGATGAGTAAAGGAGAGATGGAGGAGGTAAGAGTCTCTAGAAGTGGAATAGGGAGAGAGATGAGGTATTCGATGAGTTAGGAGGGATATATGAGGGAAGGGTTTAGGAAGGCTTGTTTGGGAGATATGAATAGCAAAAGAGGTTTGAGATGATGCAAGGAGGGGCAGAGGAGGGAAGAGTCTAGAAATAGCTATTTTGGAGATCATAGTAGTATATTGCTTCTACGGTCTTGCGACTTGGCAGTCAAGTACAACAAGCATTGAGAAAACCAAGTGGACTGGCCTTGAGCATGCAATGGTTTTTTATCATGCATATGTGACCGACCTTTGATTATAGAATTTTCTTCTACCTACCCCAGGATCAGACTCCAGTAAAAAAATGTGATTGATACCATCTGTTATTGATGCACTGCATCTCTTTAATAATAATCCAAAGCACTGTGCTGTGACATCACCATCTTTGTTCCGGTGTCGGCTGTGCGTAGCAGGTTTGTACCAGACGACGTCAAGTGTCATAAAGGCAACACGGCAATAATGCAGCCCAGACGAAACAGTGTCTATTGAATAGTCAAATTTCTTCAGGAAGGAGAGTGTTGGGCTGTTGGGCTAGGAGTAACGAGACATGTTTGCTGCACAATTACCTTTTATTATGAAAAACACTTTAGGGTGAAAAATAACAATCAAATGACAAACCTTTCTCATATCAACACCAAGCTTTTTTTGACAACTATCGACCTGCATTACACTTAGTATGTGATTATGGGGATCATTAGAAGTTCTCCAATAGCTGCGCAATATCAACATGAAGTGATATTGGTGCCACAATTTATGATACTTTGATACTTTGCAGTATCTCTGCTTGAGTTAATGAGGATTACAACATAATGGGGAATAACAGGCAGAATCAATGATACGGGATCCAGTTCTAGATGTTTTCCCTTTCTGGGCCCAAATTTGCCAACCGCTTGGAGCAGGTGGTAAATACTCCAGGGGCTTTTTCTCTTGCCCATGGGCTAGTGGAAGGGGCCGGGAGCAGTGGAAGTGATCCAGCGGGTTACTAGCAACAAGCATTCATACACCGAATACTCACCTGAGCCCATTCATTCATATTATGCTAGCAATTTCCGCTGGTGGGTCAGTTGTACTCTTTATCAAAATCCCTGCTACCAATTACTTTTCTGATTGAAGAGTAATGATTTACCAATGGACCCTTTGCTAATTGGGAAGTTTAAAATGAGTGACGTTCATTACAATTCATAAATTCTAAAATAATCACTGAGTCAAGAAGTTTTAAAATGTTTTATCTAAAGTTTTTAGCAGAGTAAAATACAGAACCACATGATACTTAATCGTATATCAAGGATGAAGCATAATAATCAATTATCGATCAATGACGGTTCCTCAGAAAGAAGAAGATAGAGACAGCAGCACAACTAAAGTTGCGTTTATATTTACCTAAAAGTGCGAGAAACCAAACCCCTTGGCCAAGGAGTTGGAAAGATAGGACCCAGGAAGGATGAAGACCAAAGACCTCCAGACCAGGATCAGGATGGGATGGTGACCTCTCTACCAACGATGCCTGCGCCGTTCCCCTCTCTGATACTTCGCTTCTCCTTGCTTCTCTCAGATCGTCTTCTAAGAATCCACCGCCCCCACCTCAGGACCTCTCTGGACAGCGAATCAGCCTAATTCTGCTCTGCATCAGCGTCTGGATCGATGAATGTAGCATGCTCTTTGCTGGACTGACCTCTGCTGGCTAATTAACTAATCTATACCTATTATACCCTTCTACGCCCATGTACCTCCCATTGATGTTGCAAAAATATGGGACCACTACTTCTAATTGGACAGGGACAGGGGGTTGATCCTCACACCATGTCACTTTGGTTCAATTTCTTTAAGCCCATTGTTTTAAAGTACCGCCCATCACAATTAATACATTTGCTTTATTTCCCACCCGTTTCCCATTGATTCAGCAACACATTTTTGTATACAATTGTATCGTTTTCAGGTACATTTCGGATGAACTTGTGAACCAGGCTTCGCGACCTTGGAGAGCTTCCAAGTTGACTTCATCGCTTCCTTTGGTCAGCCTTTCAGGGCGCATGTGCAGAACCAATGTCTCTCGTGCTGCAGTTCAACCAACCCAGGCCCAATTTACGAACTAATAAAAGTCAAAGAAGAAAATATTAAAATCACAATATAAATGGTTTCACTGTATACCCACTTTGTCTACTCTATTCCCAATTATTTATAAATCTATTTGCATTAATAGCATTAGAATACCACAGCTTTAATTGCAGCGTATGCGCAAGCTTTAGCATGTGAAAACAGTAAGCACCCATTTTAATACACACTGCACAGAAGCAAAGATTTCCCTCCAAGCAAAGAAAGACGTCACACCACGTGATATTTTTGACACATGCGCAATGAGATTCCCGCGCATTAGCGGCCATTTTAGATTTAGACAAGCGTTACTTGTTAGTTTAAACACATAGGCAAGCTTCCCTCGTTTTGTATTGATGTGTGCATTGGTTAGTACGGACATTACAAAGATTAATAATTAATACTGTGAGAGGATTGCTTACGAGCAAGTCTCATTGTGAGTTCTTGCTCCATCAATCCCCTCTCTGATGGCGTTTCTGAGCCATCAAACTACTACCCACAACCAGATGCCAACTTTTAGCATAAAATTGTCTCACTTTCATTTTTACACTTTCTGTTTTTATCATCTCCTTTCAGTTTCTTGTATAATTCACTTTTCAGATCTTCTAGTTCAATTTCGTCAAACTTTCGTTTCTTTCCTTTTCCTGTCACTCTATACGTCTCATTCTTTCTACAACACTTGCACCATATTATTATTGATAGTACTATTATTGCTATCCCTGCTAAGGGTACTAATATTTGACCTATAAGTCCTTTCGCTACATTAGCAAACCAGGTACCAATTGACGCTATACTATTCGTCAATCTTGCCCATACACTATCAACTTCCAGTGGTTTAAGTTCATTCTCAAGTTTTGTTATATTTTGTATATATGTTCCAATTTCTGCACTTTTGTCAGGTATGTAAGTGCAACAGTGTTTCGTCTTCAATAATTTACAGACTCCGCCCTCTTTTGCTAATATTATATCAAGAGCAAGTCGATTTTGCATAACCATAGATCTAATCGCAACCATCTCCGCATTAATCATAAGAAATCCTCCAGCAGTGTCCCTTGATAAGCGATCAACCACTGTAGATAATTTACATATTTTCCTTGAGTTCAGAATTATTCCCACTGAAGGTATCAATGCACCAAATATATCACCTACAATTTCAGAAAAACTAGCTCTTTTACTACGTGTTAATTCACTATTATTTTCATTGCTCCCAGTGTTTCCTTTTACGTGGTATATTTTTGGAAATACTATTCCAAAATAACAACTTCCATACCACCGTGCAGGAAGCCTAAAGTAAGCCTTATTCCCACACACATAATAGATTCCAGGAAAAACTGAATCTGTTCCTCCTTTCAGTCCCCAACCTCCAAGAATTAAGAAAGTATGTTCACATTCACTGGTACCGATGAAAATATTGTTATACTCAGTCTTTAACCTATGTAGACAAATTTTCCCTGTCTTTACAAAATCCAGAGCCATAGCAGCTTGAGCCTTGCCAGGTGTGTAACTACCCTCTTTCTCAGCCCAAGGTGGCAGATGAGCCTTATGCTCAGATGCTTTCTTTTGGAAATCTTGTCTTCTATTTTCTACTAAATTTAAAAATATCTTTTCTTCTTCATGTAACGAACATGTTAGATTGCTTCTATGTGCATGTATTATGTCTATTGATTTCATCGTTAAGAAAAATTCTCCCATAAACTGTGCATCTTTACTACTAAGCACTGGATTCATATTCTTTCGAATCAGAACCTCAGAAAATATCACATCCATGTCTGAATAATAGTACTGAAGTCTCCCTGTTCTATAAAATAAACTAGTCAATACACTACATGATATGCCATAAGTTAATGGTAAATGATGATATGTTAATCCTTCAGCTACTGATTCGGGTAATTTCATACAGACATAACAATTACTAACTTCCATGGTATCTACATATTGAAATAATAATTTTGTGAAGACATTCAAACTAGTGTCGTTATCTGTTACCTCATGATGAAACTCTGGTTCATCTTCTGCCTTTAATTCTACTCTATTACTTTTCAAATGATCTACCCTTCCCTTCGTTTCGTTGTTAATCTTTTTATCCATAATCAGAAGGTAAGGAATTGCTACGATCACAACTAACCATACTATAAGCACCACTACCAGACTACATATGCATATAGCACAGCATCTTTTACAACATTTCCGTTTCGGTCTCCCAGAAACTCTGTCGTCAGGCATTTTGACAAGGAAGATTTCTCTTCTTATCTTTTCTTTTTCAAGACTTTAACGTTATCAAGGTGGTTTTATTTCTTTTTCATAAGTCAGTTCCGCACTTGTTCCTTCGTCACCACTTTCACTTGACTCTAAACTCTCGTAGTCCTCAAGGATTATATAAGTCCAATCAGGACCTTTAAATTTATTGTTCACAAGTTTCAGTCTTTTGCTTTTTCGTTTTTCAGTTCCACTTGTTTGTCCTGTTAGGCTTGTTACTTCATTTACTTGTTCTGGATCTTCACTTCTTGTTCTTATATGGTATTTCACTCTCTTAATGACACTAGGCCAATGATCACCTTTTCTGATCTTCTTTGTTTGCACTGTCTCTTCACTTCTTATTTCTTCTTCAGAAGTCTTTTTAATTTCAAGTTGTGGCACAGTTTGTTTTTCTTCAATTTCAGTTTCTTCTTCTATTTGTTCTTTTCCAGGTCTTATTGGGTTTTCTTCAGTTGTTCCATTGTGAGTTTCTGATAACTGACTTGGTTCAGCATTTGCATCTTCATGCTTGATATTCTCGTGATCTTCTTCTTGGATGTATTTTCCTAAATTTAACTGGTCCTGATCAGGGCTTATTGCACTTTGTACTTCTGCAGCCTGACCACGTTCTTCTAAACCTGTCTGTCCCTGCTCAAATGTTGTTGTTTTGTTGTTGATTTGAGTCCAATTTCCTCTCCCTATCTGGTCCTGCTCAGGTTCATTTTATTATTTCATTTTCCTGATCCTGAGCGGCTTCTTCTTCACCTATCTGGTTTTCTCTAATTTCTTCTAATTTTGATTGGCTTCTAGTTCTGTTGTAAACTTCAGTTATTTCAACCACTGGTATCCAGTCCTGACTTGTGCTCGGTTGTTCTTCTTCAGCTTCCCTCGAATCTCGCACCTGAGACTCTTCGGCTGGGCAACCTTCAGCTTCCTCAGTTATCGATACTCTATGAGGATTTTCTTCTTCAGGGTCTGGTACTCTTTTGGTGTGGCATACATGAATCCAATTAGGCAATCCTGCACATTTCACTGCTGTATTCGTAACTAGTATAACCTGACAAGGTTCGCCCCGCCTGGGTGATAGACATGTTTCTCTTGTGTGATGCTTTACAACCACCCAGTCTCCGGGATTCAGATCATGCTCTTGCTCAGGCTGCCTGGACACTGCGTCTTCCCCAACCTGGTGAGAGACAGAATGCACTAAGTCAGCCAATCCTTTGCAATAATCCAGAACCATATCATCAGTTATATTCAGCAGTTTACTTGTAGGAACATGTGCTTGTCTCATTGCTCTTCCCATGATTATTTTGTGCGGACTCAATCCGGTATTTCTATCAGGAATGCTTCTGAGTCCCATTAACACAAGTGGCAATGCATCTGGCCAATCTAATGATGTTGATGCACACATTTTTGCCAGTCTGGATTTTATTGTGCCATTTATTTGTTCAACTACTCCAGAAGCCTCTGGGCGATATGCACAGTGCAATTTTTGCTCAATCTGGAATGCTTCGCAGATTATTCTGATCACATCGTTGTTGAAGTGCCCTCCTCTATCTGATTCCAAAGTTACTGGAAAACCGAACCTAGGAATGAGTTCTCGTAGTAACAGCTTTGCGACTGTAATACTGTCTTCCTTCTGGTAGGGTAAGCCTCCACCCACTTTGAAAACAGACACACTATGACAAGTACATATTTTAGTCCTCTACATGGTGGTAACTGAATAAAATCAAGCTGCAATCTCACAAATGGACCCTCTGCCTTTCCAATTTTCCCAAAACCAATTACTGTTTTCCTTCCTGGATTATTCATTTGGCAAGTTAAACATCTCTGGCAAAGACTCTCTGCTGCAGCCCTAAACCTTGGATTGTACCAATTTTGTCTGAAGAGCCTAATCATAGCATCTCTCCCTACATGTGTGTCTCCATGATACATTCTGGCCATTTGTGAAATCAGACAGTCGGGCATGACTGGTCTGCCATCAGTATAAATCCACACATCGTCATCTGCCCTTTGAGAACATCCCAATTTAATCCACGCATTTCTTTCATTCTCATCAGCATCGTCTTGCAGTCTTTTCACATCATTCCATGTTACAGGTGGTGCATATAGCATAAATTGGCAGCTGATTCCCATCCTTTCAACCTTTTTATTTACTGACAACCTGTTCTTGGCACAGTGTTGAGCCACCAAATCTGCATATCTCTTACCGACTACCACCCAGTCATCTCCTGACTGGTGTGCGGGACACTTCACCACAGCCAATTCTTTTGGTGATTGTATTGCTTCCAACAGTTCTTTTACAAACTGTCCATTTTTAATAGGGGATCCTGAAGAAGTCATGAAATCCCTCTGCATCCACAGTTCGCCAAAATCATGCACAACCCCATAACCATATTGACTATCTGTAAAGATAGTTATTTTCTGATTCCTCTCAATTTTGCAGGCTTTAATTAAAGCAATTAATTCAGCTACTTGTGCAGATTTGACTCCTGGTAAATAAGATGCTTTGACTATTCCAGTTAATTCGCATACTGCATATGCTGCACTTAGTTTACCATCTTCATGCCTTTGGCATGAACCGTCCACAAACAGCTCCCTGTCTGGATCTCTAAGAGGCAGTTCCTGTATATCAGGACGCGGTTTGGTGCACAATTCTGTGACTTGTAAACAATCATGTTCCTCTTCATCATCTTTGACTTCCTCATGATACGGATCTGGTAGTAAAGTAGCAAGGTTTACAATTGTGCACCTGACAATAGTTACATTTTCAGCACCTAAAATTATTCTTTCATATTTAGTCAGCCGACTAGGAGTAAGATGCTGAGTTCTGGTTCTTGTCAGCAGAATCACAACTGAGTGTGGAACAAACACTTTTACAGGATGTCCCATTACAATTGATTCACTTTGCTCAATGCTCAAACAGGTAGCAGCTACTGCTTTTAAGCAACCTGGCAATGCTGCTGCCACTGGGTCCAACGTAGCAGAAATATATGCTATAGGACGTCTGTCCAAACCATGTCTCTGAGTTAGGACTGAAAGTGCACAATTTTCTCTCTCATGACAGAATAATGCGAATCCTCTTGTATAATCAGGCATGCCTAGGGCAGGTGCTTCACACAAAGCACTTCTCAATTTTACAAAAGCTCCTACGCTCTCATCATACCATTCAACTGGGTCCTTTGCCTTCTTTTTCGTCATTTGAATCAATGGTTTTGCTAGGAGAGAAAACCCTACTATCCACTGCCGACAATATCCCACTATTCCAAGGAACATTCTCACTTCTCTTTGGTTACAGGCATTTGCATTCTTTTGATTAATTTTACTCTTTCAGAGGTAATCTATCTTTTTCCCATCTCAATTTGGTGTCCTAGATATTTAACTGCTGTTGTACAAAACTGTAGTTTTTCAGGTGAAACTTTATGCCCTTCTTCAGCTAAATGATTTAATAGTGCAATGGAGTCAACAACACAGTCTTCTCTGGAGTTAGATGCCACTAGCAGATCATCTATATACTGCACTAAGACTGAACTTCCTGGCATTACTAGCTTTTCTAAGCACTTTTTCAATATTTGATTAAAGATGGAAGGACTCTCTGTGTACCCTTGAGGAACACAATTCCATACATATACTTTGTTCTCAAATTTAAATGAAAAAAGATACTGGCTATCTGGATGCAATGGTATGGAAAAGAATGCTTGACATAAGTCAATCACAGTAAACCATCCTGCACTCCAGGGAATCTGGTATAGGATTACTGCAGGATTCGGCACTATAGGACCACAAGGTTCCACAATCTTATTTATTTTGCGTAGATCCTGAACAATCCTATACTTTCCATTAGGTTTCTTCAAACCCATTATTGGTGAATTACAAGGGCTACTCATTACTTCTTTTAATATGCCTTGTTTTACCATTCTGTTAATTTCCTCAATAACTCCTGCTTTCATTTCTGCACTCATTTTATATTGTCTGGTATTTGGGAAAATTGCACCTTCTTTTACACTGATTTTTACTGGGTCTATTTTGGCCATAAGTCCTACTTCTTTCCCTGTGAAATCCCAAACTATGGAATTTACTGTAGTTCTTAATTCTTCTGGCAACTCGTCTTTTGTTATCAAAGAGAACATCTCATCTACTTCTGTACCTTGCTTTGCAATCATAATTTTATATACATGGTCTTCATCCGGGGTCTGAATTGCAACACCATCCGGTGTGCAGAAAAGTGTGCAGTTCATTTTACAGAACAAGTCTCGGCCCAATAAATTTACTGGACTGGAATCACACACTACAAACTGATGCATTTCTCTAAAATTTCCAATTTTTACTTCCATTGGTTCGGTAAGAGGTGTTCTAATCTTTCGATTAGCTACACCCACGACTTGGATAGCTTCTCCAGAGAGAGGAAGGTCTGGGATGTCTGCTGTTCTCACAGTAGATCTGGTAGCACCAGTGTCCAAAAGGAAAGTAATATCATTACCTCTTACCTTCCCTTCAACATATGGACCTGACTGGTCTGCCGGCAAGGATGCGCCAAGTACGCACTCCTTCTCCCCCTCTCCTAGGCACCATCATTGACTATATGGACAAAAGTCATCCTGTAAAAGAAATTGTGAAGTTACATACTCATTCTTACCACTTCCTCCTTGATATCTGACGTCAGTGCCGTGCTTTGCTCTGCTTACATTACCCTGTATAGGTGCAGGTGGTAACTGACTCTGAGGATTTACACCCTGCTGTGAGTCGTTCTGCGTCTGTGGATTTAAATTATGATTTGGGCCATTATTATTTCGAATCTTTTTACATTCATCCTTCCAATGTCCCAACTTTCCGCATCCATGACATGGAAATTTCTTTTTAGCCTCTTCTCTACTCATTCGTCCTCTCACTTTACCACCATTTCCTGCGTCACCATTCGTTGCAGAATCTTTTCCTTGATTATCAGCTGGATTATCCAAATTAATTCCCTGTCGCTCAGCCATTTTCACCTGAGCCCACATCACCTTCTCTTGTAGTTTCTTGTGCCTATCCTCAATATCGTCTCCACAATATTTGGCATATTTCAAAATCTCGTCTATGGGTTTCCCTTGCCAGCACAACATGTGCTGCTTAATCATCTGACGAATCTCTGGTTTTAATCCATAAACAAATCGGTAAACAAACTGACTCATGTTTTTATCTCCAATGTCCTCAAATCCACTATACTGTTTAAATACCTGCAATAAACGTTCATAATAGGCATGTACCGATTCACTTGCTTCTTGGGTAGTTCGGTCTATTTTCACCCAATCCGTTTCTTTTGGTGGTATTTTCCCTTTCAAGTAAGTTATTATCTGCTGATACTTTTTCATTACATCACTTGAGGGAGCACCAGTCTTTGGATCTCTAGGATACTCTTCACTCGGCCAGTCAACCGTAATCTTACAATCTGTCCACAAATCGGCAGGTACCACTATATCGAACAAACCATCCAAATCCTTTAACAATACTTTTGACACTTTCACAAACCGCTCAACCTGCTTGTACCATTCAATGGGCTTTTCTCTTAACTTGGGAAAATCATTCGTAAATGACAGAATATCCTGTCTATTCCATGGGACATGTACATAACCTCCTCCAGGTACTTCTCGCATCGGGTACATCTGATCTGCCTTCCCTGTTTCTTTCAATAAATATTCAGAAGTTGTTCTACTGTACCGTGCTTCTTCCTTTTTCTTTGTCCATCTAACTTTCCATTTATCTAAGTCTCCCCATTTCTGTAAAACTGTCATTAATTCTTTTACTTGTAGTTTTCGACCAGAGGCATTCATGTTTTCTAAATCTTTGTCAGAGAAGTCTGCTCTTTAGGGTTTCTATAGCACTTTTAACTTCTCTATTTCAATTCCCATCTGCAAGGCCAAATCTGATAATTTTTCATGAAATATCTTTACATTTCTAGTGATGCTTCTGCAGACGAACAATAGTTCTTCTTCATCGTAAGTGTTTAAACGATCTACTCCCACATTTCCTGCTATCATTTCTTCTAACTTGACTTTTAATTTGTAAATGTCCATGATCTTTGGGGGTGAACTCTGTCTGTCTGATCCTTGTGCCCATCTTTCTAAGTCTTCTGGTGTAACTACTGTGGCACTCTTAGTTCCAGATGATGTTACTATATTTACATTTTTGGAGCAACCAGGTGTTATTCTTCTAGGAGTGCTATTTACAGATCCTTGAATAGGTAAATCCATTAAAGATATCATAGATTCACAATCACTGATTTGATCATCAATTATTACAGGTTCAGGTTTAGGAATTTCTACAGGTGTAGGCATCACCAATGGTTTCGGGTAATTTTCTTTGTTACCATATAAAGGAACTACTGGACCAATCGTTACAGGTATGGTCAGGGAATCAGGATGTACATTTAATTGTGTTATTTTCTGTATCAATTCTGCTCTGTTTTTGTCTATGAATAATCCTAACAATGGTTCAAGAAGCAATTTGCTCAAAAGTACAATATTTACAAACAATTTCAAAATTACAGACGACCCAAATAAGAAGTGACGTAAAGGAAAAAAGAAAAGATAAAATAATACCCATATGCAAAGAAATTCTAGAAAAATATAACAAATGTATTACATTTAATGAATACTAGAACAATTAAAACAATGACGCTCAATACAATATGCTGGTACAAAAACAATATATATTACAAACCAGACACGTGGCAAATGAAAAAATACACGTCACAAAAAAGAAACAACATATAACAAAATAATGTGTCCTTCATCAGTTTTATGGCCACATATACGTTGACGGCGTTTCGACCACTGTAGAATTACACGGTCATCATCAGGACTGAAAATTCAATTGAGCGTCCAAAATTCTGTGTGGTATAAAATACATATGGGTCACTTTTAAAAAAAATTTTTTAATTAGGCTCCCTCTATCAAAAAAGGGGCTACCAGAAAAAAGAAGTAAGAAATAGGAAGTTAATAAAAGAAAAATAGTAAAGTAAAATATAGATATAAAGACATTGGTGAAAGAAAAGATGATAAAAACAGAAAGAAACAAGAGTAAGAAACTTTACAAAACACTGTTTCCCACACCTTAAAGAAAAGTAAAGGAGTTACCATCACCAAAATATCAATAGTGAATATAAAAATCACCTATTTCAGAAAACAGTCCAACCCTATATTACTTGCATGGATTGGAGCGATATTTCAAAATTTCACACTAAAATGAAAAAGATAATTTTTATATAAAAATGAGTTCTACGTGTCAATCAAAAAACTCGAACAAACCATCCTGATTTATCGGCCACTTACTTAAAATAGACAATGGGCGAGCGCGATGTAAAGCCGTCCAAGAATATAAACTTTCAAACTGGCAATCTTTATCCATACAATTTAGCAGATCATGCCAGTAAACAGGCGAACAAATCACCAATGCACTTCAACGCCACAATGGACTAGAGAAATGAAGGGACAAGAAAACACATCCTAAGTATACAGAGGTAGGACATAAATATATAATGTATAATGCGAGTCACAGACGTCTATATGTGTTGGAGTGTGTATATAGTATGTCAAACAATCCATACAGGGACACATAACATACACCTCCAAATTCCAAAAAGACGGTAAAATTCCGTCATGACTAGCATATCTCGTATCTATTGACCAAATTCATAGGGGCTCTACTAGTGTAAGAGCACAACTGTCTGAGCCCAATAGCAATATTGCGTCTCCCACCCACCACTGGGCGATGAAAAAACAAAATCCAAATGTCATACCATAGGCCATACTAGTTGTAAATACTAATACAAGGGGAAACTGTTTCTAATATGCACAGGTTTAAACGGCTGCATAAACATACTGTTACCCGAACCGTATACCTCACAGCCACCATTAGCCATACAGGCAGCTTACAAAAAGACGTCCGTTTGAGCTGATGTAAACCTAAAACTAAAGCAAATGCTGCACGCCTCGACTTACCAAAAACGTCCCTACTGCGGCAGCAAAATCAGGAAGCCAGTCCATGCTTACTGCAGACGCTATAAATAGCGTTTAAAAACCCGCGCGATTAGTTCAAAAACATTAATAACGGACTGTCAGATGTAACCTAATCTTGACAACGAGCACCAACGGGCGCCATCTTGGAGTGGTCAAAACGTATGAATAGATATCCATAGTCCTAGGAGATTTACTTATTGTCGTAACAGTATATTAATAAATTAACCGAGCCTCATCTAAAAATAAACTCCTTAGAGGCACACCCAAATCATACCACTATGTTACAAAAATGAATAATATGGAGTCCATACCCGTTTCGATTACGGACTGCAATATATTTCACGGGTTTAGCAATGGGCGCCATCTATATAAGGTCAAAATCTGTAACTGATGACCGAGTCCGTGTTTACAAGCAGTTTGCTCGATTAAACAACGATACCTTGATAGAATGACCGGACATCGTCTACATCCAACTGTGATACCAAATGCAGATGATAACAGATACTCTGTCCGTGCCCACTGCAAAAAATAAATCAAACAAAGTAATAAAAGAAAAGAAAAAAGAAGAGAAAAGAAAAGAAAAGAAGAAAAGAAAAACCATTTTCTTTAGAAAAGCAGCTCAGTTGCAACAATAAAATACCCCTCGCAATTTATAGAGAGCGAATCACAATTGAGTTATGTCAGTACCAATAAAGTGATTCACATTAAACTAAATTAATACATTGGCAAACATTCACTTTATAATGGCATTAGATTGATACAATGGCAAACATTCACATTATGATAACATCAAGAAAAAACAGTTTTGGTTTCATTAAAAATGATGGTCTATCCACATAACAAAACCCAAAGTCTTATTCATCTTAAATACAATACACAGTCATACTACATATATAATTACGCAATTACAGTTATTGTATAAAGACAGAATTAGTAATCACAGAAACACAAATCACTGTATTCACTTTTATGTTCATGCAAGTTAGACTCTTTGTAAGAGGTGAGCCAATAAAAATATATATATATACTAATCTGCTATATAGTGGTTCAATTTGCAATTCACAGAGTACCCACAATATCAAACAGGCAGTACATGGTTCCTTATCAATCCTTCAACTAAATATTACAGAATGACATTATGACATTCCTCCATGGAATTAAGGCCTTTATTAATACTGTCACAGTGGAGTATCCATCGACATTCACTTTTATTCAGGATGTTGGTAATACTCCCTCCCCTTGGAGGAATCTGTATCGCCTCAATAACCATCCAAATCCTTTAACAATACTTTTAACACTTTCACAAACCTCTCAACCTGCTTGTACCATTCAATGGGCTTTTCTCTTAAGTTGGGAAAATCATTCGTAAATGACAGAATATCCTGTCTATTCCATGGGACATGTACATAACCTCCTCCAGGTACTTCTCGCATCGGGTACATCTGATCTGCCTTCCCTGTTTCTTTCAATAAATATTCAGAAGTTGTTCTACTGTACCGTGCTTCTTCCTTTTTCTTTGTCCATCTAACTTTCCATTTATCTAAGGCTCCCCATTTCTGTAAAACTGTCATTAATTCTTTTACTTGTAATTTTCGACCAGAGGCATTCATGTTTTCTAAATCTTTGTCAGAGAAGTCTGCTCTATAGGGTTTCTATAGCACTTTTGACTTCCCTATTTCAATTCCCATCTGCAAGGCCAAATCTGATAATTTTTCATGAAATATCTTTACATTTCTAGTGATTCTTCTGCAGACGAACAATAGTTCTTCTTCATCGTAAGTGTTTAAACGATCTACTCCCACATTTCCTGCTATCATTTCTTCTAACTCGACTTTTAATTTGTAAATGTCCATGATCTTTGGGGGTGAACTCTGTCTGTCTGATCCTTGTGCCCATCTTTCTAAGTCTTCTGGTGTAACTACTGTGGCACTCTTAGTTCCAGATGATGTTACTATATTTACATTTTTGGAGCAACCAGGTGTTATTCTTCTAGGAGTGCTATTTACAGATCCTTGAATAGGTAAATCCATTAAAGATATCATAGATTCACAATCACTGATTTGATCATCAATTATTACAGGTTCAGGTTTAGGAATTTCTACAGGTGTAGGCATCACCAATGGTTTCGGGTAATTTTCTTTGTTACCATATAAAGGAACTACTGGACCAATCGTTACAGGTATGGTCAGGGAATCAGGATGTACATTTAATTGTGTTATTTTCTGTATCAATTCTGCTCTGTTTTTCTCTATAGCTTCCTTTCCCTTATCCTGAAGTACCCTATTAACTGGGGGATTATGCAGTACTTGCGGTACCAATGGTGTTTTTAAAAGTGGTGCACTTGGGGTGCATCCACTTGTCCCTTCCTGATATGGTGGTGGATTCTTTAATATTTCTTCCATAAATTCGTCTTCAGAGTCTCCAAGCCCTATCAAATGTTTTGTCTTTTCTGTACATTTACTCCCCAACGAGTTTTCTGCCATTAATATCGGATACAAACCTTCTGTAAGCATCGCTCTTCTCCACTGCTTCATTTGACCGTCCCTTGACTCATTTTGGTATCTAGGGAAAAATCCCCGATAATCCCTACTGCTTCTCGCTCGGTCAGGTTCGAATGCCCGGTTTCCCATTCTTCTAAGGCTTCGTATTGAGTTAATCTCGGTCTAGGTTCTAAATCATTCATCCTCAATCTCAAATTTTGAAGAATTCTCCCATTGAAAGTGCCATTCTCTGGGAATGCTAATATTCCATCATTTTTGGTATATTCTATCCAATTTTCTAACCATACGCAAGTATGATAACCTCTCTCCATCATCATGAATGAAGCGGGCGTTTTTGCTGGTGGAATAATAATTCCTTCTCTAGTTTTGATGGGTTTATCTTTCTTAAAATAATTTTTAACCTTCTGTAGAAATGACATTTTTCTCTTTTCTCCATACATTTTGGGTAAATATCTATATATCGAATTATATTCTGCAAATCCTAAGAATCTCTTGTCTGGACGGGTTCCTGTTAAGGTCGGATCACGTTTCCACATATATCTCCCACTTATCCACTAAGACTTCGGCTTCTATCCTACCAACCAATTAAATTCCAACTAACATTTGTCTCTGAACCAATCCTAGCGCGGCTTTTCAGTGACGTCTATCTGACGACCCCTCCTTTACAATCTGCGCTTTTCTGTCCCTCGCTGTTTCGACCAATCCCAGCGCGACACCTGTGATGTCAGTATTACTCCTGACTACTGACCCCTCCTTTACAAGAGTCTTTCCACACCCGCTGTTTTAACCAATCCCAGCGCGGCGTTTTGTGACGTCAACTTCCTCTCCGGCAGCTGACCCTCCCTTTACAAAATCGTACGCAAAACTTTATTTTCTGTGTACTTCTTATTAAAATTCAGTAACAACATAAAAACATTCGCTATCGTGTCAGTTTCGCTAACTTGAAAGAATAGTTTCTCTCTCACACTTAGTAAAACCTTTCCGTTTACTAATCATACACTACGAGTAAAACCCTTACGTTTACTCTTCACGTAAGCTTCAGAAATACCTGTTACTTCTTCAATGTTACCCTTTCTAGGTGATATAACATCAGAATTGTTTACCAGCGTATTCCTTTGCTGTCACTCACACACACACAGAGTCCCTAACGAGTACTGATAGCCCTGCTTAACTTTTCAGTACTATTTCTGCCTGACAGATAACCTCACTGCAGTATGGCTTCCACTTACCATCCGCTATTCAATTTTTCCCCGGGGAATTCTGGACAACATAAAGCAAAACTCTTGAACAAACGGATGTTAGTTTATAAAAATAAAATTCTCATTACCCAATTAACAAAGTATAACCATAACCATCGTCTGCTAGCCAGAAAACTGATCCAGCGGGTTACTAGCAACAAGCATTCATACACCGAATACTCACCTGGGCCCATTCATTCATACTATGCTAGCAACTTCCGCTGGTGGGTCAGTTGTACTCTTTATCAAAATCCCTGCTACCAATTACTTTTCTGATTGAAGAGTAATGACTTACCAATGGACCCTTTGCTAATTGGGAAGTTTAAAATGAGTGACGTTCATTACAATTCATAAATTCTAAAAAAATCACTGAGTCCAGAAGTTTTAAAATGTTTTATCTAAAGTTTTTAGCAGAGTAAAATACAGAACCACATGATACTTAATCGTATATCAAGGATGAAGCATAATAATCAATTATCGATCAATGACGGTTCCTCAGAAAGAAGAAGATAGAGACAGCAGCACAACTAAAGTTGCGTTTATATTTACCTAAAGGTGCGAGAAACCAAACCCCTTGGCCAAGGAGTTGGAAAGATAGGACCCAGGAAGGATGAAGACCAAAGACCTCCAGACCAGGATCAGGACGGGATGGTGACCTCTCTACCAACGACGCCTGCGCCGTTCCCCTCTCTGATACTTCGCTTCTCCTTGCTTCTCTCAGATCGTCTTCTAAGAATCCGCCGCCCCCACCTCAGGACCTCTCTGGACAGCGAATCAGCCTAATTCTGCTCTGCATCAGCGTCTGGATCGATGAATGTAGCATGCTCTTTGCTGGACTGACCTCTGCTGGCTAATTAACTAATCTATACCTATTATACCCTTCTACGCCCATGTGCCTCCCATTAATGTTCAAAAATATGGGACCACTACTTCTAATTGGACAGGGACAGGGGGTTGATCCTCACACCATGTCACTTTGGTTCAATTTCTTTAAGCCCATTGTTTTAAAGTACCGCCCATCACAATTAATACATTTGCTTTATTTCCCACCCGTTTCCCATTGATTCAGCAACACATTTTTGTATACAATTGTATCGTTTTCAGGTACATTTCGGATGAACTTGTGAACCAGGCTTCACGACCTTGGAGAGCTTCCAAGTTGACTTCATCGCTTCCTTTGGTCAGCCTTTCAGGGCGCATGTGCAGAACCAATGTCTCTCGTGCTGCATTTCAACCAACCCAGGCCCAATTTACGAACTAATAAAAGTCAAAGAAGAAAATATTAAAATCACAATATAAATGGTTTCACTGTATACCCACTTTGTCTACTCTATTCCCAATTATTTATAAATCTATTCGCATTAATAGCATTAGAATACCACAGCTTTAATTGCAGCGTATGCGCAAGCTTTAGCACGTGAAAACAGTAAGCAGCCATTTTAATACACACTGCGCAGAAGCAAAGATTTTCCTCCAAGCAAAGAAAGACGTCACACCACGTGATATGTTTGACACATGCGCAATGAGATTCCCGCGCATTAGCGGCCATTTTAGATTTAGACAAGCGTTACTTGTTAGTTTAAACACATAGGCAAGCTTCCCTCGTTTTGTATTGATGTGTGCATTGGTTAGTACGGACATTACAAAGATTAATAATTAATACTGTGACAGGATTGCTTACGAGCAAGTCTCATTGTGAGTTCTTGCTCCATCAGAAGGTATTTTTTTCAGCTAGGAGGGGCATCTTCTGCTCCCCCATGCAGAAATATGTAGGCAGGTGAGAGTCAGGCATAGAAGCTGCCTGCAGCCCCCGCAGTTCCGCTGATGGTTTGAAGTGTCGTGTCTTCAGGCCTGTAATTATCAGGCTGGATTTTGAGGACCTGATAATTACTGGCCCTGAGCAAAATTAGTAGTTGTCAGAAGTGGTATCTCCTGGGGATGCTGCTGCAGTGTATTCTTCAAAGGGCACCGTGTGTCTATTCATCAAGGGATTGAGGTGAGTATTCTAGCTCTCCTCTGTCCTTTGTGACCTTGACATTCCTCCTTCTATTTCTGTTGTGAGGAATCAAGTCCAAGTGATTCTTCTCCTATAGGCTATGTAAACATGACTGAACCTCCTCAACATTAATGTCTAACCCTCATCACTTGGGTAGGACCAGATCCTTAATAGCACAATAAAGTAAAAAGAGAACACTGGGGCATATTTACAATGAAATGTCGCAGTGCTGAGCTGAGCCAAATTTGGGAGCACCACGCTCTGACATTTCCGAAAACATAGGGATGCACATATTTACAACAATACAGCGCACATCTGTGTTTTCGCTGGCACTAAAATTAGCTGCCTAGCGCCAACGCAGGCACCCTTGCACCATACGCAGGTGCAAGGGTGCCTGCGTTGCAGGGAATGATTGTTTATGTGCAGGAAGATGTCCCTTCCTGCACATAAACAATACATAATGGTGATTTGTTACTTCTATGTGTGCTGCATTCTGCAGCACACATAGAAGTAGCAAATCGTCATTATTTAATGGTTTGTTTATAAGCAGGAAGGGACAGCTTCCTGCATATAAACAGTCATTCATGGTGTTTTGCTCTTTCTATGTGTGCTCCAGAATGCAGTACACATAGAAAAAGCAAAAACGAGGAGAAATAAAAGTATTTCTTTAAAAGTATTTCTCCTCGTTTCGCCATTCTAATGCCTGCTCTTGCATGGCATTAGTTTTTGGCGCTGCCTCAGATTTACACATCCTTGTAAATCATGGGTAGTGTCAAAAAGCACTGGGTGTTGCGGAGAAAAGCCCAAAGCAACACTCATTGTACGCCCCTTTCACGCTAAGTGATGTGTGTAAAGGGGCCATCTTTACAAGGCGAAGTTAAGCCACAAAAAGTGGCCTAGCGCCGCTTTGTAAATATGGAGAAGGGCATAGGGCCACCAGAACGACGCTAAAAGTGACGTTCTGGTGGCCCTATGCCCTTGTAAATATACCCCACTGTGTCTTAATCCAGTCGTGCACCAGTATCCCTCACCAACAATAAGCATTCTAGAAAGTCCCATTGCTTATAACGGCAGCTTGGGGGTTTGAAGTTTATTTGGACATCCTTCCCCGAATGTCCCTTTTACGGACTAGATGGCTCACGCAGTTGGGACAATATTCAACTCCATGGTTGCCCGTAACGATAGTTTTGTTTGCCAACAATCTAAATTGACTCTTTTTTTAATGTATTTTTTGAAGTTTTACAATGCACCACAAGTCATCTAGACCACTGGAGAGAGATGGATATAGAGGGAGAAAAAATCAGGATGAAGGTGCTGTAGTGAGTTGAGGTCCTGGTGATGCAAAGGATATGCTTAATTTGAGCCCATAGTTTCCGGTGCTTAGCACCGGCACTTAATTGTCAACACTGGTGCTTGTGATAGTCTGCCACAAGGTGGCGCTGTCTGGCTAATTTAAAGATGACCACAACAACAGTTAATTCAATATACATTAAAAATTACTATTACCTGCCGCCCAAGCCAATCTTATAACTTTGGGGGCCTGAAATAGTCCGAATTGTCACACTTGTAGGAGTGTGATGGTTAGTAGTTTTGTTGTTACTATCATTGGCAGTGCCGCCAGGGGAAATGTGTGGTGCAAGCTGCAGTGGCTTCCTGGCGAGAGCCCTGGCACTTATTTTTTTTTTACAAATTAAGCACTGGGTTAGTTGTAAGCCTGTTTGAAAAGTTTGGTTTTCATGAGTTTCCCAAATTGCCTTTGTACTACCCAGGTACTGCTATGAGTTCGAGGGATAACTTTATCCTCAGACAAAAAAATTGTCAACGGCTCTGTGGCATTTGTTTATCTGAAGGCACAATAAAAAGGCTGCGTTTACTTCCTTTGAAACGAAAAACTCTTACTTTTTTTATCCTTCCTTTGAGGTTATCGGGTTGACTCTCCGGCAAGCCAAAGCGTTGGGAAAACAGCTCCTTAGGAAGCAATATTCAAAAACATTTTGTGAAGCTCCGGGGTAGAAGAGGCGAGAAGGGAAATCAGTAGCCAGGGCTTGCCCACAGAGTGTAATAAAAAGGTGGATCAATGGAATTTAGCAAAGGGAAAAAAAGGAGGCGTTGGAATCCATCAACCTCATACTTACTCACCAAGCCTCCATTGCTCTGCAGATACCCCCCGGGCCGCCTTTGTCTTGACAGAGCGCAATTTCTTCTCACTGAAGCGATAAATTGAAATTCCTGTCCCGGAGTTCTGAATCCGAAGCTCTGTGTTACGTGACATCCGGGATCGTTTGCGTAGATGCTGAAACTAACCACCAGCCCGCGCTACGTAGCTGTTAAATCGGCATAGGCACTTCCGGTGAGCAAGTTTAATATGAATTATTAAAGGCTTTAAAGGGCTGTGGAACCGGCTCACGAGGTGAAGGCGCCAGGGCAGGATGTTTAAACTGTAGGGCTCGGCCTCAGTTTCCATTTATTTCTCTGATGTCGAATAGAACTTTGTTATATTGCACTGCACAAACCTGTGAGTTTATTTAAAACATAGATGGGACCAAAAGCGGGCGCGGAAAGAAGTCTGACCATGCAATGAGATTGAAACGGCTAAAGAGCGTGAGAGACAGAGAGAGATTGTGTTTGTGTGTGAGAAAGCGTATCTGTGTGAGTGTGTCTGTATGTGTGTGAGAGAGGGAGAGTGTGTTTGTGTCTCTGTGTTTGTGTGTGTGAGAGACAGATTATGTGAGTGTGTGTGTGTGTGTGGGAGAGATTGTGTTTTTGTGTGTGTGTGAGAGAGAGAGAAATTGTGTTTGTGAGAGAGTGTGCGTGAGTGTGTGAGAGTGTGTGTGTGAGTAAAGTGTGTGGGGAGAGATTGTGTTTGTGTGAGTGTGTGTGTGTATGTGAGAGAGACTGTGTTTGTGTGACAGAGTGTGTGTTTGAGTGTGAGAGTGTGTGTAAGTGTGTGTGTGTGTATATATGCATGGCTTTAAGTAGGCCGGGTCTCACCGGGTCTGAGCACTGGCAGTTTTTTAAAGGAGGCCTCGAAACGGGTCTCTATCGGGCTCTGTTTTGTGCCCTGGCACAGGCGGTCCGTTTTTTTCCGGACTGCAGTGACAGAAGGCACATCGATGTGCGCGTGCCCACACTGCTCACTTCTCACTAGTGGAGAAGTTACGGCATGACGTCATGCCAGGTGAGTGTTGTCGGGGAAGGGAAATCCTTTAAAGAGAGTAATTTTCTCTCTGGATTTCCCTTCTCTTTTTGAAACTCAGGAACACAACATTGTCGTTGTGTCACCAGGGCTTTAAGTGGAAGCTTTTTCAATATTATATACAAGCCACAGTTGCTGCTTATTTATCTTATGCAACTAACAACCATTGACAGAGCCAATAGTCCTGTCTTGTTGTAGGTATGATGTTACTTGTTGTATCATATATCAAGATGCAATGACAAAAACAGTAAAATACAAGTTGGGTGGCGCACTATGTTAAGCACAGACTTTTAGCTTACATGTTTTTAAGCCACGCCCTTAATTACATTGGCCACGCCCCTCTGAGAGACCCCCCAGTTTTTTCATCCCACTTAAAGCCCTGTATATATGTATGTGTGTGTGTATATGTGTGTGCATGTGTGTATGTGTGCTTGTGCGCATGTGTGTGTGTGTGTGTATTGGCCTTCTTGACATGATGGTTGGTTTACAAAATCTGCCCTCAGAGATGTGGAGGAAAAATGGTTCCGTCTTGATGCAAGCTAGACCCACATAGGCAGGCCCACAAACATAAACAAGCTTTCCAGTAAAAGTCTGTGGCTTACCTTTGGTTAACATTGCTTAAAAAGCTAGACTGTCAGCCGAGGGGTAAAAGTCCATTCTCTCTTCTGCAACATCACTGACTATCATGGCAGTAGCAAGAGACCTTTGACCTCACCCTATCGCCCTCATTTACTGGATGCAAGGCACCCATTCACCAAATTGAAAGTTTGTAGCGAACTTTGCATTAGTTGTCACATCACCAACTTGTGATCATAGGGAAAAGAACAAGTTGCCATCAGTGGAGTACATAAGATCTAAGCATTGACAAACACAATTGATCTGACTATTTTATATGTGAAACTGGCTGCTCATTGATTGGCGAATACATGTGTGTAGTTTTGATGGGTGAGTCGCTGATATCTGAGAATAGAAACAGATGAAGCAATGAATTGGTGAGTGAGTGAGGGTTTCGATAATTATGGGTGAGTGAATTCATGGGTGCATGGATTAATGGACACACTAATTCTTGAATGTTTGAATAAATGAGTGCATGGCTGGGAACTGAGGAATGGTTCAGTGACTACATGGATGGATGTGTACAGTTTACACCAACCTTAGTGACTGGGCCCCAGAAAGCAGTAGGTTTAATGGTATAAAGTAGTCACAAATTACCAATAGCATGCAAGTGGAAACATTGCACCAGTACTGGGCAACATTAATGGCATAATGCTTACCATATATAAATAATTACCATTCTTCTGCCAGTGCAGGAATTAAACCAGGTGTGGACACCTTCATGTCAAGAGTGGCCATAATATGTTAAGAATTACCACAATTACACCAGTGCAAGGGTACCAATATGCCAAATATTGCCCCCATTATGCTTGTTCAGAATTCCACCATCATCCATTAATCCTTAATACATGTTCAGAATTGAGCCATCTCTTTTGAATTGTAATTACATTTTTAAATTTCCACATTACTCAGTAATCCTTTAAAAAAATTTTTTTATTGCTTTTCAAACAGGCTTGTACAAGAAAACAAGTCAAAAGAGGGTCCAGTCTAGGGCAGGCCAATAGCACTGCGTCCACAGCAGGCAAGATTGGACTCCTGCGCCCTGCCCTGTCCTCCTCCCTCCGGATCGCCTCTCTCTCACAGTCCGCCCTCATTATGACTTTCTTCCACCACCGGTAATGATCAGGGCCCCAGCCGACTTCCAGCTCATTGTTATGTTATATGGTATTTGTAAAGCGCAACTTTCACTCCGAGGAGCATCATGGCGCTGAGCAAGTTGCTAAACACACAAGATGATGGACGGAATGTTGCACATTGCCAAACATTCACCCCCAGTCACAGATCTGGGTTTAATCCATCGTTATTTTGCTTCACCACGCCACCCCAGTTCAGACATAGCCATATGCAAATCAGTCTTGACCCTGTGCCTCATGGGAACAGTCCAGACCGAACTGCCAAGCCATGTCTTCCCTGGACCGGAATCAAGCATCCTAGGACCGGTTTCGGGCTTTCAGCCCTCATCAGCCAGGATAGCTTGACTCCAGTGGCGTAGTGAGCACGGGACCCACGTCTGGGCATACCCTTCCCACTTAGGGCGAAATGCAAAACACACAAGATGATGGACGGAATGTTGCACATTGGCAAACATTCAACCCCAGTCACAGATCTGGGTTTAATCCATCGTTATTTTGCTTCACCACGCCACCCCAGTTCAGACATAGCCATATGCAAATCAGTCTTGACCCTGTGCCTCATGGGAACAGTCCAGACCGAACTGCCAAGCCATGTCTTCCCTGGACCGGAATCAAGCATCCTAGGACCGGTTTCGGGCTTTCAGCCCTCATCAGCCAGGATAGCTAACAGACAGGATGGCTCAGACTAGGAAGAGAGAATTAGATAAGTGATTTACATAGCGTATCGGGTACCGTAAAAATCCACTTTTCAGAGCTTTCCTGAAGAGGGTTTCTGATTGGATGAAACATAGGTGGTTAGGCAATTTGTTCCAGGCTTTTGTCCCTAGAACTGCAATTGATTTCCCCCCTATTGAGATGTATCTGAAGACGGGGTTTTAGTAGATTAGCATTCGAAGATCTGAGGGTACGGCATGGTAGATAGCGTATAAATCTAGGCCGTAAATAGTGTGGGCCTGAGGAATGAAAGACTCGGAAGGTAATTATGAGGATCTTGAATAAAATTATTTTATGGATAGGTAGCCAATGCAAAGCCTTTAGAGCAGCGGATGCTGATGAGTGTCTGGGCCATTTTAAGACCAGTTGGGCTGCAGCGTGCTGTACCATCTGTAGCTTGTGTAGGACCGACTTATTGGCTCCTGCATAAAGGCTGTTGCAATAGTCCAATCTGGAAGTAATTAAGGTGACTGCCACAGCCTGTCTTGCCATACAAGGAAGTAAGTCAAAAACTTTTTAAGTGACTTTATTAGGTGGAAACAGGCTCCAGCTACTGCTAGGGATTGATGGTGAAAGATTAGTGCTGAGTCAAACTTGACCCCCAGATTTCTGGCTACTGTTACTGTATTAGGGGGGGGGTGGAATGTCAGAGGGCCACCATAAGCTAGGGGAAAAGATGTTCTCTTTCCCTAGTGGCATAATTTCTGTTTTTTCGGAGTTGCATTTTAAGTGGTTGTCAACTGCCTACGAGCAAGGATGAGTGTCAAATCTGTGAACCTATCAGTTACCTTGCGAGCAGCGCTGCGTCTGTGGAGGCCCAGCAGGTACAGCTGTGGGGTGCTCTCAAAAAGGCCTGTCCGTAGCTCTACGGACAACCTGGAACACCATGTACCAATAGGGGGTCAGCAGAGGACAGTTCCAGACCATGTGATAGAAGTTGGCATTCTCTACATTACAGCGGGGGCACACCGAAGAGGCTTCGGGAAACATGACATGAAATTGCCACAGGGTGATGTACGCCCTATGCAAAAAATAAAACTGAATCAACTTAAACCGTAGCATTGCAAGATACTTTGGGGGTGCAGGCCAAAGTCTTCTTCCAAGCTGTATCATCAAAAGAGGGCCTGAGGTCTGCCACCCATCGATGATTCAGCGGAGCCAAGTCCGCCTGGGCTCCTTTCAAAATAGCCATGTAAAGAAGCATGACTTCTCTCATCTTCTCCATTATAAGGAAGAGGTATTGGAGGCATTCGTGTTCCAGAGGATTCGCAGAACCCGAGCCCCAGCAATAATGCACCTTGCCCATTAAGGCCCCATATAAAAAGGAAATGCCAGGCCAGAAAATCATAAGACTCTCGCAATTCTATGAAGGGGGTGAGTTCACCCCCTGTAAAAAGGTCACCAGTATAGTAAAACCCGCCTCGAGCCACATGTGCAGGCCTCCCCAGTTCCTCTGGGTTGGCCAATACTGCACAATTAGCAAGGGGAGTTCAGAAGTATAGGGGGGATCTTGTGTGTCCTATGCAGCGCCCTAGCCCAGATGTGCCTTTCTGTCCAAACTGGAATGGCATGGTGAGCAAAAAAACGATGGATTTAGGCCCAGATCTCTGTACTGGGGTGAATGCATGACATTGTTCTGCATTCTGTCCATCAATTTTTGTTTTTGCTTTTGTCACCCCGAGTGGGACGGGTATGCCCAGACGTGGGTCCCGTGCTCTCCATGCCACTGGAGTCAAGCTATCCTGGCTGATGAGGGGTGAAACCCCGAAACCGGTCCTAGGATGCTTGGTTCCAGTCCAGGGAGGACCTGGCCTTGCAGTTCAGGCTGGACTGTTCCCATTGGGCACAGGGTCAAGACTGATTTGCATATGGCTGGGTTCAAACTGGAATGGCATGGTGAGCAAAAAAATGATGGATTTAGGCCCAGATCTCTGTACTGGGGTGAATGCATGACATTGTTCTGCATTCTGTCCATCAATTGTTGTTTTTGTTTCTGTCCTAGTCAGCTTATTCTCACCTTGTACCATCGATGCAGGGGTTGGTTTCAACAAGATCTGGGACAAAAATTCCATAGAGGACATGCCACACTCTCCGTGACCTAGGGTGTCCCAAAGGTAAGAGCACCACCGGGCCACCCACCGTAACTGTGCAGCCAAGTAGTAAATTCAAGGTCCGGGGCAGCCATTCCCCCTCGACCACAGGAAGTCGTAGCTTCCACAGGGCTACTCAATGTCGAGAGGAACCCAGTACAGAGTCTGGAGGATGCCACCCAATTCTCAAAAAATCCCCCCTGGAAGTTCAGCTGACAGAGCGGCAAACAGGTAAAGAAATTATGGTAGTATCGCCATCTTCGAGACCGCTATCTGGCCACTCACCGCGAGGGGGGGAGCACTCCAAAAGGCAACAGAGCATCACAGCATGGAGAGAGCCATGCTATAATTAACCTCACAGCACTGGTTTGCTGTTGTATATATCGCCATCTCCAAGTGTCGGATGGTAGTCTGCTTCCACCACAGCACCGGTGCGGCCTGAGGGACTCGTGGCTCCTCAGTGTTGGGATGTAGCGGGTAAGCACTAGATTTATGCCAGCTGACTGTGAGGCCTGACAGCTCCATGATTGTGGGCAGGGTCTCAAGTGTCCTCTCCAGGTTGGGCGCCTCACCTCCCATATACAAAAGCATATCATCCACATATGGCGAGATGTGCAAGTTGTCCACCGCGAGCTGCAGCCCCCGATAGTGCCTCCCCCACAGCACTGTCACAGCAAAGGGCTCCATAGACAAAACAAACAACAGCAGGGATAGCGTTCATCCCTGCCTGGTGCCCTGTTTAACCGGGTAAGAATCCAATATCACTGACCCCATCCTGACCCTCACCGCCGGCTTGGCATATAACAGCTGGGTGCATCTAACAAATTGTAGCCCAAAGCCCATCCCAATAATGGTGGTATAGGGAAATTCCCAGCGGAGGGAATCAAATGCCCTCCAATTATCTTTGGGTAAGGCAACACAGCTGTCAGAAGGGGTATCAGGCTAGTCAAAAAAGAGTGTTGGTCATAGTTTGGGCATAAAGATTAAGTAGTGCAACATCCTTACCATCCAGTCGGCCCACCACCAAAACATAGCGCCCCTCAGGGTCCACCATTACCTTATGCAATTGAAAAGGCACTCCAGGCCTGATCCAAATCCGGGCCCTCCATGCCAACGCAGAGTAGGCTGTATAGTAAAGTTGGCCCTCGCATCTTTTGGAGAGTCCTATCCTTAGAGTCCGTCAAGTATGTCTCCTATAAAAACGCTATCCATGACCCTTTGCATTTTATGTATGCAAGAACATTATAGCGCTTTGATGGTGTGTTCAGTCCCCACACATTCCAAGTAATCAATCAAATTCAGTCTGCCACTTCCATGCTAAAATGTGTGTGTCAGTGCACCAGAGAATCCCCCTCCAATCACTCATCTGCAGCATCGCCAGCCAGTCAATCCGGCACAACCTCGTCCACTGCACGCACACCAACAAAGAAAAGAACAAGAAAGTAAATCCTAACTAACCAAAAAAATACGCACAACCCCCACCCCGGACTGTGATATAAAAACATCCTGTCCAAACAAGAGTAGGCAATGGTCCACCAACTAAAGTCCTTCCACAAGGGCTAACAGGTTCCGTTTCGGAAAGTTCTGCATCGGAAAGAGTCTCACCAGCCCAACATGTCCACCAGAGAAATGTCCAATGGAGAATTCCACATAATACAGGTCCCTTGCCCACACTCAGCTCCTCCCGAGCCCACAAGAAAGAAAGCAAATTACACAAGGATAAACTACAGCCCCATGTATACAATACCACTTTTATGATCCAGACAACATAATGCGAGACAACATCATAGGTAAGAGTCAAATGAGATCTTCTGCTGTGCCCAAGGTAACCTCCATTAGAGTGTATTCCAAACCTGGAATCCCCGAGGTCACCGAGCTCGAGGTGGATCCCCTGCGTGACTGCGACCCGGGGGGGGGTGGCGATCCCTATCAAGATCCCAATGAGGCTGCCACCTCCACCGCCCTCATCAACTCCTCAGCCACCTGCTGCTTGGTTAGTCGGGCGCCGCTCACCTGCGGGATCTCTGCTGCCTCAGTCGCTGCAGCCCTGGCTGCTCTGGAGGAGCTGACTGCACGGTTGTCACATCAAAAAGTTCCAGCAAGTCCCACGTCACTGGAGGGTTTGCGACAAAATGGGTCTTGCCCTCTGCCTGCACCCTCAGGCAAGCCGGAAACAGCAGGGCATAAGGCAAACCCAACTCCTGGAGCCTCTTATTTGTAGCAGTGAAGGAGGCTCTCGGAGTTTGAACCTGAATGGTGAAGTCCGGGTAAAGGGAGATCTTAGTATTCTTCACAGTAAAGGTGCTGCGGCTGCGTTCCTGCTGAAGAAGGAAGTCCCTGACCCAGAAATGCAGCAGGCGTGCTATCACTGAGCAGTGTGGGGCCCCTGGTGGGGGTGGTCACAAAGGGACTCTATGCCTGCGTTCCAATGCATTGAACCTGGATAGGCCCTCTGGTGCCACGACCTCCTGCAGCCAGTCCTTTTACAAAAGCCAAGCTTGGACTCACCCGTAACTCCCTCCGGCAGGCCGACGATTCTAATGTTATTGAGATGGGCCTTCCCTTCCTAATCATCAGGCTTGTCCTCCAATTGACGAGTGTGTGTCTCCAGGTTGGTGACCCAGCAATCCATCTTAAAGTCTCAGGCAGTAGGGTTTGGACGGAGGCCTCCAGGGCAGACACACATGTCTATATTTTCTTCGAGTTCTCCCAGATGAAGCCAGGCTCTACCCATATGGAGTCGATCTTGCCCTCCAAATACTCTCCAATAGAATTGATCGCCGCCAATAGTTTATCAAACTTGTTATCAAGTTGCGAAGTCTCACCACCTCCAGAGCCCTGCTTGATCTCCTCTGGGGAGGTACCCACAGAGAAATCGTCCTTTAGTCTCTGGGAGCGACCCACTGTGTGGCAGTATGAGGTGTGTCAGACCACAACAAGGACCAGCAACCGAGGCACAATGAGAGTAGGTATTCCTGTAGAGTCAAGGAAGAGGCATATCGGCAGGATCAAGCACAGTCACGGGGGACCACTGGCGTTCACACTATGCACTCTGCAGGGGCAGCCTTAATGTGCGCTAGGAAGGGGAGTGCCCCTTGCACCACCAATCATCCACAGTCCGGGGCACATCCATGAACCCACGCAAGGCAGTGAGAGCAGCAAGAGGCCCACAGGCTCAGCCACTACCTTCCCAGGCATGGCACCAAGAAATAGCCACCGATTAATGGGGAACTCCCCCCTCCCCCACCGGCCTCAGTGAACTCCCCACACTCATTCTCAGGTCTGAACCAAAGAGGCACAAAGTAAGCAGTGCGATAGTGCAAACAAGTGAAGGAGGGGAAGCAGAGAAGTCCAGAAACCCCACAACTATCAGCACAACACTGACAGATAATGTCTCCAAATTCGCGGCCCCAGGAGTCCCCCAGTGCCAAATGCACGGGCCTCAGCCTGTTCCCATGGCTGCCCCAAGTGCAAAGTACGTTGTCCCAGGAAGAGCAATTAGAAAATCTTTGTCAGTGCTCCACCATGGACCGCGTTAATCCTGCACACCCGCAAGGGCCGCGCTCATGATATGGGGTGGGGCCCAGAGCACTCAGACTGCCGTGTAGGTGAGCGGGTGGGGGGGGAGAAATCATTGCCCCTGCGACGCGCACCTCACCCACTGTCTCCACACCAGGCCCATAACGAATGCCACGGTACCGCTATTGTGAGGCCGCCATCTTGTCTTTGTCTGTTTGTCTTCAGCGGTGCTCTCACTCAGTGCGTTGGGGCCGGCAGCAGTGGCCGTGCTCGGCTGCAACATCCAAATGCCCCCCTCCCCCCCCAGTAATGCGGCGGTTGGGAGACCCCGGGTTCAGCGATGTCAGGCTCGAATGGGGGCTGAGAGGGGCTGGGGAGTCGTGAGTCGGCTGAGTAGATCTGCCGCAACGCTGTTACAGCATGGCAGCAAACTCGGCCCCCCATTACTCAGTAATCCTTATTACATATTTACATTTGCCTTATTACCCATGCATTTTCAGATTTCCACCATCGTTTGTTAATGCAGAATGCAGCTTCAGAATTGCACTCATCAATCTTGAGTGCTGACTCAGGTTTACACCTTCACTTAGATGTCTTGGTTGCATGGCCTTACATGCACCGTCACTAATTTAAGACAGTTCAAGTTTAGATTTGCACTGTAAGACACCAATCAATAGTGGGCATTCAGATTTGCACCATCATATCGTAATCAGGGGTCTGCTAAACTGCAAAGTTATTTTTCAGCAAAAGTTTGTGAAATTTCACTTAAATTACACAAAATTCTGTAAAATTCATTTCACAATATCTCATATGATAAATCAATGAGAGGATATACATTGAGTTCAAAAGTCACACACGATACCCGCAAAGGAACTGGCTCGAATAGAAAACAAGATGTTTTTGGCTTGAGCAGTGAGACATTTTCTGCTTGGATTTTCCCACAGGAAAAATAATGTGTGAAATTTTGCAACTTTGGCATAACACAAAATGTTCACATTTCATAATTTTCACCAGCCTAATTAAACATTGTGGACACCCATATGTTACCTTTACTTCAAGTTCGGATTCAGTCGTTCAGTTATTCATTGTACATGCTTTTTTGGATTTCAACCACCCAACAATAATTTGGACTGTTTGCCCAGCTTTGCAACATCATTGAAAAATCTTGGTTTCATGACTACATAACATTATTTGTAAAGGGAGTCCTTTATGTTGTCATTTTACCTCATTGTCATCCTTCCAATGAGCAAAACTTGAAAGTAGGGGGAGACAACAGATGTTGGCCCAATGACTGCCGTTAAGAGTGATTTTATGGCATATAATATGGTAGCTAGGGGCAAGTCCATGTCGACACGAAGGTGCTTGAATGCTTGAGGGTGAGTTGTGTTAGGGAATGTATGTGTTTAATCTGCTAGATGACCATCACCATGGGTGGCAGTATCCAGTGCTTAATTTGTGAAGAAATAAGTACCAGGGCCTTCGTCAGGAGGCCACTGCAGCTTGCAGCACCCAGCACTGCCAGTGACAGTACCAGCATAACTACTAAATATCACATGCCTACAAGTGTGGCACTTCAAACAATTCCAGGCCCTCATAGCTTTAACACCTTAACCGCGGCGGCAATTCCGCCGCGGTGCGGGGCGTTCCATTAAGTGGGTGGGGCCGCGTCGGCCAACGGACGTGCGCAGCACTACCGAGGTAGTGCTCGCGACGGCCGTTGGCCGACGGGCGCACTTAAAGGGTTAAGAATGGATTGGGGGCAAGTGTTAGTCATCTTAATGTATATTGAATTAACAAACTACTGTTGTTCCCTGACCTCTAAATTGTACAAACAGTGCCACTATGTGGCAGATTCTCATAAGTGCCATTGTTAACAATTATGTGGCGATATCGAGCACTGGAAACCACCGGCTCAAATTAAGCACTGCAGTATACTGTAGCAATGAGACAAGTTTAAGTAAAGCAGCCTTTTTCACATATGGCTATGTCTGTCCTCTAATATTCCGTGTCGCCCCCTCATTTAAGAAAAAAATGCACAGGTTACTACCCTCATTTTTCGTAAGTGGAATCCCTATATGCCGCTGTCCTTAGCCTCAACTAAAAATATAAATGGGGAAAGATGTTTGCACAGCCCCATCCGAGGTGATTACAACACGCCGGTCTTCTGTAAAGCCATGATAAGATACACAGCATTAGCAGACCTCTGGCATTATAACCAGCCTGACCTTCCCTGCTTGAAAGTCTGACTTCGCTCTGCAGAAGGCCCTGGGATTTAGCCAGTTAATGAGAGGTTAATGGCATTGGGGCAGCACCACGTGAGCAGCCAGAATAATCCATCATATGTGCATGTACTAGTGCCACAGATTATCACAGATGAATATAAAAGAAGCTCCCGCTTTCTGGGTTAAGGAAGCGAAATGCCAATTGGCTCCTGCAAGATGTAACTCACAAGTAAGCCAAGGCCACGTTTTGTTTTATACTCGCCAATTCTTGTAAAATTTGTGAATTTCAGGTTATGCAACTTTCCAAAATTGTGTGAGATTTCGCTCACACTATGGGCCTGTTTCACAAAGGTAAGCTTGCACTCTTGTGTAAGTTTATCAATGTTTGCCATTCACAAAGGTATTTAACTAGTCTTATCTTTATGGTTGCAGAGTCTCCGCACATAAAAAGATAGGACAGTCCTATTGTTTTATACGTGGAGACTCCCCAGTTGTAAAGCTACTATTGGTAAAATATCTTTGTGAATAGCAAACAATTGTAAACATACACAAAAGTGTAAGTAAGTGTAAGTTTAACTTTGTGAACCAGGCCCAAAATATAGAGTGCTTTTCGACCCCAGGAGAGTGGCTTGAAACAAATATATCTTGCAGCAACATAAAAGCTAGAGGAGAGGCCTTATCTGTTTCCACCAGCTTCTTGCAAGTATAACCCCTGACTTTCAAACGCAAGGTATGCCCTTGAACTTTTTACATTAGATGAAGTCAATCACATTTCGCAAAATTTCAAGTAATTCTGGTGAAATGTCAGGAAAAAATGTTTTGCGTCTTTCCATGTTGTTATGTAATGTTATGGTATTCGTAAGCGCATGGCTGCCCCAGCAACGGGGCGTCCCAGCGCTAGTTTCAGAGAAGTGGTCCACGGAGATATACAGAGGGACTGCATTAATCTACCTAAAGCCACAAGGATGCTCTGTATAGTAAGTATCTTGATGTGTTGTTCTATGTTAGGTATCTATGATGTCATTAGTCCGTCAGTGTTTACTGTTGAATATAGCCTCGCGGACCCCGCAGCCTCTGCCGACTTCCCAACCAGAGCCCATTCTGGGTGCCACTGGAGCCGGTCACTTTGCTTCTGGTTGGTGCCAAATATCAATATCAGTAGTGAAATAAGTTTGGGGCCTCAGGGAGGGTCCAGGACACTGGTGGTCACTCCCGGCTTCTCAGCCAGCACTCGTTGTCGGTTGTGGCGGGAGCCGGCCACTTTTTGTTTTTGTGGATTGCCCGATTCCCACCTGAGGTACCCACATCTTTGAAATACATTGGGGGCCATTGGGGAGCCCTGCCTGCTCCCCAGCCAGCATCCATTGTGGGTCCTGGTGGGAGCCAGCAATAACTATGCTCGCAGTCGCGGTGAGGGGTAGGTGATTCGGCCACCATATCGATCTTAGCAACATTTCTGAGATCGGTTCATCCACGAACTCCATGAAGCCCATTCCTTATTAGAGGAGGGTCACAAGTATTGGAAACCTACACCACGGAGTGTAAGTTGGCTATTTAACCAATTTTTATGGTGCTCTTCACAGAGGTGGGGACCACTTTTTTCCAGCATTAAGATTAGGATGCCTTTCCATCTTAGCAAACATTAGGTACATCTAGATAGGTCCTGATGTAATGCCACTTGATCCTCAGGGACAGCAAAGGCATGAAACATGTCGACCAAGCACTCACTTTAATTTAATCTCACATTTCTCCTGTACCAAAATAAGGTCATTTGCAGAAAAAACCAGGACGATTATGCCTTTTAGTTTCTTGTACTGATTTGAACTTTTAAATAGATTCTTTATCCCCATTAAATAGACAAAGGATCTATAGTCAATTTTGACCCACATGCACATCCAATCGTCCTACCTAAAGTACTGTGATTCACCAACATTCCCCGTCTTCTTCAGGCGAAGCAAAAGATCTCCGACAGAGTGCCCCCTCGAGGGTCCGTTGGGCATTGCATCTCTAGCCCAACGAGGAGCAGACCCGATGATGAAGCATTCCACCTTTGGGTTGGTCAGGGCACTTGCATCTAAGAGCAAACACTTCTAGTGACACACAGTGTTCTAGGTTCTTTATATATTACCTAGAATCCAATTCTGGAACAGTATACACTATTGAATTTGCATAAATATCTGTCTCAGCTTTTCTTAGGCGAATAAGAGAGTTTGTGGTAGTTTCCCAACAAGAAATTAAAAAAACAGTGTCAAATGATGCACTTCATGGCACAATTTTACATAGGCTGACAAAATATCTAGATATTCTGAAGGGGCACTACTAATGAATTATTCCAAAGTCTTACTCCCAACAGGCATGCAAAGGTTCTCCCTCTCCAAGAAAGGTTGGCTTGCTGTTAACAAACCTATGCTATGCTCACATTTCATCTACTCTTCCTAGACCAAAAGGAGTAAACTTTTAGGCAAGTATTTGGGTCCCAAGTTCCTCCTAAATGCATCCTCCTCAAAGGAGAACTGTTGTGCAATGTATGGAATTTATAACATGTATTTGAATGCATTGAGTCTTTCACCAGTGGTATACATAATAGTTTACTATAGCCTTATAGCCCGCCGTAGCGGGCTATACCGGCTATTAAAGGCCCGCTCCCGCGTTAAAGGCCCGAGCTGAAGGCGAGGGACTTTAACAAGGGTGAGGACTTTAATAGCCTTATAGCCCGCTACGAAGGGCTATAAGGCTTTTAGAACATTCTGCCACTAGAGGGCAGAATGGTCTAACAAATAAAACAAAGGCTTCTCGAAGCTCGAGGGGATTTAAATCCCCTCGAGCTCCGAGATGCCTTTGTAAAACATTGGAATGTTGCTCTGCGGGCCTTTTCCGGCCCGTAGAAGCATGGAGCACTCCATTGTCTTCAATGGAGCTCCCAACATTCCAATGTTCTAATATAGCCTTATAGCCCACTGCCGAGGGCTAAACGGGCTGTTAAAGGCCCTGATCCTGAGTTATAGACCCGAGCCGCAGGCGAGGGCCTATAACGAGGGAGAGGGCCTTTAACAACCGGTATAGCCTGAGGCAGAAGGGCTATAAGGCTATTAGAACATTCCACCCACTAAGGGTAGAATGTTCTAAATTAAAAATGGAGAAACAAAAAGACAAACATTGGAATGTTGGAGCGCTGGGCTTATACCAGCCATTATAAGCCCAGAGCAACTCCATTGTCTTCAATGGAGCTCACAAATTTCCAATGTTCTAATTCATTTTATATCCCAGCGCAAATGATTTTATTTAAACTCTACTCTCCCACTATATTAAGAACAGGTGAATGTAACTTTGGTATTCCTGCAGCTAGTCGGGGCTATTATATATGCTGATTTTATGGGCAGCAAACAGAGCAAAATGTATCTATGATTTATATACCCTTTTTAAAAAATGTGTTCTTGTTCACCCTCACTGTTTACCACATAAGTGATATTGTATACAGTCCTGTTCCAGTGATTTGCGCAAGGTCGAACAATGTGGTGAAATGGAGGCATTGCATTCTGTTTTAGCGAATACTTCAGCCAGGCACCAAATGACAGCTCAATTTGTGGTGTATAGACATGTTAAATGGATAATATTATTCATACGCACTGGGAAAGCGAATAGGTTTCGCCTTTAGAAGGCAAGTGCTGACCTATTGGCTTTGCCAATGCTGTTGCATTGCAGTTCCACATGATTTTTTTATTAGTTCACAATTCTACCTTGACCATCGGCATCACACATATCTTGAATCACTGGTTTGTCAAACTGTTATGTTTGCTTGCTTTGGAAGAGCTGAGCTACGTGTGGGGACATTCTCATTGGAATGATGCAGACAGTGCAAGAAAAGAGGTGGATCCTGTGAGTGGCAGATCCAGCAGCTATGATTGAGCCGAACTTGGGCCAGCCTCAGAGAATTGTGCTGACTTTGTCCAGGTGCAGTTCGTCAACACCAGGACACACTACCAGTGCCCACACTTTGCTTGCTTTGGTTTGATTCAGCAACCTATTTTTACTTTCAGCTGAGCCCAACAAAAGGCCTCACTTAAAGGCCATCAACCCATCTTTCATTGGAGTCTCATCCTGGAGGGGAGTTCTGCTGGTCTCTAAAATCTAGATTCCAATGACGTGGAGTAAAAGAAAGGCACTCACCTGGTTATTACTTCCCAAATGTTTAACAGAAACTATGATTTGGAGGCTGGTGTTTGACTTTGTTCAACCTATATTTAAGAGATATGCATTCTCTGTAAGAATTTGACACACATCTGTCTGTTTGAGTAAATACTGAGCGAAATTCCCAAAACGACGTCACTACGCCGCTTCACCTATTTGTGCATCATTCACAGTTAAAATTTCCCGCAGAACTGTTGCTGGAAAAAACACGGGCATATTTACAAGCCCCTTGTGCCACTTTTGCGCCGCTGTTGCGTCACGCATGGGACGCAGCGGCGACGCAAACCATGCGCCGCGTTGTGCTATATTTACAACGTGACGCATCTAGGGAGATGCGTCACGTAGTAAACCCCTGCGCCACATGAAACCTGCGTCAGGTTTCATGTGGGCGTACCGGCGCAGGGGGCGTTCCGGCGCAGGAACGCCTCGGAAAAGTGACGTAGTGAAATCTACAAGATTTCACGCAGTCACTTTTCCGGCAGCTGGTGCGTCAAATCCTTACGCCTGCTTCAAGCAGGCGTAAGGATTGACGCACCATGTTAGGGATAGGGAAGGTTGGAACAGTGCTGGAGTTGCGTCGCGCTTGCGACACAACTTCAGCACTGCGCCAACCTTCCGCCGGCAGATGCGTCACGCATCTGCTTATCCTTGTGCCACGATGCGCCGCATTGTAAATGCGGCGCATCGGACGTGGCGCAATGGGTAAACTTGCGTGACGCATTTTCCCTGGCGCATCCCTGCTGATATGCAGGGATGCGCCAGGGAACGTAAATATGCCCCACAGCTCTTACCAGTAAGTGCATTAACCACCAGAGTTACCTTACAGTTATTAAACCCTGGAAATTTCTAGGGAGGCACAGATCTCTGCAATAGGTGACTTAACCCAACGAAATATTTTAAAATACAGCCTATTTGTGACCAATTACTTAAGCCAGACCAGATATACTGTTACATTTAACCTTGTTGCCAATTTTTTTGTGAGGTTTAAAAAAAAATAAACGTATACTTTGATTGTCAAACTCAGTTTTTCATCCTTCCGCCCCATGTGCGTCCACCACCTTTCTGCTGCCACACCTTGACCCCCAATGAGTTCTGTCATCTCGGAGCAATTTTTTTCCATTGCCAGTACTGGATGCACATCACCAGGAAACAAGCAGTGGAAGGAGTCCCCACACTGCATATTTCATGGTGGTATGCATGGAAAAAATATAAATGTATACAAGCATGGGAGGGGCTGAATCATATTAATATAATAGCGAGGGCCTGATCTGGGTAAGCTGGTCAAGAACTGAGAGACAGGATCAACTGCGTGCAACAAAAATATTCAAGTTTTCTTGATGGAAAACTATTATTTGTTCCGGCATCTGCAAGAGGTTTTGCCTAATCAGAAGCTGAGTTAGGGCAGAAGGTTGAACCTCCCTCTCTAACCCGACTTCTGATAGGCCATGAGGGAACATGATGGACAAGCCCCGAAGCTCCATTATCTGACATATCACACTGCCTGAGGATAATGCAGCAGGTCAGATATGTATTATGAATGTGTGAGGCTAGGCAGTACAGCCACCGCCTTACACATGCGCAGTACCAAAGGACACAGTAGAGCCCTCACTGCTGATGCATGATGCTTCACTTTTACATGTAAACAAACTTGTGGTTTTATGTGCAAAATGAGCAGGTAAAGCGGGAGCTAGTCGATAAGTTGAAGGCTGGTGCCCTGGCTCCCCTATGGGAGAGCCGGCTGCTTCTGAAGCATCACAAAGCAGTGGGGTGCTGTGCAGTTGAAGCCGGTAGACAACTGCAGGAGGAGGGCTGATGGTGAGGAGGTCCCTTTTAATCCAGTCTCTCAGGCTTTCTCATGTGGAGTGGAGGGGGTGGCAGGAGGTTGAAAGGGGCCATTTCAGAAAGATCAATAATTAAGAAGTGGGAAATGTTGCAATGTGGTCTCCATTGATGGAGTACGGCTAACACAAACTCACATTGTGAGGTTCATATATGACTACCAGAACAATGCTTCAGCAAAGATCTCCCTGATGGGGTTATTATAACCTAGGTATAATGTGACTGGCTATAAAGGTAGAGTGCTTTTCACTTTAACCTTTGCATTAGCATTTCAGGATCAGCCGTCTGTGTACTAATGATGCCACAACTGTGCAATGGCCTTTGCCATGCTCTAGGCTGCCACAATTTAAAGAGAGAAGGATCTACAAATATATATTTGATTGCCAATAACTCATACAGGCTTTTAACAACTTGCAGAGTATACTAATTAACCTTTTTTACAATCATTCTGATTTAAGAGTGCCTCTTGTTTTAACCTTTTTGTATGTTATTGGGAAAAGACAGTCTACACCATTCAAACTCAGGTGCAACAATTGATTATGTACGATTGAAAGTTGGTGGATCCTCAGGAAAAGCCCAGCACATTTCAGTTATGCATAGTTAAAGTGTTAAGAGCATTTTTCAGTTTGTTTTATGTATAGACCAATATGCAATGACCTCTAAGCAATAAATATCAATTACATACCATACCATTCACACCTCCATAGATGTGTCTCATACAGTGTTTTCCTTTCAGAGCCATTCATTCAGTGTCCCTCCCCACAGCCCATCTCCCTCAGAGCCAGGATCACTCCCACAGAGCTGCAGTGTTGGACCAGAGTGTCCCGCCTTACTGACCAGCAGTGAACCCCTGTATAGAAGGGTAGGAGCTCCCACTTTAAGCCAGCACGGTGGCTATCATTTTACTAGGGGACTGTAGTAATGTGTGCTCTTGTTGTGATATATGCCTTTAACATTTAGAATGTTCTTTCATCTTAGTTCTAATAGGATCTTTGTATAGCATGGGTTCTTACTTTGCCTGTTAACCCTGTGGCTGGCAAATGGAGGATCACATTTCATATGATGAAAGGTTTCTTCACCTTTCTTTGAGTTGCGGGTGCTTTATCACCACATTTTTGGTGACAATCGCCAGCCACGAAGGAAAGACACCTTAGGCCAGAGCAGAAAGTGATCGAGCTTCGATGACCCGTATCCGGCATCGGGCAACAAGCAGTACCACTGCTCATGCAGAGATGACTAAGATGAACAAACGCAATGATAGCCCTTTCTGACTTTCCTGATGCAAAAAAAATGGTTTTCAGCGAAGGCAAGACTGTTAGTACAATTTAACCCCAAGCAGCAACGTATTGAGCAGCTCAATTCGCTTGTGTGGCAGTAACAGAAAGAAGGTTCTGGGAGGACAGCAACGAGAATCGAGTGTTGATAGTTCATCCTGTAGCAGACAAAAATGAGAGAAAAGTCAGGCCAAAAGCCTCCTTTGTGATTTTGGGCAAAAACATTGAACTAATGGTAGACTCTGGTTTGTTATACACCATGGTGCCAATGAAGATGCGGAGGAAGGAGTGGTCGCAAATCAACTATTGCCTAAAGACATAAACCCGAGAGGATACCAGGGAAAGAGAATAGATGTTTGGGTACTTCCAATCGTCTATTGAGTTGAAGTTGCGATGGATTCAAGGGAAAGTCTATGTGGCTGAAGATGGACCACCGATATTAGGATGGGTGCATCAATATGACTTACACATTGTGATTGATCTTCATGCTCCAGGCCAAGTGTTGGCTGTGGATGATTTAAGTGCAGAGGAAGTGTTGGATGAAATGAAAGATGGCTGCGATATCCATGGGAAGAGATACACAGAACTTCCAGGGATTCTAAACCGTTGATTGAAGGGCAGAAGGAGGTTTCAATGAAAAAGGAAGGGGAGGCCCAATGAAATACAATAGAGAATATTTTTACTACCATAAGATGGGACATCTTGCAGGACATTGCAGGACCAAAATGTATCATGAGCAGCAGAGATCTAAGTGGGAGGTAAGGACCACATACAACACCCAGCCCCAGCCCAACAGCACCCTCAGACGCAGATCACTTACACCCCATCCAGTGGTCCCCACCTCAAGTAAGGCATCAAGGAGCCCCCTCCTCCCAACAAATATGGGTGGACAAGCCACACCTATGGCAGGATCAGCAAGCAGCAGGAAACACATTCCAAACATTAGCACAGGGCCTAGGGTTCCACACTGCAAAAGGAGGAGCAACAGTATGGGGAGGGAGCGAACTGTTCCAGCCCCCGAACCCATACCGGGTCCAATGAAGGTGCCCAGGAAACTCCATGTGTCCTGTATTATCAGTCACACACAAGTCGGATGAGGAACCCACTGTGACAGTGGCTATCAATGACAAACATTACACCTTCCTCGTGGACCCCAGGGCCACAATATATTGCCTCAAGGAAGGGAATGTTCCCCTGTCGCGGAACACTATGGACAGAAATGGGTTTTCAGGGATGGTAAAAAGGGTTCCCTTCACTGAAATACTTGACTTAGAGATAGGTGGAAATCAACTCCAAGGTCAACTACTATATCATCCTTCATCCCCTACCAACCTTATGGGGAGAATTCCAATGTCCAAACTATACATGAGCATCCACTTTCCAGAAGATGGAACCATTACTTGCTCAACCCCGGGGTCTCTTCCTCATGAGTTATGACCCTAATACCCAACTTTGGTAAGGGTAATACAGTCCGGGCCTCACCAATAGACAAAGCTGCATTCTCCAGGTCAGTCCTCATCGCCAATGCCCAGCACTATCAGGAAGACAAGGACAGCTGCCCAAGGAATTCTTATTCCGGAGGGAATGGCGCCAAGAGTGGGAGCACAAGGAGGAGGAACTAGTGGCGGTCGAGGCAGTGGGGATCAGACCCACTTATGGGGTCTTGATGGCCTCTGATGACAATGAAGTCCCATGGGCATGCATCATTCTGTTCGACCTAGGTATCAGCGTACAGGACATATCAGAAGAACTACTGTTCGCTGACCAGAAGCCTCAACAATAGTCTTTGAAGATTCCATAGACATCAGAGTTGAACTGCAGCTCGGGGCCTCAGTGCCTGTCACAGGTGTGGCCGGTACAGGTAAGAGCGGTGGGGTGGGGTGGGGGCAGAGCGGGGCAGGGGGAAGGCGACAGATGATGTAAAAGGGAAAATAAAATAAAAAAAGAAATAAAACCACTTACTGCTCTCCGCATCGCCGAGTCGGCGATGCAGCGAGCGGTAAGTGGTTTTATTCATTTATTTATTCATTTTATTTTTCTTATCCCGTCATCTGTTGACTTCCATTGGCATGAGCAGTCCAATTCTGTCCATATGGATGCAGTGATTTTACAAAAAGTGTTGCTTTGAATCCGGACTGTAGTGGGATCGAAATCTCAGACGATTCTGGTCTGCGGGTGATGCATCAGGAAACCTGTCGCACAGGTGTGATTCGTGGAAATCTGAATGTGCTGGAGATCAATGCGGCGGCAACAAACAGGTGCTGCGTCGCTTTCTTTCGCTACTGTAGAAAGCTGGGTCGATCTTGTCAGCTGCACAGCAGGGCCTGCGTCGGAGTCAGTGCGGTGGTCTCGGACTTCGGAGACACGGTGTGCTGAACTCAGTCTGCAGCAGTTTTTTTGGCCATGGGCAGGCACTGCGTCGATTTCTTTGGCTGCACAGCAGCGATGCATGGAAATTCCTCCTGCATGGTGGTACATCATAGGAAAAACAGGCGCTGGAATGGTGATGCATTGATTTTGATGATTTCAAGCAGGTCTTTGCAGGAGGAACAACCTCCAAGGGCCCAGAACTGGAGTTGGTATCACAAGGCAAGTCAAAACTCCCAACAATGGAGTTCAGGGATGCTGCAGGTGAAGACTTTGAAGGCCTTGAGACTTCCAACAAGAGGCAAGCACACACAAGCCCTTGGAGAAACTTGGAAAAGCAGGATACAAAGCAGAGTACAGTCCTTTCACTGCCCACAGACAGAAGCAGAAACTGTAGGCCAACTCTGCAAAGCAAAACACAGCAAAGGGGCAGTACTCCTCCTGACAGCTCTTCAGCTCTTCTTCTTGGCAGAGTCCTCAGTCCCAGGAGTGTTCTAAAAGTCTGGGGTTTTAGGTCCAATACTTATGCCCCTTTTGGCCTTTGAAGTAAGCATTCTTCAAAGAATTGTCTTTGTAGTGTACAAGTTCTTGTCCTGCCTGGTCGTGACTCCAGGCACACTATAGAGGGGTGGAGACAGCATTGTGAGAGGCCAGGCACAGCCCTATTCAGGTGCAGGTGACACCTAGCTCAGGAAGGCCCATCAGCCTAGTGATGGCCATCAGGATATGCAGGGCACACCTCAACTCCCTTTGTGTGACTGTCTAGAGCGAATGCACAAACAGGCCCCTGTCAGTTTAAACCAGATGTTGATTCCACAGGCAGGCAGAGGTACAAGATGGTTAAACAAGAAAATGTCCACTTTCTAAAAGTGGCTTTTTCAAACACATAATTTAGAAAACAACTTTACTAAAAGATGTGTTTTTAAATTCTGATCTCAGAGAGCCCAAACTCCAATTCTCTAGCTGTTCACAATTGGAAATTACACTTGTAAAATGTTACAAGGCAGCTCCAATGATAGTCTATGGGAGAGCTAGTCCTTTCAATAGAGAAAAACGAAATTGGCAGTATTTCACTATCAAGACATGTAAAACACACCAGTACATTTCCTACCTTTCACATATACTGCACCCTGTCCATGGGAGTACCTTACATGTAGTAAAAGGGAAGGTTAGGGTCTGGCAAGTGGGTGCATTTTCCAGGCCTACATGGCAGTTTAAAACTGTACTCACAGACATTGCAATGGCAGGCATGAGACAAGTTTATAGGGCTACTCATGTGTGTGGCACAATAAGTGCCGCAGGCCCATTAATAGCATTTGATTTAAAGGCCCTGGGCACACACAGTACACTTTAATAGGGACTTATAAGTATATCAAATATGCCAATCATGGAAAACCAATCATAATTACAATTTACATAGGGACCACTTGCACTTTAGCAATGGTCAGCAGTGGTAAGGTGCCCAGAGTACATAAACCAGCAAAAACGAAGTCCAGCATAACATCAAAAATACGGAGGGTAAAGGCAAAAAGACAGGTGAAACCACACCAAGGATGCCAGGTCTAACAAATATGCTGACAATATCCTGATGTGCAGCCCCACCGAGCTGATATGCAAACAAGTCACCATAGCCCTCCTCACTATGCTAGCAGAGAGAGGTTACAAAGTGGACAAGGAGAAAGTACAATACATACTACAGGAGGTCAGCTATTTGGGTCAGCTGATCCCAGCCTCAGGAGGACAGGTCACAACCGAGCGAACACACAGCATTAGAGCAATACCACCACCCAAGACAAAAAAGGAGATGCAAAAATTCTGTGTGCTCTGCAACTACATCAGGCAATGGGTCTTCGACTACAGCACCCTCGTAGCCCCCTTACTTGCCACAAAGAAGAATGCAAAGTCTGGTGGTACTCAACTGACATGGACCCCTGAGATGCAGGAGGCCTTCACCCAATTAAAGAAAGAAATCACAAACGCACCTGTACTTGGGACCTCAGACTATAACAAGGATCTTCCTGTTCTGCTATAGCAACAGATGAGTGATGATGACTACAGTACTCACCCAGAAGTACCCCTTAGGGCACAAACCCATTGCATATTACAGTAGTCAACTCGACTCTGTAATGCAGGGACATTTCCCTTGCGAGCAGGCCCTGGACACCACAGCCTCCCCGGTGGACAAAAGCACCTCCATTGTCATGGGGGCACCCCTCATAATGTACACCGAACATGCAGCGTTCACAATCATACAGAAAGGGAAAGGCACCCTGACCACCCGAGTCTCAGGATATGAGCTTATGCTATCCAGACCAGCACTCCCCATAGTGTGGTGCCATATCGCCAACCCAGCCACTTTCATTGCCCATGAAGCACAGGAAGTTCATGACTACAAAGTGCAGGCACCAGATGAATCTGCCAGGGCAGAAGAAACTCCGATCCCCAACAGCAAAGTCATGCTCGTAGATGGCTCCTCTGTCATCGATTAAGAAACCGATGTTAGGTGCACAGGGACAGCAGTGGTCGCCGAAGATAGTCAGATGTCCTCAGATTTCCTGCAAATCACAGAACAGCTGACATTGCTCCTGTGCCTCTCTACACAAGCAGCCGAGTTGGTGGCACTCATTGAGGCCCTCACACAAGGCACAGGGGACATCATCATGGTATATTCTGACTTAGTCTATGTTACACCTACCGTACATTCCAGTATTAGCAGATGGAAGAGAAGAGGCTTCATCAAATCTGACGGCACACCAGTAATGCACAGGGATCTGTTAGAGCTCCTCATCAATGCCTTGATGTTGTCAAACCGAGTAGCAGTTGTCAAGTGCACCGCATGTACAAGAGGCCAGGACTCTATCTCCCGGGGCAACTCACTTGCCGAGTGGACTGCAAAGGAGGCGGCCTACAGGACCATGGAAGCAATCCACAAGTTCACAATACAAGAGGCCGAGAAACAACCTTCAGAGGACTCCTTGCCACCTTCCAAACTACCATACACTGAGACGACTAGGTTGCACCTTAGGGGCATACAGGAAGTGGCTCTTCCACATGAGCCAGAATTCTGGGAGTCTTGGGGTTACACGCAGACCCCCCACGATCTCATCTACAGGGACACATTTACAGGGAGACCATTCATGCCCCAAAGTCTACTCTACACAGCCCTGAACCAGCTCCACCTCCTGGCACACACTCCTAATGAAAACATGCTTACCAACCTACAGCTAGACTGGTTTATTCCCTACGTGGCAGAAATGATCTCTATGTACCTAAACGAGTGCAGAGTATGTCAGTGGCACTCACCTAAAACCACACTGAAGGTCATGGCCTCCTAGATCCCAAGACCCTCTGGGCCATTCCTGGCACTACACATAGATTTCATCGACATGATCGACAGGTGTGCCACTTACCGATATCAAATCGTGGTGGTCTACCCCTTCTCTAGGTGGATAGAAGCGGGCCCCTGTACACACTGCGACGCTACAGCCACAGCTACCTTTCTGGTTTGAGAAGTCATACCCAGGTGGGGGGGGGGGTACCAGAAGTCATCTGATCAGACAACGGGTGACAATTTGTAAACAAAATGTTCATAAACATCTGTACCCTGATCGGCATTACCCACAAGCTGATCTCAGCATACCGCCCCCAAAGCAATGGCACAGTGGAATGCCTCAACGGCCTGCTAAAAAACAAGCTCAGCAAACTGTGCACACACCATGGGTAAGAAATGGCTGCATTGCTTATCCCTAGCCCTGTTCGCTCTAAGGAACACCCCATGCAGAGACCAGAGGTGGCTCCTCCGCTATGGCAGAGAAGCGTCATCCCCACCTAAAAACGGCAGGAAAGGAAAAATAAAATGATAATAAACACATTTTATTATCGTTTTATTTTTTCTTTCCTGACGAGTCTTAGGGGTGGGGCCAGGGGGATGACATGCACAGGGGAGAGATAGTGCACTGTTGTCAGTGCGCATGACAGTTTGGCCGGCTGTCCTAAGCCGGTCAAACCATCATGCGCATTGAAGATCTCTCAAACCCAGGTGCGTTGCGGGGTTGGAGAAAGCAGGCACAAGCTCCCAGTCTCCCTAGGAGAGCAAATCCAGAGTGCTCAGGCCAATCCTGATGCTGCTCTCATGGCATGAGAGCAGCATCAGGATTGGCCGCAGGGGAGGCTGGGAGCCTTCAAGGAGAGGAGCAGAAGAGCATGTCGCCTCCGGCTGCAGGCAAGTACATTTTTGTTTTGTCCCGTGACCACCGGCCACTACTGGCAGAGACCACCACTTGACCCCCCATCAGCTAGTCAATGGTAGGTCAGTTCAGAAGGCAACACCTTAAAGCACAACCAAACTAAGCGCAGAGTCCAGCTCCGAGGCCCTAGGTAATGAAATACATATATACCTCTCTGAATTCACTAAAGCTAGCAGATTCCTCACTAAACAGGTTACCCAAAGGAAGGTGGTGCGCACCTCCGTGGACCTACCCTACATCATCCAGAAGCCTGGCGACCGAGTCCTGATCTGAAACTTCCATCACCAGTGGAGAGACAGCAAGTGTGAAGGGCCCTTGAAGTAATCTTTGGAACTCCTACAAGTGTTGAGGTCGAAGGGAAAGGGCCATGGATCCACCTGTTCGACATTCGCTTGGACTCATCACTACCACCACCACCACCAAAGGAGTCACCATCACAAACTTTTCCAACATGAACTATGAACACTTTGGGGACAGAAGCACCCATAGAGCTTCCCTTGAACTTTGTGAACACTTTGAGGCTGAGTTCGCCCATAGGGCTCCCCCCAGACTTTACGTCAACTCTTTCATACCCCGACTAAAAACATTCACCTATGTATTGTTTTTGCCCTATGTACGTTGATGTTTTTTTTACTATGTGTCACCGTACAGGAACAGGTCAAGTTTCAGCCAAGATCACCAGGTAAACTGGTCCAGCATGAGTCCCTGGATCTAACACATTTAATATACAACTTCAACACACACAACAAGAGGATCCCACATGCATTACACAGCGATCTATTACATAACACGTGGTATTGGCACATGACTTCGGTAGAGAGCCATATATTTACCAACTCCTGCGATGTTTGCTTATTGATACCCCAAGCAGTAGGTTCAGATAGACTATACCTGTCTCAGGTGGTACTGCGCAACAAGACTTTGTGCCTCATTCACTTATACCTATGCTGAATACGAGCTAAACTCCAGCCCAACACTATAGCACCACAAGAAGTCACAGTGAACCTAACCAAGTTTGACATCATACCCAAAGTCCTTTACATCCTGACAGAGCGGGAAGAGATTCAGGCTGAGCTAGCCAAATTCCAAGAAAAAAGGGCAAACACAGTATTGGAACACAGGGCCTAAAACCAGTCCTCATAAGGGTTTCTTGGAGCTCACCAAGCCCTCAGCCCAGTGCAATAATGTGTTCGCACAAGTACCAACCTCTGGACCAAGGCTAGTCTTTAGAGTAACTGGTGCCATATTCATGGATAACAAGTGGAACGCCAAGATTCAGTTCACCTGCAGAGCCATCTATTTGGGGAAAATAAGTAACAACAATCCTGTGGGGGCAGGTTGAATGATGCCCTACTGAAACAATGCCAAATCACCTGGAACTCAGAGGCAGGAGGGTACACGCGGTTAGAGGGTAAGGAGAAACCCATAGTATTCAAGAAGCCACCCATGTATTCCTTCTGTTTTAGGGTGAAGGGGACGATGCCCATTAGGGTGAACAGCAATTGCAAGAGTATAACCTATAATAATGATATGCAGTGGGGCACCTCAACCTTGGTGGACTATTACTGGCAGTGCGGCGAGCACATCTACACCCAGCCTGTCCTAGACTGGAGATGGGTTTTCTCACTGGTCACCCTCTACACGCTCACCTTGGTCATACCCAGAGAAGATCTTTCCGCATTGATTACCCCCCATGAGCAAAAGCACTGTGCTTCTAGACCAAGTACACAAAAGACGATCAGCTGAGAACTTTGGTTTGGACAGATTCAAGGACATTCCTGAAGAGTTTCAGCTCTTCACTGATGCGCAAATAGGTGTAGGAGGTTCAATCCCCTTCTTCACCTTGCAAACCATGGCCAACGCTCAGTGGTTGCAGATCACCAGGTGGGAACTGCTGAAAATGATGAAAATCACTGAAGATGGCCTCAATGCAATCAAAGAAGAAATGTGCCACCCTCAAGGTGATGAAGCATCGCTATGGGTTGGACGTAATGACCGCAATGGAAGGGGGCGTTTGCACCAAAATAGGTACAGCGTGATATAAATTCATCCTCATGAACGACCTGGACAATGGCACACTGTCAATCGCCATCAAAGCACTGCACAACCTAAAGCAGGTCATGATTAAAGAAGGAGGTGCCCCAAACATAGAATGGCTCATAGTATTGTTTGCCTGGGTATGAGGGTGGATCGCAGGCCTATGCAAGGCCTTGTTACCAGTGGTTGTAATCTAGCTCTTACTGTGTTGCAGCCTGCAATTGATATGTGCCTGCGTTAACAAGCCTACTCTGAAAATAGGGGGAATACATCTGGTTAGGGCACCCAATGCCAAGGGAAAAATGCACAGCACAAGCCAGAAATAGGCAACCCACATACGCAAGACCAGGACACAACAGCAAGGGCAGCAGTTGATAACTACAAAGGGGGATGTTAGCATCAGATCGATTTATAAAAAGTCCGATTTTGGTAGTCCAGCACATCGCAAAGCAACTGTTGCCTGCGCTGCACAAATTCACAATAAACATTTGTTACAGTTTCAGAGTGACCGTTTATCAGATCAACATAACCCAGCTGCTCTCTGTCGACCCCGAAGCGCTTCCTGTGATGGAAACACCAGATATAGAACAAGCCTCATACACACCTTGAAGACTGCAGCAATAAATCACATATGGCCTCAGGATGTAATACCTAAAGAAATGAGTCAGATGCACAAGCTCATAAACAAATGCACAGCAGAGGGCCTGCATTCGGCCCAAGGACGCAATACCAGAACAGCTGGTCAGTTGCATTTATCAGATACGGTCAAAACAATGCCCAATAGCAAGCGTCACCCTAGATACCCCACACGACATGCCCAGACACCTGGACCACGAAAGAATGTGACCTCCAGTTGGTATTTATGGTCTCTTCTATCAGGGTGGGATCATGTATCTAAACATGCAATTTATTGCCCACTGTACCAGTATTTCCTGCCCAAAGGGGGACAAGCTTCTCTTTATTGCACCCACTGTACAGTATAAAGCATCACATGTACCTAATGCAAATTGAATTCCAGCACACAACTGTAAGAGATGTGGCTGCTATTCCCAGCTGTTATTGTCTAATTAACAACTTTTCCTGATTGCCAAGCCTAACTGCTCTCCTTTCAGTTTAGTCTGAACTATTGGAGCCAAGTGAGAGGGATGCTGCTGTTTGCAGGACGTTAATGCAGACAGCTCGGTGTACCCTTCTAAATATTGGCGCACTGGGCCAGGTCTCAGCTAGCCCATGCCAAAAGCCAGCCCTTCTGAAGGGCCCCTTTAAGTACATGCATTGAGGATGAAATGAAGGGGAAAGCCTTCCATTTCTACACTTTGTTGTGTTATTGGAACAATATTAATTGAACATATGTTCTTTGTTTTAAAAAAGTGGACTCTGGTGTTTTCTGATCCAATACTCTGAACTGTGTTATGTCACATTTAAAGAACTGGAATATTTGGTTATTTTTGATTATTTTCAGTACTAGATAATGTAGAACATATATAGTTACTTACGGCCATATTTATAACATGGCAGAAAGGGTACTTCGTTGCTATGGCGACGGAGTTCCCTACATGCCAAGACAATGCTGCGCCTGGTCAATTTAAATGTGGGCGGTCCATAGTTTTACAACGGTGGAGACTATTCTTTCTTCACCATGGTCAAACATCTCCAGCAGCCTGACGGATTTAGGGCTATCAGAGTTTTGGCTATTTGTCCACTCACCTTATTTTTTATATGGATGGATATATAGCCATTTTTCGATGACCGTCACAGCCAGGAAAAACCTGGCTGTATGGGCCATTTAAAAGTGCTCAATGCCCTTCTCGCAATGGGAGGTACCTTCCATGGTGAGGGGAGGCATTGATTTTTTTTTTTTATTTCCCCCAAAAAAAGTTCCGCTTTGGGATTTTCTTTAAAAAAATATATATTATAACAGATGTACAGCTCCATCATGTTTGACAGAGCCGTCCGGCAAAATTACCATGCATTGGCTTTGACGGCGGTTCCTGTCAGTGCTTGAGATATCTGCCTGGCCGGCAGACATTTCTAAATTTGTCAGGCAGTACCTCTGTCAAGTCGGAGTAATTTACTTTGTCGCCCTGGCGGAGGATGGACCGTCTGCCAAATAATAAAGTGTGCCTTTAGTCAATAAATTCCAGCTGGTACATTTCGATTTGAAGGAAAGGAACCATGCACAGCAGGGATATAACAATCCCACTGAAAGTACAGCATTCCTGTAGGGGAATACTGGGAAAATCCATTGAAAGTATGCTAGTCCTGTAGAGAATGATCGGTATTCTTGTATTAGAAGTTGGGACATCCTAACCTAAAGTATTACTGGAAAGGTAAGACGGTGCTGCAATAAATGTTGGCACAGTCCCATTTAAAATAGAAAATCTTTGCTGAGAAGTTGTGAATCACCTACACTGGGATTTGCTTGCATGGTACCCCTAAATAAAAAGCAGACCAAGTCCTATTTACAAGTGTCAGCTAAGAAGATCACTAGTGCAGCCAGCCAGGTGTAAAGTATTGGTACTCTCGCACTGCCACTACATCTACAGCAAACATACTCCAAAGTACTTGAGGTATCCACTGAAAGTATATCTACCCTGCTGAGGAGTCGCAATGCTGCCCATTACATCCATAGGAGCCTTGCTGAGAATTGCTGGTATTGACATCACTAGTATAGCAGACCTGGTGTTAAATGCTGGTACTCAGGTACTGTACTACCTGTTTAGCCATGCATAGCAAACATACTTCATGCTTACAGTGTCCCTCTAAAGTATGACAACCATGCTGAGGAGTCACAGTAGAGTGCACTACATGTGTAACAGCCTTGCTGAGATGGGCTGGTACTATCCACAACCTATAGAAGCTCTGCTGAAAAGAGTCGGAACTTCCAATATCACTCATAGAAGCCATGCTTAGCAGTTCCAATTACTGTCCCAGTAGACGTAAAACAGCCCTGCTAACCATGAACGTCATTTAGTGGCACATGCGACCCCTGGCTTGCCCTTTGCAACCCCTGGCACTGCCTCTGCGACCCCTGGCCTCAGAGGTGGCAAAATCAGTGCCAGGAATACAGTGGCAGCTCGTCCTTATGGTAGTCGGTTGGGGCTCAATTCTCTTTGTTTTTGTCATTTTATGTATTACACTAATGGTGAATAATGTTACGTTATTCACAAATAGTGTGATAGAAAAGGTAGTACAATAGCACAATTAGCTGGAGTATGACCTTCCCTGCAGCTGAGGTAAGTAAAAAAATCTTTTAAATGTGTATTGCGTGCATGCTTGCGGGTGAGTGTTTAAGTGAGACAGAGTGTGTGTAAGTGTGAATGTGTATGTATGCGGAAGCATGTGTTTATGAGTTAAAGTGATGGTCAAAGGGTGTGTGATGTCACTTCTCCTACCCCTGGCATTTGGTGAATTGACGTTCATGCTGCTAACGTGTTCTGGCCCCAGCTCCATCATGAAGTGCTGGTACCACTGATCACTATTATAGCAGCGTTGCTTTGAAGACTATAGATGCAGACTTACTGAGGCAAGCCAGCATTGTCTTTAATCAGCAGAGCAGCCTGCTGAGAAGTTATTATGATACTGTCTGCTTATATGTATGGCAGCCCTACAAAAAAATTCTGGCACTACTTATTACACAGATAGAGTCCTGCTGAGCAATGCTGTTACTGCACATTCCACACCAGTAAACCCTGCTGATAAGTGCTAAACAGAAGCCCTGTTACGAAGTGTTGCCATTACAAAAATGTTAGTTCTTCTTAGAAGTGCTGGCACTGCCATTAGTAGAGCAGCCAGATAGGACCATGCAAAATTCCTGTAATTTGCTTTAGCCTATACATTTTTAGCAAAATTTCACGAAATTGACCAGAATTACATGAAACGCAAATCCATCATTTAGTGCAATATTTTTGCACAAAATGCCGCCTTGTGTCAATTTTTTACGTGAATACGCATTTTGCTCTAAAAAAGAGTAGCACAAAAAATACAAATGCCATGAACAACAACATCTGCTCACGTTCTGGCTGCTCGTGTGCTGCGGCGTAACTATGCAGGTGTGAAAGAAACAATTGATGACAGAATGCTGGACAATGCAAACATTCGCCCCCAGTCACAAGGATCTGGGTTAAATCCATCATTCTTTTGCTCACCACACCACCCCAGTTTGGACCCAGCCATATGCAAATCAGTCTTGACCCTGTTCCTTGTGGGAACAGTACAGCCCGAACTGCCAAGCCAGGTCCTCCCTGGACCGGAAACAAGCATCCTGGGACCGGTTTCAGGGCATCACCCTTCATCAGCCAGGCTAGCTTGAATCCAGTGGTGTAGTAACTACGCAGGTTGCGTAGTGGTGTAATTTAAACTTTACTACCCATTACACTCATAGAGCTATGCTGAAAAGTGCTGGCACTAGCCATTACACAAGTAGAGGCCCTGCTGAGAAGTGCTAGTAAAGTGCGTTATATGTACAGCAGTCCTGCTAAAAAATGCTGGAACTCTAAAGAGTGCAGGTGCCCACCACCCGCAACCTCTGCCACTTGAGAAGAGCGTTCTGCACAGCACTTCCGTGCAACAGGTTTTTAGTGAAGCAGGGGTAACGAGCTTACGCCGAGAAAATATCTTTTCTTGATCTACTGGCTGTAAAAGAAGGAGAAAAAACAGCGGAGGTAATGAAATGCCAGGAGAAGGGAGAAATTAAATTAAAATTGACCTCACTGCTGTTAAGAATTCTTCTGGCTGTGCGAGCAAAAGGAAAAAAATATCGACCACAGTAACCTAGTTGCGATATTTTAGCTGCCTGAAGAAGGCTTTTTCGCGGGCTTGTCACTTCTAATCTTATTTCTCCTCCTAGTGCAGAGAGCTTTAGTAAGCTCCGCTTCCCTATTAATGTTTGCTTTTGACAGGTTTCTAAGAAAAACAAAATAGGCACAGATATAAGAGAGTGCCAGGAATGTATGAACCAATAAGTTGTCTCTTTGTCACCTACTTGTTAAAATAGCTAGATGACACCATGGGCCATATTATCAAGAACGGCAAAAACATTATCGCCGCTTTAGCGGCAGGAAACTACCGCTAAAGCGGCGATAAGAAGCTTGATAATATGCCCTATAGAATTCAATAGAAGCCCAGGTTTGATGTCCTTCACACCAGAACCTGGGCTTCTATTGGAATTCTATAGGGCATATTATCAAGCCCCTTATCGCCACTTTAGCGGCAGTTTCCTGCCGCTAAAGCGGCGATAATGTTTGCGCCATTCTTGTTATCTATGTTACCAAGAGCCCAGAGCATTATTCATGGAGCCTTCATCACACAACACAATGGATTCTCGGAGTTGTAGCCCTGATCCTCATGACGCTTTGAGCTAAGGGCCTTGCTTACAGGTTGGCAGAGCGGGAACATCGAAGTAAATTGGCCATGCTCCTACCCCACCAAACTTTTGGTTCCCTCGACCTATTTGTTGTCAAGGAAAGCACTATGTTTACACCACTGGAGAATCCCCTGGCTCCTCCGGCAGAAACCCTTGGCCTGATGGTGTATCCGCCCGGTACTGTCAGGTTCAATTAACAATCACCCCATGTTATTTAGGCACAGTGAATGTCATTCTTTTTCCCTACCCGGTACTGCCAAGCGATGCCAGTCATGGATAGGGAAAACTCAAAATTATCTCCATGGGCAGTGACAAAGCTCCCTGCACATCAGAGCAACTGTTATTTGCTGTCAACAAATAAACTCCCATCTGCTGCGTCCACATCCAGAGATGTAGAGACCACACCATGAGGCACTCTTGTACCGTCACCAAAGACCTGAGAAGGCCTGGCCAAGAAATCACCTGATCACACCGGATTTGCAAGGGAGTGGGCAGGTAGAGGTTGGACCCTGTGCCTAACTGTGTTGTGAGAAGACCTATTGCCAGAGACTGGGGGTAGCTGCCAAGCGACGCCAACTGCCTTTGTCATAAACAGTCTCCCATGGCAACAAGAACATAGCCCGCTGCTGCTACAGGCTGCTGAGGAAGCCCACATTCCCTCTTCTATCCCTCCACTATTCCTTTTCAATCAAAATAACAGACTAACATGTCCACCACTCAAATTATTTCGTATTTCCCTATACTAATTCCACACTAATCCTGTTTGGATTCCAGAGTAGCATGCTACTCACCGAAAAACGCTTCAACACGCCATTTTGCTATATAAATGCAAACATTTTCCCTCTTCTATCCCTCCACCATCCTTCTCAATCCAAATAACAGACTAACATATCCACCTCTCAAATTACTTTCATATTTCACTATACTAATTCACCACTAATCCTTTGTGGCTCCGGAGTAGCGTGCTACTCGCCAAAAAAGCGCTTTGACGCTTCGTCAGGGGTAGTAAGCATTATATAAATGAAATTACAATTACAATCTGTGCCACACAATTGGAATGCTATGCTTCACACCTTCGTTGGGGATTTCTTTTTACATTGTATATGAAATTGTGAGTCAAATGAATAATCAACTCCGTCTACTCCCTGTTGCCACCAAAAAAGCACAGACTGTTTTTGCTCTGGTCCAGCACCCAGTGTGCTTCCTTGCTAGCCGATCAAGAGAGACCTGTGTGGTCAGAGGTAAAACTTCTATTAATTTCTTTGAGCCAGACTCATGTCTGTCCTCTATCATCAATGATGGAGGAATAGTAGTTGCAGAGCCGTTATGGCACCCAGGATGGCAAAATATCCCAATTTTGGGGATCAACATAGCAAACTCTAACCCAGGAGGAATGCTTATCTCTCTTGACACAAAGAGACATTTTTAGAACTCAAACACCCCCTCTTCGTTCTCTAGTTGCTGAGTACACTGTACATCATTAGCTGTTGAATTAGCATTGGTTTTGCATTGCTTAGATGTTCTCAAACAACAGGGTTATGAACAGTAAATGTTACTGAGTTGTAATAAAGTAGCACCGTTTTGGTAATTGTAGTCTATTGATTACGATCAGTGAGTGAGCATTACAAACTTTGCATAGCTTTACATTTCTGTATCTGTAATTGTGCCAATATTTGCGACCACTTAAGGACTACGAACAGTATAAAATTTCCATAGCAGAACACAGGTCCCGGTGAAAGCAGGATGGCACATCCTGGGAGTGGCGGGGGAAGAGGTCTGGCCGAAATATGCTAAAATATGGCTTAATCTGGTGGGTGGAGTGGCTAAAAGGAACATTGCCCGAGTACGGGGTGCTGGGGAGGTTCCATCACTCGAGGCATGGAAAAAGGATCTTGATTGGTGTCAATGAGCGGAACAGACAATCTACCAGAGTAGGGGCTACCCACGCAAATGGGAGAAGATATGGGGGGCCTGGATGAAATACAGGAGCTAGCGATGGGGGGCATGAGGGACAGACCAGGGTTAAGAAAGGGAGCTGAGGTAGAAGACAGCACTCCAGACCCAGATGAGTACGATGATAGGCTGCTTGGGATTGGGAAACATGGGACCCTGCTAACCGATGTATATTTCATTGCATCCTGTGTATGTATTGTATTGCTCCATGTCAGAAGCATATGTTCAATAAAAAGAAGTTAAAAATAAATAAATTCCATAGTCCGCTTCCACGCTTTTGCTACAGTATTTTGTTACATCACTAGTTTATTGTGTATTGTCTTAAATGTACTTTCCTCCATTTTAATTCCCACTTGTGCAGGCATAACATAACAAGATAAAATAGAACATGTCATACATAAACAAGCAAATAAATCATGTATGAACACTTCTACAAGTATCCACATTCTCTACTTTACATTTGCATAAAAATTAAATTAATTTAGCAGGACCACCGAATGCAGTTCTTTTATGTCTGTATGTCTATAAGCCACTTCAAAACAAGAATGTCTCAAACTAAATTTAGAAACTAAAGTTCTCAAAGAAGGTTAAGAACAAAGAAATCCATACTGTTCACAGTGGCCCTACATAACACTTGAGAGAACACATTAATGCAAGGCCAATGACATCTTCGAGTTTCCTGCAGAAAACACTTTTTCAGGTGAGCAAATTCATGGAAGAGAATATTAAATTCTCTCACTTTAGAACTTTTAACAAATGAGAAATCATTGTGCCCTAAATGATGTGTTCTTGAATATTGAAAGTTGATGAGTAAGATAGAGTAACACTTTTATGATGCATTGTATCAAAATATATATCATTTCATTTGTATGTGATATTCTAATCATTCAGGTATTACTTAATGACATACTTGGTTTCTCTGATTCTTATTTGCTAAATCCCTGGTCTCCCCTTTTAACATTTCTGTCTCATTGCCCATCCTACCAAGCCTGTCAACTATATATTTTTAATTATCTACTCAATTTGTGACACCCTTTTGTCAGGAATGGACCATTTCTCATCAACAAATTGCAAAGACTCAAATTGATCAGATTTTTAATTTTCTTCCAAAAACTTACAAAGGCAAATGGAGGTGGTGTCTTAGTAAGCAATGCCTCTTATTGGACTCTGCTGAATTATCCTTCAGAATATCCGATGACAAATCAGATATGCTACTGGTTGTATCTTCACTTTTGGGTGGGATGGAAGCGGGAGTCTTAAAACAAAGTAATGTATTTTTTTTACAGAGGTTTAACCTTAATTCTTCCATATGGAACAAAGTCACTCATAGAGATAAGAGCAATAGGGTGCAATCTTTAAAAATTTCTTGAGCCGCAAATAAATATCAAACTGGCATCTCACTCCATGCAACCCCAATAGGGGGGTTCTTTCTTTATAATGAACCCCATCATTGAAGCAATAATGTAGTTCTATGGATACAAATCTTTTACTGCATCTCTTCCAAGACTTCTAAATAAAGCTATTACTAATCAGTTGACGAACATATCCTTTCGGCAACTAATGTTTCTTGAAATTAATATAACATCAGTCAGCTAGTGAACGCTGACTGTCAAGGGTAACTTCATATCACTTTCACCTACATCATTTCTTATGCTCAAAATTAAATTTGATTTGTTACATATGCTTAGGGGTTTATGCCCTTCTTCAAATCAATCAAGGCCTTTTGTTTAAATTCTGACTACAATTGATCTGTATGTTTGGTAAACAAATAGTAAATCGTTGACAAAACCCCATACTATTCAAATTCTTCGAAATTACCTTTCACAGACAATCATAACATCTTGTGATCTCTCAATAATGTTACTTTGATGTAAAGGAAGCCTTTAACGTCTCTTACCTTTTAAATAGTAATTGTGCTCTCCCCTTCGATTGGGAGATGAAATGGTACACTAAAATACACCTGTCATGGCAGACATATCTGAAGGAAAGCATACACCTGTGTGTCTGCAAGACTGCCTGAGCCCTCAGCATCTTTCCACTAAAAGGAAGAGACATTTGTGAAATTTCGTTCCTGCCTCTTGCCTGGGCTTAGAATGAGTCTGTAAAGAAGAGGCCATCTTCTGTGGTTGTCAAACCAGGCACCAGACTAATCCTTCTTAACCTGTCAGGGCTCAGGAGCTTACAAAACTGGGAACCATAAAATACTGCAGGAAGGTCCAGAAAAACAGAACAGAATCTCCAGAATTACCCTCCAACGTGCAATCTTTTTTTGTGTGAAATCGAAACTAACAAATCAGTGTTGGTTCCTATTCATGATCAGTAACAAATTTCTCAGCAGAGTCCCTAAGGGATCTCCTGTGTCTCCCCTACTATTCATCTTTTATAAGAGACCACTGGCCCAGCTGGTCTTTCAATACAAATTACAAATGACATATCATTTGGAACAGGCTTGAGGTACTAAGTTCAAGCCCAACCATTACAAAATCAATAAAATGGGAGCGTAGTTTGACTTAGAGCACTCTTTTGGCCGACACGCGAGAGAAGTAATCAGAAACATCCATCTTGATGACAGGTTCTCTTGGTGTGAAGGTCAAAATTTGGATCTGGAGCCTTCTTCCTGCAAGCACCAATCTACAAGTTTTTCTAAGTTATGTCATCCAGTTTTAGGTTGAACCATCTGCAAGATCTAACACTGTCATAATTTATACCAATGCGAGTGAGGAAAGGAAGAAAAGAAGTAAGGAAGATGTGAAGGTAGGGAGAGAGGAAAGATGAAAGGAAGGAAAAATAAGAGTAAGGAAGGAAGGAAATACATTTTGCGGTTATGCCATTACCAGATTTGTGGTATTACTGACAATTATTGACAATCTCTATATGAGGGTCAAAGACGTTGCTTAATACACATATCTTGGCAGGAGTGTCTTAACTCCATAAACCAGATTACCAATAGATACATAAAGACAGCAAGTATAACTGGTACCATTATCTAATGGTCAGTGCTCTTCTGTAATAAACCATGGGCTATCCCAGGGACCACAGGTTCAAGTCGTGCTGCAGTCAACTAAGACCATAATTATTCTAGATTGAAGAAAGTACGCACCCCTTAAGAGTCCATTACTAAGGGCAAGTAATTCCTACAATCATGCTTGCAACACGTGTTTAATATTATCAATACAAATATTACACATATATATGCCATTTGCATGGCTAATACTAAAATGGCAAACTATGAGATGGTCTACGATAACATTGTGGTCCATGAGGAAATGACCATGAGTAAATGCTATACCGGTGAAATGGATGCAAACAAATGGCATGTTACCTTTATTCTGATGTTCACCCTCTAGACTCTATCTGGTAGAAAAGGCTGAGCTTCATCAGCCGAGGCAGCAATACAAATCACCACAGTATTTATAAATGTATCCTGTAGTACTAATTTCAGTATGCTTGTACATCCTGTGAGCCTCTATGTGCTACTTTGTGCCAAGCTTGCTCTCCAGCCAGGGGCGGGATCATGAATAAACAAGACCTGACTCTGTATCAGAAATCAATGGAAGATACTTTGGGGTCTTGGACCCATCTGGTTTGCAGCTTTCTGTGATGCTGGTTTTGTGCTGCTGAAAGAGGTGCCTAACTTAACACGACTGAATAAACCACCTGACTTTGTTTTAACTCTTTTTTATTTGCATTTTGTAAAGTACAAGATACATTGCATAAACCAGTGCTCATAATAGTCATACATCTCCCACGTTATCATGGCTTGTCGCCGAGGCACTGAAGGTACAGAGGAAAAGAAAGATGAGAGACAAAAGTGTGCCTGTAGAGCAGAATGTCTGTGTGGGAGAGTGTAGCAAGGATACTTGACCCTACAATGTTAAGAACAATCAAACGAATACAACAACTATCTCCCGGGTTGGCCTGCACCAGCGTTCGCGTGACAGAGGTAACCAGGTGGCTCTTGATCAGTGTGGTGACTAGTGTATGGTGGGCTAAATAAACCCTGATTTCTCTAACAAAGCACTGCTAATCTAGAAATTAGTTCAACTGGAGCCCCTGTCACCCTGTCAGGCTTTATTTTAGGGTAGGTATAAGATCCTTCCAGGACAATAAATGTAATAGTCCTCAGGGTCCTTGGAAATCGCATCATTGGGTATTAGACCTGCTATAGAAAGTTGACCTCACATTGGAACAATATGGTGGCCATTTCAGAGCCGCCATTGGATGACCATAACGTTTCTCCCAAACCATCAACTTCTACATTGTAATGAGGTAGCCTAAATGTTGAACAAAGGGAAAATAAAGAGGTTAATGTGGTGCTGAAGTAAAAAAAAGTCATGCTGGCACCAACGTAGCATGAGCTCTTGTATCTAAGTTAGAAAAAAAATCCTCCAATAAAAGAGAAGTACTTCTGACATCATTTAGTGGTATACCTCCATCGTCTGCTTCATCATTAATAAGCAGTTCCAACTTGCTTCAAAATCTATAAATAAACTTTTAGGCGTTCTTGGAGGGCCCTGAAAAACTGTGAGGCTTGGGGAATAATGCCCCCACTGGCCCACCTTTCTGATGGCCTCTGCCCCATAGAGAGACCTAGAGGAAAGTGCTGAAGCAAGAGATGCTCCCTGTTCAAAAGGTGAAGTGGCAGAAGGGCAGTGGCTCCATGGTGAAGCTAGGCCTGGCTAACTGCAATAGAGAAATGACAGGTGATGGCCACTGAAAAGCCAATGTTTGGATTTATGCTGGTTGCAGGGTGAGCCTAAGAGGTACAGCAGGGACACATAAGCGCTTTAAGAAAGGTCTCTGCTCTGCCAAATCCAAATACAAAAGCTTGGCTGAAAAGATAGAACAGAAAGTGTTGGATTCACCTTAAGAGTAGCAAGAACCCCTGCCATGACCTACACTGGACACTACTCCAAGGTGGTCCCCACATGACTATAGTGAACAAAGAAGGTAAAGGGCTCCTCACTTACTTTGGCTGATGCACCAAACTGTCTCCTGTCTGATAACAGTACTGCTAATACATAAGTCCTTGTACACATAGACAGAAGATGAATGAGGTGTCACGAAAGGAATGCAAAAAGGAAGAGTGTGCCTCAGTAGCCCATGAGGAGGACAGTGCTTGTCCTACTACATTGAATTCTGAAACGAAAGAGGGGATATTAATTTCAGCAAGCTAACATGGGCCTTTATCTTGGGCAGATTTATGGATAAAATCTTTGATCTGATGGAAATACTGTCACTCAGGTTCACACTGAATGCTTGCAGACAGAGGAGGATCTGGGCACATTAGTTCCCATCATCCATCTGCACTGGAAGTAACATCGCTGCATTTCCTATCATCAATCTGTGCTGGAAGTGACATCACTGGTTTCCCACCAAAACTGTCCTTAAAAGAAGAAGTCAAGCAAGAGGGCTTCATTTCCCATAATCCATCTGCCAGGAAGTGACATCACTGCATTGTCAAAAAGGACAATTGATGGAGGGAATGGTGAACAATATCAAACACTGATCTCCAGTCAAAGATCTGGACGTAAACCCATCATTCTTTTTGCTCACCCCACCATTCCAGTTTGGACCCAGCCATATACAAATCAGTCTTGACCATGCTCCACATGGGAACAGTCCAGCCGAAACTGCCAGGCCAGGTCCTCCCTGGACTGGAAACAAACATCCTAGGACCAGTTTTGGGATATCACCTCTCATCAGTCAGGATAGCTTGAATTCAGTGGCATGGCGAGCATGCGACCCACGTCTGGGCGTACCTGTCCCACTCGGGGTGACAAAAACAAATAGAATAATTGATAGATGGAATGCTGAACAATGTCAAAAATTCAACCCCAGTCAGAGATCTGGGCCTAAATCCCTTGTTTTTTGCTCACCACGCCCTTCCAGTTTGGGCCCAGCCATATGCACATCAGCCTTGACCCTGCTCCCCATGGGAACAGTCCAGCCCAAACTGCCAGGGCAGGTCCTTCCTGCCGCACCACACAGCACAAAGGGAGAGTTCACATGTGCCTCCAGCAAGTTCCTGTGCACTCTCCCACACTCTTCACCCAACACCCGTACCAACAGTGCTCAGCACCACACTCACTCACTCTCACAAAAACCAACCACCTGCTCGAGCTCACACAGACCAACCACCACCAACACAGCACACCCTCACATGCATGCGCCTCAACACCCACTCGCTCACCAAACACCCACGGAGATATGGAACCTACAGCAGAGCCACACTCTGGACCTGCTTTTCCTCATGTAAACGACTAAACCCAACCTTTGCACCAGACTTTGCTACATCCATCCACGCCGGTTAGAAGATCGCCAGGCAAGACCATCAGAAACAAGGGTGGAGGCGGAGCAGCCAACATATTCCAAGACACCCTCAGCTGCACCACCTACACGGACACCACCACCAGCTATATGAAACACCTCACATTCAAGATGTGCATCACAGCTAAATTTTCCCTGGTCACAACCATCATATACAGACCTCCAGGACCCCATTCCAATGTCACCAGCTACATCACAGACTTAATTTCACCCTTTATCATGAACTCCAGCACCTTCATCCTACTCAGAGACCTCAACTTTCACCTAAAAGACCTCACTGACAATCTCCAGGGCCATTCTAGAAAACCTCAGAAAACCTTACAGAATATTACTGAACCCAACCACACCACCTGAAACCTATTGGACCTGACTTTCTCCTCAATCAGCAACATTACAGTCGACACCAGAAAACTACAAGCCATACAAAACGTGCCGGCCAGAGTCATCCTCATCCTCCCACACAGAACCCACATCACACCACACCACACCTCAGGGAGCTCCACTGGCTCCCGATACACAAACGTGCTCATTTCAAACCCCTCACATGCACACACCTCCTGGGTTATAGTGTGGCTATAAATACATATAATATTGTACATAGAGGATCTGGTTCAACCACGACCCACCACAAGGTTAATGAATCAAGGCTCCTTTTTGAGAGAACAGAAGAGAATATATCCATGACAGAACAAGTGAATACACAGATAAGATAGACTCACTCATGTTTATCTATACATTGGGCTAGAGAACTCTGATGAGGTAGGCTCACTCATGGTTATCTATACATTGAGCTAGAGAACTCTCTGCAAACTGACCATGATGCACTTTCCATTACACCCCATGCAACCTAACCAGTTTTGCATCATCATCTCTTCATTGGGCTGTTCATCTCCATAGACACCAGTGAGTTGTATACCAAAGCTCACCCAGATAGCAACAAACAACTGCTTTATTTATAATTAACTACGTTACTCATGGCTTACACAACAGGCCATCAACAATACACGAAATAAGCAGTTACTGCCCTGCACCCATAATGCTTCGCACTTCTTCAGACACTAAAAGGGATGCTTCTTGCAGTGGTGGTCTTGAATGGCAACTACAATTGTGAAATCAAGGCCACCACAAATCGAGGCCATCCATCCCAACTCCTACATCTTTGGAGTTCCAAGAGAGACAAATGAGAAATGGCACACAAATGAACATAGTAAGAAGTAATATATTGTGGAGATAAAGGTCGCCTCATGACGAGAAAAGTACTTACAGTTTGATGCAAACTTCCTCACATGTACCTAATGCCTGCCTGACATGGAACTGGTTACATTGGTCCAGAGCTGGGAGCGTAGAGGTAACCATAGGAGAGGCATGGGATACAGAAACAAAGGTGCCTGTTGCCTTAAGAGCATGGTAAGAGTGAGAACTTCACTAAGTGTTAAAAACTTCGCTCAGTGTTAGGGAAGAGTGGCCTCTTGTAAGAAGGAGATTTGTTATTTGCAAAGGATGGGAGTCCTTCACAAGTAATACATCAGTAGCTTGCTTTATACGGGAAACTAAGTATCCTATTGCAGTACTTAACTCTCCTAGGGTTGTGAAGCAGAGCAGTCCAAGTCCTAATGAGGAGAGGTGGTGTGGGCTAGTATCCCAACTCGCTGGTATCGCACAACCAGCGATCATTGCCCAGTCGATGCGTTTTCATGCGAGGAAAAGTACTTTATTACAAACACACTACTAAATAGTACTACCCATTAATTTATAAATATGTATATTCAAGTAGATGGAAATAGAGATGGAAATACCACTGGTAACACCTTCATAAAATGTTACTCACCTAGTGGTGAGTGTCCACCCCCAAACATAGGAACAGGGAGGAGAAGATGCACACCCAGCTACAGGAGATTATTGGCACTCATCTTCTGTTCTAGGGTAATGGAGTCCCCCTGGAAAAGCTTCTTGAAATTTGGGCCCCAGGAGGTGAGGTCCACAGGCCCTTGAAGAACGTAGGGAGGGTACCTCATGAAAACACTCTCACCATTAAAAGACAAATTAATAAATGATGCTCCAGGGTGTGGTCCAGTCCGGTGAGACTTTTGAAGCTTACGGAAGAGCACTATTCGATTCGTTCTTTGTCTGGTCCCCTGGAGGGGAAGGGGGGGAATCAGGCTTTTTCCTTCCATTTCTCCAGCCCCGTAGGTCCGATTTGCCTACTTTTGGTCTTGCTTAGCCCCTGGTGCCCAGCTCTCATTAGGCCTCCAGGCCTTTCAAGGTTATTCTTTGTTAGAGAGCTTGATGTTGCTGCTTTCTTGTCAGCCCTGTCCTCTGCCTGGGCTCCTGATGCTCTCTCATGCTTGTGGGAGCATCTTTCACAGTAAACAATGTCACTAGCCCTTGAGAGACCCACCCTAGTCCTTGACGCTAGCTGGAGGCAAAGTCCATCAGTCCTTCTTCTCAGTGGGTTAGAGTTGCTTCTCCTTCCAGCTAGATATTCTTTCACCAGTGTTGTTGCCAGGTACAGTATCTTCTCAAAAATGTCTCGCTTGTGCAGGGATTATTAAATGGAGGTGCAAAGTTCTAGAAGCCTGGCATCTCTGGCCAATACTAGGGTGAAACATTACCCCACTGTTTCCCCAATCCTCTTGAACAGCATTCTGGGACATTTGAAGACAGCAACTTCAAGTGGTCTAGGTCAAGACCTTCCCTGGGAGCCTTAGTTCAATATCCAACTAACACTACTGCCTGATCCCTTTCAATCAAAAAATCAAAGACAAGCTTGCTGTATGCTTGGCCACAAAGTATTGGCCTTCCTCCTTTGTTTCTACAGGATTGGGCCTGCCCAGGGCAGGACCAGTGTGAATAATTAATGAGCACATCCAGAATTCCTTCCAACCCCTTCCTTTCCCAGGAACTGAGCTAAGCACTGTTAATGGCTCTGATGTGTGGGGGAAGGCCGTTGATCCTCCAGTTGGCTAGCATAGTAATTAGCTTGGCCCAGTAAGGAGGACAAAGGTCTGGTATCTGAATATAGGTAAGCCTGGGAAATATGACAATTCTTAAAGTGCGATAAGGAGTTATCACAAAAGTGACAGTGGATCCACACTTGCTGTACCCTAAAATTGATACCTGACCGGTATCTCCAGGCCTAAGTATGTCAAAACTGTGGTAGTCGCAGTTTTCGCCCATAAGGTATAATGCAGCGAGCACACAGCCTTTTCACTAAGTACTACAGAGCTACACTATCAATGACCACTCATATTATAAGGCCTAAAGGAGATGAGCACCAGGCCCTGAAGAGTCCCTTCTAAAACAAGCTACCTGTACGCAGGTACTGGTCTGAGCTAGACGGTAGTCTCACACACTCAGCACACATGTGTGCACATGCGTGTGCTCACATGTTCATGTGTAACAGGCCCAGAGGCTCTTACCCTACCTGCACAGCAACGGCCTTATTGTAAAAGACACACTGGTGGTTATCAATCTCAGTTCATTACCATACAATTCACTGTGAGTGATACTCGATGAGGCACACTCGAACTAGAAGTGAAAAATCCAGTGGGATTAAATTGGGCAATCCATTTTTATACACCTCTGCACTGAGAGAATTATATGGCTTGAATTGCACCTTGATTGCAAAAAATCCTTGGACCCACAAGGGAGCTCTAAGACACTGATCTCAACTCAAAACACTGAGCAAATAGGGTGCACACATTTTGTTTGCAGCAATATCTAGGAATACCAAATCCAGCAAAAATATATTTTAAAGCTCATCAGTCCAAATAGGATTGGGGTTATAACCTTGCACAAATTTGAGGAGTGCTAAAAGTAATGTGTCTGAAAGAACGAGAAGAGTACAAAATTAGCATTTTATGCTTTTGCGTAATTACCCGAAATTTAGTTAAACTTATGTGAAATTACACATTAGCACTATATTTTGCCGCAAAATGCATCCTCATGTCAATATTTGACGCAAGGATGCATTTTGCAGACAAATGTGTGTGAAAAACACAACAGCCGCCAACACAGCTGCTCAAACTCTGGTTGTCATGTTGGTCCCATGCTATAATTTTGCCACAAATGGCTGTGTAGTTATGTGACATGGCCAAATTTAAGGAATTTTGCATAACAAGACTAGTACAAAATTCCTAAAACTACACACATTACACTGGTGTAATTTAAATTTTGCCCGGGCCTAAAAAGAACCCACCATCAGTGATCTATGTATGGCTTAGTGTTTCATTATTTAAGTTCTTGGGCAAACTTAAGGATATTACAAAAGAGACCTACTCAGATAGGCATTTCCCCTAGTGCAGGAATGCAAGAAGAAAAAAGAAAAGGAAGCATGGTTTGGGAATGGGGTGTTTATAAGTTCTACCCTTGGGATTCATTCTCTCAGTTACTCATTTATCTCTAATGCTAAAAGGAAACGCTTTGTTTTATCCAGACCTCCTCATACAAGTGTAAGCAACTCAGAATTCAACATATATTGGAACATTAGTAGGCATTTTTAGGTTACTAGAAATTTTTTAATCCACCAACTATACTGGGACCGCACCATGCAAGAAAAGTGGTTATGCAACCTGAGGACATTTTTATCCATGGTCGGTCTGAAAGGACTCTTTTGTGCATTTGATGTGCTTTATACTGAATATTAATAATAAGTAGAAACAAAAATATGTGCCTCGATTGTGTAATGTTATGGGTCTGGTTAGTCTATGCTTTTGTTGACTTTTTGAAGTGATGCACTTGACCCAGGCAACTATAGGCCTATCTCGCGCCTTCCAGTTCCAGCTAAATTGGCAGAAAAAGTTATGAACAACCAGCTCTCATCATATCTATATGAGCATAACTTGCTGGATGAGTCTCAATTTGGTTTTAGGGCAGAACATAGCACCGAAACAGCGATAATAAAGGCCACCGAGGAAATAAGAGCAGTAATGGACGCAGGGGGTGCTGCGGCTCTTGTCCTGCTTGACCTGTCGGCGGCCTTCGACACGGTAGACCATAAAACCCTGCTTAACCATCTGAATTCTCTTGGCATTTCTGGAAAGGCATTGGCATTGGTCTCCTCCTTTCTAGCCGATAGGATACAATCAGTTGCCCTGGGTAATTTCACTTCCCCGTCCTTCACACTCCCATGTGGAGTTCCACAGGGTTCCTCTGTGAGTCCTACGCTCTTCAATGTATATGCTTCCGAACTGGCATTATTAATAAGATCTTATGGGATGGCACTACCATCCTACGCGGATGACACCCAAATTGTGGTATCCATCAGTAAAAATACCCAACCACCCGTAAAAAGATTTTGGGACTGTATGACAGCAGTCAGCTCATGCATGAGTTCGCACTGCCTTAAGCTAAATTCCGGGAAAACCAAGGTGATTCTGTTTGGTAACTATTCCCCCTCCTGGTCTCAGATTTGGTGGCCAGATGACCTGGGAACAGCACCAATCCCGGTCCCCAAAGCAAAAAATCTGGGTGTGATGATGGATCAGAGACTGGACTTTGAAGCCCAAGTGAAGACTGTTTCATCATCAAGTTTCTTCATTCTTAAATCGATCAAGAAAATCCTACCTCTGATTCCAACAGAAAGTAGGAAAACTATAGTTACATCCTTAGTCCTTTCCAAACTGGATTATTGTAACGGGTTATATCTTGGTATACCCATGAAGCAAGTACGTAGGCTCCAGATGATCCAAAATGCGGCTGCAAGGCTCCTCCTGGGGATTCCCAAATTTCAATCCGTGGGAAAACACCTTCAGAGTCTGCATTGGCTGCCAATCAAAAGTCGTATCAAGTTCAAAACCCTGTGTATCACATACAAGGCACTACACGGGACCGGTCCTCAGTTCTTGAAACGGTCACTCTACTGGTACTCTCCAAACAGATGCCTTTTAAATCAAACTGGGGTGGTAGAAGCTTTGTGGTGGGAGCTACAAGGCTCTGGAACTCCCTCCCTCTTACCATCAGAAATCTTCCCTCCTTGACATTGTTCAGGAAAGCCATTAAGACCTGGCTGTTCGTTGAATAGCGCTCCTGCTCGCTTCTACTTGTTCTGCTAGCGCCAAGACACCGTTTGGTATTTGTGCGCTGTATAAATTTATAACATAACAGATGGCGGGCCTGATTCACAAAGATTTTGCAATGAGCAGATTGATTTACTTGTGACTTCAGGAGCAAGCCAGGAGTACTATAAGAATAAGACAGAGTACAATCTTTGAATCTCATACTCTATGTCTTTAATTTTTTATTTGTCACTGCTTCTCAAATTAAGAAACAAATAGTTGCTAACAGCATCAGGCACCTACTGAACCCCTTGTTGCCTCAGGTACTCACTCACTCACTATTTCCCACACCGACTAACTCTGACATAGCAAGGCTATCACTCTCCCACGCTCTCACTCACACACCCAGTCAACCACTCATCAACGCAGACACCCATTACCGCACTTCACCATCCACTCTTCTGCTTACCAATTCATTTTTATTTAGACACTTACCGCTCATCCACTTAGTCATACGTCTGCTCATCCACACAGCAAATAACCCATTTAACCCATCAATAATGCACTTATCCACCCCATTAGCCATTGACTCCTCAACATATTAATTTATCTATAGATTCTCTTTTGCACTTGTTAACTTGCTTAATTAATCACCAATGCACACTGTCTAATCTACCCACTCATACTTACCAATGCTCCCATCAACTCAGGGACCTCGTGAACTCCCGCTGTAGTAGCTACAGCAGGAGTCAAGTTCCTATGGACCTCTTCTGTCTGCAGCTCGGCAGCCAAAGGTTCATAATCAATGTGAAAGAGTGGATGGGTAAGTGAATGAAAGGAAGGATTGATGGATGGATGTGTGAGTGAAAGGGTGGATGGATGAGTGAGTGAAAGGGTGGATGGAGAGATGGCTGGATGGATGAGTGATTGGATGAATGGATGTAAGATTGGATAACTTAAAGAATGGATGGATGGGTGGATGGATGGATGGGTGAAAGGATGGATAGATGAGTGAAATGAGGATGTGTGAGTGAAAGCGTTGATGGATGGCTGAGTGAAAGGGTGGATGGATGAGTGGATGGATGGTTGAGAGAAAGGGTGGATGAGTGAAAGGGAGAATGGATGAATGAGTGAAAGGGTGGCTAGATGGCTGAAAGGATGGATGGATGAGTGAAAGGGTAGATGGATGGCTGAGCGAAATGATAGCTGGATGAGTGAGTGGATGGAAGGGTAGGTGTATGTGTGGATGGTTGGATGAGTGAAAGAATAGATAGATGGATTAGTCAAAGGGAGAATCGATGGAGTGAAAGGGTGGATGAATGAGTGAAAGGGTGGATGGATGGATGAGTGAAAGGGTAGATAAATGGATGTAAGGAAGGATGGATAGTCTTGGTGACTACATTTGGAGGTGGATAAATAGGTTTGGATAGGGGCATTGTGAATCCCTCCCCCACTTTAGAAGCTACAGTGGTGGGGAGTTCTTGATGGGCCTCTTCTGTCTGTAACTTGACAGACAAAAGCTGATAATTATCGTGAATGAGTGGGTGGGTGTGTGAGTGAAAGGATGGATGGATGTGTGAGTGAAAGGATGGATGGATGGGTGAGTGAAAGGGTGTATGGATAGATGGATGGAGGAATGAGTGAAAAGATGGATGTAAGGAGAGATGAGTGAAAGGTATGGTGGAAGAGTAACAAAGATGGTCGATGGATTGATGGATTGATGAGTGAAAGGGTGACTGGATGGATAGATAGATGAATGGATTAAAGGGTGGATGGATGAGTGAGTGAAAGAATGGATAAGTGAAAGGGTAAATGGATGGATGGACAAGTGAATAGATGGATGGAAGGGTGATGAAGGGGTGAAAGGATAGATGGCTGAGTGAAAGGATGGATGGATGAGTGAAAGGGAGGATGGATGATGGATGGATGGATACAGAGAAAGCATGGGTGAATGGATTGACAGATGATGAGTGAAAGGATGGATGGAGGGATGGATGGATAAGTGAAACGGAAGATGGAGGGATGGATGATTGAAAGGATGGATGGAGAGATGGATGGAGGGATGGATCGCTGAAAGGGTGGATGGATGGATGAATAGGTTTGATGGATAGGTTTGGAGATGGATGGATAGGCTTTGATATGGATGGGCGGATGGATGGATATGTTGACAGAATGGTGACAGACTGAATGATGGATGAAATAATGAATGGATGACAGAATATAAAGGTGAAATAGTGGATATCAGTGGGTGGATGGAAGGATGAAAGGGTGAATGGATAGTTGCTTGAATGGAAGAGGCAATAAAGCTGTTCTAGGGAGGGTCATGATGACTTGCTTCACTTGCTTGGTGCCATAAGAGCTTTGGTTCAAAGTAGGAGTATTTTTATTTTCTGGCTAGTCCCTTGCATGCACTCATTCAGCCATACACTCAAAAATCACGCACATTTCCTTCTTTTGACTCTGTCAAATATATTTTTCTTGTCATATGTCTACTGCTGGTTTACATCTGCCTACAGGAAGCGTTTGGCTGCTGGTTGACTTTCAGTCATCAATTCTTCAAAAAGAACAATATGCAGTAAAAAGAGACATCGAGCTTTGCTAGAGCCCCTTTCACCCTGTAGTTTTCAAGTGTTGTTCATGGGTTGTCAATGTTGGAATGGGTTGTCCAGCATGGCCATGACATTTTATAGATGGTTTAATTGTCCAGTTTGTTTTTCCATTAGGGATGTGTAATGTGGCATCAAGTAGTTCATTGTTAGAATGCGATGAGATGTGATACGTAGCTTGAAACTGATTGCCGGTGTGTGTTTTTTAAAACAAATTTTAATAACGACATGACAAGATTTTAATTGTTGACATATCACCATTTTATTTAAAAAGTAGGTGTTGTTTGGATTCCTTTACACATCATAAAGGCACTGTGGTATTCACTAATCATCCTCCCATGTTTATGTGCTTTACTTTGCAGTCATGATAAAATGTTGTGGGAGATGTTTTTATCAAAGCGATGTGTGCAGAACGTGAATACTTGCCTTTTGACTATATTCTACTTATTACTAACAATCCCCCTGTATTAAAGTGCTTGCTTTTTTTTCTCCCAACAAAATGCTAAACCTATTGACTTTCCGAAAGCTTATTTAATGGGATGTGTGGTATATAAATGGAATGGCAGATATTACAAGCAGTCATCTGAAGGGCTATTACAAAAGGGAAACTGAAATTATTAATATCGTTTGTGTGGAGTTTAGCCATTTGTGATGAGAGAGAAATTTTTATTTCTCTTATGCTCTCTCTCTCTGTAGTCTCAGTATCACACTTTCTTATTCATTGTTTCATCCCACTCTTTCTTTCTATCTTATATCCATCATTCCATCTTGCTCTAACTCTCCTCACCCTCCTTGCGTATCATTCTCCCTGCCTCACTTTCTCCCTCATCCTTTCACACCTACTTTCACCTCTTGACCTTTTCTATCAGTCTCATCATTCTGTCTCTCACTCTTTCTCTCACTCCTGCTTTTTCTCTATGTCTCAATCGCCCACTGTCGTTATCTATCTTATCACTGCCTCTTTCATTGCCTTACTTTGCTTGCTTACTCTCTCTCTCACTTGCAGTCTCTCTCTCTTTTTATCTGTCTCTCCCTCTCATGCTCTCTCGTGCTCTCTTCCTCTCCGGAACTCTTCTTTGCTCCTCTCTCCCTCTCATTCTCTCTATATCCCTGTGTGTGTTTATATATGAATGTAGTATATATGCAGATACACAGAGAGTAATAAACTATTTATTACCTTTGTTGATTGTGTGGAGGGGACATGACTCACGAGAGACAAAGCCTCAATTGGGTCATTATTCATGTCCCCCTGCACCAACAGTAATTATTCATAACTGGCATATTGCACTCCATGCATTTGCATACAGTGTGTATCACAATGTTGGCAATAGTGCAATAGTGCCTGTGTAGGTATTCAGTCAGGGGTTCTAAAGCAGGAGTCTCCAACCTTTTCTATACTGAGTAACTTATGTTCAATGAAACGCATTGAGAGCTACTAATATTATTAGTGTTGTATAATCTCAATTTTGTTATATGTATATTAATTCAGCCAAGCAAAAGGTTTCTAATTTAATTTAATAAGCTGGTCTGCACACAGGTGAGTTACTCAGAGGTAGCTGGAGAGCTACAGTAGCTCACGAGCTACCGGTTGGAGACCCTTGTTCTAAAGAAAAGGCTTTTATTGTTTTCTTAATAACTTTGCACGTTCGATAAAACTGCACAAAACTTTCCCAAAAAAAGTATGGCACATCCACTTTCGATTCTTCATCACAAGTGCCGTGCAGATTCTCCAAGCACGGCCAAGACAAAGGGCCATTTCCCTTTGTAATTCCAAAAGGATTCTTTGCTCTTTAATAAAAAAAACCCAGCTAAATGGAATTACTTCAAATTTGGCATTATGGTAGAAATTTACTTAAGGAAGTGTCTGCTTAGTTTTATGTAAATCCATTCAGTATTTTTCGAGAAATTATCATTTAAATAGATGCTCAGGTTAGGCGTAAGGAGGTTTACTTTTAGATATTTCCGGACCATTAATTCGCAGATCCTCCATGGAGTCACGATTCCACAAAGGGTTCAGGAATACAAATCAAAAATAAATGCACAATATTTGAAGAGGGAGTTTTTTCTCTTGTCCTGCATTGCAGATTTACAAATCCAGCTCTGAATAGCTTGCCATCACAGAAACATTTCTCTTGCAGAAGCCATTACCCAAAAGGGTGCACGGAGCATCGTGATTGGAAAAAGCAAGAGAAAATGGGCACAAGAGGGCTGGGTGAGTACACCCTAACCACCTGATCCATGTGTGGAGTCCCAGATGGACCACACTTGCAAAAAGTATATTTTCAAAAAAATATTTTTTATCCCAGGATTTTTGATCACATAATGGATTTTCGAATCTTGAACCCTCCCGTGGTACCATGGGTAATTGGATGTGTGGATTGAGAAAAAAATGTGATGTTGACATTCGTCACCTACGGCGGGTTTGCTATATATATTACACAGTGGCAGTCACCACTGTGTAGTTATAGTTAGGTCTGAGCTATTTTTTGTCTTGATAATAACTGTGATTGCGTTTGATGAATCTGCGATAATCTTTCCAAAAAAGAGCATCTACAGTAGCTCCTTCGTTGAAAGTTTCCTGTTGATCTATCATATGGGGGCCAAGAAAATGGAGAGAACGAAAAGTGTGATATCCTGTGCTAATTCCTATAGGAACGTTTGCTCTCTGATATAGAGAAAAACTGTTGAATGGAATTACACTAAATTTGGCCAAAAAGGAAGAACTTTAGTTACAAAGCGTGCTTTTTGAGATTTGATATCAATCCGTTCAGTCAAACTTAGCATTTAAAGAGGGGCTTGTGCTGGGCATCAAGGGGTTCACTCTTAGAAAAACTTAGAGATATCTGGACAGTTGGTCCTGCAGTCAGCAACAGGCAGAGGAGCGTCGCCCCACTGGCTCAGAGCCAGCAACTGAAAAATAAAACAATATCTTACTATTGTTTTATTCTTTAGCTGCTGGCTCTGAGGCAGCATGTGAAGGGAGGGTGGGGCCAGGCCATTGGAGGGGGGGAGAAGGAGTGATAAATGTGCACTTGTAAGTGCGCATGTAGGTTTGCCTGGCAGTCCTAGGCTGGCCAAACTGACATGCGCACTTTGCTTCCACTAACCCGGCTGTATTGTACAGCCGGGTTGGAGAAACAGCACTGACTCCCTGTGCCTGAGCGAGAGTCTTTTCAGCCTGCTCAGGCCAATCCCCATGCTGCTATTATGCTTGAGAGCAGCAAGGGGATTGGATGGGGAGTCTGTGATGCTGCCCCAAGGACTGCTGGGAGCAGCACAGCACAGAAGCAGCAACAGGCGAGGTGGCCGCCATCATGAGGTAAGTTTTGAATTGTTCTTTATTAATCCCCTGCGCGATCCCCCCTTCCCCATACCTCTTCGCATCCCCTCCACCCGCCCTCCCACTTTTAAATGATATCAGCCGCCACTGCCTGCAGTACTATAGCACTACAGTACATGGCTAACCCAGTGGGCCCAGAATACAAAAAATACTTAAACCTGATTGGTCAAGGGAGGTTTGTCTCCCATACGCTAATTTGGTACTGCGGGCACCAAAGTTATTAGAAAACCAAAAAAATCAATTTCCCTTGGAGTCATGGTTTATAAATATATATAAAACTATATATAAAACTCCTTTGCTCCCTTTTCCCCTTGTCTCTCTTTCACGCTCACACACAGACACTTCACACAAGCACACATACAAACACCGCTGATTAGGCTCTCGTTGGCTTTCTCTCGCTTTTTCAGACTTTTTCAAACGCGTGTGTACAAAATCCCTTTTTAAATTGTGCTGTTTACTAAGCAGGTGCTACCAACATGAGCAGGGGAGGGTTTCCTTGGCCTGCAGACAGAGCTGAGCAGGCCTAACTGCTCGTGCCACCGCTGGGCCTGTGTGCCTCTTCCTGCATGGAGCTGTTAATGTTCTGTGACCTGCAGTCCCCTCTCTCATCAAGTGTGCGTGGACTTAATGATCAGCCGGTCCAGGCACAGCCGGCGCGCCTCCTGCACATCAATTATGCAAGACAAGTTGGGAAAAACTTCCCAGAAAAAACCTTGCAAAGCCTGTACCAGCTGGAATGTATTCCACTACAAAGTAGCCTCTTGCATCTCCAAGGGATGCCTGTGATGTGCTGCACTGAGTGTTTCAAGCACAACACAGCCAAGTGCTTGAAACATGTCTGTCACTGGCCATCGAACAGTTTGTTGGCATAACACAGATTGCATCTGTCCAGCCTGGACTGCTTGAGCCTTTGTTAGTATCAAACTCGGTTGTTCTCAGCAGAGACAACGGTGATAACAGAAATAATAGTATTAGTAATAATAATAAAAATAAGATAAACAGCAATAATAATAATAAAACCATTAATAATAACAAAATAAAAAAATTAATAATTATAATTAAAAAGGTAAGAATTACCCTCTGCTGCATACTTAGCAGTAAGATAATTTTGCATTGAAACATCAGTAAGCAGATTCCCATAATTCAAATCACTATTGTAAATTAAATGTGCTGTTACGAAATCTAGACCTTTAGTAATGTTCTGTTCTCTTACAATCAAGTATCCAAGTTTCACAATAGCAACATTCTTTTTTCTTTGTTTCCTTCCCACAAGTGGATTATCTCTTTTACTCTCCCAGCTTTCTTTCATGAATAAACAAAGGTCCCCTTCAATTCCCTTTATGAGATCAGCAACTCTTTTACAACATCTGCAAAACCTCTGTCTTACTGCCTGCAAGCAATGCTTCAAACAAGCAACATTAAACATGACAGATTATTAACTGATCAGAAGCCAAACACATTATATATACTGACAACAATTATCATGTACTAACTGTACTTTTTTTGCTGCAGTCTGCCAATGAATATGCTTTTCTAGTTACCTAAATGCTGCCGTCCAATAAACAGATTTTTCTTAACTGTGTTTCATAAAACTAAGGGGCATATTATCAACGGCCAGCGATAATTATCGCTGGCCGTTCACAGCGTGAGAACAGTTATCGCCGGCTACCGCAGATAATTATCGCCATGCTAGCGCTGTATTAACAACGCATAGCGCAATGGCGATAATTATTCCTGCGATAGCTTGTTTTCCATGGAACATCGCTGGTTTTCCAGCGATGTTCCATGGAAAACGGCGATAACTCTTGCTGATACGACCCTGTGGTCGTATCAGCAGAATCCATCTCTCATGTAAAGTATGCTTAAGTCAGGAATTTAACAGACGTTAAATTCCTGAGTTAAAGCTGAGGTAGCGCGATTTCTTTTATCGCTGCACCTCCTTGTTAATATCGCGAAGCTGCCTTCGCGATATTAACTTGTGTTGTTTTCACAGCCACGCCTTCTTTGCATCTCATTAGCGATGCAAGGCGAGGCTGTGAAAAATCGGGCTCTACATCAAGGAAACACGCGCTAGCGTGTCCTTGATGATATTGCGATATAATTATCGCCGCTTTTCGCCCGAAAACGGACGCTAAAGCGGCGATAATTATATCGCCAGCCCTTGATAATATGCCCCGAAGAGAGATACACCTTATAATGTCATCGTGGAGTTCTCATGACAACAATAAACAAGTCTCCATTTGGTTCTGTGTTATTTGATGTTATACAGAACGCTGCATAGCGAAGACGAAGGAATATTTATTGGATGTATAAATAGTAAATAGTATTAATAGACAAGTCAATGGTGCGAGTTTTCCAGTACATAGGGTCAGATGTACGACTTATTTTTGCATGCGCAAATGGATTTTAGACCCGTTTGCGCATGCAAAAAACTTATGGCCCATGTACTAACCCTATTTTGCGAGTCACTAATTAAATTGCGACTCGCAAAATAGGGTTAGCGACTCGCTATTAGGAAGGGGCGTTCCAAGGGCGTACCTTCCTAATAGCGAGTCTGAACCCTATGTAAGAATGTTTTGCGACCGCAATTGCGGTCGCAAAACACTTGCAGTTTACCACCCTCTTCAAGAGGGTGGTAAACCATTCGCAAACGGGAAGGGGTTTCCAGGGTACCACTTCCCCTTTGTGAATGGGTGCGCAAACATTTTTTCAGAGCAGGCAGTGGTCCCAGGGACCACTACCTGCACCTAAAAAATGAAAAAAAAACATTTATTTTAATTTTTATTTTAAATGCATCCCATTTTCCTTTAGGGAAAACGGGCTGCATTTTTTAAAAAAAACTACTTTATTTAAAAGCAGTCCCAGACATGGAGGTCTGCTGACCTCAGCAGGCCACCATCCCTGGGAGTGCCTGCTATTCCCAATGGGGTTGCAAATTGCGACAGCCTCATTAATATGCATGAGGTATGCAGTTTGCGACCCCATTGGGAATCGCAAACAGTGTCTCAGACACTGTTGTACATTGGCAATTGCGACTCGCAAATTGCGACTCACAATTTGGCGCAATTTGTGAGTCGCAATTGCCAATGGTCGTACAACTGGCCTTCAGAGAGGTAAATGTTAATTTGGCCCTTCCATCATTTGAAGCTATAACCCATTAAAAGATTATAATTCAGGTAGAAGTATAGTCATTATTTATATTATTATTGTAGGTGGTAGTATAAGTCAATCAAACCAAATTGAATAATTTCTGTTTAGGAACTTAGTACACATAAATCTACAAAAAATATATTGCTTTTAAGGGAAAACAAAAATGGAAGTTGAATGAAGTAGAATTTAAAGTTCTCTAAGAATTGCATTCAAATCTACACTTGGTGAAACATACTCAAGTCCCCACATCCATTGGTGATGCTTCCTCTGCATAGTGCTGTGTGTCCTAGATCTTAGCAAAACACTTTCTCTCCATGCCATGCATTCTGCAGCACACGCAGAAATAGCAAAATGCCTCACAGGAGTGTTTTTCAGCAGGAAGGCACCTCTTTCTGCACCAAGCACTTCTGACTGCAACACAGGATCCCTTGCACCATGGCGCATTGGTGCCTGCATTGGCGCTAGGCTGCAATGAGTGTGTCAGCACAGGGAGAGAGCAGGAATGCAGCATATCTTAGTAAGTATGCTGCATTCCTGCTCACTCCGTGTCATGCAATGCAGCTCAGCAAGTGCTCTTGCTACGTTGCGTTGATCTGGGCCAGAGTGTCAAGCATTACAGAGCGGAGCCAGAAAAAGGCATATAAATGTATTTGGTAATGTCCATTTGATAGTTTTTAGCCATAAGTGTCAACTGAAGCAGTCACAAGCAGCAGCAGCAATGTTAGACAGAAGCCACAGCAGCAATGCCACAGCATCAACAGCTAGAGCAAAATGCCCACTAAGAGGAGGGGCAGAAGCTCCATGGGCAAGAGGAAAAGAAAGTGCAGCATCAGCTTCCACACCTTGGAACTGTTTGGAAGGTCGTCACGGGACTACTGAATGTGCTGTGATGCCTTACTAATAGCCAAATGTCTGTCATATAATTACCAAGTAACAATAACAATTGTGTAATTCGCTTAATTATGCGAAATTTCAATTAAATTACACAAAATTACCTGTAATGACAGGAAATACAAATCTGTCATCTTGCGCTATATTTTGGTCAAAATGTTTCCTTTCATCAATTTTTGGTGCAAGGACGCATATAAACAAAAGCACTGTAAACAACAGCTGCTTGCATTCTGTTGTTCTCATGAATTTGCGGTAAAAAAAAAATCATCTTTGTGTTCCCCCTATTGTCAGAAATAGGTACAACTAGCTGGGTATCATATGCATAAGATATGAGATTTAAGCCAAAAGGGCCACCACCATCAAAGGAGACACATAGATCTTAAAAAGTGTCAGACTGACGGAGGAGCCCTGTGGTCCAGACTGGAGAAAATTTCTAGATGCAAGATGTATGTTCTCTATTGGCAAGAATGATTTAATCCATTTCCAGGCTTTTCTTCTTATCCAGTATGTATGCCCAGAAGCCAGGCTAATAGGGCAAGTTAGGCAACCGTGTTGCATACTGCAGACAAGTCTATTTCCAGAAGCTGTGCTAATAAGACAAAGTGGGCAACTGTTTTGCATGCTGCTGAAAAATCTAAAAGGAAAGGACAAGTGCAGCAGATCCTCCTTGGTCCAAGATCATGCTAAGGTGTCAGATACTGCTAATAGTGCCAACTCTGTCTATGATCCAGTTTAAACCCACACTGTGAAGGGTTGAGTACAGAATTAAATTCAATGACCTGGGACAGCTGAGAGTTTACCACTTTTTCAATGACTTCAGAAGGTAACGGACACTAAGAGATTGGTCTAAAGTTAGGCAGTTTTTAGAGTGCTGTAGAAGGCTTCTTAAGCAGTGGTGTTATAATTGCTCTCTTCCAAGCTGAAGGAAATTCAGACACTGTGGAAGATTGGTTGAAAGCATAAGTAAACACAGGACATACACCATCTACGGTTAGTATAAGTATGTGAGGGGGACATGGATGGGTAGGAGATCCTGACTTCATGGCAGGAGTAATTTAGAAACCTGAGATTCAGTCTGTAGGTCCTGTTCTAAATGTTTTAATCCTGAAGTTGGTGTGACGCCTTTTCAGCTCAAAGTATCTAGCCTAGTATGAGATGGATTCTGAACACTCCTTTGAGAAATTCGGATGTTGGTTGACTGTGGTGTGAGCCCTGTTCTAAAAGCAACCACAATCCTTGTACGAGTGAAGCAAAAGTCAACCCTAAATCAACCTGTGCTCAACCCTCTGGTAGCTAGACACAGAGCAGATCGGCTTAATTCAAAGCCAATGTGCAAAGTATTTGTGCAACACTTCAAACATTAATAAAGTGAAACATACCATATAAAAAGGATCCCACACCAATTTAGAAAAGTAGAACAATTTTTTTATAAATTAAACAAAAACAAAACAACAAAAATCCACCCAAAGTTCCAACTGTAGTTATCTGGTCGTGCCGGACGAGTACAAAGTCACAAGTTCATGCCACCAGCGAGGAAGTAGGGCCAGCTACAGGGACCCTTGTAGGTCTGCTGAACATGGTACCTTAATCCTGGTGCGTAGTCAGCAGGGCATTGCTTTGCGAGACTTTGCATTGTACTGCGTCGGTTCCAATGAAGCTGTGTGGGGAGGCTTTGCATTGCTTCATGCTGGGTCTCATAGGAACCAAAGTTGAGCTTGGTAGAAGCAACTTCAGGCCCACTTCCAAGGGACCAGGACTAGGGTGGCACCATTTGGGAGGGCATGACTCACAGAAGGCAGAGTCCAGGTGCTGGGTTCAAGTTTGTTGGAAGCCTGTTATGTCCCTGAGGCTTCTGATCAGGAGGCCAGCCAACTAGCCCCTGGAATCACTCTGGGATCCTGGGCTCAGTGTTGCATGTCCAGTCCTTCTTATCCAGGCAAGAGAGCAACAGGCAGAAGGTCAGCACAGCATGGCCCATGTCCTTCTGAGTAGCAGTCCTTCAGAGCAGCATTCCACCAGAGTGACATTCCCTTCAGCAGCACTGCAGTCCTTCTTCCTGGCAGAGTATCCACAGGTCCAGAAGTGTACTCAAGAGTTGGTGTCTGAGGTCCAATATTTATACTTGGTGCCCTTTCTTTGGAAGGGGGAAATGCTTCTAGAATTCCCTTTGAAGTTCCCAGGCACCCTGCCTTCCCTGTCTTTGCTCCAGACTAGCTACAGGGGGTATGCAGCCCTTTGCGTGGAGGAAGGACACAGTCTATTTAAGTGTAAGTGAAGCAGTTTCCAGTTCCTCCCCCCCATCCTGCCAGCGATGGCACATCCAGGCATGCCTAAACTCTTTTTTGTTTGTGACTAGGAGGAATACAGAAAGCCCAACTGCCAAATACACCCAGTCATGTGACCCAGAGACAGGCACTGGTCTGTTGTGCTTTATGTTGTGTCATTTGTAAGCATTTGTTTGTTCTTGATGTTTTTGTGAAATGCCTAAAATTTCATTATTATTGTTGTGTTGAATTGTATCACGCAGTATTTTCTCTAAGACATGAATTAAATGTCTATCGTGTTTGTACTTAAAATAAATGAAATAAGAAAAGGTGGAATAAAAGCACCATAACCACTTTAGACTTCAAGGTGGTTATTTAGGAATGTATTAATTATCAATGCACGTCCAAACTACTTCCTCTTTTCTAGTAATATTGTGGCCTAGTTTGGACGTAGGTATAGGCCCAACCCCTTGTTGCACAAATAGCTTTCTAAAAGCAGCATTTTCAAAAGTATAGTTTAAAATCCAACTTCACCATAACTTAGGATTTTTCATTACAACTCCAAAGCTACCAAACATGAACTGGTTACCTGCTTCCATTTGGAAATTATGGCTTACTAAATGTAAAAAGGTAACTCCAATGTTATCCTATGGAAGAGGAAGGCCTTGCAGTAGTGAAAAATGAATTTAAGAGTCTTTCACTACCAGGACATGTAAAACATGAGAGTTCATGTCCTACTTTTTAAATACATTGCACCCTACCCTCTGGGCTGTCCAGGACCTATTCTAGGGGTGAATTAATTGTATTAAAAGGGAAGGTTTGGGCCTGTCAAAAGGTTTGTTTTTCCAGGTTAACATGGCAGTTTAATCAGGAGGAGGGTGGGCGCACACTGCCTTACATCCCAGCACTCAGTTTGCCCCGATGCATCATAGTAAATGCAGTGCATGATAACACTTACTTCGGTGACAGGCTTTAGTTTTTTACCCCTGTTGGTGCAGCCAGTGCTGTGTATCTCTTGACATGTGTTTCAGGATAGTTGTCCTTCTTCAGTAGAGAGCAACACATTCTTTTTGGGGGTGCTGGTAAAGCTGCCCAAAGTCTTCTCAGGTCTCTGTACCACTCGCTGGGCGCAGGAGCATCAACCAGAGCTCAACAGCTCATTAGCTCAAGGAAGCCTTTTCGAACAGGAGGAGGGTGGGCACACACTGCCCCACATCCCAGCACTCAGTTTGCCTCGATGCATCATAGTAAATGCAGTGCATGATAACACTTACTTCGGTGACTTACTTGTATTAAAAGGGAAGGTTTGGGCCTGTAAAAAGATTTGTTTTTCCAGGTTAACATGGCAGTTTAAAACTGCACATACAGTCTGCAATGGCAGACCTGAGACATGTTTAAAGTGCTACTTAAGTGGGTGGCACAATCAGTGCTGCGGGCCCACTAGTAGCATTTAATTCACAGGCCCTGGACACAGGTAGTTCCACTCTACTATGGACTTACTTTTTTTTTTTTTACTGTCAAAAAGGGAAGCACCAATACATTCTTCGTGGTTACATAATATGTCATATCATTTCATGGCCGGTAGCACTACTAATAACACATTCTAAATCATAACAGATCTTAGCAAGCAATAAATTAGAAAGCAAATATGTCCTTTCAGCATATAAAGGGCCGCCGCCCAGTCTATATCGTGTCATTTTCAAATTAAAAGCAATGAGAAAAGACATACAATATACGTCCCAGCTCCTTTCCAATTCAGACAAAATACCCCTCATCACTCTTATATTCTAGTAATTTTCGATACTACCCCATATAGAGTCAAATTTTTTCAAGGATCGAGTTCCCCTCACTCGAGCGAAGGCCTTCTCCCTTTCCCCTGTTTCTCTCACAATTGCCCACCATTCCATTACAGAGGGAGGTTTAGGTGATATCCAGGCCCTGGCTATAGCGAGTCGAGCTGCCACCAACATGATTGAAATTATGCGTCTATGTCTCATAATATAGTCCCTAATCTGAAAGTATTTAAAAAACATCTGGCGCGGTATGTCAAATGTATGTTGCAGACTTTCGAATGACCGAAATCCATTATTGTCAAACAGATGACCCAATCGATCTATACCGTAGCTTATCCATCGCATACCCGCCCGATCATGGAACACCTCCGGCAACATTGGGTTACCCCATAAGGGGAAATTATGATGGAAGAGAGAGATAGAGCACTTGGCTATGATCCCCTGCCATATATATACGCAGTCCCTGATGGTCTTAACCCAAACCCATTTAAAGTAATTAGGGTAATTAATTCTATATTAAAAGCAATTGGTGCCAAAAATCTTGTCTTGATTCAGAAGGCTACGAAGCCACCCCACAAAAGCAGCCCAATAGTACCTTTTAAAATCCGGGAGCTCCAGCCCCCCTTGATTGAATGGAAGTTTCATTAAACCGATAGCCTGTCGCGCCTTTTTATAACCCCAGATAAAGCTACTCAGCACGCCATCCAGTTTCCTAAAAAAGGCATTGGGAATACGCAGAGGGATTGACCGAAATAAATAAAAAAAAATTGGGAGCACCTTCATTTTTATCACATTACATCTCCCCAATATACTGATAGGTAGTTTATGCCAGTTTCTTAATTGCTTAGTTACCGCTACCAGCAATGGGTCATAGTTTAGAGCAGGAATGAGCTCAATCTTCGGGGAAATAGGCACCCCTAAATAGGTAGCTGTCCCACAAGCTCCTTAAATAGGTTGTTCTGGCTGAAAATTAAGTAGCACTTGCGTCTTTTCCATATTCAATTTATAACCTGAAATGTGGTCAAATTTGTTTGCTTCAGCTTCTATAGAGCCCATTGCAGAAGCAGGGTCAGAGGAAAAAACGGCTAAGTCATCCGCATAAGTGGTAACTGTAAGCTGGTTCTCCTCCGTGACTAGGGGAGAGATCTGGGCGTTATTCTGCAGCGCCCTAATAAATGCCTCTATGTATAGCGCAAAAAGGAGATGGGAAAGAGGACATCCTTGTTGCGTACCACACCGGATTGCAAAAGGAGATGTCTGTAGACCAGCATAATATAGTGTGGCTTGGGGCTTACTGTACAAGGCCTGTACCCATTTACTGTATCTCCCTCTAAGTCCAAATAATGCAAGTATTGCCCACAGGTAGTCCCAAGCCACCCGGTCGAAGGATTTTTCGGCATCTAACAGAGCCATGCCCAGCCTCTGTCCTGATTTCCTTGCTAAATCAAAAGCTTCCACTGCGGTGTTGATATGCGCCGTAGTATCTCTGCCCTGTATGAAGCCATGCTGCTGGCTAGAAACTAAGCCGGGCATCATAGGAGCCAGTTGGGTGGCTAAGATTTTAGCAAAAATCTTTGCATCTACATTTATAAGGGATAGCGGTCGATAAGAGCTACGCTCCTCAGGCGGCTTACCCTTTTAAAAAAAAAAACTATATTCATCATATTCCATGACTCCGGAGCCTGACCCTCTAATCCAATAACTTAAATAACCGCCCCCAGGAGAGGAACCAAAACAATTTTAAAAGCCTTGTAAAACTCCACTGGAATTGAGTCCTTCCCAGCTGCTTTCTCCGATGGTAACCCAGATATTACCCCCCGATTTCTTCATGCGTATTCTCCTGTTCCAGCAAGGCAGCATCTTCCTCACACACAGAAGGCAACTTGCTCCCACCTAGATATTCCTGAAGTTCTTCCTCCTTAGCCCCTACCTTTTGTGTGTAGAGCTTCCGGTAAAAAACAGAGAATTGTCCAGCTATTGCTTTTTGGTGTGTTTATAGCGTGCCGTTCTCCCCCTTAATAGCCTTTATCAGCGTTTTAGCGCGATTATTCACTAACTGATTGGAGAGTACCTTCCCAATTCGGTCCCCATATTCATATTGTAATGATCTATGCTTATTATAGCGTGCCGCAACTTTTTTCCCTAAAAGACCTGCTTATAACCAGTCGCTCTTCTATTAACGCGTAATACAGCAACCCCTCATCTAGGGTGCCCTGCCGAATTGCATCTGTGTGCTGAAGTTCCCTTGCTAGCAATTTTTGAAGCGCAGCTCTAACAACAGTATTCCGCTCCCTGTTATGCTGCCATATGTACTGCTGAGTAACCCCCTAATGTATGCCTTCATTGTGTCCCACACGACACAGGGGAAGCTGTCCCCATATTATCCTCAAGAAAGTCGGCTAGTTTTTGATGGGTAAAGAGTAAATACTCACTATCAGAGAGTAAGTATCACGGACATGAAAATGGCCGCTGTGTTTTAGTCTCGGTCTTGACCTGGAAGGACAGTAATATGGGATTATGATCAGAGATGATCCTAGGTCATACTTCCCTCCGTGCTGATGAGGATAATATTTTATCCGAGACCCAAGCCAGTCTATTCTCGAGCACTGCCTATGTGGGGCAGAGTAGTAAGTATACCCCGGAGCATCTGCATGAAGTGACCTCCATGCATCTTTTAGGGAATGCAGCCTCCCCAGTTCCAGAATCGAAGCTCTCACCTTCCCCATTCTAGAAGTGGCTGTTCGGTTAGTAGAATCAATGGCATAATTCACCACACGCACTCCCCCTGCCAGTCTAATAGCTCTAAGCTGATTGTGTCAAAAACCGCAGGGTCATCGACATTGGGCCCATAAATTGAACAAAACACATATTTCAGCCCCTTGATCTCTAACTGCGCCAACGCCCATCTCCCTCGCTGTTCAGCCAACGTTCTAAGGACTCTATGCTCCAGTGATTTGCAAACCATTATAGCAGCTCCCCTAATAGGAGCCCTCTGAGAGGTACAAATAATTGTTTGGTACCCCAGATGTTTAAGCAAGCCCCTATCTTTATAGGCTAAGTGGGTCTCTGTAAGAAGCACGATATGGGGCCTGTAGGCTTTCAACTCCTCCCGAACTAACTGGCGCTTAACACTATTATTTAGGCCTGACACATTCCAGGCCATGCACCTTATCAAAACCATAATAATGAATAATCCCTGCTCCTACCATTTCCAGATGCCTTATCTGTAATCCCTCTATCTATCTTCAAATCATCTTTGTGTTTCCTAACCTTGCTACCTCCCCGCTCCTTACCTCCCCATGTACTCCCTTTATGACATTTTCCCCTTTGCACCAGCCTCACCCCCCCTCAACCATCCTCATACCTCCCTCCCCTCCCTCCCATTCCCCCGTACCATGAAAAAGGAATCCTCCTTATAGGCTGCCGTTGGATTGGCAGCTAGCTCACAGTGCATCCCGGGCTACCCATCGTCCCCCCCACCCAAAGTGCCCAAAAGTCAAGAGAGAAAAAACACTCCATATCAAAATCCCAGTGAAGAGAACAAAACAAGAAGCAAATAACCTCTCCAAGTATCAATGACATCCTGCTACAGGAAAGATGGAGGAAAAAGAAAGAGCATACTACTAAGTACTTTTATCTTAAGTTTCTATGCCTTTTTGTTGGCCTCTTCCATCTGCCATTGGTTTAAGGCTTTCTTGGTCCGTCAGAAAGAATTGCGAATGTTCGTTTTTTATAACCTTTAGTTGGGCTCGCTCTTGTAAGAACACCTGAGCGCCTTCCGCCTTTAATGGGTCAATAATTTGCCTCAATTTCCATCGTCTGTCCATGGTAGCTCTGCACAAATCTGATCTGACAAAGATAGAAAATGTGTCGACCACAACGGGAGTAGTGGGGCGAGCTTTTATGGATATTGCCTGTCTTAATAAAAAATTACCAAAACAGATCAGAAGAAGTCTAGGATAGTAAGAGTTTGGCTTATGCGAGATCATAAGCACGCGGATCAGACCCCTCCTTGCCTTCTGGGACCCCAAACAACCTTAAGTTTTTCCGGCGCTGCCGGTTTTCGAGATCCTCTATCTTTGTTTGCATAGCTAATATCTGCTCGTCATGACTGTGTACCATTCTAGTTGTTATCTGTATTCGCTATCCGTTGTTGCAGCTCCTCAATATCTCTTGTTAATGCCCCCACCTTGCTTGTAACCTCAGTTAGAGATTGTTGGATGCTGATGTTATCAGCCCTAGCCTGTGCATAATGTTCTTGTGCCTCCATCCTCTGCTCCTGCAGTCCCTGCAAAATAAAAGAAAGTGATGGCTCCTTGCTGCCAAGAGTATCCTTTGGTAGTGTGTCCTCACCAGGGGCCCCCAGGCCTCCTCACTGGTAAGATTAAGATTCCCTAGGGGCTCCGTGCGTCGGGGGGTTTGTACCTGGGCAGCAGCCAGAGCAGAAGCTTCAAGCCGGGGACCCAGGGGTGAGCCAGATACCTCTCTCGAAACACCAGCTAGAGTCTTAAAATTCAAGCCTGATCCCAAGCCCGAACCTGATAGCTGTGAGATTAGGGATTTTACTTCTCCCTTTGATTGAACCCATTTTCACATGGGGCTGCCATCTGAGGTAGTCTTTGTACAGAGGAAGTACGGATGCCAAAGCTATTATATTGAATACTGCCATGCTGTGGCTCTGCGCCTTCCTTCCAGAGATTGCGCGTCTTGGGTTTACCCTTCTTTTTTCCTGAAGGTAAGCTCGAGCCCGATCCTGTGCATTCCTTTGATTTAACCGAGCCCAGCAAGGGAGAAGTATCAGAGCCTGCCCCCAAGGCAGGTAGTGAGCAGCGATTGCCCTCTTGAGTCTCACTCATCGTAGCCCCTTCATGCCTTCCTGCTTTAACCAGTGGCAGTTTCTGGGCTATTTCCTGTGTTAGCAAGTCGAGGCCCATAGTAGTCTGGTCCCCCTCTGCTTTACTTCTCCCTTGGATACTCTGGGCAGTTGTCAGGGCCTCCCTACTGTCGTCTGGGTCGCCTGGATCGGGACCCTCTTTCCTTATTAGCCCTGACATGAATATCTGCTCCTCTGTAAAAAGTCTGGCCTCAGCTTGGGGCTCATTATCATTCCTATTGCTGCCACATTTCTCTGCAATCATATTTCTATCCACTGCCAATGAGACTCTTAGAGACATTGTATCCCCATTCCCAATATCCTTGTCCGTACCGCCAACAGCCCCTTTTAGCTCTTGCTCTGAGCCCTCCAATATTCCATGTCCAATTGGAGACTCCCCTTGACTCCCCGCCGAGCGTGTGCGTTCTGCCTGGATCGCCCCTATTAATGTATTAATAATTTTAACACCAGCCGTCGACTCTGTAACATTGCTGGCAGTGAACAGGTCTACAGCCTTTCCAGACTGTAGCAGCTTCATTACGGGCTTACCAACACGCGAGGACCCTCCTTTTGCTGTGGTCCCTCGCAGCGCTCCTAATCTAGTCTCCTCTGCTCCTGCCATCGATGCCATTGGTGCCGCTCCTCCTGCTGCAGCTGAGATTCTCGCTGCTCGGCTTCCCTTCCCAGCAGTTTTCGGAGGAGCCATCTCTTTGCTGCAGGAGAAAGCCGGTCCGCCAGCCAGACCAAACCAATAGAATCTTGACGGGTGGGAGCCAGCCGCCCAGAGAGCAAGTTGTATCGAGAGCCAGAGCTGTCTGGGGATCCCCGTTGCTGGGACAAGCATGTAAGCTTGAGACCGCAAGTTAGTCTTTTTCAGCTTCAGCCCGATCTATTTTTCTCCTTCCCCCACAATGCTTGCTTCATTCTCCTCTCAACTCCCTCTCTTGCCGTTATGCCGTTCTCATCCTGCCTGCATGGAGAGAGGATGGGAGCCGCTCCGGAGCCTGTGAGCGTAGACGGCGTCAATCCGCCATCTTCCTTCCCCCTCGGACCAGATCTCACCCTACTATGGACTTACAAGTAATTTAAATATGTCAATTAGGTATAAGCCAATTCTTCCATGTGTTAAGGAGAAAGCACAAGTACTTTAGCACTGGTTAGCAGTGGTAAAGTGCACAGAGCCCCAAGGCCCAGCAAAACAAATACAGCAAAAATAGGAGGATGAAGGCTCAAAGTTTAGGGATGGTCCTGCAAAAAGGGCCAAGTCCAACAGTTCCAATAAATAGTTTCAATCTGGTTCTTAAAAAAGATTGCAAGCTGATCATATACCTTCTGAGAGCAAGAAATAGAGAAATTGCAAACTTCAGGATTTTTTTTTAGCTGGTTCACAATGGAGAAGAGCTCACGGCCTGGGATTATAGAGTGAACAATAGAGGATGAGTATAATTAGATGTGGCATTTTTGATCCATCCAGAAGTATCTGAAAACTTTAGGCACCTTTAGAATATTCTGTTCAACAAGAAAGAAATGATCATTCCACTCCAACGTGCTATGGTCTTTGACCAAAGACATTCCACAGCCAGAAGGTTCTTCTGAGAAACTGTCCTAAGAATCAAGGAATCCAGACTACAACATAAATGGTGCCCATTCAAGCCAATATTGACTAGACTACAATATTCCCAAAGATCCATTGTGTTGTAGTATCTTCACCACTGAGGAGGTTCTGCATCAGGTTTGTGTAGAAATAGGTTTATTCTAAGGCTGGGCGTAGTTCGCGAAGTAGTGCTTCGCGAAGCTACGCAAAGTGCAGTTCGCACTACGCGAGCTTCGCGTAGCACTACGCGAACTGCGTAGTGCACTGTTCGCAATGATTGCACAGTGCCGGATGCTTGTCCGCACTGTGCAATCACTGAAAACGGCAACTTGCACAGTGCGAGCTGTCTTTACTGCCGCTCGAGTAGATTTTTACTCGAGCGGCAGCTTTCTCAACGCGGACTGGTAGTTTCTCATCGCGAGCGGTCGCGAGCATACGCGACCACTCGCAATGAGAAACCTGACCTCCCCGCGTTGAGAATCTCGCCGGGAGGTTTATTTTCCACGCTCGCGATCGGCAACTTGATGTTGCTGATCGCGAACGAGGAAAAGTCTCGCCGGGATGTCATTTTGCTTGCTCGCGGTCGCCAACTTGACGTTGAGGACCGCGAGCAAGCAAAATGACCACGACACTACGCTACGCTACGCTACGCGTGTTTGCACTGTGCTACGTGCAATTCGCGTTGTGCGAAGTAGCGCAAACTTCGCAAACTACGCGAGCGTAGCGTAGCACTTCGCCCAGGGTTAGTTTATTCAAGACAACTCCCCAGTGCTGCTATTCAGATAATGGCCCTCATTTATGCTCATATAAAATGGAAAGCTGTATGGAAGACCGCAACAGTGTGCAGAGGAAAACAGCAGTTTACATTCCCAAGGCAAACGGTTTACTGGAGAGAGTTCTACAAAGGATATAACACATAGACCTAATAGAACGAAGACATATCCGGGAAGATATAATACCAGTTTGTATATCAGGTGACTATCGTTAAATCTCCTTCTCTCATCTACAGTAGGGTTTGCTGACAAGTGATCCATCTGACAGGTAGCCCAATCATGCTTTCTCAGTCAATGGTACTCCCCCACCAGACTTTTTAGAAAGAGGAAGATGCATAAATCAACTTAGGATCAACAAAGGCAAGAACTCCAACCTCAAATGAATCCATCATCTGAGGGTGTCTTTCCCAAACTTTCCCAAACTGATAGCTTGTAGGGTTGACTCTAATATGTTACAATAGAAAGGGTTGTTCCAGTGTATTAGACAAAGAATCCAATAATCTTGGCAGGTGGAGGGTTTTGTTCAGGGTCTCTAGAAATGGCTGGCAACCCCTAATCAACCCCTAATCCACCATTGGATGTGGAATAACCCAGCCTCAGCAATGGAGAGATTTCCTGGTGTCCAGCAGCTGCATTGGCAGAAGGACGATCTGCTGAGGAGTACACTCTCTCGGGAGACTCTGCTCTCCGTTGCCGACAACTTACTCCATGGCACTTGCCACTTTGGGCGGTTTAATTCCCCGATGTTCCTCCTTCCTGGCTAATTCGTAGAGGCATTCCTTTTGCCTTTTGCTCAATTTGGCTCCTGGCCCCTTCATTCGTTCCCTACCAACCTTGGATTCCTTCTGGGTAAGATTAATGTACGTCCTACTCGGACTCGCCCCAACTTAACCTCGATTCCTTTCTGGACGCTTTTCCAATACGTCACCAGCAATCTCAAGTGATATGTGTAATCATGTCCTGATGATGACCTGAAACCAGACAGGGCGAAATGCCCTTGACTCGTATTTACAGCATCCTTGGCCCCTAACATGTTCCAAACTAATTGTAGTATCATTATTCATGTTATGTACTAATTTTAATTACACCTTCTTCACTGTCAATTTACCATGTGCCTTACTTGAGCCGTTTACTTCTTCACGAGCACTATGTGTGCACTTGTTTGATTACACCTGCATTAAGGATACATTGCTGTCTGAAAATGAATGTTTTTCCTGCTATATGACCAATACAGACCGAAATAATCATTCATAGTGTTGTTTTCCTTCTTTTGATCCTTTTTTCGTAATTCTCCTATGCGTGAATAAATGTCTACAAAATATTACCCATTGAGACATTGGGGCCGATTCCGATCTCGGTCGGAGGCGCACCCAATACCATTCGGTCGGGAAAAAAGCCATGCGAATGCCTGTTTCCTGACCGATCCGTACAGCAGACCGAACGAGTAAGTACGATGCGCACAACAGCACAGAATCCGGCCGAGTCGTACTCACCCAATCCAGGTCCTGTTCTCCGACCGAGGCGAATCCGGAAACGCTGAATCGAGTCGCACGGAAGGGAAAATGCAGCTCTGTCCGGCCGAACAAGTACGATGCGCTTTCCGTACGCGCCGAACCCGTCGCCACGCACGGCACGTCAAAGCATCCGGGAGAGGCGCACATAAGCTCCGATTCGCGCCACAACACGATCCACGGCTACGAGGCGAACACGCCAGCGACGAGGACGACGCGGGCGACGAGGACGACGCGAAGCAACGAGAAGGACGAACGACACGAACCAACCATGAATCCCTTCGTCCCGATCATACCAATATTCTACATTTACTACCGGAACAGGCACGGACGCGTACGGCGCAGAAGGTAAGTCAGACACCAACCACAAAACACACACAACACGTACACGACACATCACACACACACAGAGGGATGCAGAATTTACTTACACCAGCAACAGCAGCACCATAGGGGCGGGATGCCCATCACCAATGCCACATATGCACACAGGGGCCTGAATGCGCACCACCACCCCTACCCAGGGGGCCGGATGCCAACCACCACTACCACCCTTAGCCAGGGGGTGCCAGATGCCCACCACCACTACCACCCTTACCCAGGGGGCTGGATGCCTACCACTACTACCACCCTTAGCCAGGGGGTGCCAGATGCCTACCACTACTACCACCCTAAGCCAGGGGGCTGGATGCCAACCACCACTACCACCCTTAGCCATGGGGGTGCCAGATGCCTACCACTACTACCACCCTTAGCCAGGGGGCTGGATGCCTACCACTACTACCACCCTCACCCAGGGGGCTGGATGCCTACCACTACTACCACCCTTAGCCAGGGGGTGCCAGATGCCCACCACCACTACCACCCTTACCCTGGGGGCTGGATGCCTACCACTACTACCACCCTTAGCCAGGGGGTGCCAGATGCCTACCACTACTACCACCCTAAGCCAGGGGGTGCCAGATGCCCACCACCACTACCACCCTTAGCCATGGGGTGCCAGATGCCTACCACTACTACCACCCTTAGCCAGGGGGGCTGGATGCCTACCACTACTACCACCCTTAGCCAGGGGTGCCAGATGCCTACCACTACTACCACCCTGAGCCAGGGGGCTGGATGCCAACCACCACTACCACCCTTAGCCAGGGGGTGCCAGATGCCCACCACCACTACCACCCTTAGCCATGGGGGTGCCAGATGCCAACCACTACTACCACCCTTAGCCAGGGGGGGCTGGATGCCTACCACTACTACCACCCTCACCCAGGGGGGGCTGTATGCCTACCACTACTACCACCCTTAGCCAGAGGGGGCTGGATGCCTACCACTACTACCACCCTCACCCACGGGGGGCTGGATGCCTACCACTACTACCACCCTTAGCCAGGGGGTGCCAGATGCCCACCACCACTACCACCCCTGACCCAGGGGGCTGGATGCCTACCACTACTACCACCCTTAGCCAGGGGGTGCCAGATGCCTACCACTACTACCACCCTAACCCAGGGGGCTGGATGCCCACCACCACTACCACCCTTAGCCATGGGGGTGCCAGATGCCTACCACTACTACCACCCTTAGCCAGGGGGCTGGATGCCTACCACTACTACCACCCTTACCCAGGGGGGCTGGATGCCTACCACTACTACCACCCTTAGCCAGGGGTGCCAGATGCCCACCACCACTACCACCCTTACCCAGGGGGCTGGATGCCTACCACTACTACCACCCTTAGCCAGGGGGTGCCAGATGCCTACCACTACTACCATCCTAAGCCAGGGGGCTGGATGCCAACCACCACTACCACCCTTAGCCAGGGGGTGCCAGATGCCCACCACCACTACCACCCTTAGCCATGGGGGTGCCAGATGCCTACCACTACTACCACCCTTAGCCAGGGGGGCTGGATGCCTACCACTACTACCACCCTCACCCAGGGGGCTGGATGCCTACCACTACTACCACCCTTACCCAGGGGGGCTGGATGCCTACCACTACTACCACCCTCACCCAGGGGGCTGGATGCCTACCACTACTACCACCCTCACCCAGGGGGGCTGGATGCCTACCACTACTACCACCCTTACCCAGGGGCTGGATGCCTACCACTACTACCACCCTTAGCCAGGGGGCTGGATGCCTACCACTACTACCACCCTCACCCAGGGGGCTGGATGCCTACCACTACTACCACCCTCACCCAGGGGGCTGGATGCCTACCACTACTACCACCCTTACCCAGGGGGGCTGGATGCCTACCACTACTACCACCCTTAGCCAGGGGGCTGGATGCCTACCACTACTACCACCCTTACCCAGGGGGCTGGATGCCTGTCACTACTACCACCTCTAGCCATGGGGGCTGGATGCCTACCACCAACACCACCCCCACTCATAGGATGGACAATGCATGACACAACCAGCACACCACAACCTAGGGAATGCAAGAAAAGACATCCCCCAACACCATGACAAGCGTGTGTAGACTGTGTCAAATGCCTACAACACTGAACATGACTTTGAACATACAATGTGACCCCCTAGCACATGTGCCACACATATATGTGTGTATGGCCCCCACAATGCAAGCAGGCCATGACCATTGTGGCAATGGGGTCCAAACCCCCATCATCACAGTGACCAAAAGGTAAGTGTGGGGTCCATAGCTGAAGCACATTTTGAACAGTGTGGCAATGGGGTCCAAACCCCCATCATCACAGTGACCAAAATGTAAGTGTGGGGTCCATAGCTGAAGCACATTTTGAACATTGTGGCAATGGGGTCTAACGCCCCATCACCACAGTGACCAAAAGGTAAGTGTGGGGTCCATAGCTGAAGCACATTTTGAACATTGTGGCAATGGGGTCCAAATCCCCATCATCACAGTGACCAAAATGTAAGTGTGGGGTCCATAGCTGAAGCAGATTTTGAACAGTGTGGCAATGGGGTCCAAACCCCCATCATCACAGTGACCAAAATGTAAGTGTGGGGTCCATAGCTGAAGCACATTTTGAACATTGTGGCAATGGGGTCTAACGCCCCATCACCACAGTGACCAAAAGGTAAGTGTGGGGTCCATAGCTGAAGCACATTTTGAACATTGTGGCAATGGGGTCCAAACCCCCATCATCACAGTGACCAAAATGTAAGTGTGGGGTCCATAGCTGAAGCACATTTTGAACATTGTGGCAATGGGGTCTAACGCCCCATCACCACAGTGACCAAAAGGTAAGTGTGGGGTCCATAGCTGAAGCACATTTTGAACATTGTGGCAATGGGGTCTAACGCCCCATCACCACAGTGACCAAAAGGTAAGTGTGGGGTCCATAGCTGAAGCACATTTTGAACATTGTGGCAATGGGGTCTAACGCCCCATCACCACAGTGACCAAAAGGTAAGTGTGGGGTCCATAGCTGAAGCACATTTTGAACATTGTGGCAATGGGGTCCAAACCCCCATCATCACAGTGACCAAAAGGTAAGTGTTGACAAAGAAAGAGCTGCAACTGCCAAACTGCATGGATGATTCCTGGTCACAGAACATAAAACACATCAGTGGCAAAGTAGTGCATGTGTCCCATTGCAACATAAATTGGGGGAGCCAAATACTGCAGTGCAAATAAGACATACCTTTGGCCATGTGCAGACAAACAACACCCATGGGGGCTGACACTGTCAACATTCATCAATGACACAATGACAGAAGTGACCATCAGAATGCAGACCCACATATTTGCACCAATGGGCACACAAATGCAGATACCCTGTGGAGACTGTAGATGTGAGGTGAACAGATACCATACCATGGCAGCAATGGGACACACAAACCATGATCATTGTGCTGACCGATGACCTAGGAGTCCCAGGGACAGCAGGGGAAAGCCACCAAACTACCTACAGCCAATGGCACACCCAAGATATGCCAATGCAGTGGTGCAGATGCACAAACACAAACAGGCAGACCCACACTGCACATCATACACAACAGGTGAGGGGGTGCCAGTGTCCCCAGGCAACCACACAACACATGAGGAGACATGAATACCAATCATACAGATGTGCATACAGTGCCACACAAAGGTAACTCATGGATCCAAATCCCCTATGTGGGCAAGCAGGCATTGTCAGATGAGAGGAGCACAAATCACACATGTCACACAGGCACGTAGGAACAGCAACTGACACAGCAAGACACAGACACACCACAGCACTACCCCCAGGGCCCCCACAATGTGGTGACCCTGGGCTGCATTACAATCCCACTGTGATGACAAAGCTAAATGTCGTTCACACTGTGAACCACAGTCATGTGTCCTGAGCAACAAACTACCATCACACCTACACAAGCACAAATCAATCAGCATGGCCAGTAAGCCAAGGCCAACATGGAGGCAGGGGCCTAGCCGGGCAACAACTCTCATCTGCACACACTCAACACCACACCCCTCGACCTCCAACAATGTGCAGCAGTGAAGCACACATGCACTGGTGACATTGCACATGCACCCATGACTATTCCAGGGTGGTGGGTGGGAACCAAGGTGCAGAAACACATCACACATGGCCACTCAACAAGACTCCTGAATGTCTGACACACTGCACACTACGCTGTACATGGACATGACGGCAATACCACACCAACCAATGGGATCCCAGCCACAGTCACACACCAATGAAGAAGCCAAGGTCACCCACAAAGAACACACATAGACAACAACCAACATTGCAGCCCGGACCCTGAGGAGTGCCAGCAGTCACACACACAACGTGTCACAATCACTGAAAGATAACACAAACTGGAAATCACATGACAGGGGCAAACAACAAGTGCCAAGGGGAAACCTGACTGTGACCCATCTGCGTCTGCACTCAAAATCAGCCCTGACAGCAAACACACCTATGGGTGACACCCTGATGACCAGTAATGTGCCATGCACCCACATCACAGAGAACCCAGGGAGAAGACTTTGGGGGAACATAGGTCAACTCAGCAAGCATCACAAACAGGTACAACACTAGGGATCACAGCATGCACAGCTAAACGGAAGTGAACACACAGACATGCACATACAACACACACCTTGGGCGCAGGCAATGTCACAGGAGTACACACTGCCATGAGGGGACTCCACTCCTGTGTGAGGAAAGCTGTGCCATATGTTGCCTCAGTAGGGCCCCATCATGTCAGCTGAGCACTTGGTCACACAATCAACAATTAGCACCAAATGAGGGCTCCCGTCACATCAGCCTGGTCATGGAAGTGCCAACGAAATCATCAGCACAGATCCAACACACTTGTATAGCAATGTTGCACCGACAACACAGATGAGTCCTTCCCCATTGATGCCCAAACCTGCATGTCCAGTGGAGATGGCCACACGGTCAGGGAAGTAGACGAATTGAACAATGGCAGGCACAACAGATATGCAGGGGTGGAAGCCACAGATGTGAAATAGCTAATCTAAGTAGGAAATCCCATTGCCAAATACTGAACACATGACACCCTCAGATGCTGCTATGGATGACATGGATACACCACAGGATAGGACACATTCCCCTGGACCACATGGGTTCCTGCACAGTAACACTTCATTATCATGAGATCAAATATCACCATCACTGCAGCAAGGGCATGGTTATCATCATCAACAACATGTACATCAGAAGCATAAGCACTAGAGAACAGAAAGTTGCTTTATTCAGCATATGTGTGTAATGAAAACAAAGTCCAGAAAAAACACAAAGGCCAATGGCCAGTCCATTGTCAAAGTCGAAACAGGGTGACAGTGGCAGATGTCACCCTATGCATGCCTGCACAAAACCAGGGACAATCCACTAGGAGGGGCAACCGGGGGGGCAGGCCAGGCACCGCAGGGACAGGATCAGGGCTCACCAGGAGGAAGCAGGGAAGGGGTGGTGGGTGCTGGAGAGCCACTGACAACTGCAGTGGAGGTGTCTGACATGGTGTGTGCCGGCACAACTGGGGGCATGACTCAGATGTTGTGGGTGTCGGCACGACTGCAGTGGACCCTGCAGATGGAGTGGACAGGTCCGCCACTGCAGTGCCCAAGTCAGACAGGGTGGTAGTGGACTCCACTGCAGTGCCTACCACCAGGGGAGGAGAATGGGGAACAGGCAAGGTGGGCTGGACAGAGGGGAGGACACCCTCACCACATCAGTGGCAGAGACAAGCGCAGCGGGGGTGTGGTGCCGGGAGAGCAAGTGGCAGGGGGAGAAGGCCGGATCCTCTTGGGGATGGTATATCTGTGGGTGGGGGAACCTGGGGCAGGGTGTGGTGGGGGCACCTGTGGAGTGGGGGCCTGAGGGATGGAGGAAGGAGACCTGGTGCCTGAGCTGCAGGGCGGCGGCGGGGTCTTGCTCTTACGACTCCGGGGGACTTGCGGGTGGGGGCCTCAGTCTGTCAGCGCCTGGGGGAGGGGTGTCCGGGGGCGAGGGGCACTCTGCTCCGTGTGGGTGGGCTTCCTCTTCCCCCTGAATGCTGTATCAGCTGGATCGGAGGGGAAGAGGCCGAGGTCACTGAGGAAGAGCCGCTGGGTCTTTGGGGTTGCAGGTGAGGCAAGGGAGGGTGCTTTGGAGGGAGAGGCAACTGAGGACTGCGCAGTGCTCGTGGATGCGTGTGTGTGTTCCAGGGCCCCATCCCCTGTGAGTCTGGTTTCAGTCCCCTGACTGTGCGTGCATGTGCGTTTTGTTTGTGGCGTGTGTGTCTGTGTGCTGGATGTGTGTGTGCTGGTGTGTGCCTGTGCCGGTGTGTGTGTGCTTGGGACAGGTAAGGTGCTGGGGAGTGTGGATGGAGCAGAGGCAGGAGGGGTGAGGGACTGTCTGAGGAGGGATACTGCTGCCGTCAGGGAGGAGTCCATGGACCTATTGCCCTCTGTAGGTCAGACATGCCCGATGAGATGCCCTCCATGAACGACACCAGCTGAGTCAACAGAGCGGTGTGCGCATGGAGGACACTCAGCATGGCTGTCTGCCCTACATGGAGCTGGCGAAGGAGGTACACAGACTCCTCACTCAGGGCAGCAGGGGACACAGGGGCAGGGGTGCGGTGCCTGGCCCAAAGGAGACACGCTCCCGAACATGGGAGCCTCCACGGACCTGGGGAATGGGAGCCGATGGGAGGGCGGTGGTGGTACTGGTGGTGGCGGGGACATCAACACTAGCTGGGGTGTGGTGGCTGCTGACACCCGCCTCCATAACGGAGTCATCCTCCGAGTTGCTCTGGTCCTCAGCTGAGGTGGATGGTGCTGAGGACTCCTCGGTGTGGCTCCCCTCACCCTCCGTGCCACTGGGTCCCTCCGACCACTCCTCGGCTGCTGACCCAGTCTGGCTCTCCGGCTCCTCCTGGTCCATGGAGCTGTCCCCTTCCGTGGCCGTGGATGTATCTGCAAACAATGGGGAAACAGACAGACATCAGTCACCTGCACCAAACGCACACACCACTGTGAGCACAGCACATTACAGAGCAAGCCCTGGCATCATTAGTTGTACACTGCTAAAAGTGCCCTAACTGAACAGGAGAAGCCAATTGTCAGTCTGATGCCAACCATGGCACTCACATCCCACATGGCCTTGCACCCATCTGTCTGGTGTCTGTTGGATAGCAACACCCCAGTGTGGACACATGCACCAACTACACAGTAGTTGGACAGTGCAGAGGACAAGGTGTAGCATGTGGACATGCACACATCACAACTCTTGCCACTGAGTCAGTACAGGTTTCCGGATGAAAGGGACGCCCAGAGTCAAATAGGAAATGCATGTGATGCATACCAGCGACAGACACCATGATGCACCCATGTCCTGATAGCCATCGCCACAATGGTGTGCATGTAGCACATGTCACTCCCCTGCAGGATCACCAATATGTAGACACATGCCATGGCGGAGGCATGACTGCTAAGTCATACATCACTGTCTCAGTGATGTATGACTTGGCAGCCAGACAACAACACTCTGCACTGTGTCACAATAGTAGGTCATGGGGAATGCAAGTCCTGGAGCTGCACAAGTGCACATGTACATCCCCACACAACACATCATCTTAACCCTCATCTGTCCAGGTCCTACCGATTGGACATATGGGAGACCTGTGACACTACCCTCTGAACCTGAGCCCCTCACAATCTGCTGTGAATGGGGAACAGCTGCCTGAACTTCACATTCGCATACCCCAGTCTGCACGGGCAGCTGATCAAACACATATGTGACACACAAGTATCGTCTCCTATGGTCACATCTCCAGTGGCATGCTGAGCCCCTACCGAGAAACACCCCAGCAGTCCTGGCAACAAATCCACAGCACACTGACACAGAGGCAGACACCTGAGGGTCAAATCACTGTGCACAATGTGTCAGCTGATACACAGGAGTGGGAGTACAGAGTGCATTGCATGGCCTGGAGTAGGCATGACTGTCCTGCCCCACATGAATGAGGGATGAGCCCTGGACAGTGGATAGCTGGCTATGTATGTGTGACACACGTAATCTGCACACTCCTGGGGCCCAAACATTGTTCCCACCCGCTGCATGGGTGTGTGCCACATACCCCAGGCACATGTGGTGGCTCAGCTCAGCAAGTGGACCGCATATCAAAGCAACACGCAGATTACATGTCCGAACACAGGCGTTGTGTGAACAATGGACCCACCCATGATGCCCACAACAGAGTTAGGGAAACAGATGCTGTCCCCCACCTTTAGTGAAGCAAACTGCAAGGACACAGTCCCAAGTGACACAATTCCCTGAATGTAAGGGCCACACCTGGGTATCAGATGAGGAGTGGGCAGTGCACAATAGAGGAACATGGCTCCTGGACAACATGACTGCTGTACTGTGGCAGTTGAACCAGGCCAGAGGAGGGCACATAACATGTAATACAGAGTTCACAGTGCAGTCTTTGACTCACCCCCTCCTTGCTGCTGTCTGGCCTTCAGCTGCCCATCCAGGTCTGGAAACACCACCGCCAGGATCTGGAGCATGTGGGGGTCAGGGTCCGTGTTCAGCCCCTCCTGCGAGGAGGCGACAGCTTCAGCTGGACCCGTGCAATCCTCCGGGTCCAGCCCCGAAGGTCCTGCCACCTCTTCTGGCAGTTGCGGATCCGGCGCTTGTAGACCCCCACGGACCGGACAGCCCGGACGATGTCCTTCCAGATCTCCTGCTTTCGATGTGCATTAACCTGTCAGGATGACAAAGTGAAAAGGCCATTACTACACATGCAACATATCCGTGCATGACACAGTTGTATATACATGTCTCAATCACAGGGGCACATGATGTACACAGGCAGTGCAAAGCTGCCCATGGACAGTTTGCCAGAAGTCACTACATGGTATCATTGCATGGGAAGTAAAACCTTGTTCAAATGCACTGTCACTGCACCATACCTGTCCAGTGCATGTCACTACACACTATGGGGGTGACAACTACTCAGTGAGCCTGCTAGCCAGTGGCGTGCAGACTTTCAGCCTTGCTAGTCAGACAAAATGCACATTCAGAAAGGCAGTGCACAGAACACTCACCTGCTCCCCTGGTGTCCCATACAGCTTGCTGTACTGTGGAAGTAGGCTGTCCAGCAGGGCCTGGTTCTCCTCAAGGCTGAAGGCTGGGGCTCTCTCCACAGTATGTGCCATTGCAGGGTCCAGAGGGGCAGAGACAGCAGCAGTGCAGTGGCAGATGTCGTCCTGGAGCATGTAGTGCAGGCAAGTGAGCTCTCAGGGGAACAGCCAGCAATATATATGTGCTGGAGAGGCAGATACTGTCCCTTGTGTCCAAAGTGATAGGTCCAAGTCGTTTGCATCTTCTGAATCTGGCCAATCCATGGAATAGCAGCACCAATACACGCCCACAGCATCCTTCAAATCTTCAACTTCATGACATACATGATTTTGCAACATTGTTGTGGGTGACCCCTGACCTTGACTGGTAGGTCGCTCCCCACCACACAGCTCCGTCTGTGTGCCCTGCTGCTGCCCCTGATTGTGCTCGTTTTCCTTTCTGTGCCCCCTTGCTGCCCCTGATTGTGTTCGTTCTTCCTTTCTGTGCCCCCTTGCTGCCCCTGATTGTGCTAGTTTTTCCTTTCTGTGCCCCCTTGCTGCCCCTGATTGTGCTAGTTTTTTCCTTTCTCTGCCCCCTTGCTGCCCCTGATTGTGCTCGTTTTTTTCCTTTCTGTGCCCCCTTGCTGCCCCTGATTGTGCTCGTTTTTCCTTTCTGTGCCCCCTTGCTGCCCCTGATTGTGCACGTTTTCCTTTCTGTGCCCCCCTTGCTGCCCCTGATTGTGCTCGTTTTTCCTTTCTGTGCCCCCTTGCTGCCCCTGATTGTGCTCGTTTTTCCTTTCTGTGCCCCCTTGCTGCCCCTGATTGTGCTCGTTTTCCTTTCTGTGCCCCCTTGCTGCCCCTGATTGTGCTAGTTTTTCCTTTCTGTGCCCCCTTGCTGCCCCTGATTGTGCTAGTTTTTCCTTTCTGTGCCTCCCTGTGCCCCTGATTGTGCTCGTTTTTTCCTTTCTGTGCCCCTTGATGCCCTGATTGTGCTCGTTTTCCCTTCTGTGCCTGTTTCCCGCCGCTGCGCCCTGCGGCCCCGCCCCTCACTGCCCATTCGCTGCCCCATTCCCTGCTCCTCCCTCCCACCTCCCCATTTATGGCGGCCGCTGCGTGGTGAAGAGAGCGACCCTGACCTTGACTGGTAGGTCGGCTCTCCCACCACACAGCTCCGTCTGTGTGCCCTGCTGCTGCCCCTGATTGTGCTCGTTTTCCTTTCTGTGCCCCCTTGCTGCCCCTGATTGTGCTCGTTTTTCCTTTCTGTGCCCCTTGCTGCCCCTGATTGTGCTCGTTTTTCCTTTCTGTGCCCCCTTGCTGCCCCTGATTGTGCTCGTTTTTCCTTTCTGTGCCCCCTTGCTGCCCCTGATTGTGCTAGTTTTTTCCTTTCTGTGCCCCCTTGCTGCCCCTGATTGTGCTAGTTTATTCCTTTCTGTGCCCCCTTGCTGCCCCTGATTGTGCTCGTTTTTTTCCTTTCTGTGCCCCCTTGCTGCCCCTGATTGTGCTCGTTTTTCCTTTCTGTGCCCCCTTGCTGCCCCTGATTGTGCTCGTTTTTCCTTTCTGTGCCCCCTTGCTGCCCCTGATTGTGCTCTGTTTTTCCTTTCTGTGCCCCCTTGCTGCCCCTGATTGTGCTCGTTTTTCCTTTCTGTGCCCCCTTGCTGCCCCTGATTGTGCTCGTTCTTCCTTTCTGTGCCCCCTTGCTGCCCCTGATTGTGCTCGTTTTTTCCTTTCTGTGGCCCCTTGCTGCCCCTGATTGTGCTCGTTTTTCCTTTCTGTGCCCCCTTGCTGCCCCTGATTGTGCTCGTTTTTCCTTTCTGTGCCCCCTTGCTGCCCCTGATTGTGCTCGTTTTTCCTTTCTGTGCCCCCTTGCTGCCCCTGATTGTGCTCGTTTTTCCTTTCTGTGCCCCCTTGCTGCCCCTGATTGTGCTCGTTTTTCCTTTCTGTGCCCCCTTGCTGCCCCTGATTGTGCTAGTTTTTTCCTTTCTGTGCCCCCTTGCTGCCCCTGATTGTGCTAGTTTTTTCCTTTCTGTGCCCCCTTGCTGCCCCTTATTGTGCTCGTTTTCCTTTCTGTGCCCCCTTGATGCCCTGATTGTGCTTGTTTTCCCTTCTGTGCCTGTTTCCCGCCGCTGCGCCCCTGCGGCCCTGCCCCCTCACTGCCCATTCGCTGCCCCATTCCCTGCTCCTCCCTCCCACCTCCCCATTTATGGCGGCCGCTGCGCGGCCGTGCCGCTGGCGCGCCGAAGGCCGCGCCTAAGGCAAGCCCGTCTGCGCCCGTCCGTGCCGTGATCGCGCCCAGCGCCAGACCCCTGGTCCGGGCATCCCCGCGCCCGCCACATCAACAGACGCCCGATACGACGCCAGCACCCTCCATGCACTCAACCCCGGAAAGATCACGCCTGCTACACAGGCCACCCCGAGCGCACCCAAGGGCCCTTCACCTGCCGGAACTGCAGCTTCGCCAGCACCCGCCCCGCCAAACCACCGCCCAGGAAAGAACCCAACTACCTCAGATGCATCCTCCTCAACACCCGCTCCGCCCGCAAACACGCCATCGAACTCTGGGACCTTCTCGACTCAACCTCCCCAGACGTCGCATTCCTGACGGAGACCTGGCTGAATCCCGCTTCAGCCCCCGACATCGCTATTGCCATCCCGGACGGATACAAGATCACCCGCAGGGACCGCACCAACGGAGTCGGGAGGAGGCATCGCCATCGTCCACAGGAACACCCTCAGAGTCTCAACCAACACCGACGACACCCTCAGCACCGCCGAACACATGCACTTCCAGATCCACACCGATCCCAACACCACCCTCAGAGGAACCCTCATCTACAGACCCCCGGACCCCGACCACAGTTCAGCGATTCCATCTCTGACTTCGTCCAGCACACACGCCATCGCTCTCCACGGACTACATCCTCCTCGGGGACCTGAACTTCCACCTCGAGAACAACAAGGACACCAACTCCACCACCCTGATCGACAACCTCGCCACCCTCGGACTCAGACAGCTCGTGACTACACCCACCCACGCCGCCGGCCACACGCTAGACTCCATCTTTTCCGCAAGCCCACACGTCTCCTTCAACCACACCTCCGAACCCCACTGGACTGACCACCACTGCATCCACTTCACCTACAGGAAGCCCACCACGCACCACCGCACCGAACAAATGCCTCGCCGCTGCTGGAGCAGAGTCACGGAAGACCAGCTAACCACAACCCTCGCCTCTGAGCCCACCCGCCCGAACCCTCCGACCCCGACACCGCCGCCCGCAACCTCAGACAGTGGATCGACGACTGCGCCAACACCCTCGCCCAGCTCAAGAATCCGCCCAACAGCCACACCAGCAAGAAAGCCACCTGGTTCACCGAAGACCTCCAGGCCTCCAAACGAACATGCCGAAAACTGGAGAAGATCTGGCTCCACGAACGGACAGCGGACAGCTACGCCGCCCACAAGAGCGCCACCCGCAGTCACCATCACCTCATCAGATCCGCCAAAGGGCCTCACTCAAAGACCGCCTAGACAACAACGCACACAACAGCAAAGAGCTCTTCAACATCGTGAAGGAACTCTCCAACCCCAGCTCCAACACCAACGACATCCAGCCGTCGCGAGACCTGTGCGACTCACTGGCCACCTTCTTCCACCGCAAAATCGCCGACATCCACGACAGCTTCAACACCACGACCGCCCCGGCAACCACCGAGACCACTGCCCCCACAACCACCAACCGCCTGCTCTCCTGGACCAACATCAACGACGAGGACACCAGCGAGATCATGAACACCATCCACTCTGGTTCACCGCTAGACCCGTGCCCTCACCACATCTTCAACAAAGCCAGTGCAGCCATCGCGCCCCATCTCCGGAAAATAATCAACATCTCCTTCGAGACAGCAACCTTCCCGGAAAGCTGGAAGCACGCCGAGAAAAACAGCAGCCCTCATCCTCCTGGACCTATCAGCCGCCTTCGACACGGTCTGCCACCACACACTACGAACACGCCTTCACGACGCCGGGATCCAAGAGAAGGCCCTGGACTGGACCACATCCTTCCTTTCCGGCAGAACACAAAGCGTCCGCCTCGCCCCCTTCCGATCCAAGGCCACCAAGATCATCTGTGGCGTACCCCAAGGCTCCTCCCTCAGCCCAACGCTGTTCAACATCTACATGGCACCCCTCGCCCACGTCGCCCGACAGCACAACCTCAACATCATCTCCTACGCCGACGACACCCAGCTGATCCTCTCCCTCACCAAAGACCCTCACACCGCTAAAGCCCACCTCCACGAAGGAATGAAGGCCGTCGCCGAATGGATGAGGACCAGCCGCCTGAAGCTGAACTCGGACAAGATGGAGGTCCTCATCCTTGGTTCCAACCCTTCAGCCTGGGACGACTCCTGGTGGCCAACATCACTGGGAACAGCTCCGCCACCCACCGACCACGTACGCAACCTAGGGGTCATCCTCGACCCCACCCTCTCCATGACTAAGCAGGTCAACGCCGTTTCCTCATCCTGCTTCAACATCCTCCGAATGCTCCGCAGGATCTTCAAGTGGATCCCCACCGAAACAAGAAAAACAGTCACCCAGGCCCTCGTCACCAGCAGGCTGGACTACGAAAACGCCCTCTACGCAGGAACGACGGCTAAGCTCCTGAGACGGCTGCAACGCATCCAGAACGCCTCTGCACGTCTTATCCTCGACATCCCCCGACGCAGCCACATCACACCCCACCTGAGAGACCTGCACTGGCTCCCGGTCAACAAGAAGGTTAACCTTCAAGCTCCTCACCCACGCACACAAAGCACTCCACAACTCCGGACCAGCCTACCTCAACAGACGACTCAGCTTCTACACCCCCACCCGCCAGCTCCGTCGACCAGCCTCGCCCTGCCACAGTCCCCCGCATCCGGAAAGACGACCGCCGGCGGCAGATCCTTCTCCCACCTCGCCGCCAAGACCTGGAACACCCTCCCCACCAACCTCCGACAGACCCAAGACCTACTGGCCTTCAGAAGACTCCTCAAGACCTGGCTCTTCGATCAGAAGCAGCACCACCCCCCTCTTCCCCCAGCGCCTTGAGACCCTCGCGGGTATGTAGTGCGCTTTATAAGTGACATGATTGATTGATTGATTGATTGACCAACTGAATTTCCAGCAACCGACTCGTTCGAATTTCGAAAACGCGTCCGTTGCCAGGCTAGGCCATTGTCAATGGGTGCGCACCGATCGGTCCATTGCTGATCAACGCGTACAGGGGTACAACGCGTACCCGCACACATTGAATGCAATGGGCCGGCCGGAGGCACCGATCGGTCCATTGCTGATACAACGCGTACAGGGGTACAACGCGTACCCGCACACATTGAATGCAATGGGCCGGCCGGGGCACCGATCGGTCCATTGCTGATACAACGCGTACAGGGGTACAACGCGTACCCGCACACATTGAATGCAATGGGCCGGCCGGGGGCACCTATCGGTCCATTGCGGTACAACGCGTACAGGGGTACAACGCGTACCCGCACACATTGAATGCAATGGGCCGGCCGGGGGCACCGATCGGTCCATTGCTGATCCAACGCGTACAGGGGTACAACGCGTACCTGCACACATTGAAAGCAATGGGCCGGCCGGGGGCACCGATCGGTCCATTGCTGTTCAACGCATCCCTGTACAAGTGACTGGCATATGTCACCATGCCTGTCTCAGATGGACATATGCCAGCCACAGATAGCTCCCAGGGAGTGAGGGGCACACCTACAACACGACAGCCTGTCCAAACTGTATGATAAGGCATGTAAGGCTGCATTTCCTATTGTGTGTATGTTGGTGTACATGTTGTCCTGTGGGTGTCACCTGGGGGCAGCCACCCCCAGGCTGTGCACGTGTTCATGGGGACAGGATCCTGGGTGTTACGTGTACATGACCACTGTGATGTGCAACTGTTCATATCTGTGCATGTGCCATGGTCACATTTCACGGTGGTGTATGTGTATGTCATGTCACATACCCCGTGAGTCCCATGTGGGACGGTATGTTTGAGCCAGGGTGTCCCAGTGGCACAATAGTGATGGTCCTCCACAGTCTGTGTGCATGTAGTGTTTACAATGTCTCTGATTTCATGTGCACAATGGGAGACAGTCTCCACATCCACGTTGTGTGTGCATGGAGTTTGATGTTGTGCGTGTGTGTGTCACAGACGTCCATGTCTGTCCTGCAGTGGCAAGTGGGACCACTACCTGTGGGGGTCATAGTTGTTTTGCTGTGGTGTATACATGATACTCCATGTAATGCCAGTGTCCATGTGGCAATACAGGGTCCCTGGGAATGTACCTGTCGTTGAGCTGTGATGCCTGGGGCACATCTGTCCTCACATGTCACTGTGGGGGTGATTGTGACACGGCAGCAGGAGATGGGAACTATGACACGGCCTCATGATATCCAATGGGCCAACCTGGGACTTATTGATGCCACTTGTTGAACCGTGATGACAGATGTTGGCCATGTATGTACCATACATGTCCTTACGGAACTGCACACTTCATGTAGTTGTGCCTCATAATGATGTATGTTGGGATATTGAGTGTGTTCAATGCCGCATATGTGGGCTGACTGACAATCTTGCTTTCTTCTCCTCTGCACTGCAGGGCTCCTGCTGTCCATCGACCATTCCCAGACCTGGCAACGACGGTGGAACGGGACAGCATCCGACGGTACCGCTTCACCAGGCAGCTGATTGAGGATTTGGCAGTGCAGTTGGCCCCACATTTGCAGCCTGGCCGGCCGTATCCTACAGCGCTGACTCCCAAGGTGAAGGTGATGGCAGCCCTACACTTCTTTGCCACCGGTACCTTCCAACATACTGTGGCGACTGCTGGTGGGATGTCACAGACCATGTTGAGCCGTGTGCTCCGCGATGTTTTGGTGGCAATGTTGCTATTCCTGAACCGGTACATCTATTTCCCTAGACTGCAACGACTCACTGACGTGAAGAGTGACTTCTATGCCCTGGGGAGGATGCCGCATGTCATTGGCTCCATTGATGGGACACATGTGGCTTTGGTACCACCACAGGCCCAGGAGCAGGCCTACAGGAACCGCAAGCACTACCACTCGGTCAATGCACTGGTGGTGTGTCTTGCAGATATGACCATCACACATGTGTGTGCCCGTTTCCCTGGTTCAGCACACGATGCCTTTGTGATGAGGAGTAGTCGCATCCCCAGGATGATGGCACAGATGCAGAACCAGCGTGCCTGGCTTGTCGTTGTGTACTGACTTTGTGCCATTGTGTGTGATCTGATCTGTAGTATTCCGCCCACTTTTCCAAGTCAGCTAATGTGCACTTGTCTGTCCGTAGGTGACTCGGGATACCCCAACATGCCGTGGTTGCTGACACCCCTCAGGAACCCTGTGACACCAGCCCAGATGCGCTACAATGAGGCACATGGTCGGACCAGGAGAGTGATTGAGCGGACATTTGGTCTCCTGAAGAGCCGCTTCCGCTGCCTGGACAAGACCGAAGGGTCCCTCCCATATGCCCCTGCGAAAGTGTGCAAGATTATCATCGTCTGCTGCATGCTCCACAACCTGGCAGTGCGGAAGGAGTTGCCTCTCATCCAGGATGACAATGACCAACATCCGCCACCTGTGGAGGATCCTGGCCTGGACCACGATGCCAGTGATGATGATGATGATGATGAGGGTGATGTCCGCACACAGCTCATCACCAACTTCTTTAGCTGAATGTGAGTATCCTGAGGTGTCATGTCAATGATGTGAGTTGGCATGATATGTGTAGGTGGTGCTCTGGTGCTGTTGGAGTGTGTCCATGGGCTACTTGACTGGATGTGTGTAGCGATGTGTGCTTACAGGTGGTCTGTACTCCCCAACAGTGTTGACATGCTAACTTGGTTCTGGGTGGGTATCTTGTAACATGTATTGTGCATGAGTTTTGCTGTTCTGTCCTGTTCTCCATTGCTTTTGACTGTGTGTCATTTCTGTCCTTCACAGGGTACTTTCAGATTCGTTTGGTCAACTGTGTCCACCGACAACGTGATTGTACTTCCAGGGTGGTAGCTGTTGTGTCCCTACAGGTGATGTGCGCCACACCCATGGACTTCCTTCCTTCTACAGTTGTTGACTGTGTGCCCGCTGCCAGGTGGGATTACCTTGCATCTGTAGTGGTTACGACATGTTGCAACTGTGTAATAAACCTGTGCTTCACTTTGTGATGTGCGTTGTCTGTGGTCACACATTTGACTGCCATTTGCTTACTGCACCTGTGGGCTACTTGACTACAACTGGGAATAGGTGTGGTGTCTGTGCATTGCACCGTCTTCCCTGGCAACATCAGTGTAGGCAATGAGGCAGATGGCCTAGGTGTGTATGTGTTGTGTAGCCCTGGTGGTGTGTCTCCCTCATATGTGTCACGTTGCCTTTACTCACATGCCTGTGTTGTACTTGCTGTTGCAGTTCGCATACACAGTGTAATTGTGCAGTTCATCATCCCCATAACAGCACCCACGTTGGAATCACAACAGAGGCAAGTATGGTGTATTAGTGTGTTTATTGTGATACATTTGTGTGAATAGTGCATAGGATGGGTAGTGCTGTACATATATCTTGCAATCAGAAGTTCCTAGGTGAATTGAAAGTCCTGGTAGACAAAATCCCCGGTATCGGGGCCACAGTTGTCTGAGACATTGGTCCAACTTGTACTCCCCATGCAATGTGTGGGAGTTGTGTTGCCGTCAACAGGGTGAACAGTCTGTGCACAAAGGTGAACATCCAGAACAGGTTCAGGCTTCCTGGGAGTTGCGCTTGGCCATCGGCCTCTCACTTGCCCCTCCTCGGACGACCCCTCTTCTTTGGGGGCCCCTCAAGTACAGGCTGCTGCGGTGCAGGGGACTCTCCGCCAGAGTCATCCTCCCTCCCTGTGGCAGTTGCAGTTTGTTCAGCACCAGATGTTGTTGGCACACAGGGAGGTGTGGACTGGTTGCTGTTCATCTGGCGGAGGCATTGTAAAATGTCCCTGTGCACCGCCGTCATCTCATGCAGTGCGTCCCACTTGGACTCCACGCGGGACATGTGTGAGTCCACGCGGGACATGTGTGAGTCCAAGTGGGCATGATGGGCAGCCTGCTGCTGTTTCATGTCTCTGAGGAGCCCCACTACCTGGCTGAGATCTCCGGTGCTGGACTGGTACGCATCAGCTATGCGTACCAGTTGTGGGTCATCATGCACACCAGCAACCTCTGCAAGCAGCGACCTCTGTCTCCCACCCCTCCCACCACCCCTGCCGACATGTGCAGTGCGTGCAGTGGCACGCACAGATGACCCTGGTCCACCTTGGGGGTTGGTGGTGGTGGTGGTGTCCATGGCCCCACGTTGGTCCAGGGTCCCTGTGCTGGTGTTGCTCCTTGTTCTGTCCATGTCGGCAGGGATGGTATTTGTGGTGACAGTCGTTGGAGGGTGGGTGCAGGGGGTGCAGCTGGTGGTCCTGCTGGTGCTGCAGCTGGTGGTCCTGCTGGTGCTGCATGTAGACTTGCACCGGATGTGCCAGGTTGGTCTTCTTCGTGCGAGGAGGGCAGAGGCTGTACGACACCAGTGAGCTCCGCATCCTCTTGAGCCTGGGACTGGGACTCCTCAGCGTCTGCTGCTGTGTCCCCATCATCACCTGTTTTTGGGAGACACACACAATGTATGTTATGTTTCTGCAGGCATCAATGGTTGACACACCTGACAGTTGTGACTGTGCCAATGGGTGCGGGCCTGTACATTTCATTGTCCTAAGTCGTCACAGTCAGGGGTTGATATTGGTGTGGCACATTGTCCTGCATTATTTGGGCATTTCTATGTATTTGTTGGGGTGTGAACATGGTCTGCATTGGTTGTATTTGGTTGACAGCCGGCCCTCCTTCCCACCCAGCCAGTCAGTTATCCCACCATGGACTGTGCTTGCATTGCAGGGAGTGGAAGTTGTCTCTCAGGATGTCAGTCAGTGGTGTCCTGCTGTTTGTTGGTGCACAGTTGCCAGCAGGGCCTTGTGCTCCCACAGCAGTAGCCAGTGTCAGCCATCTTGTGAGTCCTTCTCTACTCCCTGTGATGTGAGCATGGTTCAGGGTGGTGTTGATGGGACAGTTGTGGGGGTGAGCTATGTCTGTGACTGTGACTCCCATCATGCTATTGCCTCCACCCCACTTCCCGGCATTCCCATACTTACTTGCTTTTGTGGGGAGTTCAGTGTGTGTGGGTGTGAGGGCAATGGCAAGATGGCTGACAGTGGTGTCCTGCTGTTGGTTGGTGTGCAGTTCCCAGCATGCCCTTGTGCTCCCCACAGCAGTAGCCAGTGTCAGCCATCTTGTGTGTCCTTATCCACTCCCTGTGATGTGAGCATGGTTCAGGGTGGTGTTGATGGGCCAGTTGTGAGGCTGAGCAATATCTGTGCCTACGACTCCCATCATGCTATTGCCTCCACCCCCTTCCCAGCATGCCCATGCTTCCTTCCTTTGACTCTGCTTCCCTGTGGGGTGGGCTGGCTGTGCTGACAGGATGGCTGGGAGTGTTGTCCTGGCAGTTGTTTGGCTAAAAGTCCCAAGAGTGTCCCTGTGCTTCACACAACATAACCCAGGGTGGTGGTTCTTTGTGGGATCTTGAGTTAGGATGTGAGGCATTGCATTCTCCCAGGTGGGTTCTGTGGAGTTTGTGTTGAGGGGTGTGTGAGGGGAGGTGCTTGTGACTATGGTCAGTGCTGCAAGTCCTCCTTCCCACCCAGCCAGCCAGATATCCCACCATGGAACGTGCTTCCATTTCAGGGAGTGGAAGTTGTCTCTCAGGATGTCAGTCAGTGGTGTCCTGCTGTTTGTTGGTGCACAGTTGCCAGCAGGGCCTTGTGCTCCCCACAGCAGTAGCCAGTGTCAGCCATCTTGTGAGTCCTTCTCCACTCCCTGTGATGTGAGCATGGTTCAGGGTGGTGTTGATGGGACAGTTGTGGGGGTGAGCTATGTCTGTGACTGTGACTCCCATCATGCTATTGCCTCCACCCCACTTCCCGGCATTCCCATACTTACTTGCTTTTGTGGGGAGTTCAGTGTGTGTGGGTGTGAGGGCAATGGCAAGATGGCTGACAGTGGTGTCCTGCTGTTGGTTGGTGTGCAGTTCCCAGCATGCCCTTGTGCTCCCCACAGCAGTAGCCAGTGTCAGCCATCTTGTGTGTCCTTATCCACTCCCTGTGATGTGAGCATGGTTCAGGGTGGTGTTGATGGGCCAGTTGTGAGGCTGAGCAATATCTGTGACTACTACTCCCATCATGCTATTGCCTCCACCCCCTTCCCAGCATGCCCATGCTTCCTTCCTTTTGACTCTGCTTCCCTGTGGGGTGGGCTGGCTGTGCTGACAGGATGGCTGGGAGTGTTGTCCTGGCAGTTGTTTGGCTAAAAGTCCCAAAAGTGTCCCTGTTCTTCACACAACATAACCCAGGGTGGTGGTTCTTTGTGGGATCTTGAGTTAGGATGTGAGGCATTGCATTCTCCCAGGTGGGTTCTGTGGAGTTTGTGTTGAGGGGGGGTGTGAGGGGAGGTGCTTGTGACTATGGTCAGTGCTGCAAGTCCTCCTTCCCACCCAGCCAGCCAGATATCCCACCATGGAACGTGCTTCCATTGCAGGGAGTGGAAGTTGTCTCTCAGGATGTCAGTCAGTGGTGTCCTGCTGTTTGTTGGTGCACAGTTGCCAGCAGGGCCTTGTGCTCCCCACAGCAGTAGCCAGTGTCAGCCATCTTGTGAGTCTTTCTCCACTCCCTGTGATGTGAGCATGGTTCAGGGTGGTGTTGATGGGACAGTTGTGGGGGTGAGCTATGTCTGCGACTGTGACTCCCATCATGCTATTGCCTCCACCCCCCTTCCCAGCATGCCCATCCTTCCTTCCTTTTGACTCTGCTTCCCTGTGGGGTGGGCTGCCTGTGCTGACAGGTTGGCTGGGAGTGTTGTCCTGGCAGTTGTTTGGCTGAAAGTCCCAAGAGTGTCCCTGTGCTTCACATGACATAACCCAGGGTGGAGGTTCTTTGTGGGATCTTGAGTTAGGATGTGTGGCATTGCATTCTCCCAGGTGGGTTATGTGGAGTATGTGTTGAGGGTGTGTGTGAGGGGAGGTGCTTGTGACTATGGTCAGTGGTGCGAGTCCTCCTTCCCACCCAGCCAGCCAGATATCCCACCATGGAACGTGCTTCCATTGCAGGGAGTGGAAGTTGTCTCTCAGGATGTCAGTCAGTGGTGTCCTGCTGTTGGTTGTTGCACAGTTGCCAGCAGGGCCTTGTGCTCCCCACAGCAGTAGCCAGTGTCAGCCATCTTGTTGTAAGTCCTTTTCCACTCCCTGTGATGTGCGCATGGTTCATGGTGGTGTTGATGGGACAGTTGTGGGGGGGGGCAATATGTGTGACTACGACTCCCATGATGCTATTGGCTACACTGACTTGCCCAGCATACACAGAATTCCTTTCTTTCAGTGGTCTTCACTGTGTGTTGGTGTTGTAGTGGTGGCTACATGTCTGGATGTGTTTGTTAGTTCTATTTGTGCCACTGTCTAGCTGTAGTTGTAGTTGTGTTTGTACATGTGATGGCACGGTTAAATGTAACTTTGAGATGGCATGTGTTGTGTTTATCTGACTGACATACACATTTTGGGATGATTCTGTTCTGGTTGCTGTGTAATTGCTATGAGTGCATGGTTTGACTCTCCCCTTGACAGTGATGTGTGTGTGTATTGTGGCAGAATATTGTGTACATTTGTTGTGTACTCACCAGGCTCTGGCATGTTCTCTAGTCCATATACGCTCACTGGCGGAAGGATGGCCCGCACCTTCTCCTCCCAGGGCCTGAGGTATACTGGCTTGGCAGGAGGGCCACTGCCGGTGTATTGGCTCAGGAGGTAGTCTTTCTTGAGCAGCTCCCGGACCCTCCTGCGCACGTCATACCACCTGTTCTGGATGTCGGTCTTTGTGCGCAGACATGGTGATTGTGCGTTCACCCTGTTGATGATCCTCTCCCACATCTTGGTTTTCTGGGAGATGGGGGTCTGTTGGACCAGTGTGCCAAACAGCTGTGGCTCTACCCTGAGGATCTCGTCTACCAGGACTTCCAATTCACAATCTAGGAACTTGTGATTCTTCTTGGGGGCATGGTGATGGGTGGTGATGGTGAGTGATGTGTGTGTTGGTGTGCAGGTGAGGGTGTGTGGGTGTGTGTTTTGCTGGGTGTATGTGAGGTAGGTATTTGTTGGTGTGCTGATGGTGTGTGGCTTGTGTGAGGGATGAGATGTGGGTGTGTGGTTGCTGTCTGTTGGGTGCTGGCAGTAGAATGGCATTTGCAAAGGATCATGGTTGGGATTTGTGTCCTTTATATGGGTGGAGTTGTGGGTGTGTCTTTGTTCTCTGTCCCCACCCCCCAGTATTTATTGGCTTTGTAATTGCTTGTTTGGCCTTTTTTGTGTAATTTTTCCTTTGTACTGTCTGTGCATGTTGGAAACGTTCTTGTGACCGAGTCGGACCCTGCATTTGTCTCGTACGGTGTTCTCCGTTTCGTTCACGCTGTGTTTGTGCAGTCTTCTATGCTGCGTACTCGTCGGTCGCGGTGTTTTGTGTTACTTCGGCTCGGTTTTGTATGCGTGTCGGTCGTACGGCTTGTCCTCCATACGACTCGGTCGTGGTTTTCGCGCCTTGCATCGTACTTTGGGGTTTGGAGTTCGCGTGTACGTTTCGGTTGGATTTGTTCCGGGTGCGTGTCGGTCGGTTCGATTCGCGTGTTTTTCCGGCCGGATTGCTGTTTTCCGTGCGGCTCGGTCGTTCGGCTTGGGTTCGGTACGTGTCGGTCGGATTTTGCACGCCTTGCATCGTACTTGGCTTGTCGGGCGCCACAGGTACGTGTCGGTCGGAATAAATTCCGGCTCCGAGTCGGTCGGTGCTTTTTCCGGCCCGAATCGGAATCGACCCCATTGTTTCTTGGTACCACATTCACCTGGGTCTCAACTGGGTTTACGGGACGTCTCCTGTTGTATTTTCTGTTGCAACCACAAATGAAAGCAGCTTCTCACATCCACTGCCACACTTAGCTAGGGTGACTGTGGCCCGGAAGTATTGCCTATAGTGCTTCTATTCTAAACTGTAATTGCTAGAATCTAGAAAATAGAAAGCCCCAAGGACCTCAGGAAGGTTATTGGCAGAAATATAAATCAAGTGTATCCAGCCTCGAAATATGTATCTATGCTGATACCAGACCACGCAGGAAGCTACAAGTTAGTTTCTAATATTAATATCTTTATAACATGAATGCAAAACTAATGGCGCATCCCTGTTTGGAGCCAGTGGGGCGGTAGTGGGGCGGGAGGAGGGGTGGTACACAGCATTCTGAACATCAGCCACCATGGAAGAGCACTGAAGGAATGAGACCATATGTAAAGGGTTTGTCAAGATTTAACGGATGGGGAAAAAAACTGAAAATTAAAGGTGCATAGAACAGGAATGATTGAAACGCTGGAAACAGTCGGCAGCTACATGCAGGAGAGGAGGCGGCTGCAGGAGTGCGGATAAGGGCCATACCAGGACAGCAGAGCCTGGGCTGGGTCTCCTACCTCGAATATCAGTAATGAAGTTCCTGCATAGGGACACGCCAATTACACACTTCCCACTCTAAGAAGGTGGGGTAGTCAGCGCGCCTGCTTCCCCCTTAGGGATGATCTTCCGCACTCTAATTAGGATTGATCTTCTGCGATCTAATTAGGAGAAACAAACAACGGAGCGGTGCTCTAGCGCACGCACATGCTGTGCTCAAGAACATACAGCAGGGGGCACTGCAGCGAGGGGGTCATGCTGCTTTTTCCTCCTTTTGTCAGTTGTGACAAAAAGGCGCAAAAATAAATATTGTCTTGTGTCCCTGTAGTTTACTATGTGTATAGTTTTGATGGAATTACTTTAGTTTTGTGCAGTATGTGAGACAGGTATTAACAAGTACATTGGCATTGAAGTGTGTACATGTATGTTGATACTATACAATGTTACTACTCTCACTGGCAGCTTCGGTCCCTTCAATTTCAGATCCTTCTTCAATCCCCTCCAGGTCTGCAAGATTAATAATAGACCTCCTCTTTCCTTCCACAGTTGGAGAGTGAGTTCTGGCGTTTGTCCACCCCGCGTAGCCAAGCTCTCATGTCGATGTTTGGAGACATCATGCACATGGGGGAAACGGCCTTTACAATGCAGGCTGAGCCAAGCATGCAGTTTCCCCGCAAGCACAACCACACTTGCCTTAACCATGCATATGCCTTAACCACATATGCACAGTCTAGATGCTGGGATGGGTGGACCCAGTAACAGGAAGGATCGGGAGAGGACGCTGTGAGGTGAGTGGGGCTGGGGCCGATGTTTGGGGGGGATGGAGGTAGTTTTAGGGCTGGGGGTTGGGGTTGTTTTCAGGGTTCATGGGGGTCAGGTTTGTTTTTAAGGGTGTGGGGTGGGGTAGCTTTTAGAGCCTGGGGGGTTGAGGTACTTTTTAGGGCTTGAGGGGCTCATGTAGTTTTTAGGGCTCAGGGGGAGTCGGGTTAGATTTTAGGTCTCGGGCGGATAGTTTTAGGGCTCTGGGGGGTCGGTAGTTTTTAGGGCTCGGGGGGGGGGGCTCAGGTGTAAATTGTACCACACATATCCCTTTACCAGTCATGTCTTTACCACGAAATTGCATGGTAAAGGCATGCATGGTAAAAGCATGCATGGTAAAGGAATGCATTGTTCAGAGGCATTTTTGGTTAGGGCAGCTGTATAGAGGAATGTGTGGTTTAGCCTTGCATGCCTCTATCATACAACCTTCACATGGTGATCCAGAATGTGTGATCACAGCGTTAACCTTGTCAGTGAAGTCGCTCCATATTTTGCTCTGCATTTTTGCAGGTATGTTGTGGAGAAGGAGCCCTATAAGCCTAGCCCCCACCTTTACAACCTTATCCGATAGAACTTCAGACTACCTTTATGTAAATTTAACTTTACGCAGTCTTACAAAGGACATTTTGACAAGATATTGAGTTCTCTAGGTCATGATGGCAAGTAGCTGATGGGAATGGTAATGGATTCAAAAATCCAAAATGGCTACAAGAAGAAGGCTAAAATGGCGGCCTTGTGCCTGTTGAAGCCTCAGGCAGGGTATGAGCAGGACAGAGGTACAGAGGGTACGTATTCTCCTGTCAGCAGTCTCTATTAGATTGTAGAAACTTAGACGACTTTAAGCCAGATTTCGGTAAATATGCATTTCATGTGTATGCAGTAATACTGGGGGTGTGATACTTCTGCAGTTGTTATACTGTGCATGATATTACCGGGTGTGAATATAAAACACTTAGGGGCATATTCACAAGGAGCTATCGCCGAATTAAAGGCACTTTATCGCAGCCAAAGTCGTGATAAATATTCCTCCCCATTCACAAGCTGGTGTAAACAGCCCACAGCACCAGTTTACCCGCGATAGCAGCCGCAAAAAACATCGCCACAGAGGACCCGCGCAACTATCGCTAATGAGATGCAGAGTGGGCGTTCCCGTGCCAAAAGGCGCGACAACATCACACCTCAACATTCACAACGACCAGCCACATCGGCGATAAAAACATAAAACAGGCGATAAGGCACGTTAGCACCAGGAAATCTACACCTGCTCTGACCTGGTGTAAAGTCGCACGGCAGCCTGCAAACCAAAAGGGAGCACAGCCCAGGGCTACATCGGAAGGGCAACAGATGCCATGGAGCCACCCATCATGCGGCCCGGACACCCAAGAGGGCCAGAACACCCACCGCCACCACCCCCAGGACCACCCCTCCCTGGCACCCCCCCCCGACCAAAGCCATGCCACATCAGCCACACCTAAACATGTACAAAATATTCCGCTTGATGTCGCACAATCACAACTGGTGACATGCATGTGTCATCACAGAAATGAGCAGCACACATTCACTTTCGAAGCAACAAATGAAACTTTATTAAAATGAACACCGAAATGAAATGAAGACACATGGCCGCTCCACTCGGGACAATACGTAGGTCACAGCCTGTAAAACAAAAAACATGATGAGAAGGTGTGTCCTGCGCACATCAGAGGACAGAGAGAGAGCGAAGGAGAGAGAGAGGAAGAGAGGGAGGGAGAGAGAGAGGAAGAGAGGGAGAGAGAGAGAGATAGAGAAGAGGAGAGAGAGAGGAAGAGAGAGGGAGAGAGAGAGAGAGAGGAAGAGAGGGAGAGAGAGAGAGATAGAGAAGAGGAGAGAGAGAGGGAGAGAGAGAGAGAGAGAGAGAGAGAGAGAGGAAGAGAGGGAGAGAGAGAGAGAGAGAGAAGAGAGGGAGAGAGAGAGAGAAGAGGAGAGAGAGAGGAAGAGAGGGAGAGAGAGAGAGAGGAAGAGAGGGAGAGAGAGAGAGAACGTGCCGCCCCTGCGCACCCAGGCCACACTGCTCACCTGCTGCCACCGGTGTGTCTCCAACCACGTGCCGGTATGTATAGCAGGACACCAGGTCACACATCTGAGTCAGAGCCGTCAGCTGAAACAGAGCCCAGATACATGACTGGCACAGTACACACACTTGCACAAGACAACATCGCCTGCCCGCCCATGCACACCCAGGCAGAGGCACCCCAACCCCTCCCACTGCCCATCGGAGCATGCCCGCCCATGCACACCCAGGCCTCAATGCTCACCTTCCGCCACCGGCGCGTAGACAGGAGGTCCCACCACGTGCTGCTGCAAGCCACAAGCCCTGGGCCCGCGGACATGGCACCCTCCACATCATGCAGCCCCGCTTGGCAGGCCACCAGGTCTCACGTTTGGTGCTGGGTCTTGATTACTCCATGGCAGAGGACATAAAGTGCACCCGGCACCATCGCAGGCTGCACACCCGCTCAGCCCAATGGGTGCCACCAACTCTGGGATCCCGGAAGCGATGCCACGTGGCGGTAGGCCCGCGCTGCCTGCTGGCTCTGGCCTACACTGCGGTCCAGCAGGGCACACAAAACCTGAACTGTCCGGACCGCCGGGACGGGGCATCATCGCAGGCTGCACACCCGCTCAGCAGCTCAAGGTGCCACTGACTCAGTGCACCCAAAGTCACCGTCCCGTGGCGGGGTGCCTGTGCCGTCCGCAAGGCCCCGTGTGCCACTAACCCTGTTCAACCCCAGTCTGCGCCACGTGGTGGTAGGCCTGTGCCGCCCACAAGGCCTCGTGTGCCACTAACCCTGTGCAACCCCAGTCTGCGCCACGTGGTGGTAGGCCCGTGTCGTACTCAAGGCCTCGGATGCCACTAACCCTATGCGCAACAACTCATGGGCCCTATATGAGTGAGAACCGTGGAGCGTCCGTCATCCAGTCACCACCGGAAGAGGGGAATGTGACGTCGTCGGCCCCTTATGTTGGCGGAGTCACATGGCCTGTGACGCCTGTGCCGGATGGGTGTGGTGTGTGTGAAAACCTGCCCTCAGGGAGTGGCTGTGACATGCTGACAACTAGACCAGTGACCTGCACACCACCAGCGAGTACGGCTGTGACGGGTAGCAATGAGGGCCCCCCTTGGGGCGTTAGCTGAGTGGTCTGGCCTGCCGTACACCGGACCAGCGCAGGGCTTGCAACAATGACTCGTGGGCTCTGGGCGTGGTCCAGTCCATGTCCGGACAAGGAAGTGACTGATGCGTGTGTCCCTGTTGTAGTGTTCACGGGACCCGGTACACAAAATGCAATGACGCACCCTCTGACTGGCATCCCACAGGATGAAAATCATTGACGCAAGGGAAGGCACTGTCCCCACATTCATTCCACACATCCATACATGAATGACGTAAGACGTTACACAGCAGTGCGTCACTGGATGTTTATTTGCACATCCAGTGCAGTCAAGCAGCTGTAGCGGTGCAGGGCAATGCCGAGCACACTACACAATATGGGCCCGTGGAGGGCCAGCCAGAGTCCATCCGGGGATGACCTGTCCTGCGGAAGAGGAAGGGTACAGTCAACAGTCTGTCCACCATGTCAATGGTCGTCAAACAGGATGTGGCAGTCCATGTCACTGTCCAAGGTGAGTGCATCGGAGTGTATCGGGGGTCACTGGTAGGTCTTGAGGCCATGTGCGGCACCAAGCAGAAACAGGCAAGGTGGCGGAAATGAATGCTAGTACCTCCTTCTAATCTCAATCCCATCCACGTCCTCGTCCCGGATGTGTATTCTGCCCCACCTGTGGGTTTTGCAGTACCGGCTGCGGCACTGTGTGCCACTGACACATCAGGGGCCAGAGGAGGATTGTCGCCCGCACTGTGTGGCAGTGACACATCAGGGGCCGGAGTGGATACGCCTGCCGCACTGGGGGGCACTGAAACACCAGGGGGCGGAGATGTGGATGGTGTGGGGGCAGCAGCATTCATCATCGCCACACCTTGTGGCAGCAATGCCATGATGAGGACATGCAGGGCCTGGTAGATCCCAGCTACATTTTGCTGATGTGCAGCGCTGGCTGCCATCCTTTCCACCTCCATCCGCACCATGTCCTCCATGAGCCTCCGCATGTGTGCCAGCTCACGGCTGGTATCGCTGGAGCCACTCTGGGTGGACAGGTATTCTTCCCTCCGTGTCATGACTCCAGCGATGTCAGTCAGGGCTTGTTGGAGACCATGGGGCGGACATAGACACCCAAGGATGGCGTCCAGTTTGGTAGCCATGAGGTCGAACCCCACCCGCACCTGCTCGGCCGTCTCCCTCTGGCCCTTCAGCACACGGCGTTGGAAGGCCATTTGTTGTTCCTGGGGTACTTGGGAGGGTGCCGGGGCTGTGGGTGCCTCCTGCTGGGTGGTTTGGGTGGTGGGTGGGGTCTCATCGATGTAGCTGGGCTGCCCTGATCCTGGAGGTGGCTGGCGGATGAGGTCAATGATGTCTTGGATGGTTTGGGTGTCGATGCTGGTGTTGTCCTCGTCATAAATGTAAAAAAAAATGTAAGTCCGTTTTTATATAGCGCAGCTACTCACCCTTACGGGTCTCAAGGCGCTGGGGGCCGTCGTGGAAATTAAGTGAGCTATTGCCCAGAGTCACATGGTGCTGAGCTGAGCTGCCACCGGAGCCGGGGATCGAACCGTGAACCCTGTGCTCCGAAGTCAGCTGCCCTGGCCGATGCACCACACCTCTCCACTCGTGTGAAGAGTCGCTGTGACTGCTCTGCAGGGGGTGTTGACGATGCCCCTGCGATGTGAAGGGGAGATGGTGTATTACAATGTGTCCACATGTATGTAGCCGCATGGTACAGGTTGACATTCAGACAGCATGGCATTGTACATTGTGGCAGTCTGTGGGTCTGGGCGAGGACCCAGGGTCATTGTGGGTGTGCACTGTGCCCTGCTTGCTTGTGCATGTGTGCCATTGTGGCCATCTCCACCCGTCCCCCCAGTACCTGGTGGTCACTCACCCTGTTGCGGTTGTGTTGTGTCCTGTCGAGCAGTGTCCGGTCCCCCGACTCCGGCCACAGTCTCCATACTGATGACTGTTGACACCAGCTCCTCCATGTCACCAAGCTCCAGCTGTGGCGCTGGGCCCCCACCTCCGGTCTGCGTTGCTGCCTTCTGGTTGGCGCTGAGTTTCTCCTTGGTCTTCCGCTTGATGTCATTCCATCGCCTCTTGACCTCGTCCATTGTCCGCTTGTGCTCTCCGACGGCATTCACCTTGTCGACGATGTCCCGCCATATTCCAGTTTTGGTGCCCAATGACACGTTGGAGGTGACGAAGAGTTGTTGATGGTATTCCATCACCTCAGTGACTATGTTCCTGTTCGCCTGCGGACTGAACTTGGTCTTCCTCGTCTTCTTGTCCTTGCCCTTCCCTGTCCCCGAGGTCCCAGGCTGGTCGTCCGGGGTGCTTGTGGGGTTCCGCTCGTCCTCTGCGCCTGCTCCGGCTGCCTCCATGGTGCTTGGGTGTTGGTCAGTTTGTGTGTGGGTGTTTTTTCTACTTTTATGGGGATTTTTGACGCCTGCCAGGTGTGTGTTGCAGGCCTGGCGCTGCTTGTCGCTGGTTTCCTCATCGCGCTTTGGCCCATCGCGTGTTTTTTGGTGTTGTGGTTTGTGTTTTTATCTTCATCGTGGTGGTTGTATCGCGGACATTGTCCGCGGTTTCGTCAGACTATCGCATGCTACTGCCTTGTTGTGAATTCCACGTTAACACGGGGTTATTTTCCCGCGCTAGGCTGCAATATTGAAAGTTGCGTTACGCTACTCTTGCGGTAGTTATCACACGTTCTTGTGAATATACCCCTTATTTTTTCAACCCCAAGGACCAGACAACAGCACATAATAGCCTGTCTTGGGCACAGTGTTAATCTGTGATACTGGAAATATTGGCTGTGGTATTTCTGCACTTCATTTCCATTGTACTTGTAATGTTTCCTATGGTGAGAACATTTTTACTCTAACTGAATCCAACGTCTCCAGTATATTTTGCCACAATTTAACCTTTTGCTAACAATTTTTGTACACAATAGCATTGACCAGTAAAAGAACACCAAATGTGTTCGGCCAAGTTCATCTTAAGCAGAGCTATTTTGTTACTATTAAATAGGGATGTGTGACATATAATGTCATAAACGCCATGATTTTCATGCATACTCAGCAACGCGAAAAACTTTGGAACTTTAGCAAAACACAAAAGTTCTCCATAAGTCTTTGCAATTGTTGTAAAAAAAAACACGGTACCAACTTTTTGCTGTAAGTGTTAGTTTGGGGGAAGGGGAGAATTTCCAAACCCATTGCATCACTGACTGTCTAGACCTGTCATGGGATGTGCCTGCTACCTATGCAGACAGATACTGATGCTAAAGGAAATCTAGGGTGTCATTGCCTGTTAGCCCCCTACGCCTAATTTCTTGTGTGCTCCCCTGAGAAGAGGTAGGCAAACATGGCTACCAATGCCCCGGCCATTGGACAGCCTGGTAGAAAGGTAAAATGTTGACAAATAAAAATACAAGAATAGCTATTGAAATAATGTTCCTAATCTTTGTTTCAAATATGTTGACAGTGTGAGAAATGAGCCAATTTAGCCATGTCCTGCCCAGATAGGATGGGATGGGGAGATCCTGACCAGTCTTCACAGACCCTGTCACTCAGGCGCACTAAACCAGCAGCGAGCATCTGCCAGCACATTATGGAAGATGTAATGGAATCTCTGCCCTGAAAGATGCTACTGGGATGCTGACGCTTACTGATTAATGGGGATGATATTAGATATTTAGAGCCAAAACTGATTTGTTAACAGAAAGCCCTGGACTGGAGGAGCCTGTCCTAATGACATGGAACAATCTTCTATCTCCTCTTTGATTTATTAATCGCCTCTTTTCCATTGAAAAGCAATACAGCAATAAGTTCTGATCACTCTCCTGTCCAATTACTGTTTTAATGGGGTAGTTTCTCTTCGGCCTTTCTCTATGATTTGATTTAAGTATTGTATATTTCGATACTCTGCTCGTCCTTGGTAGCCAATGTTGTCAGCATTTTAGCGAATTGATTCATGCAGTTTGTCAATATTGTGCTGTATTCAATCTGTGCATAACTCATTATTTCATAGCCATAGTTGGCTATATTATTCACGAGTATGCATTGAGGAAGTAATGATAATGTATATATCTACACTATGCATGCAACTAAGGGCCAGAGGCCAGATGTACGACCATCCCGTTTTGCGACTCACAATTTGCGACTCACAAAACAGAATGTACTAATGTGTCTCAGACACATTTAGCCATTCCCAATGGGGTCGCAAATGACCTGTCTCATCAATATTCATGAGGCAGGTCGCAATTTGCGACCCTTCGGGAATGTGCTACAATCACAGGGACGGTGGCCTGCTGGGATAGCAGACCATCATGTCTGTGTTTGCTTTTCAGATAAAGCAATGTTTTTTTTCAAATGTAGCCCGTTTTCTTTAAAGAAAAACAGGATGTGTTTAAAAGAAAAAAATGAAAAAAGTTTTCTTTTCATTTTTAAAGGGCAGGTAGAGGTCCGTGGGACCACTATCTGCTCCTAAAAATATTTTTGCTGCCAAACATTTTTGTGGCATCAAAACAATCGTACATCCCCCTGTGACTAGCTATTAGGAATGGACGCCCTTGGCATGCCCCTTCCTAATAGCGACTCGCAAACCTTGCAAGTCGGTAATAGGTTACCGACTTGGAAAATAGGGTTTGTACATGCTACAATCATTTTTAGTGGTCACAAATGACCCGATTTACCATTTGCGACCGCTAAAAATGGTCGTACATCTGGTCTCAGATACGTTAATCATTTTTTGGTAAATCCTGCGACTTGCAAAATCATAGGGGTTGAGACTACAAGAATCTATTGGACTGTGTACTAAATCCCTTTTACAACTCACAAAAGGGCTATTGCAAATCACTACATATCGCAATTGGAATGGGACAGGGAAGGGGCATCCCATTATAATTGTTATCCACAATGGTGTGTGACAATGCTTTACAGGCACAATTGAATCTGCAAATAATTGGAACACTATTATAAATAAATCTGGTACTTTGTAAAGCGCAAGCTAATCACCCCTAAGGGTCTCAAGGCGATGGGGGCCTTCGGGGAGATTAAGTAAACTATTGCCCAGAGTCAACATTTATTGACACCTAAAGGGTCTTGGGGCCCATTGAAAGCTCCTTCATGTGATCCCAAAAGGTAAATTGTTTTAGAAAGCAGCACCTGTCCCTTTAATGGATAAAAACGTTTGTGTTCGTGAAAACAAATGCATGGATGGAGGTCTGCTGCCCTTACACATCACTACCACTGCATTTTGGGCCATTCAGAGTGTGTCGTATATTGCGACTTGAATAATTAATATTCATTGGGCAGGTCATTTTGTGACCCCTGGTGCATGTCATTAGCAATGCAACCTTTTAATACATAGGTTGCATCACAAATTGATTAGTGATTCGCAAACCAGGGGATGTGCAATTTACACATCGTGGTTTGGGACTTTGAACCTAATATTTTTTACTTGTAAACAGCCGCGGACCTTGCAGGTAACAGCGGTGGGGCAGTGGGGCCGGGTAAGGGGGTATTTTGAGGGACAATGCTGAGGGAAAATTAAATAAATAATTGATTTCCCTCGGCATCGTCCCTCGAAATCCCCCTTACCTGGTCCCACCGCCCCACTGCTCTTACCTGCATGGACCTGCACGGACACGGCTGCTTGTAAAGTGCTTAGGCCCATGTCTGTGCTAGGTAAAAGTTCAAAAATAAAAACTGAAAAGGCCTCTTCTGCACCCCTTTCATTTCTTGCCTTTCCTAAGCACGTGGCTACTCGGTCATTTAGGGCCAGGCCTGCAGCCTGCCACCATTTCATCCAGTACGCAAAGATATGATTGATCGATGTGTATTATATAGAGTTATTTGAACAGGGAGGTCTAATGCCTTCAATGCCTCCTTCTTGAGTGAGCTGTAATACTCTCTCATGCCTCCCCTGTGCTATCCAGTAATCTTTTCCACTTATTTGTTTCTAAATTAATTGCAGTCCTTTAGGAAGTGAACTTCCTTTCCCACAAGTATAATGCACTTGGAAGAGAAGAAAACTTTAATACAGGCTTTCTTAGTGATTGCCCTTTATAACCTACTCTCATCTACTTTCGTTTACTGAACCATATTTTTAATACCAGACTCTTCACGGTGTCCACCGTAACATTCACAAAACAATACTAAGATTTCATGCAACGTGGTGGGGAAGTTGCTGCACTGCATTGTGTGACAGGGAGAGAGCAGAACAGCACCATGTTTACAAAGATCTGGTGCAGTTCTGCTCTCTCTTAGCTCTCTGCTAGCACTGGTGCAGTTGTGGCTGCCTAGTGCCAGCATCAAGGGTGCCTGCGTGGTGGTCAGGATTGTTTTTGTGCAGGAAGGGATACTTTGCGGCAGAAAAACTATCCTTCGAAGCTATTTCCTCTTTGTGTGTGTGCTGCAGAATGCTGCACTAATGCAAAGAGGAAAAAAGAGGAGAAATACAGATATTCCTCCTCATTACTCCAGTCTTGAGTCAGTGCACCATTTTGTCACAGACCCATGCTTACAAGTCTGTGAATTAGGGGGTTGCATCAAAATACAAGGGTGGATGCATGGAAATGCCCACTCTCCACTAGTGTAATAACTACCTGACGCAAGGTAACGCAAGGCAGCGCAATGTGCTACCTTTTTTTTTTTTTTTTTTTAATGAAACGAGGCGTAGTCATGAAAATTTGGCTTTGCATGGTTTTGTAAATTCCAAAACAGATTTTGCGTTGGGCTGCGCCAAAAAGCAATGCATCTCCAACATCAAATCTGGGCCTAGATTTTTATGTGCAGGCCGAGCTGTGGACTGGCCTTTCCGATGGTCTGGCGCTGCCAAATAGGCCAGCCTGAAAGGGACAGTGTGTGGGCCATATTGTTCTTCCCCGGCGCCGTGACCTGACCACAAAAAATACCCTACACACTGGCACTTTCAATATGGGCCACCTGGCAGGGCCAGATTGCCATAAATCCGGCTATCTTACACTCCTAATTCTTTGCACTCCTGCAATATTACCCTGCAATGGTGTAATGTTGAATGTGCGTAAAGTCCATTGAGGTGGGGGAGAAATCCGTACAGAGCCGAGTTTCTCTGCAAAGTAACACCCACGAGCTTAGGGGGTTTGAGGGTATTTTTAAAATGTGTCCAACCAATTTCTGCCTTGGAAATGTTCAGAAAGTATAAGTGGCAGAATTAAATCCCTTTGCAGGGTGAGTAGAGAAGGAGATCACACCATCAATTGCTGGGGTTTAGGAGGTGGAGTTTTCCACAACAAATATATCCCCCAAAATGGCATTGCACAAATCTGATTGCAATTCTCGATGCACACATTTGTGTTATTTTCAATTTCAGGAATTAGTAAATTCAAATAAATACTAACATTAAATGGTAATTTGTGCAAGTGTTCGTATGCTGTTCTGGGATGCATTCTGGAATACAGTGTACACAGCCAACAGCCTTTTAAGGAAAGGAACAATTAAGGAACAATAAAAGAGTAATATGTCTCCTGAGCTTTAGGCAAGCTGAAATAGAAATTATCTGGGGAGCACAGCTGAGAAGTTATACCTGCAGGAATTGTTCTGTATGAAGGAGAGTGAAAAAATACTCTGTTCAAAGGATTGGGATTTTTTGACCAAGCGTACTTGAGGTCACTAAATGAAAGTAACATAACACATTTGTCCAAAATGTTGGTAAGCAACACAGCTCACAGGTTATGGGAAAAGATAAAAGGTTATGAACAAGAAAGCATAAGGCATCACACAAGTAATAGAAGGTAAGTAGGTACTTCTGGCTAAACAGACAATAGGAAGAGAGAACAACAGTAGAAACAGAGGCGAAACATGGGAAAGGAAGACAAAACCTATTAGAAATTAGTGAAAGAACAAAGCACTGTGAGATCTGTAAAACTGCATAAGGTAGATGGGTAGTAAAATCTGGAAAAAATAGGAATTACATAAAATATTTTGGTAGTGATTATATTCTAAATGGATGGTTAGAGATGGTGGCAAATACGTTGTATAGACTACTGTAGAAAATGAATGAAGGTCCATTCCATGTTGTATGGTAGTCATTCCACGTATTTATTTAAGTATAGAAGACATGTAGAGGAGAACCCTACCAGGAGCAGCCTCCTGCTGCTCAGCCCTACTGTAACTGACTCTCTGTCACACACCCAACATTCTATCATGCACTCTCTCACCAACATTCCACACAGGCTGAACAGCAGGTATAACACATCTCCCTTTGTTGACAATAATAAAAACAACAGCAATGTAATTTACATAAATTGAGATATACAGTACAAAGTCAATAATATAGTACAAAGCTAAAAGTAATGCAAATGTATAATACAAGGAAAAAGGTAGAGAGAATAAAAGAACGAAATAGGAAGAAGAGAGAGAATAAAAGGATGAAACAAGAAGAAGTGAAAGCATACGCACACCAGCCATCCATCACACACCACTTCTCCCTTTGTTATAACCAAACACAAAAGACCAAACTCCTAAAATCCAAGCCTTAGCAACAAACAAACTATCACACCAAAAAAGACTCAAACAAACCCAAACGACCACACAAGAAGGCTGGCCAGGCCAACAAGGTGTAAGAGGGTCAAGCTATAAGGCGCGACAGTAAACTCCCAAGAAGCAAGAATTTAAACAGTAGTAGCATAAAAGGACATCTTCGCCCAAACACAAGTTTGGGTTGTGAGGTGTGGCTTAGGGGTGTACCACACTGAACATAGGAAATCACGGAAACTGTGTATGAGCAATAGCAATGTGAACATTGAGAAGTACTTTACGTAAGTAATCAACATCATGTAGTAATATTTAGTACTATAACTGTAGAATACGACAAAATGCAGGTCGGACCGCAATGGGTGGTAGTAACTTACCAATCCATAACCACGTAGGTGTGGGAAGCAACTTTAAAATCATAACCACGTAAATGTGGGAAGCAAAAGCACTATGTAGAGTAATTCAACGGTAACCTCACCATGTAAACAAGAAAACACGTAACCGCAATTGTACCCTGCGGGAAAAACGTAGGAGTAAAAACAGAAAATGTATACATTAAGTAAAAAGTACAAGTAAGTACTAGGCACAAGGCAACATAGAACAACCTACCGCAAACCCTGACGTGCGGAAAAAGTGTAAGAATAAAGCACAGCATCAAAACAGCAATCAAATAATTAAAAGAACATTCACTCTACAAGCAGTGGTATTCAGCGGGAACCCACAACCAAGAAGAAGTGGAAAACAGCAAAACGATGAAGCACTAACTTCCACTCATATCCAAACACATACCAGGAAAAAATAAGTCCTAGTACCTTAGGGAAGCAAGAATAAAGCATAATCGCATTAGCACATCAGTAAGCATAGTACAACAACATGTATATGGTATAGAACATTTGCACACAGTAAACCTCTGGAACACTGGTGAGCGAAATCTCAGCAAAATGCTAATGTAAGATGAAATGCAATGGAAATAATGAAAAATTACACACTGCAGCAGTATAAATATGGGAGTAATACATGGCACAAGAACAAGGTAAGTGGAAAAACAAAATTACATATTAACATTTGCAGAAGGTGTGCCTGTCACCGAGTAATGCAGCAAAATGATATGACAGGCGGGCAAGTCAATACAAGAGAGAAGAGAAAACAAGGGGGCAGCGAGCAGTAACTGTAGTCACAGTTGAAAATAAAAACAAAAATGTTCCATTATGAATAAGTTCTGAAGGCTTGAATAAGGAAACAATGCAGGAGGGCCAGAAGGTTCTCCACACTGAAACAGTACCTGTAGTGAAATACGAAGATCTACTACGCCGAATACGATGTCGAGTATCCATTCCACTGATCAGAAGTCCTTGAAGAGAAAAGAAACCTGGAGTCCAATGAAATTAAATTATTATTTTTTTAAACGTGGTTGGCAGAGTGTAGGATGTAACAAAGAACGTAGGACGCTGGGGGCTGTAAAAGACTGGATGAATCGTGCCAAACTCAAGATGGCAGCACGCACTGGTGACGCCTCGCCGGGTGGCTCACGGTGAGTGCGTGCTCCCACAGCACCACGGAGCGGTGCAACGACACAGGGAACCTTGAAAGCCTGGCAAAATGAACTCGCGCCTAAGCCTCGAGGTGGATTTGAATGTTGCAGCAACTCCTCAAGAAACGGTAAGGAGGCACGCGCTGAAATGTAATGCGCTCGCTCTGATGTTTGGTGTTACAGGCAGTTCGTAATAAATTCAAGAAACACAAAAGTTGAAGTCTGTTGGGCACATGTATGGACAGCGCACAGCGTATATGCTAAACCAAACATCGCCGTGGACACACCAAAAAAAAAAAAAATGCTGACACGCTTGGTAAAGTGCCCACTCTCACAAAATTCACAATGCAGCCGGTTGCAGAACAGTTTGAAAAGGCTGCCTGTCGCTGTAAGAATAAGGTATCCAAATCCTGATGCTGATGAAAATCACAAACAAGCATTCCTTTGGAAAACTCCACTTAAAGAACTTGCATTTTCACGTTGCAGCAATGAAATCAGTTCCAAGGGAGGAAGGTGGAGGGAGAGAAAATGCAATATAAACTGGCACTCACGAGTTGGGTCACAGTAAGTAGAATCCAGGCGTGTGGCATGAAGAAAATGTAGGCAGCAGTAAAGAAAAATACTTTCCCAAAGTAGCAGAACAGGCAGCAAGGCAGGAAAAATTCAACAAAGAAGGAGGGCATTTAGGAAGCAGTACACACAGGCAGGATAAAGTTCACCCCTCGTAATAAATCAGTAGGAATAGGCAGGAAACAGTACACCTTTTGTAGGCAAGTAGTAAGTGAAGGCAGGCAGGCAAGTACTTCTAGGAAACTGCATTATGGGGTAGGGAACTGTCCCAAAATCGCAGGAATTGGACGCTACTCCTTGGTACTGGGAAGAGAAGAAAGTAATGTAGAAAACTGGCACTTACTTGTAGGGCGACCGGTGGATTGGTCACTGGTGGGGTTCTTAGTGCCAGTTGAACAGGTACCTTGAATCTTTTCCTTGAGTTCATTTTTCTTCTTACTTCTTTTCATTTTGAAGTGGCACGCGTAGATTTTCGTTTCTTAAATTGTCGCCAAGTGTAGTAAATGAATGAAGGTCCATTCCATGTTGTATGGTAGTCATTCCAAGTATTTATTTAAGTATAGTAGACATGTAGAGGAGAACCCCACCAGGAGCAGCCTCCTGCTGCTCAGCCCTACTGTAACTGACTCTCTGTCACACACCCAACATTCTATCATGCACTCTCTCACCAACATTCCACACAGGCTGAACAGCAGGTATAACAACTACGGTGTAGATTACAAGTTGAGCAGGATCGCCGAGAAGGGCACTGATCAGCTCACTTACAAGTGGCCTCATGTGCACCCTCTTTGTCCAAGCTGGAAGGGCTGTGTTTTTGGCATGAGTGGGCAAGGAAAACTGAGCCCTTGTCCTCCGTCCCTGCTCAACCCTGTTCAAAGGCATGGCATGGGAGGCAGCGGCGGCTCCTCCGTAATGGCGGAGGAGCGTTGCCTCACTTATTGCAGAATGAAAAATAAAACAATAATAAAAACAATGTTATCATCGTTTTATTTTTTACTGGCAGCTGATGCCGTCAAGTCTAGGTCGGGACGGGGCCAGGCAATCCTATGTTGACAGGGAATGGCCTGGAAGGAGGAGTGGTGGGCACTTGTATATGCGAATTTCTGTTTGGCCGGCCATTTTAGGCCAGCCAAAGAATGATGATGGATTAAACCCAGATCAGTTGACTGGAGGTGAGTGCTTGCAATGTTCAACACTCCGTCCATCATCCCCTTTGGTTTTGCTATGTTCGCCCTAAGTTGGCAGGGTATGCCCAGACGTGGGTCCCTTGCTCACTTTGCCACTGGATTCAAGATAGCCTGGCTGATGACGGCTGTAGCCAGAAACCGGTCCCAGGATGCTTGTTTCCGGTCCAGGGAAGACATGGCTTGGCAGTTCGGGCTGGACTGTTCCCATGAGGCACAGGGTCAGACTAATTTGCATATGGCCATGTCTGAACTGGGGTGGCGGAGTGAGCTAAAGAATGATGATGGATTAAACCCAGATCAGTTGACTGGGGGTGAGTGCTTGCAATGTTCAACACTCCGTCCATCATCCCCTTTGGTTTTGCTATGTTCGCCCTAAGTTAGCAGGGTATGCCCAGACGTGGGTCCCTTGCTCACTTTGCCACTGGATTCAAGATAGCCTGGCTGATGATGGCTGTAAGCCAGAAACCGGTCCCAGGATGCTTGTTTCTGGTCCAGGGAAGACATGGCTTGGCAGTTTGGGCTGGACTGTTCCCATGAGGCACAGGGTCAGACTGATTTGCATATGGCCATGTCTGAACTGGGGTGGCGGAGTGAGCTAAAGAATGATGATGGATTAAACCCAGATCAGTTGACTGGGGGTGAGTGCTTGCAATGTTCAACACTCCGTCCATCATCCCCTTTGGTTTTGCTATGTTCGCCCTAAGTTGGCAGTGTATGCCCAGACGTGGGTCCCTTGCTCACTTTGCCACTGGATTCAAGATAGCCTGGCTGATGACGGCTGTAAGCCAGAAACCGGTCCCAGGATGCTTGTTTCCGGTCCAGGGAAGACATGGCTTGGCAGTTCGGGCTGGACTGTTCCCATGAGGCACAGGGTCAGACTGATTTGCATATGGCCATGTCTGAACTAGGGTGGCGGAGTGAGCTAAAGAATGATGATGGATTAAACCCAGATCAGTTGACTGGGGGTTAGTGCTTGCAATGTTCAACACTCCGTCCATCATCCCCTTTGGTTTTGCTATGTTCGCCCTAAGTTGGCAGGGTATGCCCAGACGTGGGTCCCTTGCTCACTTTGCCACTGGATTCAAGATAGCCTGGCTGATGACGGCTGTAAGCCAGAAACCGGACCCAGGATGCTTGTTTCCGGTCCAGGGAAGACATGGCTTGGCAGTTTGGGCTGGACTGTTCCCATGAGGCACAGGGTCAGACTGATTTGCATATGGCCATGTCTGAACTGGGGTGGCGGAGTGAGCTAAAGAATGATGATGGATTAAACCCAGATCAGTTGACTGGGGGTGAGTGCTTGCAATGTTCAACACTCCGTCCATCATCCCCTTTGGTTTTGCTATGTTCGCCCTAAGTTGGCAGGGTATGCCCAGACGTGGGTCCCTTGCTCACTTTGCCACTGGATTCAAGATAGCCTGGCTGATGACGGCTGTAAGCCAGAAACCGGTCCCAGGATGCTTGTTTCCGGTCCAGGGAAGACATGGCTTGGCAGTTCGGGCTGGACTGTTCCCATGAGGCACAGGGTCAGACTGATTTGCATATGGCCATGTCTGAACTGGGGTGGCAGAGTGAGCTAAAGAATGATGATGGATTAAACCCAGATCAGTTGACTGGGGGTGAGTGCTTGCAATGTTCAACACTCCGTCCATCATCCCCTTTGGTTTTGCTATGTTCGCCCTAAGTTGGCAGGGTATGCCCAGACGTGGGTCCCTTGCTCACTTTGCCACTGGATTCAAGATAGCCTGGCTGATGACGGCTGTAAGCCAGAAACCGGTCCCAGGATGCTTGTTTCCGGTCCAGGGAAGACATGGCTTGGCAGTTCGGGCTGGATTGTTCCCATGAGGCACAGGGTCAAACTGATTTGCATATGGCCATGTCTCAACTGGGGTGGCGGAGTGAGCTAAAGAATGATGATGGATTAAACCCTGATCAGTTGACTGGGGGTGAGTGTTTGCAATGTTCAACACTCCGTCCATCATCCCCTTTGGTTTTGCTATGTTCGCCCTAAGTTGGCAGGGTATGCCCAGACGTGGGTCCCTTGCTCACTTTGCCACTGGATTCAAGATAGCCTGGCTGATGACGGCTGTAAGCCAGAAACTGGTCCCAGGATGCTTGTTTCCGGTCCAGGGAAGACATGGCTTGGCAGTTCGGGCTGGACTGTTCCCATGAGGCACAGGGTCAGACTGATTTGCATATGGCCATGTCTGAACTGGGGTGGTGGAGTGAGCTAAAGAATGATGATGGATTAAACCCAGATCAGTTGACTGGGGGTGAGTGCTTGCAATGTTCAACACTCCGTCCATCATCCCCTTTGGTTTTGCTATGTTCGCCCTAAGTTGGCAGGGTATGCCCAGACGTGGGTCCCTTGCTCACTTTGCCACTGGATTCAAGATAGCCTGGCTGATGACGGCTGTAAGCCAGAAACCGGTCCCAGGATGCTTGTTTCCGGTCCAGGGACGACATGGCTTGGCAGTTCGGGCTGGACTGTTCCCATGAGGCACAGGGTCAGACTGATTTGCATATGGCCATGTCTGAACTGGGGTGGCGGAGTGAGCTAAAGAATGATGATGGATTAAACCCAGATCAGTTGACTGGGGGTGAGTGCTTGCAATGTTCAACACTCCGTCCATCATCCCCTTTGGTTTTGCTATGTTCGCCCTAAGTTGGCAGGGTATGCCCAGACGTGGGTCCCTTGCTCACTTTGCCACTGGATTCAAGATAGCCTGGCTGATGACGGCTGTAAGCCAGAAACCGGTCCCAGGATGCTTGTTTCCGGTCCAGGGAAGACATGGCTTGGCAGTTCGGGCTGGACTGTTCCCATGAGGCACAGGGTCAGACTGATTTGCATATGGCCATGTCTGAACTGGGGTGGCGGAGTGAGCTAAAGAATGATGATGGATTAAACCCAGATCAGTTGACTGGGGGTGAGTGCTTGCAATGTTCAACACTCCGTCCATCATCCCCTGTGGTTTTGCCATTGAGGTTTCTCCATGTTCCGCAGCTGGGTGGAGAAAAAGCACAGACTCCCTGTGCCTGAGCGAGCGTCAAACCAGCCCTCTCAGGCCAATCCCCACGCTGCTCTCATAGCATGAGAGCAGCGTCTGGATTGGATGGGAAGTCCACGATGGGACTGCTAGGAGCAGGAAGAGCACCCAGTGTCATAGCAAGGGGGCCCCCCACCCTTCCTGTGGCCATCGCGGGGCAGCCGCCAAGGATATCGCCAGAACCCCCCGCTCTTACACACGGCCTCGGGCAGCAAATGCAGTGGCGGCCATAGGTCGAGCTACACCATTGTTCCCACCCACCACTGCTGCCCCGCCACCGTACATTGGCAGCAGCCGCGACTGATGGGAGGATCATGTCATGCTCCCACCTGTCAGGCAACATGCTCCCCTTCCCAGTGCAACCCATCCTCCGCCTCCCCGCCTGCACTTGTCATCACCTGGTCAATTGATAAATGTGAGCATTAATTGACATAGAATTGGAAATTATATGCTGAATTTTGCCACGAAAAATCAGAGCCACCCCAGTCATTCCCCATTCTACGATGAGTAACTCAGAATCCGTGGATTTAGGTGCAAATATACCGGCTTGAATCGTAAACTCCAGCCTGCCTGTGTCTTCGCACCTACAATCACCTTACCCAAATAGTCAGTCACTGTATTCAAACGTCGAGGACAACATAAAGTTGGCAGAAGTGAGAGGCACAAATTTAAATTGTACTCAATAGTGCACCGACGAGGTAAAGGGAGCATTGAGACGTCCAGGAGCATTATCAAGTGTCTTTCAGATTCCTACCATCCTGGAGACAGGAACATCTCTATTTTTGATTTATTGTGATCCATCTCCATCATCCACTATCTATAAATTGCGAAGACATTTTCAACTATTAATAGGAAAATCAAGTGCTTTAAAAAAGTATTATTTTCTCGAGTTTACTTATTAACATTGAAAGATCACAAATATTTAGTGTTTTTTTTTACTTCTTACCCTCATATTAGAGGACTCTCTGTACTCCCGTTCTAGCCTACCTGCTTCCTCATTTGGGTCAACGATGTCGTTTCTGTGCTAACCCCTCCCCATGTGATCCTCAGCCGTCTCCCATTTTTGATGTATTAAACAACTATGATTCTCCCCTCTACCAATTAAAGCACCGTCCCTTTCCTCCCAGGTCTCCCATGCACTGCCTCCTCTTCTCATCTTTTCTGAGTTACGAGATCCTTTTCTGCACTCTCCTTCTTCCCTTCATGTACCAGTACCTGCCACACAGTGCTTAATTTGAGCCGGTGGTTACCCGTGCTCAGCACCTACAGTTAATTGGTTTCCGGGAGCTTGGCACCAGCACTTAATTGTCAACACCGCACTTATGACAGTCTGCCACATGGTGGCGCGCCTCATCTTATTTACAGATGAGCAGAACCATGGTTGTTTATGAAAACAATATACATTAAAAACTACTAATACCAGCCTCCCCAGCCAGTCCTTTAGCTTTGGGGACTTGGAATAATCTGAACTGTCGCACTTGCAGGCGAGAGAGATGGTGAGTAGTTGTTTTGGCAGCGATGACGGGGCGATGGGTATGCAAGCTGCAGTGGCCTGTTGGTCAGGGCCCCGGCACTTATTATTTTACTAATTAAGTACTGCCGCCACAGGTCCACGTCCGACCCGCTCCCTTACTTTGAACCACATTCTGCTTCTTTCCTGCACTCCAGGACTTTTCCCCCTCACTCCTGGCTTGTCAGTAGTTAGCGCGAAGCATGGGGTCAAAACGTAATGCGCGGCCCACTTCATGCTTCTTCCATTTTGGCCAGGTGTTATAGGCACCACCTGGTTCTAAGATTTAAAAAAAAAACATGAACAACAGGAAAAGAGAAAATATAGCATCTGGCGCCATCTACTGGTTGCGCCATTCGCACTGCCTTATGAAGAATAAAGACAGCTTGCTTCTTGCAATTAAAAATCTATAAATAAATTCTATAAATACGTGTTGCTGAAGGGAAGGGGCACTGGAATGTGCGTGGCCTGGCACAGTATGTTTCCGCCTCCCCCCGTGTGACTATCCGGCCTCACACCATTACCATTCTGCGCTCTCCCTCTGCTCTTCTCGGTGCCTGCTGCTGTTTCTGTACCTCTTGCCAGTACTCTTTCTCTTCCAGCCTTCCTCCTCAGCCTACTCAAAGGAAAAATTCTGAGAAATGCATTTGGTTTTCATGCTAACGCATTGTGATTAACTAACAATTAATGTAATTCGAAATTAATGGACTCATTATAGTCACTTTTAACATCCAACATCGAAAACATGGTAGTGACTGAAAAATATAAACATATTAGTCTGGTTTGAGTGGAAAGGCACTTGGAGAATTACTGAAAACATATACAATTGTGCACTTTTTGACTGATTGAAAGGTGTCTGCAGTGCAGACCTGCCAATACAAACGATCCCACCATGGGCTACATGCCCTTGGCTTTGCTCACACGGGCTTCCGGTGAGGAACCGATATCACACGGTGGGAGATAACATAACCTGGAAACCCCCTGTGCAGTGTGGGTTTCCATCGCATTTTTGAAGGGTTTGGTCTGCTGATGTTCCTGCGGAGTTTTTGCAAAACAAAACCTTTTGTTTTGGGGCGGAGGGAGGGAGGAAGGTCACCAAATAGCCTCACCCCCTCTCCATAACCCCACCCCTCTTGCCCCATAAAAGCAATGGGCTTGCGGTCCGACCACTCCACAGAATCTCCCCCTTTATGTCCACTCCTCCTGTCACACAGTGAAATTTATCTGAACGTTAGCAGGCCTGTGTCTGGTGTCGGACTCCAAATGGTGAGATTAAGACTAAGGGGCATATCAACAAGGCGGCGATAAACAATTATCGCCGCTTTTGCGGCCGTTTTCGGCCGAAAGCGGCGATAATTATATCGCCTTATCAGCAAAGACACGCTATCGCGTGTTTTGCTGATTTTGCTCCCGTTTCAGCACGCCTGACTTCGCATCGATAATGAGATGCAAAGTAGGCGTGTCTGTGGAAACAACATGGGTAAATATCGCGAAGGCAGCTTCGTGATATTTACAATGCGGGAAGCGATTATTTTAATCGCGTTAAGTATGCTGCTAACGCAGGAATTTAACGTCTGTTAAATTCCTGACTAAGGCATACTTAACATGGGGGTGGATTCTAGGGCTAAGACCACAGGCCCTATCATCTAGGATATCGCCGTTTTCCCATGGAAAACGGCGATATCCACGCTATCTCTGACATTTTTATCGCCTCGGCGATGCGCGTTGTTAATAACGCGCTAACCGGGCGATAAATTCCAGAGATAGCCGGCGATAAATATGCAAGCGCTAAGCGCGCTTTGCGATATTTATCGCCGGCCCTTGATAATATGCCCCCAAGATGTTCGAGGAACAACATGCAAAAGTGGCAGGACTGCACATGCGCATTTGTATGTGTCTGCACCTAAGCCAGAGCATGCCTTTGTCTTCTTGAATTCTGCCTCCCTCTGGCTGTGGCCCTCGTGTGCAGCTTCCCGATTAAGGGCCTGATTATGAGTTTGGCGATCCGTGGACCTCCAAACTCTCGGTAGTGCAGCGGTGTCGCACCGGCAGTCTGCCATGGGACCACCGCAAACGCCGGGGATCCGTGATCCCTTGGTGGTGGCATGACAGTCTGGGACAGCAATATGCTGGCGGTGCTGCTGCAGCACTGCCAAGCATATTATGACTTTCCAGAACTCCACACTTTCCATGGCGGTGAGCCTGCAATGAAAATTGTGGCGGTCAGAAAAGTAATAGGCCCTGGTGCCCCTGTGCATGGGGTGCATACGGGGGGCACATGTTATGCTCCCCTGTGTGCATGCACCCCTGTTCCTTCACAGCATGGAATGCATAGTCCATGCCATGCAGGAACGGGCTTTGGCGCTCCATTGTGGGTGCAGGTCAAAGGCTCACATGTGGGCCTTAGAACTGCACCGATGTGGGACTGCCAAAGCACCGCCCACCAGACCATGAGGAAACTTGTAATCTGGTGGGCGGGCAGCGGTTGACTTTGGCGGTGTGGGAGCGGGGCAGTGGCGTGGCTGCTCGCTCCCACACCGCCAAAGTCTTAATTTGGCCCTAAGTCACTTCCAGGAGGGCTTGCAGGTCTCTCTATCAAGCAATCAAGAACTGTGAGGGACAGGGATAGAAAATAGGCTTGGGCTTCAAATTAAATTGGTCCACATTAGTGAATCAGATAGCTAAAAAAAGAGTGGCCCACGTTTGCAAATTGGGGCAAATTTGAACTTGTAAAGGCATGCTATATAGATCAGTCATTATAGATGTTTTACAAGGTATTGGAGACTACATGCATTTGTGCTTGCTGCAGCCAAAGTCTGTGGTAATATCAGGTAAATCAACAGTAAAAACTGTCCCATTGGACCATAATAGGCCCACTAACAGCCAAAAAAAACAGCCCTTCTGATCCTGCCAACCTGCCCTAAAGCCAGTCCAACGCGGATGGAGACTGCCATACTCAGAGTGACTCACCCAAAATGCTGTAGGTTCCAGGCCCAGGTCACAATGTGAGCACAGCTTTGAAGGTGTGGCAGCGCGTTGAGGAGGTAAAGCAGTTTCCGGTGATGCAGACAGAGCAATGGTGATAGTGACTGTAAGATCTTTAGAGCATTATGAATACATTAATTGAGTTCATGCCAAACACACTCAGTCCAACTCTTGGGCAACTTTGGAACAGTTATTAGAGACTAATGAATGTATGTTTGGACTTTTTTGTTGGTTCAAACAAAGAACACACATGCAGGAGCGGCTCCTCCGTGAGAGCGGAGGTGCGTCCCCCCCCTAAAAAAATAAGCAGCTAAAAAATAAAATGGCAATAAAGTTTATTTATTACCATATTGTTTTGAAGCAACCCATCCTGAACCGAGTGCCAGGATGGGGCAGGGCCAATGCTGCTGAGTGGCAGCAGGGAGCTGTGCACCACCCTAAATATATGCCAGCCGCCACTACCCACAAGAGTGAAGGAAGGGGAAGCACACATTCACTGTCTGTTATGATCTGTCTTTTATTCTGTGGCTAATTAAAATGTTCTAGTGTCACATGGAATGCTGGGGCGGCAACAGCCTCAAAGTTCAGCTGCTGGCTGGTGTGGGGGGGGCCTTTGCATCTTGGTGGCACATTGGCTCAACTTGAGTAAACTCATTTTCGTTGGTGTTTGTGTGATTTCTGAACAGAGGGAGCATTAGGACCTAACACTGCCCTTAAGATGACCTTGCATGGCAAAGCATCATGGAAATGAACATTGCGATTAGTAGCATGTAGTGTTGACTTGCTTCTTGACAGCAGAGACACTTGGCAGTAAACTGACCACCAGCTCCTGTAAATGACATGGGGCAGTTTCAGTCGCCAACTGTCCTAAACGTTCACAAAAACTTCAGAAGAAATTGCAAACCTCCATTAAGTCTAAAATTTCACAGAGTCCACTCAAGTGAAGAGTTTGTGTTGAGTTGGTTTTCACAGGGCTACTTTTGGGTAGAAATGGTCGTCAAGACAAAACATTATTGTGAGTTATACACTAGTAAATATTTATTTAGAGAATGTGGCTCACATTACAAGGCGGGTCACATAGAATTACCGTGGGAAATTCTGCTTCGCCCAATCACAAGAGGGCTGGTGTTCATGCACCTGGTTTTCAGCAACCCCAGTCCCAAAAAGGGACATTAAAATAACATGATATTTTGGTTGCAACAGCAGCCAAACCTCTGCCCCCATCCCTGCTGAGTTTTTATTCAGCAAGGGAGAGCTACATTCTCTACCCTGTCGGGGCATCTTTTTCCCCTTTCCCATACCCTCTCGACCAACCTCCTTCTGCAGTCAACCACCACTTACACCGCCCGCCTCACCTTTATTACCTGTAGAGAGCAGAAGGTACATCTGAGTCTTAAACCACAAAGAATAGGGGATTCCATGTGGTGTCATGCCCAGTAAAACTGGATCCGCACAGTTATTCCCCATTCTATAGGGTTTAACTCGTAAATACACAGTGTTGACAGGGTGCTATTGCACGGTAGCAGTAATTATGGGTGTAGAGTGTCTTGTGGTTTGTTGCCTGCCTTGTTATGTTGGCCTAGGCCTAGCTGCCATGCTGCTTTTCTTTGCGCACGTTACACTGAGCCAGGGCTCCCTCGCCCTTTGCTCTTGCCAAGTTCCTTTGCGCTGTCTGCATTTTCTGTCTTTCACCTTTTCTCTTGTTCGATTTGGGCTCAGACTGCACAACATGTACAAGGTCGCATAACAATGTATTTTGGTTCTTCCTGATATGGCCAGTCTCGCGCACCCAGACATAACATTAGGCGCAAATGCCATGAAACTTTGTGTGCCTTTGATACTGCAGTTGTTACTGGCGCTTAACACACTTGGAGAGGTCCTTTTCAGTGAGAAGAGCTGTGATGTCCTGCTGATGTAATTCTGCATCTAGAGACTGAGGTATGGGGTTCGCTGGTCAAAGCCCAGAGGTCTTCTATTTTTATAATAAACTATCTTACTGCACGGGGAGGGTGGTAATGTTATTTAGACATTTATCCACTGAGTTATGAAATGCTTTCCCCGTTTGTATTCTATGGAATTGTAACCATGCTGCTTATATTATTCATATGCATTATGCTATTAGTACTGACACGTGTACTGTACATTAGAGCACGTAAGTTGGAATAAACATTTTAACCTATCCAGTGTCTCTTCCTACGCACCTTGTGGACAAGTACGAGTGAGTGACGAAAGAGTGTTCTTGCTTCTGCGAGTCCTGAGATAAAGATACCGTGTTCTGGGTTGTCTAATCATTGGTACTTGGGTGCTAATGGGATGCTAAGCTAGTTGGGTTGGGGTTTTTGGGTGCTACGGTATATGGTAGGCAAACCACTGTATTCCGGGGTCCCATTATCCTGTGCATAGCTCTGTGTATGTGCAGAAACCTTATGACATGGCGCCCAACGTGGGGCAGCTTATCTGCGAGATGCTTGAGTAGTACTTGTGCTTGTCCACAAAACCCTCACATACGCTTCCGGAGGCGTAAGTGACGGTGATACCTCCTATATTGAACGTTTTATAGGTTCTTTCAAGCTTGAAGTTATTAAAAAGGTTACATAAAAAACCCATTTTGTGCTCCCTGTTAGGTTGTCGAATACAATTGTTTAGTTATGGCTGGTGTGGCGATAGCTGCACATAGCCGAGGACCACTCCGAGAACACCTAGGTGTATACGGAGTGCCCGATACTGGGGTCGAGTTGGTCTTTGTGGTTCAAGCCGATCCGGCTTATCACTTTGAAGTGTTTTACACTTGGATCACTTTTGAGGCGGTGGATGCAGGTGATAATCTGTTTCATGAATATAAACCCACCGCTATTCCTGCTGCCTATCGACCCTATACTACTCTTGAAGTGCCTCTCACGGCTTGGCAGCACCGTGTTTGGTTTAATGGCGCCCTCCCACAACCAACTACCGCAGTTCGTTTAGGCCCCTTATCCATTCTGGGGGCCACTTGGCCTGTATTGGCCGGGTATACCCCGCATCCAAATTATCTGGCATTACCAATTGCGGAACTGCGCACTATGCATACAGAACTGGTGCGAGTGCATCGAGCCTTAGTGACATACGTTACAGGTAGCCTACATGGAGCTGCCCCTGTCGTCGCTGGCCAACCAGCTGTTGCAGCTGGAGTGACCATAAGTCCTGTCATGGTCAATTCTGTGATGGGCAAACGTCCACAAAATAAGGACGATTATCCTTACTGGCTTGCAGAAAAGTTCGATCAGATAGAAGCGGTGTTTCCACATACGTCCCCAGTGGATAAACATCGCATCCTTACGATAAGTTTGCCAAAAGACTTAATCCCCGATTTGACATCATGTGAAAACTGGGGTAAGGTATTCGCAGCAGTTTATTCAAAATGTTTTGGTACTCCTTCCATGACGGTTCTACCCTCTGTAATTAAAAAAGTACAGGACGAACATGGCCCTGAAGCGGCTGTGGAATTAGGGATGAGACTAGTGGGAGTGTTTGATGTAGTAGCTGAACTGATCCTTGGAAATGTCAAGGGCGATGCTATGAACTTTCAAGTAGCGAATGCTTTGGCTTTGGTCCCAGAGTTGGACAGGCCTCGCGAATTACCGAAAATAATAGCCCGGGCTTATAAAACAATTGGAAGAAATAGCCTAGGCAACAAGCCTTTTGTAAAAATGCAAACTCAATCGCAACCACAAATTACACAAACAAAAAGTACATCTGAGAAAGATGATAGACCAGTCTTCACTAAAAAGAGTTGGAGACAGAAAAAACAGGGTAAGCAACAAAAGAAGCCGGGGTCGAGAGGCGCTTCCCCAGTTTCGGTTTCTTCTGAACGTACTTATGATTTACGTGATAGGTCGAGAATTAAATCACCAGAAAGGTTTCAGAGCTCTGATACCCGTTCTCCTCGTTCTTCACAGGCCCAGACGTCGTCACAGGCTGGTGGAGGAGGACGGCAAGATAGAGGAAGGGGCCGAGAGGCTCCCCAGGAGCGAGACCAACCTCGACAACAAGTCAGAGGGAAAGCAGAAGACTTTCACCTTCCTCGACCGCAATTTCAAAAGAAAAAAGTTGCCGCTGTAACAGCGAAATATGCCACAGACCGTGAGAACGAGACTCCAGAATTGGACGTGGGCAGTGACCCTCCTAGACAGCGCCGCGGAAGTTACCATAGTGCGGGAGGCGCTACGTCCTCATATGGAGGCGACAGCAACTGAAACATTCGTTACTGTAGAGACAGCTGACACGAGAGTGGCACCCCCTGACAGACTTTACAACATAGTCATCCAAATTGAAGGTGACATACAGCGTGAAATAAAAGGGATTTTTGGGAAAATCTAACCTCTTCATATGACATTTTGTTAGCAGAGGTGGATTGGCCACCCCCATTCGTTTTAGCTGCACATAAAGGAGAGGAGGTAATCCTTCCAAGCTTTTCACGGCATGTCCCAAAAGACAAAGCTGAAGCACTTGCAACTGAGTGGGCTGTGTACCTGGCACCAGCGTTATACCGCAACCATGTGGGATGGGATGAAGAATCACCTCCCCATGCAATACCTTTGCGGTCACTACCGCAGCCACAACCCCAATATCCCATCAAACGGCAGGCAAAAGGCCCCGTCTCCGAAATTCTGACACAGTTGGAATATCAGGGAGTAATCGAACCATGCGTATCACCTATGAACAATCCCCTTTTCGTGGTTTCTAAACCCGATGGATCGTACCGCTTAGTTTTGGATTACCGGCATTTAAATTCCCATTGTCGGAACTTTGCGGTACAGAATACACATAGTTCTGCGCTTGTAGACAGTCTTGTTCGTAAAAAATATAAAACGACACTTGACCTTTCAAACGGTTTCTACACGCACAACCTAGCCCCGGAGAGTGGTCAATGGACCGCATTCACTTCCGGTGGTAAATTATTCCAGTTCCGGCGTTTACCCATGGGCTACAAAAATAGTCCGGGTATATTCGCCGCCCGTGTTGTTTCTTTGTTAAATGACATTGATCAAGACGCATGTTCGTATGTAGACGACATCTATCTGACAGACGACGAGTTATATCAGCATCTGTCCCGTGTGGACCGCATTATTCTTGAATTTGCGGAGCAGGGTTACAAATTTAACTTTGCTAAGTCACACATAGCTGAATTCACTGTTCTGTTCTTGGGCTATGAGCTCAATAACGAAGGTAAGGGCTTAGCCCCCATTTCCTGGAAAAATGTGCACATTTGTGCCCCCAAATACTCTGAAGAAACTTCAGTCTTTGCTGGGTTTCCTGAATTTCGGGCGTACCTACATTCCCGAATATGCCCAGCGTATCAAGCCTTTGTATGCTTTGATACAACCTACTTATTCAAGGTCTTGCTGGCTGCCTGAGCATACCTTAATTCTGCAGTCTTTGCAGACAGACCTATTGGAGTCTAAATATCTTTTGACTCGTGATAACCACACAAACCTGGTGATTAGAATAATTCCGGGGGCGGTGGGATTCACATACTTAACCTTTAATGAAGGTGATACAGTACCCATTGCATACAAGTCACATCTGTACACTTCCGCTGAATTGCGCTTTACATCTGTCGAAAAAGTTCTAACTGCAGTGCAAATGGCGATTCTAAAAGAACGCGCACTGGCACAGGGAAAGCGAATTCTGGTGGTAACACCCTGTCCTGCCCTAGAGGCAGTAACAAAGGCAAGTGTACCGAACTCAAAAGCAATGCATCCCCGTTGGATACAATGGGCTACATCCTTGACATCTTCGGACGTCACTTTTGTCTTTGATTCTTCTCTTCAGACTCAGGAGTATTTGCAGTATGAATTCGTTCATCCTCCTCCTTTGTTTTTGCTACCGCTTGAGGATTACAAATGTGTGATCTACACCGATGGTTCGGCGCAACCGGCCACTGGGTCCAAGCACGCTTATTCAGCTGCATGTGCTATTGTTGCGGGTTCCTTTGTAGATGGAAAGTTCAAATCCTCTGCAGTGCATACTCGCACACTTGGAGATAGTACCGCACAATTGGCCGAGCTGCATGCATTGCTACTTGCGCTTGAGTTCGCTTCTCAGGATGAGACCACTCTTATTGTATGTGATTCCTTCTACTGTGTACAATCTTACAATGACAATCTGTTTTTCTGGTCAAAAAATGACTACAAGGACGCAAAGGGAGCACAATTAAGCATAAAATGCTTTGGGTTCGAGTGGCAGAATTGCAACAACGTCTGCCCCTCACACAGGTGGTTCACACCTTAGGCCATCAGCGGGTGGGCGCACACGCTATTGGTAACGATCTGGCAGATGAAGCTGCCCGTTCAGCAGTAGTCACGTGTTCAGTAGCAGCGGTTACCAGGTCCATTTCTAAAATAGACTCTGTTATTCTAGCAGCTATTGCTGCAACCAAGGAAGGTGATAATTACCCTACAGGTTTCCCTTCCAAGTATTCTTACAAATTAAGTCCCGATCAGGTTCCTTATGTAACAATACCTGACGTTGGAGATCGGCTGATCCCCAACGCGGACCGCAGGAGTGCCTTGATATCAGCTGCACACGAAGGCATGGCTTCGGCTCATGCAGGTGTGTCAGCTACAGTTTCCATCTTGCAGCAGCGTTATTGGTGGCGTGGATTGTATAAAGACACCCGTGCTTTTGTGCTTTCTTGCGATGTTTGTCAACAGATTAAGCCTTCCACGGTAACACGCCCACCACAGACCCCGCTCTGCATTGCTAACAGACCCTTTGGGTGTGTTTACTTGGATCACTGCGGTCCATTCTCATCAGACACTGCCTATAAATACATCTTAGTAGCAGTGGACTCGTGCACACGGTTCCTCTGGGTCTGGCCACAACGTAGTGCTGACGCTCGAAATGTAATCAGGGATTTGCGTGTCTTTGTGGGAATTTTCGCATGCGGCACCTTCCATTCGGACCAAGGTCCAGCGTTTGCCTCTAGGGCTTACAAGGATGCAATGGCTTCGCTTGGGGTGCGGGTGAAATTTTCGTCTCCGTATAGGCCTGAGGGCAACTCTATCGTTGAACGAATGAACCGTGACTTAAAGCAATCCTTAACAGCTAGAGTTATAGGTACTGGCAGGAACTGGCTGGCCCACTTGTATACCGTTCAGCGTGCACTTAATAATCTCCCTAGAAGACCTCTGGGTGGGCGGACCCCATACGAAATGCTCTTTGGCATAAGAATGTTTGTGCCTGACCTTGAGGGTCCAGACATCGCGGCGCAATCCGCCAAGTTTGATGTAGATAACCATTCTGCTATGTTACAGGACTTACAAGAAGCCCGAGACAAACTTGCAACTACACATTTGCCTTCAGCCACAGATCCTGCGTTGCAGATTCCGGTAGCCGGCTGGCTTCCAAAGGTTGGCGAACTGGTTCGAGAGAAGGTTGAAAACAAAAAAGAATTTGGCCCCTCTTTTCGTGCACCGGTTCCAGTTCTGGGCTTAAAGGGAACACGTACAGTCATCTTACCACCGCTTCCTGGTTGCAAAGAGAACAGATACATCTCGGTGGAAAGTGTCGGGCTGCAGCGCCTGGCCGATCCTGAATGGTGTCGCACCGGCGGTCTCTTGTCCTGCCATTTATCGGACATATGTTCGTGGCCCATCTGCACGAACGGTCGCTGATGCTGTAATTGAGATGGTTGATTTGCCTGAAACTACAATTGATCCCCAACTCTCCACCAATATCGACGAGGACGAGTATACTTATCCTGCATCTGAATCGGTGGCACATCAACCAATAACGCCACTGAGCCCGACTCGTTATTCCTTTGATTCGGATTCCACCTCTTCAAAAGTCCCATCCAAGTTCAGTATTTTTGTATCCTGGTTTAGAGACAATTTTTTGATTCCACCCTGGACATACATCTGGTTGGTACTTTTCTTGATTTTCTTGTTCATGTCCATTGGCTTTGTCACAGTGTTTTTTCTACTAATCAATGGTCACTATTTACCTGAACGCTCTGCTGTAGACTATGTTTCTGGAACTTTGGCTCCTCATTCCTCGTCTCACATCATGAAGCGTGACCACACATTTGTGAACATTTCAGCTTTTCCAGTTGCTGATGGCATCGTATGGGATGCAGTGAACTATCAAATCCATGGTCCGACGGAAATTATTAATGTACCTAATGTCCTTCGGGTTTCAATGGGTGATGTAGTACAAAATAATATTCATTCTGATGATTGGGATGTGCATGCCGTTGAAGCATTGTTTGCCGATTTGAAATATTATGCATCTTTTAATGCTGAAGATTTATATATGAATTCTGCGAATTATGCCGATTTGTATTGTTACCAACATTGGGGTAATCATTTTCTCCATAAGCCAAGTGCCCTGCGTAGTTCTGTTAACTACACCCAATGGGAACATTGTCCAAACCCCTTGCCAGGTAGCTCACAAACTCTTCGAAATAAGTTTACCTATTTTACTGATTTTAATCGGTCGAACCCTGCATCCTATTATTTTAGACTTAATACCACATCAACTCAGAAAATTATGTTAACACACACCAAATTGCTTTATTCGGGTTCCTTCTTAAGTGCCCTAGCAGTGGGTGGTTATGAGTACTGGGAGGATACAATAGATTTGAAATCCATTTGGGGCTCCAAGCCATGGCAGGTACAGGGAACCGAGGCGTTGCATCGTGCTTGCCTCATCCCTACCCAAATTATGTTCCTAAATGCTTCCATCTATCAAACTACGTGTTGGGGCTTAGCTACCACTAAACAATTAAACTCGCCCTCAATTCCATCCCTGTCGAGTTTTCCCAATGATAGCTCACGTTTTAACCTGTCCCTGACGACCCTACAGGCTCTATTACAGAATAATTCATTTAATGTTTCCGAACTGGATCAGTCACCCTGGTTGGTATGGCCTATATCATCTAATGCATGTCAAATGCGTTTTCACGACTCAGGTACTAGATACACACAGGATAAGCCTGATCCGAGATTTACTGCTTCCCGTACTGTCACTACATATTCTGTTGGTAAATTATGCAAACAATGGCTGCAACATTCGTCCCTTGATTCTGTTAAACAACATTTGTCCCTCCTTTCAGGCAATATTGATCTGTCCGACTTTGTTTTGGGACCTCGTGGTCCCCGACCTAAAAGATTCATTTATGAGACATATAATGAACTCTGGAAGCTATCACAAATGGAAGCTGCTTCCCGTCTTCGGGAAATAGATCAAGCAAATTTGGAAAAGGTGCTTGCTGTTGTTGACAATAGTATTAATACCCTGTCTTCTCGCATTTACACTTTAGAGAATATTGTGTCCTCTGTTGTTGATATTGTACAAGATGATGTTTCTGTGTTATATCATGGTCAGAATCAATTGCGCTCAGTTATGCAGTTTGCATGGACTTTACAAACGCTTAAGTTAGGTAAAGTTCCTTGGCATTTTTGAACACCTCTGCCTTGTTTCTACCTTTTAACTTAACTGACAAACAACAATTTATGTCCATGAAAGATGCAACTTACACTCTATTACATATCGAAAAGATGGATCCTTTGCCGTTCTCTGTTGCAGAACTCGATTCTGCTGTGTGGCTAGTTCATGGGGTTATCGCTTTACCTTTTTCCTTGTTTGAATTTGACTCATGCATGAAACATTATCCTGTGGGCCGTTACCGGCCCTTGGGCAGTGCTTTCCTGCATGAACTCTGGTCCTTGCCTTTCATGTATAAATGCCTTCGGGACGGCAAGGAAGTCTTTCTCACGGGGAGTACTGCGACTCGACTATGGGTCATTCGCTTATTTGTAAACACATTAAATTGCATGGCTCATGTAGCGTTTCCGCTCCTAATCTTGCTTGTGTGCTGAAAGGTATTCCTGCTCCTGTTATTTCTCCTACTTTCACTCTCCTTTCCAATGGTAGTTATTTACTTTTAAATAACGAAAACTGTTGTGGCCTGCAGGCTGGCATTCCTTAGATTGTAACAGTTTCGCACAGGGTTGTCTGCTGCAAAAATGTGCTTTTTCCTCCCCCTCATGGCAAGGTTGATATCTCTATTTGGCCTTCCATCCCTACCATGGAAGCAGATTTCAATAGACTGAGCAGAATAAAGGCACTATTATTGAACGAGGAAGTTATGCTCACGTCCGCCCGGGAGACATTCATTCTCCAGGTGGCGAGTACCCACAGTGAAATACAGGCCCTTTTGAACACTAATCTCCCCCAACATTTTGGGGAGTTAATTCATCGTATTTTTAACGCATCTAACACAGAGGGTCTGGTACACTTTTTTAAAGTCGTGGGGTCTGGTTTGGTGTCCTCCTTCCAAACTATTTTTGGTGTCATCCCGGCGTTTATTCATTCTATTTTTTCCAGCGTCTTTGGCGGTTTCCCGTTGATCATCGCCTTGGCGGCTGGTGTCCAGTTATTAATTTGTTTTATGCGCAATGGCTGCTCCCCGATGGGACCTGCTCGATCCAGAACGCCTCCAGCTGCTTCGTGAGCGCCTTTTGGCTGGTTTTGGTGTCTTGCCATTAGCGACACTGAGTGTGTCATATACTCTTTCCTTTCGCTTTGCGTATTTCACTTGCGTGCAACCTGTAATGACTTGAATCCGCTGTCCTTTCACCTGGACCTTGGATTATTGCCTCTCCAATTCGTCATTGTCTGTTCCGGATTTTGTTCAGTTGATGGGTCCCTTAGAGGCCCATGAGCAGGACTGTTCCGTTGCCGGCTGTATGGCGCGTGCGGCTGCACTGGGGATTTTGGCGCAATGGGATATCTGGGCGGCTGCCCAGGATCTCCTACAACAAAGCTGTTTCGTTTATCACGCAAGTTGTCCCGCATTGCTTTTGGGTGCTCCCTCTGCTGAGGAGCATTCCTGCTCTTTTGATCTCATGGATTGGATGGCATCTATGTTTTTTGACGATTCCAATGATGCCCTTTTGGAGGGTATGGCTTTTTTCTGCACTTACACTTTCATGGATTGACTTGTTTTTCGCCGTTTGGGCGCTCCCTGTGCTCTACTGGATATTTTTTTTGGTTTGCCCTCTGTCTTGGACGCCGGACTGACCAGGGAGGGTGTCTTGTGGTTTGTTGCCTGCCTTGTTATGTTGGCCTAGGCCTAGCTGCCATGCTGCTTTTCTTTGCGCACGTTACACTGAGCCAGGGCTCCCTCGCCCTTTGCTCTTGCCAAGTTCCTTTGCGCTGTCTGCATTTTCTGTCTTTCACCTTTTCTCTTGTTCGATTTGGGCTCAGACTGCACAACATGTACAAGGTCGCATAACAATGTATTTTGGTTCTTCCTGATATGGCCAGTCTCGCGCACCCAGACATAACATTAGGCGCAAATGCCATGAAACTTTGTGTGCCTTTGATACTGCAGTTGTTACTGGCGCTTAACACACTTGGAGAGGTCCTTTTCAGTGAGAAGAGCTGTGATGTCCTGCTGATGTAATTCTGCATCTAGAGACTGAGGTATGGGGGTTCGCTGGTCAAAGCCCAGAGGTCTTCTATTTTTATAATAAACTATCTTACTGCACGGGGAGGGTGGTAATGTTATTTAGACATTTATCCACTGAGTTATGAAATGCTTTCCCCGTTTGTATTCTATGGAATTGTAACCATGCTGCTTATATTATTCATATGCATTATGCTATTAGTACTAACACGTGTACTGTACATTAGAGCACGTAAGTTGGAATAAACATTTTAACCTATCCAGTGTCTCTTCCTACGCACCTTGTGGACAAGTACGAGTGAGTGACGAAAGAGTGTTCTTGCTTCTGCGAGTCCTGAGATAAAGATACCGTGTTCTGGGTTGTCTAATCATTGGTACTTGGGTGCTAATGGGATGCTAAGCTAGTTGGGTTGGGGTTTTTGGGTGCTACGGTATATGGTAGGCAAACCACTGTATTCCGGGGTCCCATTATCCTGTGCATAGCTCTGTGTATGTGCAGAAACCTTATGACAAGAGCTTTCACCCCCCCAGTACCGTTCCACTCGTAATGAGGGCCTGTGTGTTTAATGCATGATACGACTTCTAGTGGAAATGAGAAGTTAACATTACAAACATAACAAACAAATTTGTGATTGTCACATCAGTGATGGAAAAACTGAAGAAAAAGTGTGGACCTGTAAAGAGTGTATAGTGCTCCTTTACCTACTATGGGTGGTTATTAATCTCATTGAACTTCCACAACATCCGAGCAGGAAGGGGCTGTTAGTATCCCATTTCAATTCAATTCAATTCATCTTTATTCGATTTAAAAAAAATATATAAAAGGGAACAATAAAACACATACTTGAAATACAAAAGTTAAAAACAATACCATCAGTATAAATATGTAAAAAGTGCAATTACCAATAGATTGAAGCCATTACGCTTGCTGTATCCTTAACACTTCACAGCTAAAACTCTAAACAATAGGGAGGTCACCCCTCCATAGATTTCCGTCAGCTAACTTCTGCCTTTAGAAAGGAACCCACTCGCATGCAAGCATCGGGGTCCTCTAAGAGCTGTAAACAATGAGGGGCAACCCTGCACTTCAGAAACAACATTCACTTTAAAATAAAATGGGTTTTAAGAAAAACGGGAAAGAAGGGTTTGGAAAATTTGCTGGAAAACATAAATGGATCAAATATTGGGCGGACCGCCCATCACAAGGGCAGGCCAGAACATTATTACTAAAAACACTCAAACCCTCCCAGAAACACAGAAGCCGCCATACCATACCAGCTCTAAAACGAAAAAGAAGCAATCTTTCCCAGTGGGAACCAATTTTACATACCGGACAACCTCTCCCGGGGCCAAGAACCTTAAATAATCCCCTACAGAACTTTTGGTATATTCCACATCTAGACTCTGCTTTTTTCTGAATTCCTGAAAATGACACTTGACTACCTGATTGTCGCTTTTAACCAAAACAGAGGTGAGCAAATTATGTTGAATAGGTCTAGAGATTTAAAGTCCTCTGAACAAAACGCATCCATGGGATAGACAAACCTTTCTCCATATTAAGGCAATCCAAAATGATAACCCTATTTAGACTCAATCAATCGGTCAATCAAAGGGTTGTATAGCGCAACTACTCACCCTTAAGGGTCTCAAGGTGCTGGGGGGGGGGGGGAGCTGTTGGTCCGTCGAGGGCGCTGTGGTTCAGTCGAAGAACCAGATCTTGAGGTCCTTCCTGAATTGAGGCAGTGAAGGAGATTTCCCTCCTTGTTAGCCCAGATCTTAACCCACAGCAAAAGGGACACCAGCTTCACTCGTTCTGTAATGTATTGTAAGCCAACCTCCAAATGACTAACATTATTGGATGTTGTGGGGGGAGGCAGAAGAGCTGTTTACATGTCCATTTTCCTCAGTCTGTAAGGAAAGGGCATTAGAGTACCCCTCAACTCCAGCCGCATTACAAGCAGCAGGATTACACTGAGATTTATATATGTTCATTTGAAGAGTGATAGCTCTCTTTCGCAGGGGTTGGGGGGATTAAAAATGATTTCTGCTGACTTGCTAAATCTTAATCTGGAATTTCTAATCTGCGAATGCCAAGAACAGGAAACATCAAAAACTCCCAGAGAGCAACAGCTTTTCACCAAGCCCAAAGAGTGATTATTAATTGTTAACCTAAAAACCCTTCTCCTTCCAAAGCCACATGCCATGATGAGCGACTTCCCATAGTTGGTGACTATATCGAGCTTACTCATGAAATTTACAAAGGACGCTACCAAGATGAGAAGTGCTCTTGGGGTCCTCACCATAAATGCTGCATCATCTGCGTTAAAAAGTGCAGGTTTGGAGGTATTCCATATCTTTCATGCATGGCAGCTACCAAAAAAGGACTCAAGTTGTTAATATGTATGATAAGCAGCAGAGGGGAAATGATACAACCCTGGCATATCCTTCTTTCTAAAGGGAAGAATTCAGTTAACTCACCCATTGAGCCAAATCGTACCTTGGCTGCAAGATATTCATGTAGAGAGAACAAAAAGTTAACTAAGGCCTTGTCCACCACCATATATAACAACACCATCCAGAGCTTAGTGCAGTTTATACAGTCGAAAGATGTTGAGAGGACCATAAATGACAGGTACAGGGGGCACTTCCTAGCAATAGATATATTTCCAATAATCATGCCCAGTCCAAAAGCCCTATTGATAAGGACGCAATATATTATTTTGATCTACCCAGGACCTCAGACGATTAAAAATGTTCCTTCCTAAACTTTTCACTGTGCTATCAATGAGCGAAGTGGGTTGATAACATTTAGGGGACTTAGAGGCTTCTTTTTTTTTAATGGGGACCGTTGGCGAAAAGGCCCATGATCTAGGGCTACTTTTGCATAAAGAAGTTTCAAATACATTTGTAAGCAAAGGGCGCCATATGACAATGTTACATTTTATAATATCCATGGGGACCCCACCAGGTCCTGGGGCTACACCAGCCAGTCTTTGTCTTATTGCCTCTCCACTTCCATTAGGTTAATCATAAGATTGGTGTAATTGCATAATTTCAGCAAATAGTAGCTCCTGTTTGTTTTTCACTCCTACCGAGAGGTAAATAGCTGTAAAATGTCTCACCTAGCCTAGGCCAGGAACTGAAATGAAATGAAACAATTGATCGGAGTACCCACACATGACAAGGGGCACACGTTGGACGGGATATTCTCCAACAATCCCTTACTTAAAGTTTTATCAATTCTCCCTTTGGTTTGGTCCGATCATTGTGCCATTCTTTTTAAGTTAAATGAGTGGCAAGACCACAAACTCAGTTCAGAGATCTCAGGTGTTATCGGAAAAAGAGCCTGGAAAAACGTTAATTACACAGATTTAGGCGAGGCATTGAATAAAACCAAGCCAACTTTCCCTGCTGAGGTTGATGAAGCTTCCTCGGTATTTGTGAAGTGGTTGGAAGAAGCATGTGATAAAATTGCTCCTGTAAAAGTATGGACCCCCAAAAGGGTTTCTCCATCTGCCCCCTGGTTCTGTGATGAACTACAAATTTTAAAACAAGGTTGTAAGCGTTTAGAAAGGATATGGAGAAAAAGCTACCATAACGCAGACAAAGCTAGCTACAAGCTTAGCCTTAGACAATATAAGGCTAAGCTGCTGGAATCCAAAAGAAAGTACTTCACTGAACAAATTTCCCAGGCTGAATCCAACACCAAAGAGCTTTTCAAAACTATCTCTAAACTAGTATCCCCTAAGGCCCCCAAGAGTCAGAGTAGTCCAGAGTTCTGTGAAAAGCTGGCAAAATTTTTCCAGTACAAAGTGGAAACCATCTTTTCCTCATTTAGGCTAGCTCAGGGGGGGATATTGATGTTGCCCCCAGTTCTGGAACAAAAAATCCCAACACTAGCCAATTTCTCTTTGCTAGAGACATCAGATACCATCAAACTTCTGAGTTCTATTCGGTCTGGTGCCCCGTCGGATCCCTGCCCTGCATCAGTACTAAAGCAAATTCCAGAAGTTATAGGATCAACCCTTACACCACTGCTGAACAACATAATAACAATGGGCAAGTTTCCCAGCAATTGGAAAAAGGCCTCTATTCTTCCCCTTCTGAAAAAGCCTACTCTTGACCCTAGTGATACAAATAATTATAGGCCAATCTCAAGACTTCCGCTCCCCGCCAAGATTATTGAAAAGACCATGAACACTCAGCTCAGCACCTTTCTGCTAACTAATAACTTACTGGACACATCACAATATGGGTTCAGAGCAGAACATAGTACTGAGCTGGCCTTAATCAAATCTACAGAGGAGATTCGGGAAGCACTGGACGGAGGAGGGAAGGCAATTTTGATAATGTTGGATCTGTCAGCTGCCTTCGACACGGTCCATCATGAAGTTTTGATGCACCGGTTGTCGGAGGTAGGAGTGCAAGGGACAGCTTGGAACCTCCTTCGATCTTTTCTTTCTGGCAGATCGCAAATAGTGGAATTGGACAATCACAGCTCTAAACCTTTTTCACTCCCGTGTGGGGTGCCGCAGGGATCATCGTTGAGCCCAACCCTATTCAATGTGTATGTGATTTCTCTCGCAGGCCTAATCAAATCTTTTGGTTTCAAAATCACTTCTTATGCAGATGACACACAGATAGTGTTGTCAATAAGAGAAGGGGAAGAGAAGGAAACGGGGGCTCGCTTCCATGACTGCATGAGGGCCATCTCGGACTGGATGTCATCCAACTACCTAAAACTAAATTCGAGCAAGACAGAAGTTGTCACATTCGGTAACAACCCCAATATGTGGACACCTGATTGGTGGCCAGCTGAGTTGGGCCTCTGTCCTATCCCCACGCTGAAAGCAAAAAACTTAGGGGTGATTATGGATAATAGGCTTTCTTTCAGTGATAACATAAACTCTGTGGTTTCGGCCTGTTTCCGTATCCTGAGAATTATAAGGAAAATTAAGTTTTTCCTTCCTGATAACAGCCTTAGGACAGTGGTCACAGCCCTTGTCATGTCTCGAATTGACTATTGTAATAGTCTATACTTAAATGCTCAAAAACAGCATGTCAACAGGCTGCAAATTGTACAGAATGCCGCAGCCAGACTGCTTACTAGTACCCCCAAATTTGCCTCTGTAAAGAAGGAGTTAAGACAACTACACTGGCTCCCCGTGAAGTTAAGGGCACGCTTTAAGCTTAAGGCCCTCTGTGTAGCTTTTAAGGCCCTAAATGGAATTGGTCCCGACCATTTGAGATTAAAGTTCAAATGGTATGTTCCCGCTAGAAACCTTCGGTCCTTGGGAACAAGTTCTAGTTCCTCGGATCAAAAGAGCCAGCTGGGGGGGTAGAAGCTTCATCACATGTACCTCTAAGGCATGGAATGAGCTCCCTTTCCACCTGAGGAACGCAGCGGATCTCCTTTCCTTTAGGAAAGGGCTGAAAACCTGGCTTTTTTCACAGTAATCTCTATTCTCAGTTGACCAGCAGGCATGCTCAGCGCCAGGACACCCTAGGGTAACCGTGCGCTATACAAGCTTAAATAACATAACATAACATTACTGCTGAAAATGGGGTTTTGCTGGGAATTCCTTGAATTCATTTTATTAACCAAGCCCCAAAATGATTTGCTATTCTAAGAAAGTGTGGCAGTGTCTAGGAGTTTACAGTCTTTTTTTATTCAATTGCTCCCGCCTAGATTGTAGGGTGCATTTATAGTGCTTACGTACTATACAAATCTTAGAAAAATCGCTCGGTTTATCTGGCAAGTCCTTTCTTAATAGGCGATTTGCTTGAGAACAACGCCTATCGAACCACCTGGGGCCCTGCTGTACGTCTTGCATGGATTTGAGAAGACCTTTATTAATGCAAGTGCATAACGTTTCATAATGAGCTAGCATAGCATCACCATTCTCATCTGCCAAACAGTTCAAGAATAAAGCCGAATGTTTCTACAGAAGGGAGCTGAGAGTGGACCCGGGTTCTTTCAGATGCCAGAAACGCCTATCGACATAGGTCTATCATAAGAGGTCTAAACGATAAAAGAGGCTTACCTGGCTTTTTAACCCTCAAAATGGGAAAGCGCCCCCTTATGGCTAGAGCGTTATGATCCCCCATTCATTTTGAAGAACTGTACCCATAGGCATAAAATACAAAAGATTTCTTTTAGCAAATATATAATCTATAATAGAGGCCCGCCCTTTCCCTCTAAATGTTATGTTATGTTATAGGGAACTTCTAAAGCGCACGTTCACCAAAAGGTTTCATGGCTTTGGGAGCACTAGCGACATGGCTTAGATATTGCTAATCATAGGCTTGTCTGAAAAGTCATGTTTTTTGCAGAGTTCTAAATTGCTCATAGGAGGTTGCTGCTCTAATGTTGGCCGGAAAAGAGCTCCAAGTGCCAGGAGCCAGCACAGCACGCCTAGTTCCCTCTAGCCTTTTCCTGTAGAATTTGGGAACCTCTAGGAGATTGAGACGAGCTGATATGAGGTTGTGCCTAGGAGTATAATTACGTTTTCTAGATGAGACAAAAATAGGGCTTTTACTCTACTGGATTTGGAAGATTGTGCAGCCTGTTTTGGACAGAGTTCTTTGTGCAACTGGAAGCCAGTGCAGTTTCTTTAGTAGGGGTATAGTGTGACAGTATCTAGGTAGTTGGAAGACCAATCTTGCTGCCTGATTCTGGACCAGCTGCAATGTTTGGCTCATAACCTTTGGGGAACCTAGGTACAGGGGGGCAGATTTACAAGCCCCTTGCGCCACTTTTGCGTCATTTTTAACATGGGAAAAGTGACGCAAGGGGCTTGTAAATCTGCTCCAGGGTGTTAGCATAGTCGATGCAGGACATGACTAGTGCAAGTATAAATGATGGCAAGATACACTCTCCTTCTGCATATAGCTGGACCAAGTCAACTAAATCAGCTGCTGCAATATGCTGACCAAGCTCCTTCCCTCTGTTATCCGAAGATCCCATACTATCTACGTCTTGCAGAACTCCTCACTCATCAGAACACATCCCAAATTTAGCATTAAAATCCCCACAGAGTGCATAGTTTGGCTGGGAATGAATCTCTGCATCTGGGGGTTTTAACTGAGTTAAAAAGCAAACAACTTAGTAGAATAGGTACACACAGAATTGAAAAATCATTGTTTTAAAAATGTATCAAATAAAAATAAAAAAGCTCTGGTTATCTTTGATGAGAAGGGCTTGAAAAGCAGAGCTGTCGGTGTCCAGGGCTGATGCATCAACATTAAGATCTAACCGAAACTAAATGGAAAGGCCTCCCTTAATCCTACCTCAATAAGAGAAAAGTGTAGGGCAAGAGTAAGAAGCTACACCGACCCAAGAGAGGAACATGGTGCCCAAGTCTCTTGGAATACTATGACATCATGATTATCAATAAAGGCAGTTAAGGCCACATTATTGATCTTGGCCTTGAGGCCCGCAATAGTCCATCTCAAAAACCAAAAAGCAGCTTCCTTCATGTTCCTGATTGGGCGTGGCTATGAAAGATTGTGCCTTAAGAGTCAGGAAGTCAATCCACTTGAGAGCAATCAGTTAGAACTTCAAAAGGGTTGTCAACTGAAACAGAGGACTGCTCCATAGGACATAATGGTGGAGCATCAGGGGTCTGTCCAATCAAAGTCAGGACAGATGTCACAATGCGTACTGAGGTGTTCTCCATTGCACAGTTCGAACAGAGTGGCTCGGGCACAGTACATACCATAGGGCTGTGGAACGAATGGGTGGGAAGTCTAGGTTTGTAAAATATCCTAGCGGCACTAAAGCTATATTTCCATCTTCTGGTGTCTTCCACCCACACCCATATAATACGTTCTGTACCAGGCATGGAGATTTAAAGTTTACAATAATGCAATCACCATAGATACACATAGGGCTGGCACCAATCCATCCCATTCTTTGAGCAAACAGGAAGAGCAAAGTTCCTATTACTCACTAACCAGTGTAATCCTTTGTTATGAAGCCCCCCATCCAACTCGCCCTGATTTTGATGACGTGGGGGTACTCCAATAAGGACCGCAACATGGGGATAAGCTGCCAGCGGCAGATTAATAGTGGCACGACTGGGGCTTGGGGCAACCCCACCTGCATCTTGTCCTGCCCTGAGGGGGGGGTTGATGGAGTCTTAGCACTTTTTCCTTCCGGGCTTCCTGTACCCAATGGTGGTCTGTGCAAATCGCTAAGCCTGTGTGGCCCTAGAGCCAAAGAGGCAGGGCAGCCATGGCCCGTATTTGATAGAAGATTCTTAGAGTCTCGAAATAAAGCCTGGATACCCGGAGTGGGTACAACTGCGAGTGCATGGAAATTAACAGCAATGGTAGGAGATGAAGAAAAATCAGTATAAGGTTCCTTCAGTGAATGCCAGGGGCAGCTCCTCCTTTGGAGCGGAGGAGCGTCGCCACACTTAAATTACCCCCAAAGATGAAAAATAAAATGGTAATTCATTACCATTTTATTTTTCATCCTCCCGTCCTGAACCGAGCATCAGGACAGGGGTGGGACCGCTGCTGAATGACAGCAGCAGGGAGGAGAGTGGGCAATTTGTGTACTTTTCAAAGTGCGCATGTCCCTTTGGCCGGTCGTCTTGCGACGGCAAGCCACACATGCGCGCTTTGAAACCTCTAACCTAGCTGTTTTAAGACAGCTGGGTTAGAGAAAGTGCAGAGCTACAGTGTCCTAGGAATCAGCATGCTGCTTTCACAGCATGAGAGCAGCACCAGGATTGGTTCCCGCACCGCATCCAGTTCCTGAGAAGAGGTCCAGAGAGGAGGAAGGAGGACATCGGTTCAGGTAAGTTTTTTTAATAGTAATATTAGTGCCCGCCCCTCCCTCCCTGTAGATGGCAGCCACCACTGGTGACTGCTGTGAAAAAGCAGAAATCTTTTACACTATACTTTTTAAATGTTTGATTACATGTGAAAGTTTGGCTTGTAGAGTGATCTAAATGTAGCACAGCAGCCATCAATAAGATGCTCTGGGTGAATCGGAGTTGCAGTTGGGACGCTTGAAACTCCAGCTAGAGTTGTCTGGGAGTTAGGGGCACTGTCAAGGGGCAACGCCTGCCAAACATATTCTCAAATTATTTTACGGGTCCTCTGTTCATTCCTTTTCTTAGACGGAGAAAGAAGACTTACAGTTGATACGTTAGAAACAGGCTGAGTTGACATAACAGTTGAAATAGCAGGTGAGGGAAGGGAAACGGCCTTTACAACATGAGCTGAGCCACACGTGCCATTTCCCCGCAAGCAGAACCATGCTTGCCTTAAGCAGGCATAGGCCTTAACCACGCATATGCGTGGTTAGGGCAGTGCGCGGTCTAGATGCGCGGATGGGCTGGCACATAAAGCTCCGGGACGTGGGCTGGTATGTGGGGCTGGGGCCAGGTTTTGGGAGTCTGGGGGGTAGTTTTTAGGGGTGGGGTAGTTTTTAGTGCTCGGGGAGGGTCGGGGTTGTTTTTAGGGCTGGGGGCCAGGTTAAGGGCTTGTTAGTTTTCAGGGGTGGGGGTCAGTTTTTAGGGTTCAGGGCAAAGGGGCTGGGGTTGGGTAGTTTTTAGGATATGGGGGCCAAGATTTAGGGCTCAGGGTAGGGCAGACGGGGAAGGGACAGTTTTCAGGTCTGGGGGCAGTTTTAGGGCTCAGGGTGGGGGAGGGTCAGGGAAGTTTTTAGAGCATGGGGGCGAGTTTTAGGGTTCAAGGTGGGGAGAGGGACAGTTTTTACGGCTGGGGCAGTTTTAGGGCTCAATGGCGCGTCTGGGGTAGGGGTAATTTTTAGTATGTGGGACCGGGTTTTAGGGCTCAGGGTGGGGGGCTGGGGTGTGATCTTTACCACACATATCCCTTTACTAATCATGCCTTTACTACGAAATTGGTGTTAAAGGCATGCGTGGTAAAGGAATGCGTTGTTAAGACTCATTTGTTGTTTGGGATCGCCTTGTAAAGGCGCGCGTGGTTTAGCCATGCGTACTTCTGTAATTCAACCGTGAGGGGATTTGCGTTGAGCCTCGGGAGATATCACCCATCTAGGCTCACGGAGAGTCTTCTTCCAGTCAGGGCGATTTCAGTGCTGATAACCCCCCCAGCTTTCTTTAGCATTTTATCAATTAAGGTGCTTTAGACGGGGTGGGGGGTCGAGACAGCAAATGCCCCCATAAGATTCTTTTTCCCCATCTCAAAAGATCAGTTTTCAACCAGAGGGACAAGGAGGCTGCAAGCCATGTGAAGCCCCCTGATGAAAAGAAATATAACACAGTACCTTCCAATTTTCTGATTGCACCGAAGGCGGATGGCACAGCCCAGCCTCTTCCGGTCTCTGATGAGCGCAGAAGGACCCACCCTTGCCCAAGTCTTTGCCCAGGCGCGTCCCACGCTGCTGGAAGAAAGTGGCATTTAAAAGCTTCCAGAAAGCGCAATGAAGTCCTATCCCGCCTCTTCCTTTAATGCAAGGATTTAATGGCCTGAGAGTCCTGGCCCTAGCTGACGAAGCGTCCCATGCTGCAGAAAGAGAGCGATGTATAAAAGTGCCAATGCAGCGCAATGAAGTCCTGTCCCCACCTCCTCCTTTGATGCAGGGCTTTGTTGGTCTCAGAGTCCCGGCCCAATCTGGCAAAGCGTCCCACGCTGCAGGAAGAAAGCAGCATTTCAAAGCTCCCAGGCTGCGCAATGAAGTCCTGTCCCCGCCTCCTCTTTTGTTGCAGGGCTTTGTGGACCTTAGATCCTGGCCCTGGCCAGGAATACCTGAGAATCTGAACATAAGTTGGGTATAGACACTCCATAGATTCCTATGAAAACTTCAAAGGTTTGAAAAATGCTGGAATCCATTTCAAATACTTTTATCCAAAACTATTACAAATGAAGAATTATAACTACATCCATAATTCTGATCGAATTTGAACATAAATCCTGTTTCCGTTTGGGATGTATGCCATAAAAGGTCTCAATATGTTAACTAGCATTCACTCAGACATGCTGGAATTTGCTACATATTCAGTACACTTTTTCAAAATCTATTTAACAATAAAAGAGGTTTCTAAATATTTCTTTTCTCCACCCAAATGGTGTAACTAATTTCCTAGACAAAGATAAAGCATGCATATTATTTCTGTTAAGTGAAGCTTTTATATACAAATAAATCCCTCTTTTGATTATGTCAAAGCTTTAGATTTAGATGCAAATTTTGTCTATTAATATAGGTTGTGACCCTTAAATATAAAATCAATAATAATGATGTGACAGAATATCGAGGACAGAATATCGAAAATATAATATCGGCAGGTAAGTAAACCTAGATTTGCTATACCTAACTCCATATATATATGCCTTCCCGGTACATATATCTTCAAATATGTAGATGTGCAGTTAGGAGTAGTAAATCTATACTTCCCTTTAGGCACTTACCTTTTGATGTTTTGTCCCTCGATATTCTGTCCTCAATAGTAGTATGCCAAGTTATACAATATTCTGTAGTATGATCTTAATATAGTATGTTAAATCACATTAGTACCTCTGTTTAGGGCAATGAGGCGGATGTCTGGGGTGACAAATCTGATAAAAAAATCTGACTTAAATAAATTAAAAAGTCAGGGGTGCTGATTGCATCGTTCACATAGGGTGCAAGTGCTGTCAGGTTGCCTACGGCCACCAGTCCTTACATACAGTACCAGATTTAGCCAAGCAACTTACTGGTTCAGTAGTGTAGCATGGGTGCCATGCTCCAAGAACGAATACAACCCTAGTTAGATAGTACAAATGAGGCACAAATGGGGTGCAATGGGACTCTCACACCTTTTGGACCCAGTGCCAAGGCACGCACCTTACTACAAAACTCACCCCTTCACCAGGCATTGCCTTTTCCACACATATGCCTCTACCATGCATGCCTTTACAACCAAGGTACCAGTTATAGTTATATGATTATCCCAAGTAACTATAACTCGCGTCACAGCCATGCACATTTTTCTCATCAATAAGTTCATTGCAAATGTTGCAGTGATATTATCAATGATGTCATGAGTGATGTAATATGTTGCCCTGGGGTCAACCCACCATAAGGCAGCTTATTCCCCCCAAAGCTGCCAACCTCATGCTGCCTTTGGAGTGCACAGCATAGGGTTGGCCTTCGGTTCTCAGTGACCCCATCCCGTGGGGCCAAAATATATATTTAAAGGTAAGGGGGCATGCAGAGAGAGGGGCATGCAGCCCCTCCCTCCCCAACCCTTAATAGAGCATGGGGACTCCATCCCCGGGCCAAATTCAATTAAAAAGGTGAAAGTGCCACATTGCCCCCCTTCCAATTGTCTCCCCTGGAACTCCATCCACGGGGCCTCTCCAAATTATAGATGGGTGCCCCAGTGCCCACTCGGGGCACCTACCAAACAAAACTTAGATTAAGAGGAGGTGGGCTTGCAACCCCCCCAAGCCTCATTTGGCCCCTAGGCACCTATCACTGGGGCCAAATTCAATTAAAAAGGGGAGGGTGGCCATGTGGACCCCCTCCCAGATCATCATTAGGCCACAGGGACCCCATCCCCTGGGGCCAAATTCAATAAAAAAAGGCAAGGGGGGGGCGCGGGCCCCTTTCCCTAGCCTAAAAAGACCAAGGGGTCCCCATCTCCCAGGGCTGTATCTAATTTCAAAGGGAGGTTGGCCACATGACTCCCCCTCCCTGAGCCTAGGCCCCGGGGACCCCATCCCCCGGGCCTTTCTTTATAATAGGTGGGTGACCTGGGGCCCACCCAGAGCACCCACAAACAACACGATGGGGGCCCGGTGGGGGAGCCCAACGACCCTGCGGCCCCAGCCGGCTTCCGCATGGTGCGGGAGCCGGCACTGCACAGCTGCTTTCTGCATGCTCCCTCCAGGCGAGAGCAATATGTGTTCTGTTCCCTGCCCACAGGAGTACAGGCAGGGAAACAGAACACAAGTCTGCTCCCAGCTGACAGGAGCATTTTTAAATCTTCCACCAGTTGGAGCAGACTTCCTTGTTTGCTCCTGTTTGGCGGGAGATTTAAAAATGCTTCTGCACATCAGGATCAAACATATTTTTCTCTGCCCACACTAGGCAGGGAAACTACTGGGTGCCGGGGGTGGGCTCCACGGACACAGTCATTGAGCCGAGATGGAGTCCCCAGGCCCTTTTAATTAGTGGGATGCCCCGGGGACAGGGTCCTTGAGGCCTTTATAAATCTCGGGAAGGGGTGCTGCATGAGCCCCTTCAACTTTTTTAAGCATTTTGGCCCCTGGGATGGGGTTCCGGGGTCAAATTAGGCTCTAGGAGTGGGGCTGTGTGCCCCATTTCCTTCTTTTTTACTTCAGCCATGGGGGACTGGGTCCCCGGGGCCTTTTACAGTCTCAGGGAGGGTGCCCACATGCACCCCTCCCGAAAAAATAAAAACATGTGTCACCTCCGGGGGGGGGTAATAAAACAGGCACAGAGCCCTAGCTTGTTTTTTTAAATTTTGCTGTTGATTCACGGATCCTCCACAAATTTGTGGCAACATTTTTTAAAAAACTATTTTGTCCTCAGGTAGGGACCCCACCACTAGCCCTATGGAATCATGGTATACCTACCCTGCCCCCTATGTCATTGTGTTGTGCTTTTTAGGATTCAGGACTGAGTCCTGAGTCTTAAGATGGCTGTCACCACTTCCTGGTTGATGTGGTGACAGTCAATCTGATCTCAGCAGGAGATCTGTCTGCCCCGCTGATCCTCCGCGGCATGATGTATGCCTATATTTTTAACCTTAATTTCTCCAAAAATACTGAACAGATTTACACTAAAACTTCCCTTTTTTCTAAGCTCCTGCTTTACGGATCACCCCGAAACTTTCCATATGCTAACTAGTCAAAAAGTAGCACTTGTGTGGACATTTTTGTGGAGATTCGTCAAATGCCACCAAAGTTATTAGCAAGACAAAAATTGATTTCCTATGGAAACATGATCCTAACTATAGCTACCAGTGGTGACTGCCACTGGGTAATATATATATATATATATATATATATATATATATATATATATATATATATATATATATATATATATATATATATACATATATATGTTGAAGGCTTCGGCCGAAACACGTTGGTCTCTGTCATGCACTAATGGTTGTCAAATTTATGACTGAATAAAAAACTCACCGACCTGCTGATACCTGGCTGTGCTGCCTTTTACTTTTTCTTCGGATTGTGGGGAATTTCTGTGGAAATCTGTTCTGATATATATATATATATATATATATATATATATATATATATATATATATATATATATTTTATTTATTTATATATATATAATAACATGTTTTCCCCATGTTAATTTCCATTGGATAATGTAGACACGGCTACGGCCTGAACTGCTGAACGGAATTACACAAAATTTGGCAGAAAGGTAGCTGTTGGTCCAGAAAGCGACCTTTTGGCAAATTGGTGTAAATCTGTTCCGTAGTTTTAGAGATATTAACAGAAATCCAAATTTGTATATATATGGACTCAGAGGATCCGTGATCCTTTCCGATCTTGTGCTGAGATTGGATTGTCTGCCAACACTTCAAATCAGGAAGTGTTGGCAGCCATCTTGGGACTGGGCTTGAGCCGAGTCCCAGAAAAAAACATTAAAAAAAAGAAAAGGGGCAGGGTAGAAATACCCTGACCCCCTAGGCCTCTTGGGGGGGGGGTCCCGCAGGGACCACGCAGTGCCACAAAAGCATTTTTTTTAAAATATTTAGGTGGGAGTCACGTTGGATCCGAGCATCCCGCCAAAATTGTTTTAAAAAAATGAAGCGTGGGCTCCCGCGCTTCGTTGCTAATCAGCCCGTGAGTGGGCCAGGTACAGGGGGCATTTTAATAAAAAAGGAGGAGGGTGCTCAGGCCCCCCTCCTGGGGCTTATTATTGCCCAGAACGGACCCTCCTCCCCGGGGCTTGTTTATAAATGAATGCGGGGAGGCCCGTACGGCCTCCCTGGCTGCCCGGGGGACTGCCACGTCCCCAGGGCTTCTTTACATCTTAGATGGGGGCATCTTGGATCCCCCCAGCCTTGGGAACCACCACCTCCCCAGGGCTATTCCTGAAAAAATGCGGGGGGGGAGCCCGCTCGGAACCCCCTCCCAGCCCTGGGTGCCGCCACCTTCCCGTGGCTTTAATTTCAATTAATGCTTGCCCCCCTCCCTTCATTAATTTTTAATAAAAGTAAAAAAAAGGCCGGGCCCTTGGGGGGTGGGGTCCCCGGGGCCAAAAAAATCCCAGGGAAGGTGGACGCACACCCTCCATCCCCATTCAGAAAAGGCCTGGCCCCAGGGAATGGAGTCACCGGAGCTAAAATTGGCCAAGGGAAGAGGGTTATGCAGGCCCCCTCCACTGATAAAAAACAAATGGGGGACCAGCAAGTCACCGGGGTCCGCCCCTTTCAGCACCACTCTGCAAACGCACCTCCTGGCGCACAACTGGGGATGAAGTCTCCTTGGCTGCAGAGGGTCCTTGGGGGCCAACAACCCCTCCTGTTACCTCCTGTAAGTTCCACATAGGGGGATTTCTGAGAGGTAATTGGAAGCCCCACCCCTTTTCTTCACTCCTCTGCAAACGCGCCTCCTGGTGCACTACTGGTTTGGGGATGAAGTCCTCTTGGATGCTGAGGGATCTTGGGTCCAAGAACACCTTCTGTTACCTTCAGTAAGTCTCTAAGGCTGGACGGAGCTCGCAGAGTTGCCCAAAAACTCCTCCTAATTCTGCGGAGTTCCAGAACCAGGCAGAGTATTGCTAACTAGAGCCCCCTGGCTTATACTCGCACAAGCTGTTCAAATGACAGCCCAGGAATAGGTATACCCAAGTGTTCTGTGCGGTCCTCTCACGTGCTCCTGCTGTTTAATGCTGCCTTAATACACATTTGATTACTCACATCAGACAGTGCTGGACCAGCGCAACCTGTGGCATCACTGTTGGGCCACTCCTCCTCCTCTTTTTCAGCATCGGCTTAGTTACTGCTCTTTCTCGCAGCATCACCAATGCCACTTCTTCTCCCTCCTCCGAGTTCTCTCCTCTTCCATCAGGGAGCAGGGCCACCCGCCTGCAGACAACACTGCTCTGCCTTCCTGCGGTGGGAGATAGAGTGCCCAGGGGAACACAGGGCTGCAGCACCCGCTGTGCCCCCACCTGTCTCTTCCACGCGCAACACCTCCTCTCTCTGTTCTTCACCGGACTGCTGTGACCGCAGTCGCACCACATCCATTGCTGGCACATCCCCCACCAGCTTCTAGTAACAACATTCACAGCAAGGAAAGGGTACGTGTGATGTGGCACACAAAACTCTTATGTCAGTTTAGCCAGCCTATCGGCACCATGTAGAGAAAGGCCAATCTCCTACAGAAATATGCCCTAAAATTGGCCTTAAGAAGGGTACGATGGCGCGAGGGTGAGCACGCACTGGGTAGTCTCCGCTCCAACTGCTGGTGGAACAGAGTTTCCGCTGACCTCCGCGCTTCAAGCGGAGTGCAGAGTGAGAAAAACTCTGTGAACTCTGCCCGCAGAGCAGAGTTTACTGCCTACCCTTATAAATCCCACACAGCTGGATCACTGAGAAGTCTTTGGAGGCCACTCCCCCTTTCTCCACCATGCTGCAAATGCTCCTCCTGGCTCACTACTGGCTGTAGGATGAAGACCCTTGGCTCTTGAAGGTCCGTGGTGGCCAACCACCCCTCCTGTTACCTCCTGTAAGTCAAACGCAGTGGGATTTCTGAGAGATCTTCAGAGGCCACGCTCCCTTTCTCTACCATTCTGCAAACACGCCTCCTGGCACAATACTGGTTGGGGGACGAAGTACTCTTGGATGCTGAGGGACCTTGGGGGCCAAGAAGCCCTCCTGTTACCTTCAGTAGATCCCATACAGTGGGAATCCTGAGAGCTGGTCGGAGGCCCGCCCCCTTTCTACACCACTCTGCAAACTCTACTGCTAGTTAAAGAAAAACATAGAAATTCACTTAAAAAAACCAAAGGTTACTGGGACTTTATAGTTAGGAAATAGAATTTCAAAAGCCTTAGAAATTCACTTCACAAACCAAAACTAACTGAGCTTACTATAACTCACACCCCCGTAATGCTCTGCTTATGACCTCACATATTAGATCACTCATGACATGGTCAGTGACATCACAGATGACATCACTGATGACATCTCAAATGACATCACTGATGACATCATCAACAGAATCACTCACACACCCACTCACACTACCATACAACCTCTTGTATGCCCATTCACACACCCACACAACCACTCACATACCCATTCACAGACCCGTACCAGTACTCACATACCCACTCACTCCTCCATAGAGGACCTCGCACACCCACTCACTCACTCATACAGCCACTCACACAACCATTCACTCACCCATACAGCCACTCATAAAACTGGTCACTCACCCGTACTGCCACTCACATAGCCACACACCCATCCTTTCAGTACAGCTTCTCACACACCCACTTATTTACCTACAAAGTCACTCACATACCCACTTACTCACCCATACAGCCTCTCAACAAAGCCACTCACTCACCCATACAAGCACTCACAAACCCACACAACCACTTACATACCAATTCACACATCTATTCAAGCGCTCACACATCCACTCACTCACCCATGCAGCCATTCACACTGACACTTACTCTCCATACTCTCCAATAAAGCCACTCACAGAGCAGCTCACTTAACCAAACACCCACTCAAACAGTCACTCACTCACCCATACAGCCACTTACACACTGTCACTCACTCATACAGCCATTCACCCATACAATCACTTCACACCCACTTACCCACCCATAGAGCCACTCACTCACCCATACAACCACTGACACAGCCACTCACACACCTACAGACCTACTCAGAAATCCACTCACTTACCCATGCAGTCACTCATACATGCATTAACACACCCATACAGCCACTTACACACCCACTCACACACAGATACAGCCACCCACCCGCTCAGATCACACATGTTAGAGATAGAATCACTCATTAGTAGTACAACTAGTATAGTAATCTAACTTTTGTAGTAGGTTAGTGTGTCTTTAACACCCATAAACTTGTAAAAACACTTACTCTCACTGGATGATTGACATTATCAGGTATGTCATTTAAGATGCCAAAGTGATGTCATCAGTGATATCACTGACCATGTCATGAGTGATGTAATATGTGAGGTCATAACCAGTGCATTACGGGGGCGCAAGTTATAATTAACTCAGGTAACTATAACTGCTGAATTTCACTGGTTTTGTACAAGTGAAATCTGATCCTAAATATATCGTCCCTACAACCTTTGGTTTTTCAGTGAATTTATAAGGCTTTCTTAATTCTATTTCATAACTATAACGTCCCTGTAACCTTGGTTTTTTTCAGTGAATATATATATATATATATATATATATATATATATATTCCTCCTTGATGGCCCTTCTCGAGGGCCGTACACGAGGCGCACACTGAGGGATTATTTTCCTTATTTTATTGAAGCCACACCCAAAAACACACCCGACAGACGCGTTTCGGCTACACTCCTTCGTCAATGTCGGTAGGGTAAACATTACTTTTTCTTTTTAAAAATAAAATCATCGACATAGAAAGGGAAAAGCAGTTCATCCGGGTTGTGTGTAGAGAGCAACAAGGGGTTATTGTAAGTCATCACAAATCTTAGATTCAAACAGCGGCCATCTTAAGATGTCTTATAAACCATATTATTTAACAGTTAAATCATAAGACCTACTGTTCAATATTTACATTTGTTTGCTAAACGTTCATTTTGTTCATCCTATGTACAGCTATTTACACCATGTATACCTAATTTTATACAATCTAGCCCTGAATGGTATAATGGATATTATGAGTTTCATATAACTCCTTAATTTATGTTAACGAAACTACAGATTGAAGATTTAGCATTCCTGTTATTATGCCCTGAATGGGCTTATTTTCGTAAATACTTCAATCAAAAATTCAATATATCACAGTCCATCAACATTTTGGTGTATCATAAATTATACAGTGGCTTAGGCTTTAATTCATGGTACATAAGCATCTCACAATTCATAACCCCCATACGTGCTAATGTAATTACAGTGCAAAATGCTTCCTATCTTCCATATAATACATATTTACAAAACTTCCTTTACTAACTTCAAGGAATATGAATCCATAATTCTTCCTCATTGTTCAAGCCTGCCGGACTTTTCGTTTGCAGTTCAATTATATATTTCGATTCCAACCTCCTAAGTTTCCTTACTCTGTCCCCACCCCTTTCATCTTTGGGGACCTGATCAATACAGAAAACCTTTAAGAGGTTCTGTTTGGATTTATGATGATCTTGAAAGTGGCGGGCCACTGGATACGTGGCATCCCGGTTCTTTATAGCACGCATGTGCTCTAGAACCATTTTTTTAGTGGGGTGGATGGTGCTCCCCACGTAGCTTAACTCGCATGGGCAGGTCAGACAATATACTGCAAAATCAGTGTTGCAGTTCATTAGTTTATTGATTTTCCTTTTTGTTGTTCTGCCCGGGATGTTAAATTCCTTGACCTTTTTGCAAATTTAACATGCCTTACAGTTCATGCATGGATAGAACCCTGTCACAGTGTCTTTCCTTTTGGGGATTTTTAGAAAAGTGGCTCCTCACTAGTTGGTCTTTCAGGGCCGAACCTCTCCTGTAAGTTATCAGGGGGTTCTTCGGTATATGTGGCCCTATAATAATATCTGATTTCAAAATCTTCCAATTCCTCCGAAAGATTTGAAAAATCTCTGAAGACTGGGCTGAATATTCAGTTATCATCCTTATTTCTCCTTTCTTCTCTTGTCCCTGTCCTGAGGGTTCTCTTCCTCCTAGTATCAGATTCTTTCTTTCTAGTTGTTCTGCTTTTCTTTCCGCTCCCCTCAACACTCGTTCTCTTAGTCTATTGAATGCATCCATTTTAGATTTCAAGAATTCTTTATGTGTTGTACAATTTCGTTTGATTCTCACAAGTTCCCCATGTGGAACGCCACTAATTACACTATTAGGATGGAAGCTATCCGCATGTAAAGTGCTGTTTCCAGCCGTAGGCTTCCAATAGAGTGTGGTCTGTATATTATTCTCTTCTATATAGACTAATAAGTCTAAATAGGGTACTTGTGTGTCACTGATGCATTCAGTAAATGCCAAGTTACATGTATTGTGATTGAGGGCCGCTACATAGATCACCGCCTCCTCCCGTGTCCCCTTCCAAATAATGAAGAGGTCATCTATATAGCGGGACCACAACACAATGTTTTCTAGCCACTTCTCATTGTTTCCTGCCCAGGCCACGTGCTTCTCCCACCAGCCCACGAATAAATTCGCGTAACTGGGGGCGAAGCACGTGCCCATCGCAGTTCCTTGCTCCTGATGGTACATCTCCCCTGCAAATAAAAAAATATTATTCTTTAGACAAAAGGATGTTAACTCTACAAGCATCTGATTATGTTCAAGAAATTTTGCATTTCGTTTCTTTAAAAAGAACTCCAACGCTCTCAGTCCTTTATCATGTTCTATGCTTGTATATAGACTTGTTACGTCTAGGGTTATTAACAGCATATCAGATTCCCATTGAATATTGGAAATAATCCGTAAAAAGTCCTTTGTGTCTTTTACATAGGAGCTCAAGTCTTTAACTAGTGGGTTTAAAAAGCAATCTATGTATATAGAGGCATTTTCCAACAGACTATTTAACGAGGACACAATTGGTCTGCCCGGTGGATTTTTGTTACACTTGTGTACTTTAGGTAAATGATAAAATGTTGGAATTTCCGGTGTTTCACAATAAATGAATCTGAAGTCCACATCTCCCAATATTCCTTTGTCCCTCCACTTGATCAGGATTCTATGGAACTCACTAATGCTGTTCTCATATACATTCCGAGTGACTATTTTGTAGCAGTCTTCATTGGACAATTGCCTCCACGCTTCCCTCTGATACTGTTTCTTATCCATCAGTACAACATTCCCTCCTTTGTCTGAGGGTTTTATGATTAGTTCATCGTCATTCTTCAGGTCCATGATTGCCTTCCATTGGTTCTTTAAGATGTTATCCTTTTTAAGGTTAGGGCCTTTAGCTTGTAGTTCCTTAAGTTCACCTATGATCAAATCATGAAAGGTATCAATTGCATCATGTGCCATTTGAGGAATGACATGTGATTTAATCTTCATGTTGCTAGCCGCTCCCACTTGCGTTATTCCTGCTTCTTCGAGAATTTTCATTGTATCGATTTGGATTATGATGTTCCCTTCGGATTCCAACTCTCTCAACAACTGTATAGTCTCAATGTCAACTCCGGTTAGAATATTTCCTTCTATCTGCGCGGATCCTGATGGAGGATTAGGTTTTGTTGGGCGTAGGAGGTGCAGTTTCATTAATTTTATCTTCCTTATGTATTTATATAGATCGATGCGCACGTTCGCATAGTCAAATTGCGCCGTGGGGCAGAAAGTGAGACCTAATTCAAGCACTCTTTCCTCCTCTGATGTCAATTGTCTTTTAGATAAGTTCACAATTGTTTGCCTCTTGGTCACTTTTTCTTCCCTCCACGTTTGCTCCGTGTTGTCATCTGTTCTGGAACTGCTGCTTTCTCCCTTCTTGCCCCTTCTGGTCTTCCGTTTCCTCTTCCTCTCTGAGGTGGATGAGTTCTTGCAGCTGGTCATTGTTTCACTTGCTGTATTAATTGATATTCTTGAAAAAAAGTCGGTATCACTTCTTTCTCTTGTCGCACCGTTTGTTCTCCCTCCGATGCTTCCACCTCTGACTCTGATGTATCTCTAGAGGAAACCTCCTGTGTTCTTTGTTGCATCAATTGTTTCCTAGGACCTTCAAATTTCTTGGCAAAAGTTAGTATTCTTCCGGATTCATAATCCTCCTCGTCCCGAAGATATTTGGTTTGCTTGCGGTGCTTGATTACACTTTCGTAATCCGTTAAGCGTTTTTTCATTCGTTGCTGTAATTCCTCCTTCAATTTGATGTCTTTGTCCAAGGCTATTTCTGCTTCAATAATTTTGATCTCATCCAATAACTTCTGTCTGTCACTCCACGCGTACTTGATGAGTATTTTTACCATGCCTGTAGAGGACTCATGCGTGTACTCCGACCATTCCTGCAAAAGCGAAGGGTCTGGGTTCTCATACGAGGGGGTTGTGTAAATTCTAAGCCCCCTAGGTATCCGATTAGCGTCAAGGTATCGTTGTAGGGAGGTAGCCTCCCACCACTTTCTCGTTTCCTTTTCGTATGTTTTCTCCAACTTATTGTACAATGATTTCAGATTATTGGATTTCGTTTGCACTCCCGCGCTTGCTTGTTGTGATTCAGTATTCAATTTGCGCGTACTCTTGCAAAAAATGCTCTCTGCTGCTTCCTCCCTTTCCCGGTCTGAAAACATGCTCGGTTTCCCTAATTCCGTAATGTGGCTTACACAATGTCTCTAGATTCTCCCCTCAACGTGTCTGTCACTTGCGTTCATTTTGCGAAAATATCAGGAAGGTAACTTCGCTTACCGAGGGGTTCCTGCCGAGTACCGGGTCCTCCGACTCGTAGCCTCCGGCGTTTCTCCTCCACGGCGTCGCGTCGTCCTTCCCTTCTCTTAATTCGTCTTCCCCAGCTGGAGTCTGCTAAGTCTGCAAGTGGGAACGTGTGACGGAGCCAGCAGCAATATCCAATTTTGCCATACGTCCACCCGCTGCTTCTCTCACGACACGGGTGCAATCCTCCGCGTTGGTGAGACGCAAACTCAATTCCTCCTTGATGGCCCTTCTCGAGGGCCGTACACGAGGCGCACACTGAGGGATTATTTTCCTTATTTTATTGAAGCCACACACAAAAACACACCCGACAAAAAAAAAAAATATATATATATATATATATATATATATATATATATATATATATATATATATTACCTATTGGCGGTCGCCAGTAGGTAGTTATAGTTAGGACCTTGTTTCTATTCAAAAAGCGTTTATTCTTTTGCCAATATCTTTGGCACCGTTTGACAAATCTTCGCGAAATTTTCAAAACTAATGGTTCACTCAGGTCAGCTCCTCTCTTGAAAGATTCGGGGTGATTCGTTGAGCGGGGGCCAAGAAAAAAGGGGGATCCCAAAACATGTTTTCCCCATGTTAATTTCCATAGGAATTTTTGGAACAGGCTACAGCCCGAACTGCTGAACGGAATTACACCACATTTGGCAAAAGGTAGCTCTTGGTTCAGAAAGCGACCTTTTTTTTAAATGATGTAAATCCGTTCAGTAGTTCCAGAGAAATTAAAAAAATTAAAATGTATGTATCTGAGCACTGAGGAGGGTTCTCGAACTCTTCTGAGCATGACCTTAATTCTGATTGGCTGCCAACACTCCAACCCAGAATGTGTTGGCAGCCATCTTGTGACTCGGTAACCGAGTCACAAGAAAACAGTAAAACAAAGATAAAAAACAAGAAAAGGGGGCAGGGCAGAAACACCCTGACCCCCTAGGCCTGCTCAGGGGGTCCCACAAGGACCCCTAGGGCCAAAAAAAGCATTAAAAAAAAATAAGAATCGGCAGAATTCGCGCTGGGTGCGCGAATTCGGCCCAAAAAAACAAAAAAAAACTAAGCGCGGACTCCAGCGCTTCGTTTTCTATAAGCCCCCGTGTGGGCCAGGTCCCGGGGGCAATGTTTATACTGTATGCGGGGGCCCGCGGGGGCCCCCGCAGCCCCAGGGACCGCAACCTCCCCGGGGCTTAGTTTATTATGCGCGGGGGGAAGGTCCCCCCCGCAGCCCCGGGGGCCGCCACCTACCCGGGGCTTTTTTATTAAAATGCGTGGGGGGGCTCCTCCCCCCCACGCTGCCCCGGGGACCACCACCTCCCCAGAGCATTGGTAATTAAAAGCGGGGGGCCTCGCGGGCCCCTCCAAGCCCTGGGGACCGCCACCTCCCCGAGGCTTTATTAAAATAAGAGCGGGGGGTCCTCGCAGGCCTCCCAAGCCCCGAGGACCGCCACCTCCCCAGGGCTTTATTCTAATAGGGCGGGGGGCCTCGCAGGCCCCTCCAAGCCCTGGGGACCGCCACCTCCCCGAGGCTTTATTAAAATAAGAGCGGGGGTCCTCGCAGGCCTCCCCAAGCCCCGAGGACCACCACCTCACCGGGGCTTTATTAAAATAGGGTGAGGGGGCCTCACGGGCCCCCCCAAGCCCTGGGGACCGCCACCTCCCTTTTGTAAAATAATTAGTGTGGGGGGGCTCGAGCCCCCCCACACTGCCCCGGGAACCACCACCTCCCCAGGGCACTGTTTATTGAAATACGGGGGTCCGTTGTGGACCCCCAGCCCCCGGGACCACCAACTCACCGGGGCTAATTGCATGTTGGGAGGGGGACCGCGCGGCCCCCCTCCTGGAGCCCTCATTTGGCCCTGGGGATCACCACCCCCCAGGGCCGGCTCCTGCAATGTCCCGGGGTGCCCACCCCTGGGACATTGCCGTTTTCAATGGCAAGGCGGGAGCACGGCTCCCGCCCTGCCATAGGCAAACTCTGCTTTGCTTCTTGGAAGCGAGAGCAGGAAACCTGCTCTCGCTTCCAAGAAGCAAGGCAGAATTGCTTTTGGGCAAGGGGAGCTGCATGTTAGCAGCTCCTTTTGCCCAAAAGCAATGCTGGCTCCCGCAGGAGGCGGGAAGCCGGCTGGAACCGTGGGGGCATTGTGGCTCCCTCCACAGTCCCCATCAAGGAGGCCAGGCCCCGGGGGATAGGGTCCATGGGGCCAGAAGTGGCCCAGGGGAGGGGGGCCACGCGGCCCCCCTCCTGCGAATTAAAAAAAAAAAAAGAGACCAGGCCCCGGGGGATGGGGTCCCCGGGCCAATAGTGGCCCAGGGAAGGGGGGCCACGCGGCCCCCATCCCATAAATAAAATAAAAAAAGAGGCCAGGCCCCAGGGGATGGGGTCCCCAGGGCCAATAGTGGCCCAGGGAAGGGGGGCCTGCGGCCCCCTTCCCGTTTAAAAAAAAAGCATAATAAGACCAGGCCCCAGGGGATGGGGTCCCCGGGGCCATAATTGGCCTCAGGAGGGGGGCCACATGGCCCCCACCCCCAAAAAGCTCCAAGCTGGCCAGGCCCCGGGGGATAAATAAAATAAAAAAGAGGCCAGGCCCCAGGGGATGGGGTCCCCAGGGCCAATAGTGGCCCAGGAAGGGGGCCTGCGGCCCCCTTCCCGTTTAAAAAAAAGCATAATAAGACCAGGCCCCAGGGGATGGGGTCCCCGGGGCCATAATTGGCCTCAGGAGGGGGGCCACATGGCCCCCACCCCCCAAAAAGCTCCAAGCTGGCCAGGCCCCGGGGGATGGGCTCCCCGGGGCCAGAAGAGGCCCAGGGAAGGGGGCCACGCGGCCCCTTTCCCGTTTTTTTTATTTTTAAAAAGATAATATGCTGAGGCCCTGGGGAATGGGGTCCCCAGGGCCCAAAAATAATTAAGGGAAGGGGGGCCACACAGCCACCCTTCCAAAAAGAAAAGAAAGAGAAAAGCTGGCATTGCGGGAGGCCCCGCCCCCTCCCTGCACCATTGTGCAGACGCGCCTCCTGGGACGTTTTGAGTTGGGGGATTAAGTCCCCTTCATTCCTGAGGGTCCCTGGGGGCCAAATAGCTGACCAGGTACCTCCAGTAAGCCCCACACAGTGGGATTGCTGAGAGGTGGTCCGAGGCCACGCCCCTTTTTACACCACTCTGCAAATGCGCCTCTTGGCACACTGCTGGTGGGGTGATGAGTCCTCTTGTGTCCTGAGGACCTCAGGACACATGTGGACTTTATCCCCCGAGCAGCAGTGCACCAGGAGCCACGTTTGCAGAGTGGTGTAAAAAGGGGGCGTTGCCTTTGAGCACTCTCAGCAATCCAGCTGTATGGAGCTTACTGGAGGTAACAGGAGGGCTAGTTGGCCCCAGGGACCCTCAGGAGGAAAGGGGACTTCATCCCCCAACGAAGAGTGAGCCAGGAGGCACATTTGCAGAGTGGTGGAGAAAGGGGGCGTGGCCTAAGTCCACCTCTCAGCAATCCCACTGTGTGGGGCTTACTGGAGGCAAGAGGTAGGCTAGTTGGCCCCAAAGGATCCCCAGCAGCGAAGGGGGCTTCAATCCCCATCCAAGAGCGCACCAGGGAGCGCATTTGCAGAGTGGTGGGCAAAGGGGGCATGGCCTGCTATGAGAACTTAGCAATCCTGCTGTGTGGGACTTACTGGAGGTAATAGGAGGGGTAGTTGGCCCCCAAGGCTGTCCTTGGGGGCCAACTACCCCTCTTGTTACCTCCAGTAAGTCCCACACAGTGGGATTGCTAAGACGTTTTCGGAGGCCAAACCCCCTTTCTCCACCACTCTGCAAACACGCCTCCTGGCAGACTACGGGATGGGGTATGAAGTCCACTTTACTCTTGAGGGACTTTCGGGGCTAAGAACAGTAGCGGCCCGTGGAGGGAGTTCCATGGGGCGGTGAGGCGGGGAGGGGCAGGGTGGGGGGGCAAGTAAACACCGGAATATGGATGAATGGAGGTAAGTAAAAAATTAAATAAATAAAACGAATTTCGTTGCATGCGCTGCATCGCAAAATGCGATGCAGCGCGCGCAACGAAATTCGTTTTATGTATTTAATTGTTTACTTACCTCCATTCATCCATATTCCGGTGTTTACTATCCCCCACCCTGCCCCTCCCCCGCCCCACCTCACCGCCCCACGGAACTCCCTCCATGGGCCGCTACTGACTAAGAAGCCCTCCTGGTACCTACTGTAAGTCCTACGCAGCGGAATTCCTGAGCGCTGGTCGGTGGCCCAGCACCCTTTCTCCACCACTCTGCAAAGGCTACTACTACTTAAAGAAGCATTTGCAATGTAATAGGTTTCGCATTTGCGAGAGTTAGAGCTATTGGCGTTGTAAATGTAAAAGTTTTTTACTAATGTTTTTTGGTGTAGAGTGGATGTACGTTGTGTGTAGTGGAATTATGTGGTATGTTGTGCAGTGAAATTATGTGAATAGAAAGTATGTGGTATTTAGTGTATAGGAATTATGTGGACTGGGATTATGTGTATTGGAGAGTAATTATGTGGTATTGTAGTCTGTGTTGTGGAGTGGTAACCTCAGGTTTAGTCTTCCTCGTTTCCATAGAAGCTAAACTATAAACTCAATGAGACACAATAAAAGAATGAACCACTGAGGAGCACTTCTGGACTTAGTTGGAGGTATGAGCAGGGCCACTGGAATTATGTGACTGTTCGGCTGCACCAATTTTCACATAATTAAACATTTTCTACATTTGCCAAATATTCCATCATCTGCTGCCTAATCTGCAGATTTGAACAAAAAAGCCTTGTTTCTAGCTCAAACGGCTCAAATGTTCCCAAAAATACAGCGTCATGTGTTACAGCGTGGTGGAAGGCCCTTTGCAAAGCTGGAATGGTCACGTGTTACTTATTGCAAAATGTGGGTCTTAAACTGGTACTAATGGTGCACAAACCTCTCTTCTTTCTGTGCCTCTCTTGCCTCTTTCTGCATTTCTCTTGCTTCTTTCTGCACCTTTCTTCTTCTTTCTGCACCTCACTGTCTTCTTTTTGCACTTTACTTGCCTCTTTCTGCACTTCTCTTGCCCCTTTCACCACCTCTGTTGCTTTTTTCTGTAGATCTCTTGCCTCTTTCTGCACCTCCCTTGCTTCTTTCTACACCTCTCTTGCCTTTTTCTGCTCCTCTCTTGCCTCTTTGTGCATTTCTCTTGCCTGTTTCTGCAGTTCCCTTGCCTCTTTCTGTACCTCTCTTGCCTCTTTCAGCACCTCACTTGCCTCTTTCTGCACCTCACTCTCTTCCTTCTGCACCTGTCTTGCCTCTTTCTGCACTTCTCTTGCCTCTTTCTAAATTTCTCAAACCTCTTTCTGTACCTCTCTTGCCTCTTTCTGCACCTCAAGTGCCACTTTCTACACTTCTCTTGCCTCTTTCTGCACCCCCTCTTGCCTCTTTTTGCACCTCTGTTGGTTCTTTCTGCACTGCTCTTGCTTCTCTCTGCACCTCACTTGCCTCTTTCTGCACTTCTCTTGCTTCTTTCTACACGTCTGTTGCTTCTTTCAGCAATTCTCTTGCCTCTTGCTGCACTTCTCTCCCTTTTTTCTGCACCCCTCCTGTCTCTTTCTGTACCTCTCTTGCCTCTTTTTGCACCTGTCCTACCTTTTTCTGCACCCCTCTTGCCTCTTTTTGCACCTCTGTTGGTTCTTTCTGCACTGCTCTTGCTTCTTTCTGCACCCCACTTGCCTCTTTCTGTACTTTTATTGCTTCTTTGTATACCTCTGTTGCTTCTTTCAGCAATTCTCTTGCCTCTTGCTGCACTTCTCTCCCTTTTTCTGCACCCCTCCTGTCTCTTTCTGTACCTCTCTTGCCTCTTTGTGCACCTCTCCTACCTTTTTCTGCACCCCTCTTGCCTCTTTTTGCACCTCTGGTGGTTCTTTCTGCACTACTCTTGCTTCTTTCTGCACCTCACTTGTCTCTTTCTGTACTTTTATTGCTTCTTTGTACACCTCTGCTGCTTCTTTCAGCAATTCTCTTGCCTCTTTCTGCACTTCTCTTCCTTCTTTCTGAATCCCTCCTGCCTCTTTCTGTACCTCTCTTGCCTCTTTCTGCACCTCTCCTACCTCTTTCTGCACTCCTCTTGCCTCTTTTTGCACCTCTGTTGGTTCTTTCTGCACTACTCTTGCTTCTTTCTGCACCTCTCTTGCTTCCTCCTGCACTCTTCTTCCCTTTTTTGCATCCCTCTTGCCGCTTTCTGCTGTTCTCTTGCCATTTTCTGCACCTCTCTTGCCTCTTTCTGCACCTCACTTGTCTCTTTCTGCACTTCTTTTGCTTCTTTCCACACCTCTGTTGCTTCTTTCAGCAATTCTCTTGCCTCTTTCTGCACTTCTTTTGCTTGTTTCTGCACCTCTCTTGCATCTTTTTGTACCTCTGTTGCCTCTTTCTACATCTCATTTGCTTCTTTCTGCACCCCTCTTGCCTCTTTCTGCACCCCTCTTTTCTCTTTCTTCACCTCTCTTCCCTCTTTCTGCACCCCTGTTCCCTCTTTCTGCACCTCTCCTGCCTATTTCTGCACCTCTCTTGCCTCTTTCTGTACCTCTGTTGGTTCTTTCTGCACTTCTCTTGCTCTTTCTACACCCTTTGCACCTCTTTCAGCACCTCTGTTGCTTCTTTCTGCACTTCTTTTCCTCCTTTCTGCACCCTTCTTGCCTCTTTCTGTACCTCTCTTGCCTCTTTGTGCACCTCTCCTACCTTTTTCTGCTACCCTCTTGCCTCCATTTTGCACCCCTGTTGGTTCTTTCTGCACTGCTCTTGCTTCTTTCTGCACCTCACTTGCCTCTTTCTGCACTTCTCTTGCTTCTTTCTACACGTCTGTTGCTTCTTTCAGCAATTCTCTTGCCTCTTTCTGCACATCTCTTCCTTCTTTCTGCACCCCTCCTGCCTCTTTCTGTACCACTCTTGCCTCTTTGTGCACCTCTCCTACCTCTTTCTGCACTCCTCTTGCCTCTTTTTGCACCTCTGTTGGTTCATTCTGCAATGCTCTTGCTTCTTTCTGCACTCCTCTTGCCTCGTTCTGCACTCCTCTCTTCTCTTTCTGTACCTCTCTTGCCTGTTTCTGCACCCCTGTTCCCTCTTTCTGCACCTTTCCTGCCTGTTTCTGTACCTCTGTTGGTTCTTTCTGCACTTCTCTTGATCTTTCTGCACCCTTCGTGCCTCTTTCTGTACCTCTCTTGCCTCTTTGTGCACCTCTCCTACATTTTTCTGCACCCCTCTCGCCTCTTTTTACACCTCTGTTGGTTCTTTCTGCACTGCTCTTGCTTTTTTTCTTCACCTCACGTACCTCTTTCTGCACTTCTCTTGCTTATTTCTACACCTCTGTTGCTTCTTTCAGCAATTCTCTTGCCTTTTTCTGCACTTCTCTTCCTTCTTTCAGAATCCCTCCTGCCTCTTTCTGTACCTTTCTTGCCTTTTTTGCATCCCTCTTGCCGCTTTCTGCTGTTCTCTTGCCTCTTTGTGCACCTCTCCTACCTCTTTCTGCACTCCTCTTGTCTCTTTTTGCACCTCTGTTGGTTCTTTCTGCACTACTCTTGCTTCTTTCTGCACCTCTCTTGCTTCCTCTTGCACTCTTGCCTCCCTTTTTTGCATCCCTCTTGCCGCTTTCTGCTGTTCTCTTGCCATTTTCTGCACCTCACTTGTCTCTTTCTGCACTTCTTTTGCTTCTTTCCACACCTCTGTTGCTTCTTTCAGCAATTCTCTTGCCTCTTTCTGCACTTCTTTTGCTTGTTTCTGCACCTCTCTTGCATCTTTATGTACCTCTGTTGCCTCTTTCTGCACCTCATTTGCTTCTTTCTGCACCCCTCTTGCCTCTTTCTGCACCCCTCTTTTCTCTTTCTTCACCTCTCTTCCCTCTTTCTGCACCCCTGTTCCCTCTTTCTGCACCTCTCCTGCCTATTTCTGCACCTCTCTTGCCTCTTTCTGTACCTCTGTTGGTTCTTTCTGCACTTCTCTTGCTCTTTCTACACACTTTGCGCCTCTTTCAGCACCTCTGTTGCTTCTTTCTGCACTTCTTTTCCTCCTTTCTGCACCCTTCCTGCCTCTTTCTGTACCTCTCTTGCCTCTTTGTGCACGTCTCCTACCTTTTTCTGCTACCCTCTTGCCTCCATTTTGCACCCCTGTTGGTTCTTTCTGCACTGCTCTTGCTTCTTTCTGCACCTCACTTGCCTCTTTCTGCACTTCTCTTGCTTCTTTCTACACGTCTGTTGCTTCTTTCAGCAATTCTCTTGCCTCTTTCTGCACATCTCTTCCTTCTTTCTGCACCCCTCCTGCCTCTTTCTGTACCTCTCTTGCCTCTTTGTGCACCTCTCCTACCTCTTTCTGCACTCCTCTTGCCTCTTTTTGCACCTCTGTTGGTTCATTCTGCAATGCTCTTGCTTCTTTCTGCACCCCTCTTGCCTCATTCTGCACTCCTCTCTTCTCTTTCTGTACCTCTCTTGCCTGTTTCTGCACCCCTGTTTCCTCTTTCTGCACCTTTCCTGCCTGTTTCTGTACCTCTTTTGCCTCTTTCTGTACCTCTGTTGGTTCTTTCTGCACTTCTCTTGATCTTTCTGCACCCTTCGTGCCTCTTTCTGTACCTCTCTTTCCTCTTTGTGCACCTCTCCTACATTTTTCTGCACCCCTCTCGCCTCTTTTTGCACCCCTGTTGGTTCTTTCTGCACTGCTCTTGCTTTTTTTCTTCACCTCACGTACCTCTTTCTGCACTTCTCTTGCTTCTTTCTACACCTCTGTTGCTTCTTTCAGCAATTCTCTTGCCTCTTTCTGCACTTCTCTTCCTTCTTTCTGAATCCCTCCTGCCTCTTTCTGTACCTCTCTTGCCTCTTTCTGCACCTCTCCTACCTCTTTCTGCACTCCTCTTGCCTCTTTTTGCACCTCTGTTGGTTCATTATGCATAGCTCTTGCTTCTTTCTGCACCCCTCTTGCCTCTTTCTGCACCCCTCTTTTCTCTTTCTGCACCTCTCTTGCCTCTTTCTGCACCCCTGTTCCCTCGTTCTGCACCTTTCCTGCCTGTTTCTGCACCTCTGTTGCCTCTTTCTGTACCTCTGTTGGTTCTTTCTGCACTTCTCTTGCTCTTTCTGCACCCTTTGCGCCTCTTTCAGCACATCTGTTGCTTATTTCTGCACTTCTCTTCCTTCTTTCTGCACCCCTCCTGCCTCTTTCTGTACCTCTCTTGCCTCTTTGTGCACCTCTGTTGGTTTTTTCTGCACTGCTCTTGCTTCTTTCTGCACCTCACTTGCCTCTTTCTGCATTTCCCTTGCTTCTTTCTACACGTCTGTTGCTTCTTTCAGCAATTCTCTTGCCTCTTTCTGCACATCTCTTCCTTCTTTCTGCACCCCTCCTGCCTCTTTCTGTACCTCTCTTGCCTCTTTGTGCACCTCTCCTACCTCTTTCTGCACTCCTCTTGCCTCTTTTTGCACCTCTGTTGGTTCATTCTGAATTGCTCTTGCTTCTTTCTGCACCCCTCTTGCCTCGTTCTGCACTCCTCTCTTCTCTTTCTGTACCTCTCTTGCCTGTTTCTGCACCCCTGTTCCCTCTTTCTGCACCTTTCCTGCCTGTTTATGTACCTCTCTTGCCTCTTTCTGTACCTCTGTTGGTTCTTTCTGCACTTCTCTTGATCTTTCTGCACCCTTCGTGCCTCTTTCTGTTCCTCTTGCCTCTTTGTGCACCTCTCCTACATTTTTCTGCACCCCTCTCGCCTCTTTTTGCACCTCTGTTGGTTCTTTCTGCACTGCTCTTGCTTTTTTTCTTCACCTCACGTACCTCTTTCTGCACTTCTCTTGCTTCTTTCTACACCTCTGTTGCTTCTTCCCGCAATTCTATTGCCTCTTTCTGCACTTTTCTTCCTTCTTTCTGAATCCCTCCTGCCTCTTTCTGTACCTCTCTTGCCTCTTTGTGTACCTCTCCTACCTCTTTCTGCACTCCTCTTGCCTCTTTTTGCACCTCTGTTGGTTCATTCTGCACTCCTCTTGCCTCTTTTTCTTGACCTCACGTACCTCTTTCTGCACTTCTCTTGCTTCTTTCTACACCTCTGTTGCTTCTTTCAGCAATTCTCTTGCCTCTTTCTGCACTTCTCTTCCTTCTTTCTGAATCCCTCCTGCCTCTTTCTGTACCTCTCTTGCCTCTTTGTGCACCTCTCCTACCTCTTTCTGCACTCCTCTTGCCTCTTTTTGCACCTATGTTGGTTCTTTCTGCACTACTCTTGCTTCTTTCTGCACCTCTCTTGCTTCCTCCTGCACTCTTCTTCACTTTTTTGCATCCCTCTTGCTGCTTTCTGCTGTTCTCTTGCAATTTTCTGCACCTCTCTTGCCTTTCTGCACCTCACTTGTCTCTTTCTGCACTTCTTTTGCTTCTTTCCACACCACTGTTGCTTCTTTCAGCAATTCTCTTGCCTCTTTCTGCACTTCTTTTGCTTGTTTCTGCACCTCTCCTGCATCTTTATGTACCTCTGTTGCCTCTTTCTTCACCTCATTTGCTTCTTTCTGCACCCTTCTTGCCTCTTTCTGCACCCCTCTTTTCTCTTTCTTCACCTCTCTTCCCTCTTTCTGCACCCCTGTTCCCTCTTTCTGCACCTCTCCTGCCTATTTCTGCACCTCTCTTGCCTCTTTCTGTACCCCTGTTGGTTCTTTCTGCACTTCTCTTGCTCTTTCTACACCCTTTCCGCCTCTTTCAGCACCTCTGTTGCTTCTTTCTGCACTTCTTTTCCTCCTTTCTGCACCCATCCTGCCTCTTCTGTACCTCTCTTGCCTCTTTGTGCACCTCTCCTACCTCTTTCTGCTACCCTCTTGCCTCCATTTTGCACCCCTGTTGGTTCTTTCTGCACTGCTCTTGCTTCTTTCTGCACCTCACTTGCCTCTTTCTGCACTTCTCTTGCTTCTTTCTACACGTCTGTTGCTTCTTTCAGCAATTCTCTTGCCTCTTTCTGCACATCTCTTCCTTCTTTCTGCACCCCTCCTGCTTCTTTCTGTACCTCTCTTGCCTCTTTGTGCACCTCTCCTACCTCTTTCTGCACTCCTCTTGCCTCTTTTTGCACCTCTGTTGGTTCATTCTGCAATGCTCTTGCTTCTTTCTGCACCCCTCTTGCCTCGTTCTGCACTCCTCTCTTCTCTTTCTGTACCTCTCTTGCCTGTTTCTGCACCCCTGTTCCCTCTTTCTGCACCTTTCCTGCCTGTTTCTGTACCTCTCTTGCCTCTTTCTGTACCTCTGTTGGTTCTTTCTGCACTTCTCTTGATCTTTCTGCACCCTTCTTGCCTCTTTCTGTACCTCTCTTGCCTCTTTATGCACCTCTCCTATATTTTTCTGCGCCCCTCTCGCCTCTTTTTGCACCTCTGTTGGTTCCTTCTGCACTGCTCTTGCTTTGTTTCTTCACCTCACGTACCTCTTTCTGCACTTCTCTTGCTTCTTTCTACACCTCTGTTGCTTCTTTCAGCAATTCTCTTGCCTCTTTCTGCACTTCTCTTCCTTCTTTCTGAATCCCTCCTGCCTCTTTCTGTACCTCTCTTGCCTCTTTGTGCACCTCTCCTACCTCTTTCTGCACTCCTCTTGCCTCTTTTTGCACCTCTGTTGGTTCTTTCTGCACTACTCTTGCTTCTTTCTGCACCTTTCTTGCTTCCTCCTGCACTCTTCTTCCCTTTTTTGCATCCCTCTTGCTGCTTTCTGCTGTTCTCTTGCCATTTTCTGCACCTCTCTTGCCTCTTTCTGCACCTCACTTGTCTCTTTATGCACTTCTTTTGCTTCTTTCCACACCTCTGTTGCTTCTTTCAGCAATTCTCTTGCCTCTTTCTGCACTTCTTTTGCTTGTTTCTGCACCTCACTTGCATCTTTATGTACCTCTGTTGCCTCTTTCTACACCTCATTTGCTTCTTTCTGCACCCCTCTTGCCTCTTTCTGCACCCCTCTTTTCTCTTTCTTCACCTCTCTTCCCTCTTTCTGCACCCCTGTTCCCTCTTTCTGCACCTCTGCTGCCTATTTCTGCACCTCTCTTGCCTCTTTCTGTATCTCTGTTGGTTCTTTCTGCACTTCTCTTGCTCTTTCTACACCCGTTGCGCCTCTTTCATCACATCTGTTGCTTCTTTCTGCACTTCTTTTCCTCCTTTTCTGCACCCTTCCTGCCTCTTTCTGTACCTCTCTTGCTTCTTTGTGCAGCTCTCCTACCTTTTTCTGCTACCCTCTTGCCTCCATTTTGCACCCCTGTTGGTTCTTTCTGCACTGCTCTTGCTTCTTTCTGCACCTCACTTGCCTCTTTCTGCACTTCTCTTGCTTCTTTCTACACGTCTGTTGCTTCTTTCAGCAATTCTCTTGCCTCTTTCTGCACATCTCTTCCTTCTTTCTGCACCCCTCCTGCCTCTTTCTGTACCTCTCTTGCCTCTTTGTGCACCTCTCCTACCTCTTTCTGCACTCCTCTTGCCTCTTTTTGCACCTCTGTTGGTTCATTCTGCAATGCTCTTGCTTCTTCCTGCACCCCTCTTGCCTCGTTCTGCACTCCTCTCTTCTCTTTCTGTACCTCTCGCCTGTTTCTGCACCCCTGTTCCCTCTTTCTGCACCTTTCCTGCCTGTTTCTGTACCTCTCTTGCCTCTTTCTGTACCTCTGTTGGTTCTTTCTGCACTTCTCTTGATCTTTCTGCACAATTCGTGCCTCTTTCTGTACCTCTCTTGCCTCTTTGTGCTCCTCTCCTACATTTTTCTGCACCCCTCTCACCTCTTTTTGCACCTTTGTTGGTTCTTTCTGCACTGCTCTTGCTTTTTTTCTTCACCTCACGTACCTCTTTCTACACTTTTCTTGCTTCTTTCTACACCTCTGTTGCTTCTTTCAGCAATTCTCTTGCCTCTTTCTGCACTTATCTTCCTTCTTTCTGAATCCCTCCTACCTCTTTCTGTACCTCTCTTGCCTCTTTGTGCACCTTTCCTACCTCTTTCTGCACTCCTCTTGCCTCTTTTTGCACCTCTGTTGGTTTATTATGCATAGCTCTTGCTTCTTTCTGCACCCCTCTTGCCTCTTTCTGCACCCCTCTTTTCTCTTTCTGCACCTCTCTTGCCTCTTTCTGCACCCCTGTTCCCTCATTCTGCACCTTTCCTGCCTGTTTCTGCACCTCTGTTGCCTCTTTCTGTACCTCTGTTGGTTCTTTCTGCACTTCTCTTGCTCTTTCTGCACCCTTTGTGCCTCTTTCAGCACCTCTGTTACTTCTTTCTGCACTTCTCTTCCTTCTTTCTGCACCCTCCTGCCTCTTTCTGTACCTCTCTTGCCTCTTTGTGCACCTCCGTTGGTTTTTTCTGCTATGCTTTTGCTTCTTTCTGCACTTCTCTTCCTTCTTTCTGCACCCCTCCTGCCTCTTTCTGTACCTCTCTTGCCTCTTTGTGCACCTCTGTTGGTTCTTTCTGCACTTCTTTTGCTTCTTTCTACACCTCTGTTGCTTCTTTTAGCAATTCTCTTGCCACTTTCTGCACTTCTCTTCCTTCTTTCTGCACCCCTCCTGCCATTTTCTGCACCTCTGTTGCCTCTTTGTGCACCTCTCTTGCCTCTTTCTGCACTTCACTTGCTTCTTTCTGCACCTCTCTTGCCTGTTTCGGCACCTCTGTTGCTTCTTTCTGCACTTCTCTTGCCTCTTTCTGCACCTCTGACTTAGAGGTAATTTTAATCTCCCTGCCCTATTATGTACTAGGGCCTTACAGGGGAGGTCATGCCAATCACAGGGGTAGCCCAGCCCATAGTGTACTCTAGTGTATGTAGGTGTTTTCACTATATTCTAAGTGTCTTTCAGCATAGCACTGGCTCCGGGCCTGGTTACTCAGAGTCAGTTACCACCAGTACCAGTCAGCAAAAATTTGGGGGCACAGGATGACTTTGCAACAAGGCCTCTTTCTGCACCTCTGTTGGTTCTTTCTGCATATCTCTTGCTTCTTTCTGCACCTTTCTTCGTCTTTCTGGACTTCTGTTGCCTCTTTCTGCATTTCTCTTGCTTCTTTCTGCGCTTTTCTTCCTCTTTCTGCACATGTCCTACTCTGTAGGCATTGTTAGAAATTAGCATTTAAAAAACTTTTGAAATTCACTGAAAAAACCATAGGTTTCAGGGACATTATAGTTAGAAATTAGCATTTAAAAAACCTTTGAAATTCAATGAAAAAAACATAGGTTTCAGGGACGTTATAGTTAGTAATTAGCATTTAAAAAACATTTGAGATTCACTGAAAAAAACATAGGTTTCAGGGACGTTATAGTTAGAAATTAGCATTTAAAAAACCTTGGAAATTCACTGAAAAAAACACAGGTTTCAGGGACATTATAGTTAGTTGGACATTTCACTCATACAAAACCAGTGAAATTCGGTCGTTATAGTTAGTTGAGCTAACTATAACTCGTGCCCCGCAATGCATTGCTGATGACGTCACATATTACATCATTCATGACATGGTCAGTGACATCACTGATGACATCACTGATGACATCTCAAATGACATTACTGATGACATCATCCACATGATAATCTGATGCACCTCCTCACACCCTAATATAACCTTTGATACACCCACTCTAAAATACAGACTACCATTTTCAAAACCATAGACAAACCAATACCAGTTACTACATACCCACTCACTGATTCCTAGGTCTATACACACATCCACTCATTCACCCATACAGTCACTCATACATGCAGTCACTCATCAATACAGCACTATCATATGCCCCCATACACCTATACAGACACTCACACACCGCCACTCATCCATAGAGTTACTCACACACCTAGTCAGTCATGCAAAGAATCAATCACACTCCCATTTACTCACCAATACAGTTATACACACACCACCTCACTTATTCATACAGATACTAACACATACTTAGTCTCTTATACAATCACTGATACAAGCACACACTCATCTATACAGCCACTCTCACAATCACTCACTCTCACATATAGTCATTTATATACTCCAACACTCACATATACTGCCTTTCACATATGTAGTTACTCACACATGTACCACTGAGACATCCATTCACTCACCAACACACCCATACACACACTCACCCACCCATACAGCACTTCACAGTGCACTCTTGAACCCATACACCCAGTGAATCACCCACTCACACATCTATGCACAGTCACACACCCCCCACCCATACACATACTCAGGCACCCATACAGATACTCAGACAACCAATCAATAACCCATATAGACACTCATGTAGCTACTCACCAACCCATGCAGCCGCTTACACACCAACTAACAGACTGATACAGACATTCACAGTTTAGTCACTAACCCATGCATTCAGTAAGACACGATTAATCACTCACTTATACAGTCAGTCACGCACCTACTAAATCATCCATTCAGACACTTATACACCCACTCATTCTTCAATACACCTTGGCATATATATATATATATATATAAAACATGTTTAAACTTTACAGAAACACACAGTCACTGGATGATGTCATCAGTGATGTCATCAGTGATGCCATTTGAGATGTCATCAGTGATGTCATCAGTGATGTCACTGACCATGTCATGAATGATGTAATATGTGACGGCATCAGCAGTGCATTGCGGGGGCGCGAGTTATAGTTAGCTCAACTAACTATAACGACCGAATTTCACTGGTTTTGTATGAGTGAAATGTCCTACTAACTATAACGTTCCTGAAACCTGTGGTTTTTTCAGTGAATTTCAAAGGTTTTTTAAATGCTAATTTCTAACTATAACGTCCCTGAAACCTATGGTTTTTTCTGTGAATTTCAAAGGTTTTTTAAATGCTAATTACTAACTATAACGTCCCTGAAACCTATGGATTTTTCAGTGAATATATATATATATATATATATATATATATATATATATATATAGCTTCAGAATGTGTGTAAAGTTCTGACACAAGTCCAAGCCACGCTTACTTTTTCCTTTCCTTCCAGACAACCGGTAATGGATGACGGACCCTCACTGTGCCTGAAAGTGCTCTTTCCCCATTCACGCGAGGATAACCTGTCGGCAGTAAAACCCCAGTGTCTCTTTGCAAACACCAAGAGCCTGCAATAAGTGTCTGCTGCTCGCCACGGCTTGCAGCTGATTTCACTGTAATTATAGGATAAGGAAAGAGCTCTTGACAAAGAGAAAATGTTTATTTGTTATGTGTATTTATTTCTGAGCCTGGCTGCTTGAAGACGAGAGTAAATGGTGGGCCTCCTCTGGGGTATGCATAGTTACTCAGGGTTTCCATCAACACTAATGGCGACGTGTCACAGATCCTGTTCATGTTCTCCGCAGGTGATCCGGTCTGAAAGTCTGAGCAATTAACCACGCTATACAGGTGGCTCTTTCTTGAAAACAAACCAGCTTTCTTCAGTGCTGGTTTATAGTAAAGTATAACTCATTACAAGTCAGGCTTTTTTCTTCCGGGAATAGCCTCCCACTTCTAGAGTTACTGATACCAGAGTCTACCTAATTCCACAACAGGTTAAATACTACTGATTACAGGATTTGGGGGCTGTTTCTTTCCTGCATTTCTCGAACAGATAAGTTTGCAGGTGAGATACTCCCAACTCCCATTACCCGCCCTATCGGTATGACCGGGGCAGTTGAAATGAAGCCCTATACCAAGAATATTTTGGGGGAATCAACCTTTTTCTCATGCTTGTCTAAGATGGTGGCTTGGACAAGTTCTACTCTTGCTTGACATTTCAGATCATGATCACAGAACTACCTATTTGAAATCGAGTACCCGGTGAGGATGTCATCGTAACAGGTCTGAATTGCCTCATTGCACGAGCAGGCGGAACAGTATACCTGGGAGAGGCAACCACAGATTAGTCTGTGAATCTTCATTAAAGATTCAGGATGCTTCGTTGGATTTTGAAGGACAATTGGGCACCTCAGACCATCCACAAATGTCTCCTAATTCGGTATGCAGTTGGAATTATTGAAATTGTTTTGGAAGATATCAGGATACGATTCAACCCTCTATTTGTATTCAAGGGCCTGATGCATTATTTCCACTCAAAAACCAGGGATGTGCAATTTGCACATTGATTGGTTTGCAAACGGGAATGCGATGAGACTTATGCACTAATAGGTCAGAAATTGTCCATTTGTAAAAGGCTCCAAAACAACCTGCCTTATGAACATTAACTAGTCAGGTCACACAGGGTTGGAGGCCTGCAAGGGACAACAGATCTCTCTGCCTACATTTGCATTCCCAAATTGGAAACATGTTTTAAAAGCTTCCTGCTTTGATTAATGGGACAGGTGCTGTTTTTTTTGTCTTTTTTCTTGTTTTGGAAGGCATTAGGGAGATCAATCACTTATCCTTTGGACAATTGATTTCCACCCTCCTTCCCAAGGAAACCGTCACAATTTCCAAAGGAGAAGATATTCCCCATTGTGAATCAGATACCACCCCTTTTGAGGGGTTAATATTTGATGAATGGTTTGAGACAACAATTACGATTGAAAACCATTCATACATTCCTCTCTGAATCACAAATAGGGGGGGATGCCCTTCACACCCCTATCGTTTCTGAGATGCAGACAGGGTCAAAAAGCTCTTTTACGAGTCTGAAATACTTTTTCGACTGATGAAAATACTGTTGTAAATTGTAAAAACTATATTTTGCAGTCGCAAACACCGTGATTGTGGAAATCACAGACTTTGTGTTTGCGTGAAATTCTCCACCAATTTTCAGATAAAATAGCAGTGTGCATTCTTGTGAACTGAGGAACAATCATCGCCCCTGAAACTCAAAAATGAGAATTGGCCATATTCCTTCTGGTCTAAGCCTTCACCTTCGACAGATCCACTGTCTATCTCAAGTCTACTCCTCCTTCCCCAAGACCCTCCTGCTCCTTACCACTCTCTCGACAGCGCCATTTTAAAATCCACACCCTACGGTGATGCAGCCATTTTGAGAGAGTGCTCTCCGCAATAGAGGGTGTCATTTTGGGAAAAAATCCACACACATCCACAGCCATCCTATTTACAGATAGTTTGTACCCTTATAGCAAATACGCCCCTGAAATGAAGTTCGGTAGTGTGTGAATGTATTGTTTACGTGAACATGTGATGAAACTAAATATTTTGGGTATTGAAATCAAATTGCCCTGCTGTAGATGGGGTGCTATGATCCATTGTGCTGGGAGATGTTAAACCCTTATATTTAATCCATAACTTTTGTGGTATTTGAGTAATCCAATGCGCCAAATAGGAGGCTGTGCAAAATGTCATTCGGTCCTTCCTAAGGTCTGTTAGTACAGAGTTTCCTCACAGGAGAACCGGTCTGATTTTGCTGGTAGGGTTAAAAGAACAGTGAGTAAATGTTTCCCTAACAAGTAATCCAAGCATTGGCCCAGTGGCATCGCTGATTACATGGTCAAAGAAGGATATTAACTCACACCGTTCTCCTAAGCATTACTGCTTGACACATCCTGGGTACTTGTTTAGGATTTTCCCCCACACTTACCCGCATGGTATCATTTCATCCCATTGATTTTCGTAAGCCTCACTGTTTGACTGCTGATGAGTCACTGAGGCACTTCTGCAATGGTGATGGAGTGCTTGAGCAAAATGTTTACATAAATATTGCTCCAGCCACTCATTACAGAATCATACAGTCTATGACATGTCCCCAGGGCCTGCACTGCAAGCTAATTTGCTGTGTAAAGCTTAATGTGCTGAAAAATACTATAAACATTGTTGCAGAAACAAAAGCAAACAAAAATGAGTTAATACAGAAATGTCTTTTGTGGAAATTATACATGTACCAAGGTTTGCAACTGCACCTTTGGGGATTACAACTTTTATTCATAACTGTTTCCTAAAGGGTTTCCTGAAGTGAACTTAAATCAGTGTCATGCCATGCATGTAACATAGCTTCATTCTTTTGTAATTTAATCGCCATCCATATTCTAGGTTATGTGTTTTACTCACTTGGACATTGATTTGAAAAAACACGATTGTTGCTCTGTTTTGTGTGAGTAACTCCCCAGGTGCATTTTGAATTTGATTTCCGTCAAATGTAAGCAGTCTTGCTTTCTTTCACTGGCGCTGTTCTGAAATTTTCTGACTTAAGTTTTTTTTCTGTTAATTATTAATAAGTGTTTTCCCCATTCCTTTCCTCCTCTTTCCTTTTCCCTGAAATAACTCTCTAGTCCACGCTGTTAAACTGCATCAATTTGCATTATACACAACTATATTTCTATAACAAAAAGACAAATGAGGCCAATGCAAAAGGTGTTTGTATTCACAAGTCCCTTTCACATAAACTAACCCTAAAATAAATTGAAGTGCTCAAATTAATACACCTTGCAGTTAAAAAATAAAAGAAGCTTGCTGTAGCAAAAGAAAAAAAGAGCTATACATTAAACAGTCACAGAGAAACAAACTCTTTCATTGGAAAATAATAGTTTTCAGTTGCTTCCGTGTTCAATTTCTAATAGAGTTTATGTGGCGGTTCCACCATAAAGCCAAAATAGCCTTTTGTGTGGCAAGCATCTTTCAAAGTAGCAGGGTGCCTATGGAATTTATATTTGTTTAAAAATTTACATTTTATGATCAGATTATTTACATATTAGCAGAACATTTGCTACTATCCAATCTCAATTTGAGCTACATGTCAATGATTGATAAATAGCCTTACAATTGCCAAAATATATAAATGATCCAAGTATTTTTTTCATCCTCCATAAAGAAATTCCTTGAACTTCCTGAATGTCATAGTCTTGCTACTTTTTAATCTCAGGGAATGCGCTTTGAGGAGATCAATCCTATATTTGATTGGATTTGAGTAATCCCTGCCTTCTTGTTTTCAAGTATTTATTTGGTTTTAGTGAATTAAACACAAGCACAAACATGCTAGTGAAGTGGATTGTAGAGTGCAGTATCACCAGCTAGACACCACAATGGAAACTCAAACATAATCATTGCTATGTAGTGACTAATCCACATACACAAATACAGTTGTCATGTATGTCATGTCATAGCATCACTAATAATATAAATCAATAATGTCCACTCTAGTGGTTCCTCAGGATATGAAGGGAATTTCTCTTTGGGGATTTGGCATAGCTTACAACAGCGGTAAGTGTCTAACACAGAGCATGGACCTCAGCCTTGGTGTTCGTAAAACGTTGTCACCTTACCCTCTATGTGCACATCCCCTAGTTTTGTTAACTTCTGCTTCAGAAGTCACTTTGCGGGTCACAGGTCACCTCCATCCTAGTATTGCCCAGCAGCTGCACCAGCGGTGAGTACATTTTGATTCGGGCTCCCAGTTTTCCGTTTTTACTGATTTTTACAGATAAATATAGACAGAAAACTATTTATTCTCATGTCTGTATTTATTTTTAAATATAGAAAAATACAGAAAATAGGCCTTCTTTGAATGATGTTTTCTACTGTCAATCATGAGTGCCAGGCCAGTAAGTGTACAGATTGAGAGGTGAGGTAGATGGAAAAAAGACGATAGATTTCCTAATTAAGCTTAATTAAGTGCAGATCTACAGTTATTAATGCTATTCTACAATGCAAGTGTTTTCAGATAACGTTATTGCACTGTATACGGCTGGAACCATTAGGACATTCAAATGCGAGTATACATTTATCATTTAAATAAATGTGGAAAAATACCCATTGCAGCTTCATTAATACAGTAAACACAAAAAAATGGACAAATACAGAAAAAAATAAGCAAAAAATAAATATGGATAAATGCAGACAGAAATGTTAAAAACAATAAGTACCATAAAACCGGGGGCCCTAATTATGACACAGGAGCCCTTTAGACACTACCCTATGGAACGAACTGAGCACAGGAGGGGGGTGGGTCCTTTATTTTATTCTTTGATGTTGTATTATTCACTTGATGTTATTTGATATGTTGAGGATAGCCTTGGCAACATTTGAAATTCTGCATGATGCTTACTGTGATTGTACTATCTGATAATATTTCCTATATTGTGGAACTGTAATTTGCTGAAATGCTAATAAAACACTTTAAAAAGTTTTTATTTACAGTACCGTGGACAGCGGGAATGGCACTACAAACCCATTTTCTAGGGAGCAGTGGGAGGCCTGGATAATATTATGATACCAACAGTGCTCAAACTGCGCCTGCTCCACCAGATGCCATATTTCGAAATTCAGTGCCACAAATCCTCCAGTTCGTAGTGCAACTGCAAAATCTTCCATTGTTTTCTGGGTGATTTTTTTAGCACATGCTAATGTTATAATCAGTGAGTTTAGTTGGTCAAAAAATTTACAATGCAAAGGGACAGGGATATTCTGAAACAGATAAAACAATTCAGGTAATATTATCATTTTCATGATGACAGTTCTCCCCACCATGGATACTGGCAGCTGAATCCACTTTTCCACTTTAGTGGCAATGCCATCTAGACAACTACCATAGCTTTCTCTGATTAATACATCCGTGTCCCAGTGGTATTGAATGTCTAAATAGTGAATCAGCACCTCATGCCCCTGAACTGGGTACTCCAATGAGGAAGATCCGGTGTCCCTAGTTAAGCGACTAGTTAAGGAGAGAGGATGTGGTCTAACGGCATTGGTGAGTGATCTCAAATCTGGGGAACTGGGTTCAAGTCTCGGCAATGAGACTCAACATCCTGTGATTCTGGGCAAATCACATAATCTCTCCGTGCCTAACAAAAATTAATGAGTCCTTGTGCAACGCAACTGGTGCTTGTTAGAAATGGGGTCTCTAGTTGGCAGTGGTAGGTACCTTTGTCCAAATAGGGGCCCTTGCTTCTAGTCAGGGTAAGGGGGATACACTCCTAAAATAACCCCCTGCTCACCCCCTTGGTAGCTTGGCACGAGCAGACAGGCTTATCTCAGAGGCAGTGTGTAAAGCATTTGTGAACACATGCAGTAACACAGTGAAAACACTACAAATGGACACCACACCAGTTTAGAAAAATAAGTAATCTTTATCTAAACAAGACCAAACGGCAAAAATCCACAATACAGTATCAAAAATAAGGTTCTTAAATGGTAGAAATAGTTCAGTTCAATGCAAGTTGTAAATGCGACACTTTTCCAACAAAGTACCTTAGGTGCGTCACGCAAAACAAACAAAAGGGTCGCAGGGAAGGCGATGCGTCAGTTCCTTGCTTTGGGGGAGGCGAGGCACCAGTTCCTTACTGCAGCGCAGGGGAGGCGATGCGTCTGTTCGTTACCGGAGAGGAGGGGAGGTGTTTGTTTCTTACTGCGTTCCGGTTACGATGCGACAAGATGGCGCCTCGATGCGTGGCGACGATCCGGTGCGATGCGACAAAATGGCGGCTTGATGCCATGCGACGATCCGGACGATGCGTGAATGTTTGCAGCTGCACGGCAGGTGCTGCGACGGTCTTCTCGGCGATGCATCGGGACCCGGTGGGGATGCGGCGCACTTCTTCTCCGTGGCTCGGCAATGCGTCGGGACTAGGTGCGGAGGCGGCACACGTCTTCTCCGTGACTCGGCGATGCGTCGGGAATCGGCCCTTGGAGATCTTCCTCAAGATGACAAAGCAAACAGCAAAGTCCTTTTTTTCCTTTCCTTGGCAACAAGTAACCACTGCAGGCCAACCCCAAACAGCAAACAGCACAGGGGCAGTAATCTTCCTTCAGCTTCTCCGGTTCTTCTCCTTGACAAAGGTTCCTCTTGATTTCCCAGAAGTGATCTCAAAGTCTGGGGTCTGGGCCCCTCTTTTTATACACACAAATTCTTTGTTCTCTGAAGGCAGAGAGTGTCTGTACCCAGCCAAAACCACTTATGTCCTCACTGGTGCAGCTTCCTGGCAGGAGGTGGAGACAGCATTGTTGAAAGCAGACCTGGCCCAGGAAGGTGAAAGGAAATCTCCTCCCCCTACTCTAAATTCAACCCAGGTCCCATTCAGCCCAGCCCTGACTCATCAGACTGCCGGAGCCACTGCCCTCTCCCAGCTCCTGTCACTCACAAGCCAGACATGCAATACACAAACCTAGAAGAGGCATACTGGATGGTTAGGCAAGAAAATACCCACTTTCTAAAAGTGGTATTTTCAAACACAGAATGTAAAAACCACCCAAACTAAAAGATGCACTTTAACATTCTGAGTTCAGGCATACTAAACTTCATTTTCCTATCTTGTTCCTAGGGCCAGTTATGTTTATAAGATATTATAAACTAACTGCCCATTCTGGCCTATGGGAACAGATAGCCTTGCAATAGTGAAAAACGAAATTGGCAGTATTTCACTATCAGGACATGCCACACACATCAGGGCATGTCCTACCTTTACATACAATGCACCCTGCCCACAGGGGTACCTTGGGCCTACCTTAGGGGTGACTAACATGTAGAAAAGGGAAGGTTTAGGGCCTGGCAAGTGTGTGCACTTGCCAAGTCGACATGGCAGTCCCAGACTGCACACAGGCTCTGCAATGGCAGGCCTGAGCCACATTTTACAAGCTGCTTCTGTGGGTGGCACAATCAGTGCTGCAAGTCCACCAGCAGCATTTGATTTACAGGCCCTGGGCACACATGGTGCACTGTACTAGGGTCTGACAAGTAAATCAAATCAGCCAATCATGGAATCACTAATCCATTACATCAATTTACAACAGGGAGCACTTGCACTTTGGCACTGAACTGCAGTGGCAAAGTGCCCAAAGCATCTAGACCAGCAAAAACAGATGAGGCAACAGCAAAAAATGGAAGGGGAGACCCACGCCAATGGTGCCAAGTCTAACAGTGCTCATGTAAAGCGCTCTAACCCTGATACCTTCAGGTCAAGTTTGTGCTATATAAAACTACAAAAAAAGAAAAAAGGGGCATCATTAATGATTTTGTCCATTCAATATTAAGGACTGATTTGCCGGGTAAGCTATGATCAGGGCCACTGGAATTATGTGATTCCGCTGCCACTTTTTTTTTAGCATATTTATGAATTTGCTGCATTTGCAACATAATCGGTCATCTGCTGCATAATCCGCAGATTTTAAGAATAAAAATTGTTTCTAGCTCAAATGGATCAAAAGTTACTAAAAGCATGACGGCATGGGTTTGTCTGCAGTAGAAGGATCTTTGCAAAGGTTTTCATTTTCTATAGTTCTTTTAAAAACTGGTACTAATGAAGTGAAATATTTACCCAGACAGTATTACCACAAGCAAAATTACAAATTTAGTCGACCCTGCTGCAAAATGTGGTGCTCCCCTGCAGCATAATTCCAGTGGCACTGGCTATGATCTCACTAATTATGGGACTGAGTGAGGCTGCCGGTCCTTCACCATGAGAAGGATGCCCTCTGCATACGCCAAAGCTAAAATTCTGCATGGGCTGAATTTTATTCCATTTTTGCTGAGGAAATCCCTCAGGACTTTAAGTAATGGTTCCAGGGCCATGGCAAATAAAATTGGCGACAAAGGGCATCCTTATCTCATGTTAACTCTTATTCTCGCAACCGGGGAGGTATACAATATCCTGATTCATCGCACCATGCTACCCCCCAGACCCATTCTTTACAATACTGCAAACAGGCAGTGCTGCTCCGTATAATCAAACGCCTTGGCTGCATCTAAAACCACAGCCACTGCTTGCAAGCCAAGATCTATTCGATGTGTAACAGCAAACAGCGTTGGCAAGTTGTTCGCTGTGGATCTCCCTGGTATAAAACCAGTTTGGTCTTTTAGCACCAGGCTGTCTAACAAAGGGACCAAACAGGCAGCTATAATATTGGCTAATATTTTATTCTCAATATTAATTAATGAAAGAGGTCTATAAGAATCACAAGCCTGTAGGAACATACTAGGGTTTAATAACATGGCAAAAACAGTCACTCTTGGGGTGGGTGACAACTATCTACAAGAAAGGATCTCGTCTTACATAAGAAGCAGGAAGGGGGCTTGCACATTTATGTATTCTTTAAAGAACTCATATGAGAGTCTGTTGCTTCTCAGGACCTTGACATTTTTTAGGCTCTTAGTAGCTATTTTAATCTCTTCCAAAGTGATGGGTGCACACTGTAGATCACGCTCCTCCCTTTCTACACATGCCAGCATAGCCTTTTCCAAATAATTGTTCACTAGCCTCCAAAGGCCCCTTGGAATCATACAGTTGTGTATAATACTGACAAAACATCTGCAATATCTCCTTGGGTGATGACACATCATGTCATCAGCTGCGGGAATGACACAATATCTGATGCAGCCCAGGGTGCTCTCATCAATTTGGCCAGAGTGTGGCCAAGACTCTCGCCCTAAACATATATTCTGATAGACAGATATTTGCCAAGGAACCTGGGGCATATTTACAAGCCCCCAGCACCACCGGAGCATCACTTTTTTGATGCTCTGGTGGTGCTCTGTGCTGCCCCATATTTACAAGGCCATGCAAAGCCACTTTGCGTGGCTTTACACAGCCTTGACAATATGTCCCTCTTCCATGCAGTACTCTGCATCAAAGGGGCGTGTGATGGGTGTTGCTGTGGGTGTTCCCACGCAACACCCATGGCTTTTTGACACTGCCCCATATTTACAAGGATCATAAATCTGAGGCAGCGCCAAAAACTAACGCCTTTCCAGGGGAGGCATTAATGTCCTGCCACGAGGAGAAATACTTTCATTTCTTCTCACTTTTTGCTCTTTTTATGTGTGCTGCATTGTGCAGCACACATAGAAGGAGCAAAATGCCATTAATGCTTGTTTTTGTCCCTTCCTGCACAAACACAATCATACCTGCAACGCAGGCACCCTTGCACCATGATGCAAGGGTGCCTGTGTTGGTGCATGGCTACTGTTTGTGCACTGGGGAGAGCACAGGGGTGCACCGTATTCTCGTAAATATGGTGCATCCCTGCATTTTCAAAATGGCGCAGCAAAATTGCTTGCGGCACCATGCTGCGCCGTTTCATTTTAAATATTCCCCTTGATTTCCCTATCCACCTCTTTCCTGTATTTCTGTAGCTTAGTGTCGATATTACTATGCATAGTCGATACATTTTCCAACTCAGCCTCCAGGCTAGCTTATTTGTTGCACATGGACTGCAAGATACCATGGCCTTTAGCAGTTCCTTTCCCCTCTAATATTTGCCTTAAAGTCCTCCCATAGTGAGGCATACGTGTCCATTGTGCCATTGCTTATTTCCAAATAGAGAGTGATTGCAAGCCTAATTTCTTCCTTAATTGCACGGTCTAGTAACATAGTGGGCTGTAATCTCCACAATCTAAGCCTTTGCACCAGCTGAGCGATTACATAGCAATAGGGTATACCCAACATCAGTTGGAAATGGGCCAATAATGATTCATACAACAGGGATCCAACTGATCAAAGAATCTCTAAAAGATAAACAAACCAAATTGCAAAATAACCCCGTAACATTTAAATCATAGATAGACCAGGTTGAACTTGGTTGCCAACAAAATATTTATATTGACAAGAATTAATCAATATACTTCTTCATCAATTCGCAGTTACGGTGGTTGCTCCATAGTGACAAGGTGACTGAAGTGCTCAAGGTAGTGCTCGTGAGGTGAAGGAGATGTGAAGGGTGGACATTTCAAGATATACAAAATATACAATATTTACATGGGTGAAAATGACCTGTCTAGCATGATTATTAGGAGACTAACTAAATGGCCCATGCAATGCGATGCCGTCAATGCACAATGTGTTTATCCGCTGCTGGGCTGAAAGTGATTAGTACAGGTCCAAAATGTATGAAAAGTCGATGTTTCAGCCCCAAATAATTAACCTGTTTGTTCAATCCTGACTTCGGGGTCTTCCTCAGGACCATGAAGGGGCAACCTTAGTTAGAACACTGTCCAATATACAGTGTGGAATAGTAGCGTGGGCTGGGCCGCTCCGGGGATAGAGGAAAAGAGACACCAGGGGTGCCTGAAATGAAAGGAGTTTGCCTTAGTGGTAGAGTCTTGTCATGAAGATGAACCGATCCAGGTAAAAAACGTGATCAATCAATTCACGTATTGCTGAAGTGATCAGCTGGCTTCTTGTAAACAATCACCGAATTGCAACCGGGCGTCTCGCTGGTCGCACCAGCTGAGGCATGTATAATGTTAAAATTAGTGCAGAGTGATCCAAGAGGGTTCTAGGCAGATGTACCACCTCTTTTGTCCAGCCTGCAACATCTTTAGTCCCAAGCCAGAAGTTGTCTAGAAGCGGAGTCTGTGTATACCCTGGTCGTGCTATGCCTAGTTCTCCATATGTTCACCATCTCATACTGGTCCATCACAGTGTGCAACATCTCTCTGGCCCTTACGCGGCTCCTATTTTTTGGTGCTGGTACTATATAGGGATGCATGTAATTTGAGGTTATACCCCCACCTCAAATTATTGTACTGGTACATAGAGCTGCACATTTCGCCATGACTACGGGGACAAAATCTGGATGATCACGGATCAGTCCATTAGGAATTCACTAATGTAACAGCAATTTTCTCCAATACCCCATGTATTATCAGAAACCTGCCATACGGGTCTGTCTCTGATTTAATATGCGCATAAAGCATCCCTTTTTAATTAGTATGGCCATCCACCCTGGACTAAGAGGAGAGTGACGTAAAAAAGTTATGAGCACCATATTTTTCTTGCTCTGTGTTCCAGAAACAAGTGGGTTTTCGTGTAAAAAAGAGGTCGTCTATTTTCTGTCTCTTGACATAGTCCATCATTTGACATGTTTCCTTGGAGTTATTTAATCCCCTAACATTCCACATCATCAACAATTTAAAATTCACTGGGTAGATTTAACCTCGACGCGATTTATCAACCAATGAAGGTGCACAATGTCATTGGCTACGAGAAAGTACCTAATTGAAAAAATGTATAGTAGTAGAAAAAGCTGAATTCTTAATCTCCAGTGTAGTTGTTTTATATTTATAGCTTTTTCTAATTTTTAACTGTTTCTAATTTCCATGTCCCTATTCTGAATGACAATTTAACCCTTGGTGACATTTTGTTTTGCTGCTGTTGAGCTCTTAACATCCAGTTGACTAGTTTTTCCTGAGTTTGAGCTACAAGGTTGTCCATATTTTCTCACAGTTTTGTTTATGAGGTGCGTATGTATGTGTATATGTATGTATGTGTTGTTATATCGTGTGAAACTAACTGTAAAGCAATGAAGTGCTGTAAAAGAGGGGATTTGGGATAGAGTAGAAAATTTACAAATAGAATGAGCTTCTCAGTAATAAAAACTTATTTTTTATCTGGCAAACTTCAGGAAATGCAGTAGATGTTGTTATTATGTTCATGCCGCATAACTTGAATAGATGCCTCCTAAGCTTCTTGCTGATGTGAAGGAGTAAAAGCGCTTGCCAGATTTCAGCTCGGGTGACACTCCAGATTTTCTTGCCTATCAGAAGCAGGTCTCTCTTCTAGTCCTTCCTGTTTTTCTCAGGCTAATGTCCGGTGATGTCTGAGCTTCAAGTGCTGTGAAGGCCACCAGAGATCTTAATTTGTCTGCCACATACGGTGGCTTTTTAGTGGTAACTGTCTTGTAAATGAATCAAGAGATGATAGCGATGGTGGTGACCATGAAGATTTTTACAGCCAATGGAAACCACTGGTGGCATTCCACCACAATGCAAAAAACTCCCAAAAAGCATGATAGTAAAAGGTGGAGCGTGTGATGGGTGGCTGTGCTCTATTTGTACTTTCTTGCCTCTGGATAAGTAATGTTGCCAATATAAGATTGCTATTCAGCACCACGATTTGGCTGTCGGTGATGCTGTTGAACAGCGCGTATCCACAATCTGTGTAGGACAGTGCCAGGCAGAGCTGTAGTGACAGTTCTGAGGTCTGATTCCATTCTGAAGTCTGCCTCCATGAAGTGAATCCTCACACTGTGAAGGAGTTTAATGTGTTGTCTGGGTCTTCTGAACAATATGGGGTTTGAGGCCGAGCCTTAGGAGCACTGATCAGAAACAATTGCCAGAAGTACTAAAAGATTGGCTACAAAAGGTTTAGCAAATCGTGCACTGACTTTTTGCGACCAGGCTTTAAATTTTCGATGTGACCTATGTACTGATGCAGCGGATACAATGAAAACTATTTCCTCCTAGGTCACTTATCGGTCATCCAGGCGCGACTTATATTTCTCACATCCACATGACGATGGGGCCCATGACATCGCCTAACAATCACACACACTCACACCTGGATTTCCTCTACACCTTTACGAATCTATACTCCTAGGAGAAAGAAAAACTAAATGAAAAATCATCATGATGTACCGCTGGAAGGAGCCGGAAATACCTTATTACCTTAACCTATCGCTTTCTTAGTTATTTCTTAAGATATTCCTGCTCATTGTTTTGTCGATGGATCATCTAGTGAAAATCAGTTGATAGTGATCAAGACCAGCTAAATCACAATAACTAATTACTAATTTCACAACCATTTAGTAAATAAACACTGAGTCGTTTGATTTATGAATTTCAAAATTTATATAATTTTAAAGGCATGGGAAAAAATTTAGACTTTATTATTCAATTATTCATACATTATTAAATCAAATATTTATTAAGCAAAATCAATTTTATTGCAGAAAGGAAATTTTATCATGAAGAAAAATCCTAATTAACTGCCTATCTTCCTAATTTAGCCTAATGATTTCTAACCTAAGTTTAAAGTTGAAAAATAACCTGATTCTCATACTCAACTGGAAAAATAAGACAGCAACAGAAACTTCAGCTCGTCAGCATCAGCTACCGCAACCCGTCTCATCTAACAGTCTTTCAGCATCTCCCGCTCAGTAAATGGATCGATCTGGAACACCAAGCACTGGAAGCCACCAACTAACCCTCCCACTAAGAGTAGGCCTCCTTATACCCTAATTCTAATTTTGCTAACTAAATTGTTGCAACATTAATAACGCGCTTTTCTTTCATTGGTCCACTCAGTTCATTTATTCAGTTTTAATCAAATTCTCCCGGATCCAGCTTGTTCTTCTGGAATGCATATGTTCATTTCCTTTCTCACAGTTCAAGACATGTTTCCATCCGCTTCGATCAGTACATTTGTAACTTCTTTCGATACATTCGAGAACTCTGCAGGCATTGTCCTTTCTCTTAAAACTGTTTCCCACGATTCTCTGCTGATCACCACGGCACACTATCAGTTCAAATAGGTCACATCAGCCTTGACCATTCTTGCATCCTAGCCTTTCAGCACCATCACGTGGTCAGTCTTTCTCCAACTTTTTCTCCCTTGTCATGTGTTTTCTCAGCGCATGCGTACTCTAATAAACGGCAGCCATTTTATATCGCCACTCGATTAGACTTAGAAGCACTATTTAGAAATAAACAAAACATAATTAAAATAGAGAAACATAGCCTTTTCGTTTCCCTCCCGTCATCTACGTACCCCAATTAGTTATTACCTAGCAGAAAGCAACATTTAAGCTGTTCCTTACTTACCATCACTATTGTTTTTGCAACGTCACGTTTTATATTCTATGAAGCACGAATCATGCATTTATTATTTATTTAGTACGCAATTATTTTTATGTTATAATTAGACACACAGACATTTGTAAATAGATTATTCAGCACACATACTTGCGTGTTACCCTTCCCTCACGTACATTGTTGATTAATACATTTAAACGAACATATTTATTAATTATTTATAAAATTTGTTAGGGGTTACATTTTTTCATTTACTCTGCTCCTTCAACTCCCCCCTTTGGTGATTTTTTAAATCACCACATAAACCCAAGTTATACTTCTTTTTCAGGCAGCATATATCTTTCATCCTTTTGCTTTTTGTTAGTTATACATCTGTTTCCATTTCATCTGGTCTTCTTGTCTCTTTATACATACTTTCTTTCATTTTCTCTAACTCAATTTCACCCATTTCTCTCTCTCTCTCTTTCATTATTCTGTTATTTCTTTTTATCTTATTTTGTCTTATTTTTCTTTTTATACACGTTATTACAATTTTCAACACCATGGCTAACAATATTGCTACAGTTGCTATTATTATAACTTTCCCTATCATTAGTCTACTCATTCTTGTTAACCAATTTGCTACTGAAGAAAATCCTCTACCAAGTTTTCCAAGGACACTTTCAACCTCCAGTGGAACTAGTTCTTTGTGCAAATTTGTAATATTTGTAATATACTTTTGTATATTTTCACTTTGATCAGGAATGTAAGTACAACAATGTTGGACTTTCAACATTCCACAAACTCCACCCTCTTTTGCCAAAAGAATATCAAGGGCAAGCCGATTTTGCATCACCATAGCTCTCATGGCAACCATTTCGGTATTTGCCATCAAGAACCCTCCAGCAGTATCTGTAGACAAACGATCTACTACTGTGGATAATTTCCGAATTTTAAATGCATTCAAAGATATTCCCACTGCTGGTATTAATGCTCCAAAAATATCACCTACAATTTCTGAAAAACTTTCCCTCTTTCTACGTGTAAAGCTATTAAGCATCTTGTATGTTCCTTTTTCTTCTCTGTCCATATGAAAGATTTTTGGAAAGACCAGGCCTACATAACAAGTTCCATACCAATGGTCCGGTAACCTGTAATAAGCTCTATTCCCACAAATATAATAGATACCTGGAAATATTGGATCTTTTCCACCTTTGAATCCCCAACCTCCCAAAATTTGATAATTGTCATGGCAGATACTGGAACCTACAAAATAATTGTCATAGACTGTCTTATTTCTCCTAATACACAACTTTCCTGTTTGCGGCCAATCTAATGTCATTGCTGCATTTATCTTTTTTCCTTCATGATTTTCTTCCTCAAACGTCCATAGATGTGTTCTTTTCTCTTTTATTGCTTCTCTTTGAAATTTCATTCTTCTCTCTTCAACCATTTCTAAAAATACCTTTTCTTCTTTCTTTAACTCACAGGTAAGGTTGTTTTTAGCTATTTCTTCTAATGTTAAAATTCTATGCTCTAAAAAGAATTCTCCTAAAACTTTTGCCTGTTTTACTTTGTTGAGTTCTGGAACTACAGGAACATTTGCAAAAATCTTATCTACATCAGTGTAATAAAACTCTAATCTACCTGTTTTATAAAATAAACTGGCTATGACACTACATGTTATTCCATAAGTTAGAGGTAGGTGATGATAAGTCACACCTTCTGACACTGATGCAGGCAACTGCATACAAACATAACAATCTCTCACATCCATTGTCTCTACATATTCGTACAACAATTTTGTAAAAACATTTTTAGAAAAATCTGTTACTGACTTATCCTTATGTAATTCTGCACTACTTCTTAAAATAACTGGTTCTTTAATATTAGTTTCTTTTTCTGGTTTAGTATCATTCTTTGCTTCTACTACAGCTATACTAATAGGAATTGTGATTGCTAAAACTATCCATACTGTCATTAATAATCCTGTACAAAAGCAGCACATTTTACACCATCTTTTTAAAAACTCACATTTATCTCTTCTATCTCTAGTATTCTCCATTTTTGTTTTTATCTTTTGTTAAATCTCAGAAAATTGTGTCACTACACCTCAGAAATGACTTAGATGCCACTCTGCATTCAAAAGTCTTTGCTTGGTACTTTCTTTTAATTCTTTTCAGAATTCTTTCGTTGTCACATCCGGTGATTTGTCATATCCAGTAAAATTGTCACATCCGGCAGAAGTACTTTAAGTCTTCACTTCAGGTTTGTTGCACCTCACCTTTACCCATTCGGTTTCTCAGTCTCGGGTTCTCGTGAGTGTTTCTTTCTTCTTTGTACTCAGTTAGAGCGATGTACAACCACTCAGGTGACTTGTATTTCGAATTCACTTTCTTTATTCTTTTAGACTTTTGCAATCGTTTTCCACTTGGCTTTTCTTGTTCCTTTTGACTTGTTATTTCATTCACCTGTTCAGCACTTTTTTCTCCTGTTCTGATTATTCTCTATCTCAATTTTCTTATATAGTTGCTGGGCCAATTGTCTCCTTTTCTTGGCCTTTTGGCTTCACCTTCTTTTTCTCCTCTTTCTGATTTCCAGTTTCTTTTTCTTGATTCAGTTCTTGTTTTCTCTTCTTCTCCGCTTTCTTCAGATTCTGTTTCAATTTTCTCACAATTGTCTCTTATTTTGAAACTTATGATCTCATTTTCTTTTACTGGTGGATCTATTTTCTCCTTCTTGTGTTCCCCTATTACTGTCCCTCCTCGATGTTCTTCCGAATTGGTATTTATCTCACTCTCTGCTTCTAATTTTCCCTGTTCTTTTGTTTCACTATCTGTCCCTATTACTCCTCGGGGTTCTTCTCGATTTTCTAGCTTTTTAATTGTCTCTTTCCCTTCTTTGTCTATTAATATTACTTTTGAAGGATTTCCACCATAACTTGTACTTGGTTGCTCATTTAGATCATTTTCTTGTTCATTCTCTTCTCTAATTGGTTCAAATCCCCAAGTTCTCCTTCGAAATTCTTCACAGTTTTCAACTGAATCATCAGATCCTGAACTCGTGTCAGATATTTCCAGATGTCGACTTACAGGTCGATCTTCAAGTTCTGGAATTTCTGCAATTTTTCCTTCTTCCTCTTCTTCTTCCTCTTCCTCTATAGAGGTGCTTGCAGTTGGGGTTTCCAGATGTTGACTTTCAGGTCGATCTTCAAGTTCTGGCACCCTTTCTCTTCTTCTTTCTGTCTCAGTCGCTGAACTCTCATCCCACACTTCCAGATGTCGACTCACATGTCGATCTGCAGGTTCTGGAACTCTGATTGTGTGGCTGGCATACCCAGTTTTTCACTCCTGCACACTTGACTGCAGTCGTTGTCACTAGGATTACCTGTCGTGGCTCGTCCCAGCGAGGAACTACACAGTTTCTTCTCCTGTGGACTTTTATGCGGACCCAGTCTCCTGGATTCAAGTCGTGGGCTGGTTTTCTTTCAAGAGTGGTCGCATCCGGTCCAACCTGATGAAACACAGAACGCACCACATCAGCCAGTCCTTTGCAATAATCCAGTACTAGATCATCAGTTATAGTCAGTAACTTGTTGACAGGTACTTGTGCTTGTATCATTGCTCGTCCCATGATCACTTCATGAGGACTAAGTCCAGTTTTCTTTTCAGGAATACTTCTGATGGTCATCAGGACAAGGGGCAGTGCATCGGGCCATTTCAGTCCTGTAGCTTGACACATTTTTCCTAACCTGTTCTTAATTGTTCCATTTATTTGCTCTACTACCCCAGAAGCCTCTGGTCTGTATGCACAATGCAGTTTTTGTTTAATACTTAATGCTTCACAAATTAATTGAATCAACTCATTTTGAAAATGTGTTCCTCTATCTGTCTCAACCGTGACTGGAAAACCATACCTTGGAATGAACTCTTGCAGCATAAGTTTTGCTACCGTTATTCCATCATTCCTTCTAGTCGGGTATGCCTCCACCCAACGAGAAAACAAACAGACGACCACTAGAACATATTTTAGTCTGTTACAAGGGGGCATTTCAATGAAATCCAATTGCATTCTAGTGAACGGACCTCCTTCTCGTCCTATTGTTCCTAGACTCACTATTGTCTTTCTTCCTGGATTAAACTGCTGACAAATAAGACATCTTTGACAAAGACTTTCAGCTATGGCTCTGAATTTTGGGTTATACCATGTTTGTCTAAAACGTCTGATCATTGCATCTCTCCCAATATGAGCTTGTCCATGGTACATCCGTGCCATGTCTGAAATCATGCTATCAGGCATAACTGGTCTTTCATCTCTGTAAACCCACACACCATTGTTTTCTTGTCTTCTACATCCTGCTTTTATCCAGTAATCTTTTTCCTCATCATTTGCAACTTCCTGTAACTGTCTCACCTCATCCCATGTCTCGACAGTGTTAGTAAAAAGCAAAGGAGAAGAGATATGCTCCCTTTCGCGATTCTTATTCAGGGATACCATGTTCTCTGCACAATATTTGGCTATCTCGTCGGCGTAATTATTTCCGACAGCTATGTAATCTTCATTTTTCTTATGTGCTTTGCATTTCACTACAGCTATCTGCCTAGGCAGCTGTATCGCCTCAAGCAGCTTCTTTACAAAATCTCCATTTCTGATAGGTGTTCCTGCAGACGTCAAGAAACCTCTTTGTGACCAAATCTGACCGAAATCATGCACTATACCGAAACCGTACTGGCTATCGGTCACAATCGTAACTTGTACATTTCTTCCCAACTTACATGCTTGAATCAAAGCAATCAGTTCTGCAACTTGGGCAGACCTTATTCCTTTCAGACAAGACGCTTCCATCACAGTCGCCACTGTGCACACTGCGTAAGCTGCGCTTAAAACTCCTTCTTTCGTTCTCAAGCATGAGCCATCCACAAACATGACATAATCTGATTCTTTTAAAGGCTCATCCTTTATGTCAGCTCTTGGTTTTGTGCAATATTCCAGCACATTTAGACAATCATGATCTACTTCATCTTGTTCAATTATACTCTCTTCATCTGGCAATGATGTCGAAGGATTCACATTCATACATCTATCTATGGTCACATTTTCTGCACTCAAGATTACTTTTTCGTATTTAGTCAGCCGACTATGTGTCATGTACTGTGTTTTTGTTCTTGTCAAAAGAATCTCTACTGAATGGGGAACATATACTCTCAGTGGATACCCCATCACTATACCTTCACTTTGTTCCAGACTTACACAAGTAGCAGCAACAGCTTTCAGACATCCAGGCAACGCTTTTGCTATAGGATCTAAAACAGCTGAAAAATAAGCAATTGGTCTCTTCATTGTTCCATGTTTTTGTACAAGTACTGAAAATGCACATCCATCTCTTTCACTGCAGTACAATTCAAAATCCTTTTCATAGTCAGGCATTCCTAAAGCAGGGGCCTCACACAATTTCTTTTTCAACTCTTTGAAAGATTTCATTTCTTCGTCATTCAATTCAAAAGGGTCTTTTACATCCTTCTTGGTCAATTTTTGTAATGGCTTAGCAATCAAGGAAAAACCACTTATCCATTGTCGGCAATATCCAACCATTCCCAGAAACATTCTTACCTCTCTTTGCGTCATTGGTGCTCTCATTCCTTGAATCATTTTTATTCTCTCAGTAGTTATCTTTCGCACTCCTTTCTCAATTTTATGCCCTAAATATTGGACTTCTTTTTGACAAAACTGCAATTTTGAAGGGGACACTTTATGTCCTCTTTTCTCTAGATGGTTCAGTAAAGCAATTGTATCGCTTACACATGCTTCTTTTGTTTTCGATGCCACCAACAGGTCATCGATATACTGCACCATCACTGACTTTTCTGGCATTTTCAAATCTTCCAGGGACTTCTTTAAAATCTTATTAAAGATTGAGGGGCTTTCTGTATACCCCTGAGGAATTCGGCACCACGCCAAAATACGCTCTCCGAACCGGAACGCAAATAATGGCTGGCTATCTGGATGTAAAGGAATAGAGAAAATGCGTGACACAAATCTATCACGGTGTACCACTCAGCTTCATGTGGAATTTGATATAGAATTACTGCAGGGTTTGGCACTATTGGACAACAAGGCAAAACTATTTTATTGACCTTTCTCAAATCCTGTACTATTCTATATGTTCCGTTTGGCTTTTTCAGTCCCATTATAGGTGAATTACATGGACTGCTCATTATTTCTTTTAGAATTCCCTGTTCAATCAATTTATTTATTACAGGAGTTATTCCTTCAATTATTTCTGGAGTCAATTTATACTGTGGCGTATTTGGGTAAGTTGTTCCTTCTTTTACTGTTACTTTTACGGGATCTACTTCTTTCATCAATCCAATATCTTCTCCTGTAAAATCCCACACATTCTCTTTCACTGTCTTTTTCAGTTCTTTTGGAAGTTTTTCTGCATCAAATGCAGGAAATAAACCATTCATTTCAGGTTTCTGATTCATCAATGTCACTTTATACAATACATCTTCATCTGGGGTCTGAAATCCAATTCCATCTGGCGTACAATAAATTGTGCAGTTCATCTTACACAAAAGGTCACGACCTAAAAGATTTACGGGACTACAATCGCACACTACGAATCTATGCATTTTGCTAAAAGAACCAATTTTTACTTCCACTAATTCAGTAAGTGGTGTTTTAATCTGCTGATTCGCTACTCCAACTACTTGGATATATTCACCTGAGAGAGGAAGGTTTGGAATTTCCACTGACCTAACAGTAGAACGGGTAGCTCCAGTATCGACAAGGAATGTTACATTTGCACCATTCACTTCTCCATCCACAAAGGGACCAGACTGATCTACCTCTAGAGTTGCGCCAAGTACGCACTCTTTTCCCTCTCCTAGGCACCATCAGAAACTTTCATCCGACTCATCCTCACTCTGACGCAACCAATACTGAGAAATGTTAGCTGCTCGCGGCAATTGTGTTACCTGCTCTCCTCCGTAGAATCCTGTTTCTGTACTGTATCTTTGCTGGTTAACATTGTTGGGAAGTGGTGGTTGTGGCACCTGACCTTGTTGAACAACTACCTCATTCTGCACCTGTGGATTTAATGATTGATTTTCCGGATGAGGTTTAGGTGGGAACTTACACTCGTTTCTCCAATGCCCTAATTTTCCGCAATTATGACATGGCCATTTTTTCTTTGCCTCTTCTAGACTCATTTGACCTTTCCCTTTACCTATGTTAGGTCGGGATTTATTCTGTCCTGTTTCATTCCCATTATTATCCAATTGAGCTTCTTGTTTCTCTGCCACTTTCACCTGTGCCCACATTGCCTTCTCTTTCAATTTACGCTGTCTACTCTCAATATCATCACTACAATACTTAGCATACCTCAGTACCTCATCTACAGTGCCATTTTGCCAGTTAATCATATGTTGTTTAATCATTTCACTAATCTCTGGTTTCAATCCAAACACAAATCTATATACAAAATGACTCATATCCTTTTCACTCAACTCCTCATATCCACTATACTGCTTGAAAACCAACAACAATCTTTCATAATAGGCATGTACGGATTCCTTACTTTCCTGTGTAGTTCTGTCTATTTTTACCCAATCTGTTTCTTTAGGAGGAATCTTATTTTTCAAAAAGGTAATCACCTTATCATATTTCCTCATCACCTCAGGACCTGGAGCTCCTGTCTTAGGATCTCTTGGATATTCTGTAGTTGGCCAGTCAACTGTAATTTTACATTCAGACCACAAATCAGTTGGCACCACTATGTCAAACAATCCATCTAAATCTATCCACAACACCTTTGAAACCTTCACAAACCTCTCCACTTGTCGGTACCATTCAACTGGTTTCTCTCTCAGCTTCGGGAATTCGTTTGTAAATGACAGTATATCCTGTCTAGTCCAGGGAACATGCACATAACTACCACCTGGAGTTTCTCTCATAGGGTATTCTCTTGCAACAGGTTCCTTTTCAGTTATCATAAAAGCCAAAGAAGCTTTGTCTGCAGTTTTCTCATATTTTTTCGTCCATCTGACTTTCCATCTGTCCACATCACCCAATTTTCTCAGTAATACAATTAACTCTTTTATCTGTGTCAGCCTTCCTGCTGTGTTCAAATTTTCAATATCTTTCTCACAAAAGTCTACTTTGTACGGTTTCTGCAATGTTTTCACTTTCGCAAAATCTACTCCAATTTCACTTGCTATCTCTTCCAGTTTGTCATGTAAATTTTTAGCTCTCCATGTAATACTTTTGCACAGAAACATAATTTCATCATCCTGGTAATTTTTCAGCTTTTCTGTACCAATCGTCCCTAAAATTAATTCTTCCATGTCAATCTTTAACCTAATTACATCTAATGGTTTTTCTTCTGGTTCTTTTATTTTAAATGCCTTCATCCACTCATTTAACTCATCAGGAGTCGGACCTATAGGCGTATTATTTAGTTCTATCCAATTACCACTCTTTTCAGGGGTCACTGTTGCAGATTCTGTTACCATATGCATTTTCCTACCATTACACTCATTCACTGTCAAATTTGTAGGTGGACTTGGTCTGTAGGTACTAGCCAAATTACTTGTACTTGCACTTGGTTCCATCCTTTCTTTTTCTCTCTGAAATTGTGTATTCATAGGAATCACTAAAGATCGTTCATCAATTTTCTGATTCTCAAAAACTGGTATTACTGGACCTATTGTTACGGGTACAGTTACAGCTTCCATGTTTTTTGTTAATTCCCTAATTTTCTCAGTCAGCTCTTTTGTTGTTCTTGCTAATTCAGTTGCATTGTCACTTTCTACTCCTTCAATTTGTGAAGTTCTTATTTGATCTTGTGACCTATTTATTTCAATTCTTTTTACAGGACTTTTATTTCGCACAGTCTCTATTTGCGGCGCATTAGGTGTCACCACTGTAGAACTCTGCTGATACGGAGGGGGATTTCTATTTAGAATTTCTTCCAGCAATTCATCATCCGTTTCACTCTCATGCATATATTTTTCCCTCTCCATATGTTTCTTTTTCTCAGTACGTTTTCTCTTAGTCTCTTCCTCAACTGTAAAAGCCGGAAACAAACCTCCTGTTATGTTAGCACATCTCCATCGTTTTATTCTATCCTCATGATTTATTCCCCACATTCTTCCAGGCATAAACTCATGATCCCTTAAACCTCTGAATCTCTCTCACTCATACATCTCATCTTCCCATTCCGTCAATGCTTCAAACTGTGTCGGTCTAGGTCTAGGTTCTAAATTTGTCATCTTTTCCCTCAAATTCCGCAAAACCGCTACACTAAATGAACCATTCTCAGGGAAAGCTAATGCTCCATCATTCTTCGTATACTTCGCCCAATTTTCTAACCATATGCATGTATGATATCCATATTTCAGCATCATATGTGAAGCTGCTGATTTCGGCGGAGGAATTACTTGTCCCTCTCTAGTCACAACCTTTTTGTCTCTCTTAAAGAAATTCTTAATTTTTGTCATCCATGACGTTCTCTCCCTTTCATACTCATAATACGGCATGTTTTCGATTGGTTTTTCTCTTCAAAACCAGCACTGTTCCGTGTACGGAACTTCAACCAATCACAGCGCGATTCACACTAACACACCAATCAGAACGATTTCCCTCTTCTGCGTACCCACCAATCCTAGCGCAGCACTTTTCTACGTCACTCCTGTCTTTGCGTTCACGTGACTAGCGCACTATCCAATCCTAGCGCGGCACTGTCTATGTCACTCTTGCTCTTTTACCCCTCCTTTACAAAAATTATCGGCAATTTTTCTTTTCAATGTTTCTTCGTTAGTTACAACATTTAAAACAATTCCATAGTCTGATTTGCTAAACAAAAGTGACAGCTTTGTCCTTTTACACAAGAATCCTGTATTTCCAGTAGGCAGCGCTTACCTCTACCCTACCACAGAATTATTAACTTTCGCCGATAAAGTAGCACTTCTCTCTACCTTACCCTTCTTTCAAGCAAACAGTAAACCCGTTTCTCTGGGGATAAGACACATGTGGAGACTATGCTCCTGAGAATTAAGGCCAGAGTTTCACAAGAAAACGTGATTTGCTATCTCAGTTACACACCTTTCGTATAGAAAATCCCTAACATAACACAACCTGCGTTATTACCAAAAATGAATTCAGACCATGTACCAAATTCCATGTGACTTCTCTTGCCACACGTGTTCCACTTCCTACATCCCAGAAGCGTGAAAACTCCCATATAACATAACGCGACTCAACATATAGGGGCCAATTCTGATGCGGGTTGGAAAAGCTTCCCGACCGAATCGGTTGGGAAATGGTTTCCGACCCACTCGGATCGGGAAAGTCCGACCGGCGGAGTAGGATGCATCCGGATGCTTCCAGATACGATTTGGTTGAACTCCCATTGACTTCAATGGGAACATTTGTTCCTAACCGCATCAGAATTGGGCCCTCGGTCGGGAAGACACGTTCCCGATCCAATGTGGAAGGAGCAAATGCCGTTAGGAGGCCTTCCTAACCGCATCAGAATCAGGCCCTCGTCGAGAAGCTTTTCCAACCCGCATCAGAATCGGGCCCATAGTATTAGTCATCAAAATAATCAATAATCAATAATCACCAAACTAATCTATAGAAACCATAACTCTGCTACCAAGAAATCTGATGCAGCGGATACAATGAAAACTATTTCCTCCTAGGTCACTTATCGGTCATCCAGGCGCGACTTATATTTCTCACATCCACATGACGATGGGGCCCATGACATCGCCTAACAATGACACACACTCACACCTGGATTTCCTCTACACCTTTACGAATCTATACTCCTAGGAGAAAGAAAAACTAAATGAAAAATCATCATGATGTACCGCTGGAAGGAGCCGGAAATACCTTATTACCTTAACCTATCGCTTTCTTAGTTATTTCTTAAGATATTCCTGCTCATTGTTTTGTCGATGGATCATCTAGTGAAAATCAGTTGATAGTGATCAAGACCAGCTAAATCACAATAACTAATTACTAATTTCACAACCATTTAGTAAATAATCACTGAGTCGTTTGATTTATGAATTTCAAAATTTATATAATTTTAAAGGCATGGGAAAAAATTTAGACTTTATTATTCAATTATTCATACATTATAAAATCAAATATTTATTAAGCAAAATCAATTTTATTGCAGAAAGGAAATTTTATCATGAAGAAAAATCCTAATTAACTGCCTATCTTCCTAATTTAGCCTAATGATTTCTAACCTAAGTTTAAAGTTGAAAAATAACCTGATTCTCATACTCAACTGGAAAAATAAGACAGCAACAGAAACTTCAGCTCGTCAGCATCAGCTACCGCAACCCGTCTCATCTAACAGTCTTTCAGCATCTCCCGCTCAGTAAATGGATCGATCTGGAACACCAAGCACTGGAAGCCACCAACTAACCCTCCCACTAAGAGTAGGCCTTCTTATACCCTAATTCTAATTTTGCTAACTAAATTGTTGCAACATTAATAACGCGCTTTTCTTTCATTGGTCCACTCAGTTCATTTATTCAGTTTTAATCAAATTCTCCCGGATCCAGCTTGTTCTATTGGAATGCATATGTTCATTTCCTTTCTCACAGTTCAAGACATGTTTCCATCCGCTTCGATCAGTACATTTGTAACTTCTTTCGATACATTCGAGAACTCTGCAGGCATTGTCCTTTCTCTTAAAACTGTTTCCCACGATTCTCTGCTGATCACCACGGCACACTATCAGTTCAAATAGGTCACATCAGCCTTGACCATTCTTGCATCCTAGCCTTTCAGCACCATCACGTGGTCAGTCTTTCTCCAACTTTTTCTCCCTTGTCATGTGTTTTCTCAGCGCATGCGTACTCTAATAAACGGCAGCCATTTTATATCGCCACTCGATTAGACTTAGAAGCACTATTTAGAAATAAACAAAACATAATTAAAATAGAGAAACATAGCCTTTTCGTTTCCCTCCCGTCATCTACGTACCCCAATTAGTTATTACCTAGCAGAAAGCAACATTTAAGCTGTTCCTTACTTACCATCACTATTGTTTTTGCAACGTCACGTTTTATATTCTATGAAGCACGAATCATGCATTTATTATTTATTTAGTACGCAATTATTTTTATGTTATAATTAGACACACAGACATTTGTAAATAGATTATTCAGCACACATACTTGCGTGTTACCCTTCCCTCACGTACATTGTTGATTAATACATTTAAACGAACATATTTATTAATTATTTATAAAATTTGTTAGGGGTTAAATTTTTTCATTTACTCTGCTCCATCAGTACTAATAGGTATCCTCACAAAATCTCCAGTCCGAGGAGCATTACAGAATGAAGTACTAACTGGATATTAAGCAGGCTGCTGTTTATGACTCCTTGTAAGTAGTTACAATCATAGGGATGGTGGCCTGCAAGCAACAGCAGACCACACTATCTGTGCTTTTTTTTTTTTTAAAGCAGCCTGTGCCTCTTAAAGGTCTCCCGTTTGGGTTTGGGTTTGGCACTGTCTTCTTCCCCCTAGTTCACCAGATACGAGTCACAAAGGGAAGAGACGACTTCCCCTTTGAGAATAAGTTACCCTCTCCTTTGAAGTGTTGGTAACAGATGAAAGGTATGAGGTTGTAATTGCGACTCACAGTCTAGAAGGGATGCCCCATTCGTTCCCCTCCAAATAAGGAGGAGAGGATGTGGTGTTACGGCCAGAGCTACTGACTATGGAACTGAGGAACCAGTTTCGAGTCTCGGAGTCGGCTCAATATCCTGTGACTCTAGGCAAATCACGTAATCTCCCTGTGCCTTAAAAAGAAATCCTTGTGTAATGTAACTGGTGCTCATATTAAGCACTCTAATACTTTATGGTCGAGTTTGTGCAATATAAAACTGCAAAATCAATAAATAAATAATTGTGATTTGAAATGGATTGCAAAACCCATATTGTGAGTTAGAAAGGCATGGTTCTCCAATAGTTTGCATAACTTAACATAAATACCATGGGGTTTTAGCTTTAGGTGCTTCCATGCTAAACAGTATAAGGCAGGTGGGTGTTGCTATGACAGCATGATAGCCCCTCCTCAAGGCAGGACCAGTAAGATAATGCTACAGATGGGTTTCTGGCATTTGCAATGGCCATCAACATTAGGCTGAGGTTAAGGCCATCAACCTCCAACTTACCGATCATCTGGAGAGAAACAAACTGCTGAACCCGTCCCAATCAGGTTTCATAGCCAACCACAGCACTGAGAAAGCCCTGATTGCTGCAACAGATGACATCCGAGCCCTACTCGACAGAGGAGCATCAGTCGCCCATATTCTCCTGGACCTCTCTGCAGCTTTCGACGCCATCTCCCACCACACATTTATTGATCGACTATGCCAGATTGGAATCACACATGATGTGCTCAGATGGATGGCATCCTTCCTCACGGGATGCACCCAGAGAGTCCGTCTCCCTCCCTTCACCTCGCAACCCAAGCACACCATCTGCAGTTGTCTAATCCTCTTCAACATCTACATGACACCTCTCGCAGACATCGTCAGATCACGCAACATCACCGTCATCTCCTATGCCGACGATACACAGCTCGTCCTCTCACTCTCAGCTGACCCCACCTCGATGAAGACCAACTTCCACAACTGTATGAATAACATCACGTCATGGATGAAAGACAACTGCCTCAAACTCAACACGGACAAAACGTAGTTTCTGATATTCGGCAGACACACCGTCCTCTGTAACGACTCTTGGTGGCCAGCAGGGCTCGTGCCTACCCTCATGCCAAAAGAACTATGCCAGTAACCTCAGCATCATCCTGGACAGCGAACTCTCCATGAAATGTAAGGTCAACGCCGTTTCCTCAGCCTGCTTCCACATGATCTGCATGCTCAGCAAAATCTTCAGATGGCCCCCCATCAGCACAAGGAAAACGTTTGTTGCAGGGATTCTGCACATACACAGAACTATGTGCAGGAAAACAGGACCTCAGTGAATAGGGGTGTACCAACCTATCACATCAGTACCCAAAATCCCAAACCGACTAACTATAGTGTCTCATTCGTTCTCCTCCAAAGATCACGGAGCTACAAATGATTAGACAACCCAGAACACAACACTCCCGACTCTCTCAGGAATTGCGGGAGCAAGACGTACTCTTTCGCTCACTCACTCGTACTTGTCCACAATGAGAATAGGCAGAGTCACTGAAATAGTTCAAAATGTTTATTTTAACTATAGTGCTTTACAATACAGTATACGTATAGCAGCAAAATGCATAAACTCAGCACAGTTAGCATTGTTACAATTCCATAGAATACAAAGGGAGAAGTCATTTTGTAAAGACTGTGGAAATAAGGGCCTATAGGCCTGACCACCCTCCCCTTGACTAAAAGAAGTTTATTTTATAAAAAAGACGATCTCTGGGCTTTGACAGCAGACTCCATACCTTAAAGCCTGGATGTAAGGTTTACATCATAGGAACAGCAGAGCTCTTCTCCATGGAACGGCTTTCTCCAAGTATGTTAAAACAACATGCAACAACGTAATATCAAAGCACGAGTCTTCAGTACTGCAGCTGTGTGTAGCATGTTATGTCTAGGTGCTAGGGACTGACCAGAACAGAATAACAAGGGGCATTGTTTATCGACCTTGCACATCGTGTTTAGACTAAACTCCAGGAAAGGCAGAGAACGCGAAAAGCAACCCGTTCTCATGTGAAAGGCACAAACAAAGTCTTGCAAAAACAAAGTCATGTAGTAGCGTGCACAAAAGCAGCATCATGGCAGCGAAGCTCATGCTAACTTAGCAATGTAGATAATGTGCCTAAGAACCATATAACACGGTGACACAGGCTTTCATCACCAGCAAACTTGACTACGCACTCTATGTAGGCACCACCACTAAACTCATGCAAAGACTCCAGACAATCCAGAACGCAGCAGCTAGACTGATCTTCAACCTGCCAAAGAGCACACACATCACCCTCCCCCTAAAAGACCTCCACTGGCTCCCTGTCCAGAAGAGATGCCATTTAAAGTGTCTGACCCATACCTACAAATCCCTCCACAACCAAGGACCAGCCTACATGAACCACCACCTGCTCTTCCACCAAGCAACCAGAAATCTCCGCTCCGCACACCTCGTACTCACTCAGACACCACGTATTCGCTGCTGCCGCTCCGGAGAACGCTCCTACTCCCACCTTGCAGCCAAAGCCTGGACTACCCTCCCCCTTCTACCCTCGATCACCCCCTTCAGGAAGGGACTCTAGACCTGGCTCTTCGACTGACACCTGCAGCACAGCGCCTGGATACCCGTGGGGTGATTAGCCGTGCTATACATATACGACTTGATTGATTGACAGCAAACTCCTACAAAGAGACAAAGTGTGGATACTCATTTCTGGCTCTTCTGGGTAGATTCACAGCTGGGCTCAAACATGGGTGAGGAGAAGAAGATGTGTTCACACAAATGGTGGGGATTTTTTTAACACTGGGGTTTAGGCTTTCCATATCTTCTAGAAGGCACTGGCAGCGGGACGCCATCGCCACAAGCACACAACTTTCACCTTGATTTCCTCCTTTTAGCAGCTCTTTGGGCAAGAGGTGTAAACAGTGAGGCAAGGCTTTGCTTGGAGATCACAACCCTACTGCTTCTTTGAAAGCCAGGTTGATGGCTTTGTCTGACCCAGGAAAGTCCATCGGGAACCCTCTGCAAGGCTACAACACTTCACCGGCACTCCAGTGAATTTAAAGATTTCCACTCACTCAGCTGAATGTACAGACCATAGAGAGAAGGGTATCCTGTTCAAGGATACCATTCAGAAGGGGTACAAATAGAAACCCCAAATGGGTCCCTTGTTCTAGCTGGAAATGATGAACTCTGAAAAGAGAAGTATTGCTCTGCTTCCTTTGGCCATGTCTGAGATGAGCAAGTAAGGCAAAATGAAACACACTGCCACCCTGTCTGTGCCAAGTATGCGGTTTGTCACCGCAAGGTTCCACAGGCTCATGTGGGAGGCAAAGAAACCTGCAAACTCCAATGCTACCTCAAAGGCAATGACATTTTTTTGGACATACATGACCACCTGAAGCAGGCTAGGTGAGTGACCGCTGCTGGGGCCTGGGCAAAAACACATTCCATTCAGGTCACACAAGAGTGTACCTTTTGTTTCCTATAAGTTCTGTTGTGAGGAGAGTTGTGGAACAGGCGTGCGCTAGGCTTAAAGTGATTACACGCCTGGTACACCCTGTTGCACGCTAACGGCAGGAGGGGCCTCTTGGTTGGGTTATTGAAGTCACAGTTGGCAAAACCATAAAGTTGGTTAAGTGGCATAGCGAGAAAGTGATGCCTGAGAAGAGGTATGGCAGAGTATTTTTCAAATATGTCTTCGGCCTATTCATATACGAGTAGCTGCTGGGCAGAGTCTTGTTGAAGGCAGCCTAAGGCATGCGAGAGAAGAAGGGCTGAGTGATCGGCAGAGGGTGGTAGGTAAGCACTAGAACTCAGCGAGTAAGGAGCAGCAATAGTGCCTTTTCTGATGCTTCTAGGGAAAGTTGGCTCTCTCCAAGACCTAAATGAAATGGGCAGAAGCTTCATATATGATCACTTGACCGGGATTTATAGTATCCTGCAGCCTAGTCCTCATGCATTGGGGCTTTACAGAGACTCAAACAGGCCTCGGTTTATAGTAGATATGAGAAGGACAATGTAGGCAAGTGGCACAGAGAAGAAGGCAAGCAGGAGTTCTCCAGTGCTCGTAGTTTACCATGTGCACCTCTACACTACTCTTAGGGGCCGATTACGATGGCGGAAGGACCATCACCGCCAGCCCGGTGGTGGCGGTCCTTCCCACATCGGACCGCGATTTTCCCACAGCCAGATTACGATGGCGGTGGGATCCAGACCGCGACCGTGGCGGACGCAAAGACCATCCACCACGGAAACGCCACAGGCAATCGTTCCGATTGCCTGGCGGAGCGGTCTGCATCCGTAAAATGGTGGCGTTGCCTAGCAGGCACCGTCTTCCAAATTACGATGCAGTCTTCCGCCAGCCTTTCCGCGGCGGGTAAACCGCCATTGAAAGGCTGGTGGAGATTGGTTTCGGGGGCCTGTTGCGGGCCCCCAATGTGTTGGGGGTGTGTGTTTGTGCACTGGGGGGGTACCCATGGTACCCCCGACATTTCACGGCACCAAGTGGCAGGCACCGTGTGGTGCCTGCCACGTAGTGCAGTGAAATGCACAACATGCATTTTTGACATAGCGGCGGGTGCTGCTGTCAGCAGCACCCGCCGCAATGTTAACAGTGCAAGGTGCGACCGCCATGGTGGCGGTCACATCCTAATTCGGTGTGCGTAACCACCGCAGATATGGCAAATGGTCCCGGTTGCCACCACCATGGCGGACGAACTCCAGTCCGTCCGCCATCGTAATCGGCCCCTTAGTTTGGAGTGTAAGCCTCCGCAGAGCAAGTGCACATGCACTTTACTGGGTCAGTATTATGTGCACTCCCTCCTACTCTCCATGTCAGCGTCTCTCCTCCCGCAGTTAGTGTCTCATTTGTTCTCTACAAGAGTCCTGTTCTTTTTCCATTTATAGCAACTTCCCACTTGCAGTGCCTCTCCCATTCTATAAGGGAGATTTACAGTGCTTAATTTGTAAATGAATAACTGTTGGTGCCCAAACTCTGCTCAGAAGCCCAGTCTGGTACAATTTAATGTTGGAGCACTGAATACTGAGGCTGCACAGCAGTGGCGGCCGGTAAGTTTCAGAGGGAGGGTGCTGACGGGACACACACGCACATGCACACATACACATACACACTCACAGCCATGCATTCACACGTGCACACACACACAAACACATCCATTCACAACACTCATTACCAAACATTCATACATACACGCACCAAACATTAATTTAAAAAAAACACACTCTTACCTGCAGTTCTGCCTCGGAGGTCCCAGGTGGCGTGGGACTGCTGTCTTTCCTCAATCTTACTGACCCATCCCACTCTATAATGAGTGAGGGACTCCTGCCTTCTCTCATTGGCTGACCTCAGGTCAGCCAATGAGAGAAGGCAGCAGTCCCAACGCCATCATAGAGTGGGATGGAGTCAGTGAGACTGCTGACCCCACCCCACTCTATGAATAAGTGTCACTGATTGACACTCAACCCTGGGCGTTTCAGGGCTTAAAACTGAAGCACCCAGGTGAGAGGCAAGCAGTAACGCTAATCCTCGTCACTAAGGGGAGGGCCTTAGGGACCTTTTCTGAGCTGAGGATGTTGCGCCCATAGGAGCTGTGACTTCCTCAGCCCAGCAAAGTTCAGCTCAGGCAGCCAGAAGCCTGCGCATTTAGCGCACATCTGGCTCCTGGCTGCCTGACCTGAAAATGAACCGTGTCTGTCAGGCTAACCTTTGTTCAGCCTGACAGATACTGTTCGTGAGGGGCAAAAGGTGGGGGGGGGGTGTGGCCCCTCAGCCCTAATGGACCAGCTGCGGCTGTTACACAGTCTTTAATCTACTTCATGCCTTTTAAGTCAATACCAGACACTCCTTGTCCATTTATCCCACTCTTGCAGTTTCCTGTTTTCTCCCTTTGTGACTGTTTTTCTCTTCCTCCGTGTCAGAAATTGGGTTGTTGGTAGACTGGAGTGTGAGCCCTGGTCAAGAAGCAATCACAACTCTTCTCAGGGTGAAGTCACAAACAACCCTAAATTAACCTGTGCTCAATCCTCGGGCAGCTTGGCACAGAACAGTCAGGCTTAACTCAGAGGCAATGTGTAAAGCGTTTGTGCAACACTTCAAACAGTAACACAGTGAAAGCACACCACAAAAGGATCCCACACCAGTTTAGAAAAATAGCGTTATTTTTAATAAATAAAACAAGACCAAAGCAACAAAAATCCAATCAGAAGAACCAGATATATTCAATTTGAAAGGTTTTAGTTAAAATAGTGCCAAAAGGCGGAAAGCACTATAGGTGGATATCTGGTTGTGCTGAATGGAACAAAGTCACAAGTCCTGGCTGATCACAATGGAACGTGGGCCAGCTCCAGGGACCCAGTTGGGCCCGCTGAACAAAGTACCTTCAATCCTGGTTTGCGGAGCATTGAGAGGATCTGTGCTGAAGATACGTTGCGCAGTTGAATCGATGCATCGGTTCTGGGATATGGTGGGCTGTGATGTGAGATACTGCGTCGTCATCGAGGATCCTGTTGATAAGGGCTTGGGATGTGGAGTCTGGCTTCATTGTTGAGGCTGCCATCAACGAGGCATGCAAGAGCCTGTGCCGAGGGTGCACTGCACAGCGGGGGTTCCGATGCGGTGACAGGCTGAGATGTGATGCAGGTCTTTGCGATGGTTCTGATCCACACAGCAGTGGCAATGCGGCGGTTCTGCTTGGGGTTGCGCCAGCAGCAGAGGAGATGTGTCCGTTATGCTGGATCTGGAGAGGCTTTTCAGGCACCTTATGCCCATTCCCAAGTGTTCAAGACTGGGGTGGCACCAGTTGGCAGGCTAGACTCACAGATGGCAGAGTCCAGGTGCAGAGGAAAGATTGTTGAAAGCCTATTGTGCCCCTGAGCCTTCAGATCAGCAGGCCAGCCAACTAGCCCTTGGAGTCACTCTGGGGTTCTGGGTTCAAGAGATGCAGGTCCAGTCCTTCTTGCCCATGCAAGAGAGCAGCAGTCCAGCAGGCCAGCAGTCCAACAGAGTGACAGTACCTCAGCAGCACAGCAGTCTTTCTTCCTGGCAGGCTATCCACAGGTCCAGAAGTGTACTGAAGAGTTGATGTCTGAGGTCCAGTATTTATAACCAATTGGCTCTTTGAAGTCGGGGAGAGCTTCTAGTGCTTTCCCTTTGAAGTCCCCAGACATTCGTCCTTCTTGGCCTGGCTCTAAACTAACTACAGGGGGTATGCAGCCTTTTGTGTGGAGGCAGGACACAACCTATTCAAGTGTGAGTAGGGCTGGGTCCAGCTTCGCCCTCCCATCCTGCCAGTGGTGGCCCATCCAGGCACACCTGAGCTCTCTATTATGTGTGGCTGTCTAGGAGAAAAATACAAAGCCCAACTGTGAGCTACACCCTGTCATGTGACCTAGAGACAGGCTGCAGGCACTAAGGGCTGTAGGTACAACAGTCATGAATAGTGATTTCCTTATTGCCATTTCCTGCAAATTGCAATTAGAAAATCGCTATTTCTGATGTAAGAAACTCTTTGAAGTTTCATTAGCGATTCCTAGTGGGTCGCAATTTGCGACCCATTGGGAATCGCACCCATCACAGGGATGGTGACCTCCTGGGATCAACAGACCACCATATCTGTGATTGCTTTTAAATAAAGCAATGTTTTCCTTTAAATTCAGCCCGTTTTCCTTAAAGGAAAAGGGGATGCTTTTAAAAAGAAAAAAATGAAAGATTTCAGTTTCATTTTTTCAGAATAGGCAGTGGTCCATGGGACAACTGTCTTCTCTTAAAAAAAAGTTTTCCAAGCATCCTCAAAGTGTAAGGGGTCTTTATCCAGCAATGAGTCAGTAGAGATACACAAACTGTAAATGAACTGACTGTTCTGATTTATACCGATCAGAGAAGTGATTTCTTCACTCATGGGCGCTCTGCTAAATTGAACGATGCTTCTGACTGCATTAAAGGTTTGTGTATCTCCACTGACTCATTGCTGGATACTGTATTCAATACGTACCAAACAGACACCATGACTTGCTTTGGGGTCCCTTGTTACATTTCCTTCTGCATCAATTTTTTTACTGAAGATGGTCTTGCGGATTCATTTCATTTGAGACCGAAACGTCACTGATGCGACCATCTCTCCTTCTTTAAAATTGCTCCTCTTCATTAATGGACTATTCATGCTTCAGTGAAGATCGACACTATATATCTGTGAGAGTGGACATCTCATATATCAACACATGTTCATTTGTTATCTTCAACTGTATTCAACTGTGATGGTACAGTGTTGATGTATTTTTGAAAATTGTTTGTTGTGTATCCTTTATTTTCTATGCATTTTTGTATTAAAAAAACAATACATTGGTTTTTAACCACATCACTATATATGCCTGCCTTCTCTTTTAAAATGTGTTACTTGTACGGTCTCCTCTTAGGACACTTAGAACAATATGATTTTGTATTTCATTGTTAATTGTTCATGCAATTAAGCTGTAAAGAAATCTTTTTGTAAGAAGTTTGTTTGAAAATCTCCCTTGTTAGCCCCTTTTACTTTTCTATAACTTTCTAAAAGAGGTAGTTTCAAAATTGCAATTTAAAATCCAATTTCACCATGTTAGGATTTTTCATTACAATTCCAAAGACACCAAACACTAACTGATACCTGCTCTCATTTGGAAAGTACAGCTTTTTAAATTTAATAAGGTAATGCACTGCACCCTTAAATCCGTATTTGTAAATCTAAATTCCCACTGAGCTGTCCAGGGCCTACCCTAGGGGTGACTTATGTGTATAAAAAGGGATGGTATGGGCTTGGCAAAAGGCCTATTTTGCCAGGTCGAAATAGTAGGTCTGAGACATTTTTAAAGGGCTACATAAGTGGATGGCACAATCAGTGCTGCAGCGCACTTGTAGCATTTAATTTACAGTCCCAGGGTACTGATACCATTTTATTAGGGACGTATAAGTACATTAAATATGCCAACTGGAAAAAGTCAATGTCACCATGTTTAAAGGAGCGAGCACAAGCACTTTAGCACTGGTTAGCAGTGGTAAGGTGTACAGAGTCCTAAGTCCAGCAAAAACGAGATAGACAAAAATGGAGAGGAAGACAAAAAGCTTGGGTGAAGACCAACATAAGGCTGACAGGTCTAACACTCCGTCTTTCTGCTTTATGCACTTTTCCTCTCTTTTCTCTGTAAACGTCTGCTACGGAAAAGTGAATGCGGTGGGCACCACTAGCAACCACCGGCTCAAATTAAGCGCTGGTGATTCACGCTGGCAAAATTTAGGGACGTTCCTCATTTTTGCACTTAGTGCAGTTTTCAGAACTTCCTGATTTAAGCTCCCTGTTGCTCGAGTAAACTTTTTCTGCACGATGCGAGATCATTTTAAACTCATTGCGAGATAAATTTCACTCTAAATTCAGCCATTGTAAATGGATGCCGACTATTTCTCTGGAAATTTACCTTTGCACAGCTTTTCTATACATGATGACCAATCCATGCAGAGGTTTTCGCAGTAAGTTTATGTTATTGCAGAAGTCCTGATTTTTCACAAAAAATTTTGGGAGCACAAATCTTTGCATTGTTGTTAAGTTTGCAACTGTTTCCATAGAACTTAATGAAGGCTGCAAAGGAAACAAGCACTGGAAAAGCCAATGGACTATCTTGTATTTGGACCCCTAACAGAAACATTAAAAAAAATACAGAAGTGAAAAAAACAAAATATTTTGATTATGCAAACAATCATGAGATGCGTAATAAAACATGTGATGATTCAGTGTACCTTTGACAGTTAAAATAGTCCCTCGAGCATTGAAATGCAACCAATCCCCAGGAGACAGGATACACCAAACATCCAATAGCAGATTTTCAAACAGTTATATTCTTGTGGGTAGATCCAAACCTATATTTCAAATAATCCGAAATCAACCCTGCAAAAAGTTGCGGTTCTGCATTGTGCTAGGGTGAGAGAAATGTAGAGATATATCAATTAAGATATTATGATGTTGTTTTATTCCCAGTGCTGGTGCACAAACTGATTGCCTAGCGCCACACACCTTTGCACTTTTCGTTAAAGTGCAAAGGTGTATGTGATGATGTGTAGCTTAGTTTTTCTAGTGGACGGGTACCTTTCGAGGACAAAATACTAGAGGTGGACAAGCCAACAAGATAACACAGAGAGCCAAGACAGAGCTGAGCCGAGGGACTGGCTGAGCTCTTAAAGCAAAATCATGAGCCAGGTCCTGGAAATGTTTAGCGAATAAACTGTGCAACAAATACCATGTAAGGTGAACCCAAAAAAAGGAAGCACATGAAATTAAATATTTGCCTAGGATCACACAATTTGGTCATGCAAGGAAGCCGGGGAAAAAAACAGGGATTTGGTTTCACCTTGTGCCAGTCAGTCACTAGATGGGTATCTCTTTCCCACTCATGCTTTAGGTTAAAGATTAATGTGTATTCTTTAATTCTTGGTGTTTTAGATTATAATGTGAGGTGCAGGCAGAAGCCACATGAAAGCTCAGTTCGTTTTGGTTTCCAGGGTCCAAGAAAGACTCGAGCTGAGCCAGAGCCAAGCATCTGAGTAGACCCTGGCTCAAGCTTTCAGTGGCTGACCCACCTCCACAAAATACTATGCCTAGACAAACTTTTAAACTTTTTACATGTGCCCTACAGTGCAGCACACATGCAATGTGAGAAAAATTATAGAAATTAAAAGCTTTCTCTACTCGGAGCCAGAATCAAGGAGGCATTCTTTTTTGCGCAAAACACTCTCTAACAATTTGATTAACTTTGGCTTTTTATGTAAACCATTGGGGGCTGCATGATGATGACACCCATGTATCACCCTGGGGAAGCCCAGCCGGTGCGAAGTTCAGCAAAGCTGTTTGTCTTACTTTTAAGCTGTCCTTCCAGAGCAAAATAATTTTTGAGCTGGAAATTAAATACTTCAACAAAATTCTCCTGTCAGTTTCTGTCACTTCATGTGACTTTGCATTGATGCAAATTCGTGATATAGCTGCTCTGCACAAGCACTTTAGCACTGGTTAGCAGTGGTATTAAGGGGCCGATTCCGATCTCGGCCGGTAGTGCTCCGAATCGGATTCGGATTCACCGGATCCGATTCGGAGCCCTGTTTCCCGACCGAATCGTACGCGGGTCCGGCCGAGCGAGTACGATGCAAGCTCCCGCGAAATCGCCGACCGACTCGAACGCGGCTTCAACACGCTCCGACCAACTCGCATGGACACGACTCGCACCGCGCTATGGAGGCATTTCCCGGCCGGGTAAGTACGATGCGCGCCGCGAGCAGTCCGACCGACTCGCGCCGTCCGGCTCGAAAAAGCTGTCGGAGCCGGACTTTGGGGGTCCGCATCGGACCCCCCTGTACGCAAAAGCGCGTGAGTCGCACACAGGGGGGACCCATGGGTCCCCCCTACCTGTGCATGTACGCCGCGATGCGCATGGACGCGTACCCGCTGTAGGGGGCGCCCTTGTTCGCCTCGCACCCATTGAGTCAATGGGAGCCCGCGTACGTGTTGTACGACCGGCTCCCATTGACTTCAATGGGAGTCCGACCGACTCAAGTCCGATAGCATGCGAATGCATCGTACTCGTCCGGTCGGACTGCTAGGGTCCGATTCGGTCGGAATTCTCTCCGGGTCCGGCTCGGTCGGAGAGATTTCCGGCCGGAATCGGAATCGGCCCCTAAGTGTGCAGAGTCCTAATACCAGCAAAAACGAGGCCAAAAAGGGTGGAGAAGGAAGGCGAAAGATTTGGGGGAGACTACCCTAAGGCTGTCAGCTCTAACATGCAGTTAGTTACCTGCAAGTGAAAGGCCACCAAAATAGAGGGCATTTAATTATTTTTATACATATTTCTGACCCCGCCCTCGATGTTCTCTGATCCCGCCACCCACACACGCTGAACTCAACACCCCCCACCCAACTATACTCCGGATCAGCGTTCCTATACTTTTCTTTATTCACTTCGGCCACTGTTAAGGAAGGATACTGCAGGCCCCGCCCAGACTCCAAATTGAAATTCTCATTTAGGGAGAGAGACGCTCTGTCCAGACACCACCTCGGACTGCCGTCTGGGCCGGCAGCGAGGCCCGGCGGTACATTAAAGTCTTCCCCAATGTACACTCAGCTTCGCTCACATCAGCTCCAGCTCACACGTCTTGCGCTATTATAGCCGCGTGGCGAGTTCTTGGGCCCCGAGGCTAGTCCTGTGCCGGCGGCAGCATCAACAGCTTCGCCCGTAACTTATTCATTGCAACTTTAAAGAGATTCCGCCGTCTCTTAAGAAGCGCTGGACATAACCACGGAACTAACTGCATACCAGGCCGGGTCTCGTTTCCTAGAAATTAAAGCGAACTTCACACCCGTTCTCATTGCGCTAATGATGGCATGAAATGGATTCTGTCAGAGCCAAACCCGAAAAGGAGCAGAAAAAGGGAACAGTGAAGTGGGAGCCAAGCAGGGCTTTAAGTGGGCCGGGTCCTGCCGGTGCTACGACAGTTTTTAAAAGCAGGTGCTGTAACGGGTCCCTATCGGGCTCTCCATTTTTACCCTCACCCTCAGGATGGAAAATAAATCTTAACTCTGTAGCAGTACCACTGCTCAAAGCCTTTGATGTAACTTCAGAGACTCGTTTTAGTTCTCACAATCTAATCATTTCAGAACTGAAGCATTTTCAATATTATATACAACAAAGCCATAGTTGTTGCTTATTTATTTTAGGCAACTAACAACCATTGACAAAGCCAATAGTTCTGGCTTGTAGTTATAACGTTACTTGATGTGTCATATTTCTGGATGCAATGACAGAAACAGAAAAATACCAGCCAGGCCCTTAATTACATCGTCCACGCCCCTTTGAGAGACCCCCCAGTTTTTTCATCCCACTTAAAGCCCTGGAGACAACCTCATGTGCTCAGACTTCCTGTCACTCGCAAAACATGGTCAAAGCAAGCCCAATTTCTCTCCAAGATGTTGTTCGTCTTTGTTCAAAAGAATTTGATTACAAGTATTTCACGCCATGTTCCCTCTGTAATCATGACAGCATTACGTTTAATATATTTATTATATTTCTCACTTCCGAGCAGTGGCGGCTGGTGACATTTGAAAGTGGTGTGGCGTAAAGGTTTGTGATGAGTCCCGTCGCCGGTGGCGAGCGACTCCGACCGTCAAAAGTTGGGTTCCGGGGGATTTCTTCCACCGAGAAAGTTTTGAACAAAGAGTGGGCAAATGGTGCATTTCCAAGCAATTTTGAGAAAGCCAGAAGGTTAATAAAGCAATTGTGAAGTTGTAGTTATGAATCAATAAAGAGATTTCATATGATAATTATATAGGTAGACAAATGGGAAAGCTTAAGCTAAGAGGAACAGATAGGCAAAGACTGGTAGAGCAACTTTACAGTATTATCGGCAGTGAGGCTGGGACCTTTGGTCCATCTTCCTTTCAGTAGTTTCACAACCACTGCCTCATCCAGCTGAACCATTTTACTGGTTCTTTAAATATTCTGGAAAACTTAAAGCCTATATTGGGCTTTCTGTCCAGCCAGGGGACACAGGAAAGGTTACTATTCAGATGCTCTGCTTACTTCCTTGTTTTTAGAGCTAGGTGCACAGTATGCGACAAATTACCAACAGATTTGACAATAGGGCAGATCTTCAAAGAAATCACACAAACGCTGAATTAAATCAAAAAGTCGGTAACCACCAAGAGGTGCTATCAAGTGCGGCATTTCAAACAATATTAGCTTATCGCCAATCACAATGCCAGGGACCTAGATCAGAGGGTAGGGGGGCAGATACCTGCACTTTCATTACTTGACAGGTTTTCAGCTGTGTTGCCCAGGCCAGAGGAGGTAACTGACCCTTTGAGGTCTATGTTTTTTCCATCTCTAGTTAAGAGATTGTTTCACAGGTTTGTCCTTTACAACACGTGAGAACCTCTGGTATGAAAGTGTTATCTATTTAGTAAACAAGGAAGGGTGATTAGGTATTGGGTGCCCTTAATAACTACAGTTTTATGCTAGATGCTGATATATAGGCCTGTTTCCATACAGGACCTAGCGGAGGCGCATTAACTCGGTAGGGTGGCATAACCCTCCTTCCCACACTTTAGCAGCGTAAGTGGGCAGGGTGCCTCTGGGAAGTGTGTAAGATAAAAACCTTTCACATGTTGTTTATGACTTCAGTGACTTTGATGGAAGGCCATCATAAATAGCACTGCAAGAGAATAGTATGATGAAACTGTGGATTAGGGGAACAAATGCAACAGGACAACACAAAAGGAAGAAAGGGAGAGAAGGGTGGAGCAAAGAATGGAAGGAGAGAAAGATGGATGGACTGGGAGCTCTGACCAGGAGAAAGATGGATGGATGGATGAATGGAACGAAGGAAGAGAGATTGTTGGAGAGATGGGTGGATGGATTGAGAAATGAATAGATTTAAGAAGGATCGTTAAATGGGGGTAGAGAAGGATGGATAGGTGCATGAAGTGAGGAAAGGTGGAAGGAGAGTAGGAAGAATGGAGATGGATAGGTGGATGACCAAATTCACTGAGAATGTAGGTGCAAAATATACCATTTAGTTTATTTCTATGCCTACTCTATTGAATCTTTGCGCTTTGGCAGAGGCGCTCGCTGGAAGTAAGGCTGCAGGGGTGCTGCAACATGTCCAAAATAACAATGCTGGAGTTTAGAAGATGAAGGAGAAATAAAGATGCCTTCAAATTTTGTTTTTATCCTTTCACATTTTCTGTGCGTTCAAAGAGGTCCAATGTCAGACTCAGTCATTTGACAAATTGCTGCCTATTGTTTTAAAAGGGAGATTGGTATTTAATTTTCTTTCTCTGATTGCAGTGAGAGAATTTTGTAAAGTGAAATAAAACGATTTTGCTGGGTACAAAAAAGGAAAGGTTGTAGGATGCCATTTTTTGTCACAAAATCGGAATTCAAAACCTTGCTGCAAATGAACTGTACAAACATCCCAGAATGCACAAGCAGTTTGGAAAGCACAAATGTAAGCACATCTCCATAATTCTGAAATGCGAAGGAAGCAGAGACTCCAATTGGATCAAAACAAATAAAGTCATTTTACTTTATGATGCACAGATTACATTTTCACTGAATCCCCATTTCCAGACATTATCATTTGTGTGTTTCATAATCCCATCAGCACACCTGTGCCTGCGCAAATCCGGTGGCCACCTCAACGGAAGATGTGCCTTCTGTAAATGACGGGGTGCTACCGCATGATGCTTTAGTAATATATTTTCAACAGTGTGCTCCAAACTCCAGCATAAGCTACATGCTAACTACAACCTTACCACTGTATACAACTGCTGTCCTTGCTGTTTGTGTGATGCTTTTTCACAATTCCTATGACTTCAGTGATGCAACACTGGAAAACTGTTCCAGAACAACTGCGTTCCTATCTGTGACTGTGAGTGTGGGAAAGTAGTTGGTGTAAGGTTTCACACATTTCAAACGTGGATTTCTCCCCATGAATGGAACAGGAATCCTAGAATAAGTCCTTACCTAATGCTTCTCGTTCGTTCTTTTAATAGTCATTTTGCACTGCTTCTTTAAAGCAAGTATGCACGTATTTCAAATTCACTGAAGCAGCTTTCCTTTGCAGGTGTGAACAGCAGCCAGTATTATATGCACACTGCTTCTGAATATTGTTTAGCTTTGGTGCAGAGCTACCCAATGTGGCGGTAAAAGAGACTTTTCACATGTCTGCAGAGCGCATGGAAGCCGCCCTCTTCCAGATAAGCACGTCAAACATAGCAGCTCCGTGTCCCGGAGGTGCCGAATTCGTGAATTAATGACCACCCCAGGCTCCGTGTTTAGAGTAAAAGGCGAAAGTGACAGGCCCAACTCAGCAGTTATATAACCCTATGGAAAGTAAAGAAACTCGGCTACAATTACAGAGAGTCTATTCCTCGCTCCATTGTACTTTTTTTTATGACATACCAACTCAAAATAACCTGCCAAAAAATAACACAGCAGCGCATTTTAGTCCCCAAAAATCTAGGGGCAGATCTACAAGAAAGTGCCGCAGCGTGGCGCTGCAAGCCCTTTGGCTGCGCCACGCTGCGGCACTTTCAGAGCACAGGAATGCGACATATTTACAATAATATGTCGCATTGCTCTGCTCTCCCCTGCGCTGGCGCACAAACAGCTGCCAAGCGCCGGCGCAGGCACCCTTGCACCATAGTGCAAGGATGCCTGCGCCATGGGGAGATTGTTTTTGTGCAGGAAGGGGCACCTTTCTGCACAAAAACAATCAGTACAGGCTTTTCCTCTTTCAATGCGTGCTGCAGAATGCAGCACGCATTGAAAGAGGAAAACGAGGAGAAATGCAAACATTTCTCCTCGGTGCGTCTCGCTACGCCACCTCTAGGATGGCGTAGCTTTCAGACTCATCTCCAGATTTACGATTTCTCGTAAATCTGGAGATGTGTCTTGTTCCATGGGTGTTGCGTGGGAACACCCACAGCAACACCCATGGAACGCCCCTTCAACGCAAAGTGCTGCGTGTGAAGGGACGGTATTTACGAGAGGAAAAGTCACGCATGGTGGCTTTTCCTCTCCTTGTAAATATCGAGGAGCCCCCTGCGCCACCAGTACGTCATGAAAAGTGACGTACTGGTGGCGCAGGGGGCTTGTAAATCTGCCCCCTAGTACGCACATGGCATGCAACCGACAGGCATTCGTTTGTGAGGCGCACGACAAATACTTTGACGGACTGCAACTTCTAGAATATGAATCTTGAATACAATGCATTTTTCACCGAAAGTCCACAGCGTTTCCATACTGATCAAGCTCCCACTTGCCTCACTTACCACCACCACCTTTAAAGGGTCGATCTTGGGCTGCTTGGGTTTTTCCTGCATCGGGCCAATACTAGAGCATTGGGTTTAGTTGCGGGCTCCGACTTTCCTCATGGGTTTCTCGTGGCGCAAGAAAAGAAGAAAGAGAGAGACGGCCTCATCCCATGTCACGTGTGCACAACAGTCTAGCAGAAGCCCGGACTAGTAACGAAAACACTGTGCTTCTATGCTCGTGGGAGGGGGGGGGGGGATTTGGGGAATAAAGAAATAAAATGTACAGTACCTTACTGCCGGGTACCGCGCAGCCTCCACACCTGGCCGGTCACGGTCACTGCTCCTGGGCCGGGGTCCCGCGCTCTTCGAACAGGAACAGCCGCGACGTCACTGCCAACCCCTCTACTGACGCTGCTCCAGCAGCGCCAGGATTGGCCATTAGGAGACCGGGGGCTGTGGCATGAAGCAACCCTTGGTCTCTTAAGGGGAAGGCTAGTGCGCATGTTTGGGCTGATCGTAGAAATTACAAGCCCAAAAACGAACATGCGCACTATTGCTGTGACAGTTGTTTAGTGCGCTGCTGTCACTCAATTCCCTGACTGCTGCCGCAGCCCCGCCCCCAACCCCTCCCACCCCCTTCCGCGTCCCTCGTTCTACTTCTCCGACGCTAATTCCAATCAGGAGTCCTGATTGGAATTAATAGCGTCGGAGAAGTAGAACGAAGAATTTGAATGGGGCCGTGGCATTGGTGGGGCAACGCCCCAGCGCCCCCAATGGACGCACCGCCACTGCTTCCGAGTGCTGTTCAGTAAAATATCCATGCCTCCTGGGCAAGGCACGCCACGTCATATTAAGGGAACGGAGGCTGAGCCCTCTGCAGCGAGTACAGCTCTCGAGGGGCGGCCTAGGCGCTGCCCCTGCGCTTTCATTCGACGGATTGCACTGTTCACTATGCCCTTTCAAGTTATAGTCAACAAAACAACAATGTTTGGGAGGGTTTGGGGGTATTTATTTTCTGGTCTGTCCATGGAATACAAATTTCCCCGTGGGCAGAAAAGTGACCGTCGTCAGGATCTAGTGAGTCGATAGTGAATGGTCTCTGTAAGATGGTTTTGAATGATTTCTACGAATAAGTGTTTGTTAAATAGCTGTTGACTAGTGGTTCTGAATGTTCCATGCAGAGTGAGCGCTTAGTGTTCACGATCATGGTGCTCTGTGAATGTTGCCCATGGTGAACAAACTGTGCACAGTGCTTGTCTATGATATGTACGTACCGAGTACATAGTGAATACTCTTTGTTCAGCGATTGTAAATTGTTCAAAGTGTGAGTGAGTGGTTCAAGGCCATTGAAAGTGTTGATGGGAATGGCCTGTGCATAATGCACCAGTGTTGCATGCGCTCTGCATAGTTATTCTTCTGTTCATGATGTGTAAATGGTATGTCTGTGCATAGTGAGTCAGTGCTGATTAGATTGTGAATAAGCAACCCACAATGATTTATCTTTGCACGGTGAGTGTGAAACAGTGAGTACCTGGGGAGTGACCTAAGCAGAATGTCAACGGTCCACGCATACTCCCGGTGAGCAGCTCAATGTCTTTGACTAGTGAGCCAGTGGCAAATGTTCCTTAAATAATGAGCCAGTTGTGTATGGTTTGAACATATTGTGATTGGTGTGGCCACAAAAATGGCAAATGATCTCTTCATAGTGACTTAATGACGAATGATTTGCACATAACTGAATTCCAACTCTGATACCCATTGCACAAAGTGTCCTGGTGCTTTCAGTTGTCATTGGGACGTGGCTTCAGTGGATATCAGCATCACACTAGCGCTGCTCTGTTCTGTCGAAAGACCAATGCGACTTGAAAATATTGAACATGTCCCAGCTATCAGTTCAACAGCTCTCGAATGAACCCTTTCGGATTGTCATCTGTGGCACACTTGTTGATGTATGGCCATTTTCTGCTCATAGGTGCAACCATTCCAAGCCACCTTGAACTATCTTCTCCACTCCCCAACATTTTTCCCTGCATACCCCCTGAAGGGGGAATGTCGATGAGTGAATGTGTGACCAAAGACCTACCGGATGAGAGTAAACAATGGATTCGAGAAATTGAGGACTACTGTGATATCAGAGAGAGGGTATCTAAGGGCCAAGGTGTCTATCAGCCAGAATCTGAGCTCTCGTTAACAATGATCGTTTTTCCCATAGTCTCCAGCATTCTCTACAGATAGTGAAAGGACGGCATCCATTTTGTTTCCAGGTATCCTTAAGGGAAGGCAGAAGAGTTTTCCAAGCATAACCCATGTTGCTTTGGCTCCACTCTGCAAACTGAGTTTGTTTTTTAAAAACAAACTCCCAACTCCAGAGGTTGTGTTTGGGAAAAAAATCACACCGATAGGCAGGGAGTTTTCTCTCTGCATGTTGGGTCTTTGTTTGAAAGCCCCGCATAAAATAATCATGCATTGTACACAGTGCTTGAAAGTAGGGGGGGGTCATGCCAGATCCCGGTTCCGGCTGCTGTTTTGGGCTGGACTGGGATCCGGCTGACCCAGGGAAACATGCTGAATTTGTCCTGGTGTCATTTTTGACACCAGGACACAATTCAGCAGCAGCCGCACGTTGCCTGCATAGGTAATCTAGAACAGATTTACTGTCACATGTGTCCATGTTGACAATGTCTTTGCAGCTGATTATTTTTAAATAGATGTATACATTGACTGTCAGACTCTGCTTTTCAAGCTCCGCCCCTCATGACTCCACCACCTATCCTCTGCCACACCATGACCCCCTAATTCCTGGAGTAAAACCAGCACTGCTTGTAAAGATGCAGGAAAATGTGGTAATGGCCACCTGTCATACTAAGGCAGGGCAACTGTTAACTATGACCGGGCAGCTTTTTGACGGGCAGGTCAAAAGGTCAAGGGATTCCACTTCCATGTCCTGCTGAGGCTCTAACAGAGGAAGCCTCACATTTCACTCAACTATAAAGGTAGGTGAGCTACGAGTGTGGCAGTTCACTCACTCCAGCAGCCAGGACTACGGGAGACCGAAATAGGTCTCAGTGGGATCTCCGTCTTGACGAAAGTGTGACTACAGACGGAACCCCTCCCGGGCCCTGAATTTCTGCCATACACACAAATCTAGTGTTTTTTAAGTGGGTCCGTAAGTATACCGAGACCACCTAACACTACAACACACCTTAGCGCGTGTGTTGGAAATTCACTTTCATGTGGCATAATTTTTGCCACTCACACACTTTTCACCTGGTCCTGACGAAAGCCCACTAATTTTTTCTTTGGGCTGAAACATGTAGACCATTTTTGGACAACTAGGAGTAAACCTCTCCATTAGTTGCGCTTTCTGGTTTTAACTATATCCTGGGCCGCCAACAATAAACACATTTGGTAAGGATTCCCAGAGATATTTTTAATCTGCACTACACTACTTTACACAATTACACTGCACCAGCTCCACTGTAATCAGGCGTTGTAGCACAACCGGGGGGCATTCGGCCGCCCGGTTGGGACCCCAATGATGAAGCATGACACCAACCAGGTTGGTGTGTGAGGGGTCTTTTAAGAAAACCTAATGGTTCCTTGGCACTGCCTATCACATCAGTGAGTCTAGATAACCTACTTTTCAATGGGTCCGTCACATTGTTTGCTTATACTTGAATTGGGGATAGGGACGTACCCCTTAAATTCCTCGCTCTCTCCTTGGTTTACACAAGTTCACTCACTCCACCAAACACTAAATGTGCCCCTAAGACTCCAAATAGAGGCAGGATCCCGCTCAAGATTTCTAGTCATGTAAAAAAAGAGGTCCTAGAGAAGTCTGTCAGCCAGAGGAGGGGATGTTTTTGCACACTTTATTTACATTGATTTTCCCTTTAAAGCATCTCTCGGTGAGAGCATCCTCAAAAGCTTTGACTAGCCAAAATCCTTGATTTCAGTTTCCACTGAACTGCTCTACGCCTGAAAACGTCACGATGAGAAGAAACAAAAAAATTTCCAACTAGAAGAGTAATTCGCCACTTGTACATTTTAGAGCCATCTTACAAAAATGGAGTTGTTTTAATTGCACGTGATGAGATCTGATGTTTCTATTGTTAATCAATGGCTTATCCAATCATCTGGCGTGCAGGGAAGAACTGCTCTTTGGAGACAAATGTCTATAAATACGCAGGATCAATGACCCTCCATTCAAGTCTCTTCATGACGGTTCAGACCTCCATTTCATTGAAGAGCTTCTTCAATCAATCAGAAAACTTTGCTTAGCGGAGGCATTGGAATTACAAATAAAGTCATCGCCTGCCACTGATGGATTTGTGAAGTTCTCGTTAAATGCGTTTCAAGTGTTTTCGATGCGCGGTCAGTTCAATGCGCCACTTAATGCAACACTTTCTGCTAAAAGTGTGCTGCAAATCAGCCTCTGGCCTTTGCCAGCATTTTTCTTCTTTGTGCAATAACTGGTGATGTTCCAATAACAATCACACGCTCACTGTAATATCATCAAGCTAAGAGTGGAGGCATTGGCCATGGGATTGACAACGAATAGAACCCGCTAGAGAGAAGTGACGGGGGGAAAATTGACAAAGAATTGAATGCAGTCAGCAAGATGGAATGGAGTGCAGAAATTGACTAGGAACTGAAAGGACCAAGGTCCTCTGGGGCTAAAATTGACAATAACGCCAAGGAAACCAGCAAATGGGATGGCTGAAACTCCAAGTCAATTTCAGTGGCGGTAGATTGATTAGAATGAACTTCTCTGACTGTGCTCCAGTTGTTCACAGTAGATAGTGTAAGTCTGATAGTAATGCAGAAATAATGCAGAATAATGCTGTTCTTGGGGTATGTTCAAAATTAGCATAGGATGTGCAAAGAGTAGTGCAAACTAGTTGCTGCATGGAGCTGGCTGGTCCTATAGTTGACATGCAACATCAAATTTGTTGACTCTTATTAACACACCTAACCCAAACACTTTGGGGTCGATTCCGATTCGGGCCGGAAAAAGCACCGACCGACTCGGATCCGGAAAAAATACCGACCGACACGTACCAGTGGCGCCCGACACGCCAAGTACGATGCAAGCCGCGATAAATCCGACCGACACGTCAGGAAACCAAGCCGACCGACCGACCCGCTCGGAAAATAGCAATCCGGCCGGAAAAACACGCGAATCCAACCGACCGACACGCACCCGGAACAAATCCGACCGAATCGTACCCGCCAACTCCAACCTGCAAAGTACGATGCAAGGCGCGAAAAACACGACCGAGTCGGACGGAGGACAAGCCGTACGACCGACACGCATACAAAACCGAGCCGAAGCAACACAATACACCGCGACCGACGCGTACGCAGCATACAAAACTGCACAAACACAGCGTGAACGAAACGGAAAACACCGTACGAGACCAATGCAGGGTCCGACTCGGTCACAAGAACGTTTCCAACATACACAAACAGCACAAAGGAAAAATCAACCAAAAAAAGGCCAAACAAGCAATTACCAAGCCAATAAATACTGGGGGGGTGGGGACAGAGAACAAAGACACACCAACAACTCCACCTATATAAAGGACACAAATCACTACCATGAGCCTTTGCAAATGCCATTCCACTGCCAGCACCCAAGAGAAAGCAACCACACACCCACAGCTCATCCCTCACACAAGCCACACACCAGCAGCACACCAACAAATACCTACCTCACATACACCCAGCACAACACACACCCACACACCCTCACCTGCACACCAACACACACATCACCCACTATCACCACCCATCACCATGCCCCCCAAGAAGAATCCCAAGTTCCTAGATAGTGAATTGGAAGTCATGGTAGACGAGATCCTCAGGGTGGAGCCACAGCTGTTTGGCACTCTGGTCCAACAGACCCCCATGTCGCAGAAAACCAAGATGTGGGAGAGGATCATCAACAGGGTGAACGCCCAATCACCATGTCGGCGCACAAAGACCGACATCCAGAACAGGTGGTATGACGTGCGCAGGAGGGTCCGGGAGCTGCTCAAGAAAGACTACCACCTGAGCCAATACACCGGCAGTGGCCCTCCTGCCAAGCCAGTATACCTCAGGCCCTGGGAGGAGAAGGTGCGGGCCATCCTTCCGCCAGTGAGCGTATATGGACTAGAGGACATCCCAGAGCCTGGTGAGTACACAACAAATGTACACAATAAACTGCCACAAAACACACACATCACTGTCAAGGGGAGAGTCAAACCATGCACTCATAGCAATTACACAGCAACTAGAACAGAATCATCCCAAAATGTGTATGTCAGTCAGATAAACACAACACATGCCATCAAAAAAGTCACATCCAACTGTGCCAACACATGTACAAACACAACCACAACTACAGCTAGGCAGTGGCACAAATAGAACTAACACACACATCCACACATGTAGCCACCACAACAACACCAACACACAGTGAAGACCACTCAAAGGAAGGAATTCTGTGTATGCTGGCCAAGTCAGTGTAGCCAATAGCATCATGGGAGTCGCACTCACACATATTGCCCCCCCCCACAACTGTCCCATCAACACCACCCTGAACCATGCTCACATCACAGGGAGTGGAGAAGGACTCACAAGATGGCTGACACTGGCTACTGCTGTGGGGAGCACAAGGCTCTGCTGCCAACTGTGCACCAACAAACAGCAGGACACCACTGACTGACATCCTGAGAGACAACTTACACTCCCTGCAATGCAAGCACGTTCCATGGTGGGATATCTGGCTGGCTGGCTGGGTGGGAAGGGGGACTTGCAGCACTGACCATAGTCACCAGCACCTCCCCTCACACCCCCCCCCCCAACACAAACTCCACAGTACCCACCTGGTAGAATGCAATGCCCTCCATCCTAACACAAGATCCCACAAAGCACCACCACCCTGGGTTATGTTGTGTGAAGCACAGGGACACTCTTGGGACTCTTAGCCAAACAACTGCCAGGACAACACTCCCAGCCATCCTGTCAGCACAGCCAGCCCACCCCACAGGGAAGCAGAGTCAAAAGGAAGGAAGCATGGGCATGCTGGGAAGGGGGTGGAGGCAATAGCATGATGGGAGTCGTAGTCACAGACATTGCTCAGCCTCACAACTGGCCCATCAACACCACCCTGAACCATGCTCACATCACAGGGAGTGGAGAAGGACTCACAAGATGGCTGACACTGGCTACTGCTGTGGGGAGCACAAGGCCCTGCTGCCAACTGTGCACCAACAAACAGCAGGACACCACTGACTGACATCCTGAGAGACAACTTACACTCCCTGCAATGCAAGCACGTTCCATGGTGGGATATCCGGCTGGCTGGGTGGGAAGGGGGACTTGCAGCACTGACCATAGTCACCAGCACCTCCCCTCACACCCCCCCCCCAACACAAACTCCACAGTACCCACCTGGTAGAATGCAATGCCCTCCATCCTAACACAAGATCCCACAAAGCACCACCACCCTGGGTTATGTTGTGTGAAGCACAGGGACACTCTTGGGACTCTTAGCCAAACAACTGCCAGGACAACACTCCCAGCCATCCTGTCAGCACAGCCAGCCCACCCCACAGGGAAGCAGAGTCAAAAGGAAGGAAGCATGGGCATGCTGGGAAGGGGGTGGAGGCAATAGCATGATGGGAGTCGTAGTCACAGACATTGCTCAGCCTCACAACTGGCCCATCAACACCACCCTGAACCATGCTCACATCACAGGGAGTGGAGAAGGACTCACAAGATGGCTGACACTGGCTACTGCTGTGGGGAGCACAAGGCCCTGCTGCCAACTGTGCACCAACAAACAGCAGGACACCACTGACTGACATCCTGAGAGACAACTTACACTCCCTGCAATGCAAGCACGTTCCATGGTGGGATATCCGGCTGGCTGGGTGGGAAGGGGGACTTGCAGCACTGACCATAGTCACCAGCACCTCCCCTCACACCCCCCCCCCAACACAAACTCCACAGTACCCACCTGGTAGAATGCAATGCCCTCCATCCTAACACAAGATCCCACAAAGCACCACCACCCTGGGTTATGTTGTGTGAAGCACAGGGACACTCTTGGGACTCTTAGCCAAACAACTGCCAGGACAACACTCCCAGCCATCCTGTCAGCACAGCCAGCCCACCCCACAGGGAAGCAGAGTCAAAAGGAAGGAAGCATGGGCATGCTGGGAAGGGGGTGGAGGCAATAGCATGATGGGAGTCGTAGTCACAGACATTGCTCAGCCTCACAACTGGCCCATCAACACCACCCTGAACCATGCTCACATCACAGGGAGTGGAGAAGGACTCACAAGATGGCTGACACTGGCTACTGCTGTGGGGAGCACAAGGCCCTGCTGCCAACTGTGCACCAACAAACAGCAGGACACCACTGACTGACATCCTGAGAGACAACTTACACTCCCTGCAATGCAAGCACGTTCCATGGTGGGATATCCGGCTGGCTGGGTGGGAAGGGGGACTTGCAGCACTGACCATAGTCACCAGCACCTCCCCTCACACCCCCCCCCCAACACAAACTCCACAGTACCCACCTGGTAGAATGCAATGCCCTCCATCCTAACACAAGATCCCACAAAGCACCACCACCCTGGGTTATGTTGTGTGAAGCACAGGGACACTCTTGGGACTCTTAGCCAAACAACTGCCAGGACAACACTCCCAGCCATCCTGTCAGCACAGCCAGCCCACCCCACAGGGAAGCAGAGTCAAAAGGAAGGAAGCATGGGCATGCTGGGAAGGGGGTGGAGGCAATAGCATGATGGGAGTCGTAGTCACAGACATTGCTCAGCCTCACAACTGGCCCATCAACACCACCCTGAACCATGCTCACATCACAGGGAGTGGAGAAGGACTCACAAGATGGCTGACACTGGCTACTGCTGCGGGGAGCACAAGGCCCTGCTGCCAACTGTGCACCAACAAACAGCAGGACACCTCTGACTGACATCCTGAGAGACAACTTACACTCCCTGCAATGCAAGCACGTTCCATGGTGGGATAACTGACTGGGTGGGTGGGTGGGTGGGAAGGAGGTCTGGCTGTCAACCAAACACAATCAATGCAGACCATGTTCACACCCCAGAGAATACATAGAAATGCCCAAATAATGCAGGACAATGTGCCACACCAATATCAACCCCTGACTGTGACGACTTAGGACAATACAATGTACAGGCCCGCACCCCGAGGCACAGTCACAACTGTCAGGTGTGTCAACCACTGATGCCTGCAGAAACATGACATACATTGTTTGTGTCTCCCAAAAACAGGTGATGATAGGGACACAGCAGCAGACGCTGAGGAGTCCCAGTCCCAGGCTCAAGAGGATGCCGAGCTCACTGGCGTCGTACAGCCTCTGTCCTCCTCGGACGATGAAGAACAACCTGGCACATCCGGTGCAAGTCAACATGCTGCACCAGCAGGACCACCAGCTGCAGCACCAGCAGGTCCACCAGCTGCACCCCTGCACCCACCCCTCCAACGACTGTCACCACGAATACCATCCCTGCCGACATGGACAGAATAAGGAACAACACCAGCGCAGTGACCCTGGACCAACCTGGGGCCATGGACACCACCACCACCACCAACCCCCAAGGTGGACCAGGGTTATCTGTGCGTGCAACTGCACACACTGCACATGTCAGCAGGGGTGGTGGGAGGGGTGGGAGACAGAGGTCGCTGCTTGCAGACGTTGCTGGTGTGCATGAAGACCCACAACTGGTACGCATAGCTGATGCGTACCAGTCCAGCACCGGAGAGCTCAGCCAGGTAGTGGGGCTCCTCAGAGACATCAAACAGCAGCAGGCTGCCCATCATGCCCGCTTGGACTCCCACATGTCCCATGTGGAGTCACACATGTCACGTGTGGACTCCCACATGTCACGTGTGGACTCCCACATGACCCGCGTGGAGTCCAAGTGGGATGTACTACATGAGATGACGGCGGTGCACAGGGACATTTTACAATGCCTCCGCCAGATGAACAGCAACCAGTCCACACCTCCCTGTGTGCCAACAACATCTGGTACCGAACAAACTGCAACTGCCACAGGGAGGGAGGAGGACTCTGGCGGAGAGTCCCCTGCACCGCAGCAGCCTGCACTTGAGGGCCCCCCCCCAAGAAGAGGGGTCGTCCGAGGAGGGGAAAGTGAGAGGCTGATGGCCAAGCGCAACTCCCAGGAAGCCTGAACCTGTTCTGGATTTTCGCCTTTGTGCACAGACTGTTCACCCTGTTGATGGCAACACTACTCCCACACATTGCATGGGGAGTACAAGTTGGAACAATGTGTCAGACAACTGTGGCCCCGATACTGGGGATCCTGTCTACCTGGACTTTCTATTCATCTAGGAACTTGGGATTGCAAGATTCATGTACAGCACAATCCATCCTATGCACTATTATCACAGATGTATCACAATAAACACAATAATACACCATACTTGCCTCTGTCGTGATTCCAACGTGGGTACTGTTATGGGGATGATGAACAACAAAATTACACTGTGTATGCGAACTGCAACAGCAAGGACAACACAGGCATGTGAGTACAGGCAACGTGACACATATGAGGGAGACACACCACCAGGGCTACACAACACATACACACCTAGGCCATCTGACTCATTGCCTACACTGATGTTGCCAGGGAAGACGGTGCAATGCACAGACACCACACCCATTCCCAGTTGTAGTCAAGTAGCCCACAGGTGCAGTAAGCAAATGGCAGTCAAATGTGTGACCACAGACAACGCACATCACTAAGTGAAGCACAGGTTTATTACACAGTAGCAACATGCCGTAACCACTACAGATGCAAGGTAACCCCACCTGGTAGCGGGCACACAGTCAACAACTGTAGACAGAAGGAAGTCCATGGGTGTGGCGCACATCACCTGTAGGGACACAACAGCTACCAGCCTGGATGTGCAATCACGTTGTCGGTGGACACAGTTGACCAAACGAATCTGAAAGTACCCTGTGAAGGACAGAAATGACACACAGTCAAAAGCAATGGAGTACAGGACAGAACAGCAAAACTCATGCACAATACATGTTACAAGATACCCACCCAGAACCAAGTTAGCATGTCAACACTGTTGGGGAGTACAGCCCACCTGTCACCACACATCGCAACACACATCCAGTCAAGTAGCCCATGGACACACTCCAACAGCACCAGAGCACCACCCACACATCATGCCAACTCACATCATTGACATGACACCTCAGGATACTCACATTCAGCTAAAGAAGTTGGTGATGAGCTGTGTGCGGACATCACCATCACCATCATCATCATCATCGTCACTGGCATCGTGTTCCAGGCCAGGATCCTCCACAGGTGGCGGATGTTGGTCATCGTCATCCTGGATGAGAGGCAACTCCTTCCGCACTGCCAGGTTGTGGAGCATGCAGCAGACGATGATAATCTTGCACACTTTCGCAGGGGCATATGGGAGGGACCCTCCGGTCTTGTCCAGGCAGCGGAAGCGGCTCTTCAGGAGACCAAAGGTCCGCTCAATCACTCTCCTGGTCCGACCATGTGCCTCATTGTAGCGCATCTGGGCAGGTGTCACAGGGTTCCTGAGGGGTGTCAGCAACCACGGCATGTTGGGGTATCCCGAGTCACCTACGGACAGACAAGTGCACATCAGCTGACTTGGAAAAGTGGGCGGAATACTACAGATCAGATCACACACAATGGCACAAAGTCAGTACACACCGACAAGCCAGGCACGCTGGTTCTGCATCTGTGCCATCAACCTGGGGATGCGACTACTCCTCATCACAAAGGCATCGTGTGCTGAACCAGGGAAACGGGCACACACGTGTGTGATGGTCATGTCTGCAAGACACACCACCAGTGCATTGACCGAGTGGTAGTGCTTGCGGTTCCTGTAGGCCTGCTCCTGGGCCTGTGGTGGTACCAAAGCCACATGTGTCCCATCAATGGAGCCAATGACATGCGGCATCCTCCCCAGGGCATAAAAGTCACTCTTCACGTCAGTGAGTCGTCGCAGTCTAGGGAAATAGATGTACCGGTTCAGGAAGAGCAACATTGCCGCCAAGAAATCGCGGAGCACACGGCTGAACATGGTCTGTGACATCCCACCAGCAGACGCCACAGTATGTTGGAAGGTACCGGTGGCAAAGAAGTGTAGGGCTGCCATCACCTTCACCTTGGGGGTCAGCGCTGTAGGATACGGCCGGCCAGGCTGCAAATGTGGGGACAACTGCACTGCAAAATCCTCAATCAGCTGCCTGGTGAAGCGGTACCGTCGGATGCTGTCCCGTTCCACCATCGTTGCCAGGTCTGGGAATGGCCGATGGACAGCAGGAGCCCTGCAGTGCAGAGGAGAAGTAAGCAAGATCGTCAGTCACCCCACATATGCGGCATTGAACACACTCAAGATCCCAACATACATCATCATGAGGCACAACTACATGAAGTGTGCAGTACCGGAACGACATGTATGGTACATACATGGCCAACATCTGTCAACACGGTCCTACAGGTGGCATCAATTTGTCCCAGGTTGGCCCATTGGATATCATGATGCTGTGTCACAGTCACCCCCCAGTGACATGTGAGGACAGATGTGCCCCAGGCACCACAGCTCAACGACAGGCACATTCCCAGGGACCCTGTAATGCCACATGGACACTGGCATCACCTGGAGTATCATGTGTACACCACAACAAAACAAACATGACCCCCACAGGTAGTGGCCACACTTGCCATGGCAGGAGAGCCATGGACGTCTGTGACACACACGCACAACATCAGAGTCCATGCACACACAACGTGGATGTGGAGACTGTCTCCCATTGTGCACATGAAATCAGAGACATTGTAAACACTACATGCACAAAGACTGTGGAGGGCCATCACTATTGTGCCACTGGGACACCCTGGCTCAAACATACCGTCCCACATGGGACTCACGGGGTATGTGACATGACATACACAAACACCACTGTGAAATGTGACCATGGCACATGCACAGATATGAACAGTTGCACATCACAGTGGTCACGTACACGTAACACCCAGGATCCTGTCCCCATTAACACGTGCACAGCCTGGGGGTGGCTGCCCACAGGTGACACCCACAGGACAACATGTACACCAACATACACACAATAGGAAATGCAGCCTTACATGCCTTATGATAAGGTTTGGACAGGCTGTCGTGATGTAGGTGTGCCCCTCACTCCCTGGGAGCTATCTGTGGCTGGCATATGTCCATCTGAGACAGGCATGCTGACATATGCCAGTCACATGTACAGTGATGCGTTGAACAGCAATGGACCGATCGGTGCCTCCGGCCGGCCCATTGCTTTCAATGTGTGCGGGTACGCGTTGTACCCCTGTGCGCGTTGTACTGCAATGGACCGATCGGTGCCTCCGGCCGGCCCATTGCATTCAATGTGTGCGGGTACGCGTTGTACCCCTGTGCGCGTTGTACTGCAATGGACCGATCGGTGCCTCCGGCCGGCCCATTGCATTCAATGTGTGCGGGTACGCGTTGTACCCCTGTGCGCGTTGTACTGCAATGGACCGATCGGTGCCTCCGGCCGGCCCATTGCATTCAATGTGTGCGGGTACGCGTTGTACCCCTGTGCGCGTTGTACTGCAATGGACCGATCGGTGCCTCCGGCCGGCCCATTGCTTTCAATGTGTGCGGGTACGCGTTGTACCCCTGTGCGCGTTGTACCTCAATGGACCGATCGGTGCGCACCCATTGACAATGGGCTTGCCTGGCAACGGACGCGTTTTCGAATATTCGAACGAGTCGGTTGCTGGAAAATCAGTTGGTCACCCACAACAATGTTGCAAAATCATGTATGTCATGAAGTTGAAATTTTGAAGGATGCTGTGGGCGTGTTTTGGTGCTGCTATTCCATGGATTGGCCAGATTCAGAAGATGCAAACGACTTGGACCTATCACTTTGGACACAAGGGACAGTATCTGCCTCTCCAGCACATATATATTGCTGCATGTTCCCCTGAGAGCCCACTTGCCTGCACTACATGCTCCAGGACGACATCTGCCACTGCACTGCTGCTGTCTCTGCCCCTCTGGACCCTGCAATGGCACGTACTGTGGAGAGAGCCCCAGCCTTCAGCCTTGAAGAGAACCAGGCCCTGCTGGACAGCCTACTTCCACAGTACAGCAAGCTGTATGGGACACCAGGGGAGCAGGTGAGTGTTCTGTGCACTGCCTTTCTGAATGTGCATTTTGTCTGACTAGCAAGGCTGAGAGTCAGCACACCACTGGCTAGCAGGCTCACTGAGTAGTTGTCACCCCCCATAGTGTGTAGTGACTTGCACTGGACAGGTATGGTGCAGTGACAGTGCTTCTGAACAGGGTTTTACTCCCCATGCTATGATACCATGTAGTGACTTCTGGAAAACTGTCCATGGGCAGCCGTGCACTGCCTGGGTACACCATGTGCCCCTGTGATTGCGACATGTATATGCAACTGTGTCATGCACGGATATGTTGCATGTGTAGTAATGGCCTTATCACTTTGTCATCCTGACAGGCTTCTGCCCATCGGAAGCATGAGATATGGAAGGACATCGTCCGGGCTGTCCGGTCCGTGGGGGTCTACAAGCGCCGGATCCGCAACTGCCAAAAGAGGTGGCAGGACCTTCGGGGCTGGACCCGGAGGATTGCACGGGTCCAGCTGAAGCTGTCGCCTCCTCGCAGGAGGGGCGGAACACGGACCCTGACCCCCACATGCTCAGGATCCTGGCGGTGGTCTTTCCAGACCTGGATGGGCAGCTGAAGGCCAGAGAGCAGCAAGGAGGGGGTGAGTCAAAGACTGCACTGTGTACTCTGTCTAACATGTTATGTGCCCTCCTCGGGCCAGGTTGAACTGCCACAGTACAGCAGTCATGTTGTCCAGGAGCCATGTCCCTCTATTGTGCACTGCCCACTCCTCATCTGATACCCAGGTGTGGCCCTTACATGCAGGGAATTCTGTCACTTAGGACTGTGTCCTTGCAGTTTGCTTGACTCAAGGTGGGAGACAGCATCTGTTTCCCTGACTCTGTGGTGGGCATCATGGGTGGGTCCATTGCTTACACAATGCCTGTATTCTGACATGTATTCAGCGTGTTACTTTGATCTGTGGTCCAATTGCTGAGCTGATCCACCACATGTGGCTGGGGTACCTGGCACACACCCATGCTGCGGGTGGGAACAATGTTTGGGCCCCAGGAGTATGTATATGACGTGTGTCACACATACTTAGCCAGCTGCCTACAGTCCAGGGCTCATCCCTCATTCATGTGGGGCTGGACAGTCATGCCTACTCCAGGCCATACAATACACTCTGTACTCCCACTCCCGTGTATCAGAGGACACATTGTGCACAGTGATTTGACCCCTCAGGTGTCTGCCTCTGTGTCAGTGTGCTGTGGATTAGTCGCCAGGACTGCTGTGGAGTTTCTTGGTAGGGGCTCAGCATGCCACTGGAGATGTGACCATAGGAGACGATACTTGTGTGACACATAGGTGTCTGATCAGCTGCCCATGCAGACTGGGGCATGTAAATGTGAAGTTCAGGCAGCTGTTCCCCATGCACAGCAGAGTGTGAGGGGCTCAGGTTCAGAGGGTAGTGTCACAGGTCTCCCATATGTCCAATAGGTATGACCTGGACAGATGAGGGTTAAGAGGATGTGTTGTGGGGGGATGTACATGTGCACTTGTGCAGCTCCAGGACTTGCATTCCCCATGACCTACTATTGTGACACAGTGCAGAGTGTTGTTGTCTGGCTGCAAAGTCATACATCACTGAGACAGTGATGTATGACTTTGCAGTCATGCCTCCGCCATGGCATGTGTCTACTGATTGGTGATCCTGCAGGGGAGTGACATGTGCTACATGCACACCATAGTGGCGCTGGCTATCAGGACATGGGTGCATCATGGTGTCTGTCGCTGGAATGCATCACATGCATTTCCTATTTGACTCTGGGCATCCCTTACATCCGTAAACCTGTACTGACTCAGTGGCAAGAGCTGTGATGTGTCCACACCGTGTCCTCTGCACTGTCCAACTACTGTGTACTTGGTGCATGTGTCAACACTGGGGTGTTGCAATCCAACAGACACCAGACAGATGGGTGCAAGGCCATGTGGGATGTGAGTGCCATGCTTGGCATCAGACTGACAATTGACTTCTCCTGTTCAATTAGGGCACTTTTAGCAATGTACAACTAATGATGCCAGGGCTTGCTCTGTAATGTGCTGTGCTCACAGTGGTGTGTGCGTTTGGTGCAGGTGACTGATGTCTGTCTGTTTCCCCATTGTTTGCAGATACATCCACGGCCACGGAAGGGGACAGCTCCACGGACCAGGAGGAGCCGGAGAGCCAGACTGGGTCAGCAGCCGAGGAGTGGTCGGAGGGACCCAGTGGCACGGAGGGCGAGGGGAGCCACACCGAGGAGTCCTCAGCAGCATCCACCTCAGCTGAGGACCAGAGCAACTCGGAGGATGACTCCCTTGTGGAGGCGGGTGTCAGCAGCCACCACACCCCAGCTAGTGTTGCTGTCCCCGCCACCACCAGCACCACCACCGCCCTCCCATCGGCTCCCATTCCCCAGGTCCGTGGAGGCTCCCATGTCCGGGAGCGTGTCTCCTTTGGGCCAGGCACCGCACCCCCTGCCCCTGTGTCCCCTGCTGCCCTGAGTGAGGAGTCTGTGTACCTCCTTCGCCAGCTCCATGTAGGGCAGACAGCCATGCTGAGTGTCCTCCATGCGCACACCGCGCTGTTGACTCAGCTGGTGTCGTTCATGGAGGGCATCTCATCGGGCATGTCTGACCTACAGAGGGGCAATAGGTCCATGGACTCCTCCCTGACGGCAGCAGTGTCCCTCCTCAAACGGTCCCTCACCCCTCCTGCCTCTGCTCCATCCACACTCCCCAGCACCTTACCCATCCCAGGCACACACACACTGGCACAGGCACACACCAGCACACACACATCCAGCACACTGACACACACGCCAATGACAAAACGCACACGCACGCACATTCAGGGGACTGAAGCCAGACTCACAGGGGATGGGGCCCTGGAACACACACACGCATCCACATGCACTGCGCAGTCCTCAGTTCCCTCTCCCTCCAAAGCACCCTCCCTTGCCTCACCTGCAACCCCAAAGTCACAGCAGCTCTTCCTCTGTGACCTCGGCCTCTTCCCCACCGATGAAGCTGCTCCAGCATCCCGGGGGAAGAGGAAGCCCACCCACACGGAGCAGAGTGCCCCTCGCCCCCGGACACCCTCCCCCAGGCGCAGACGGACTGAGGCCCCCACCCGCAAGTCCCCCCGGAGTGCTAAGAGCAAGACCCCGCCACCACCCTGCAGCTCAGGCACAAGGTCTCCGTCCTCCATCCCTCAGGCCCCCACTGCACAGGTGCCCCCACCACACCCTGCCCCAGGTTCCCCCACCCACAGATATACCATCCCCAAGATGCTCCGGCCTTCTCCCCCTGCCACTTGCTCTCCCAGCACCACACCCCCGCTGCGCTTGTCTGTGCCACTGATGTGGTGAGGGTGTCCCCCCCTCTGTCCAACCCACCTTGCCTGTTCCCCATTCTCCTCCCCTGGAGGTAGGCACTGCAGTGGAGTCCACTACCGCCCTGTCTGACTTGGGCACTGCAGTGGCGGACCTGTCCACCCCATCTGCAGGGTCCACTGCAGTTGTGCCGGCACCCACGACATCTGTGTCATGCCCCCCAGTTGTGCCGGCACACACCATGTCAGACACCTCCACTGCAGTTGTCAGTGGCTCTCCTGCACCCACCACCCCTTCCCTGACTCCCCCTGGTGAGCCCTGATCCTGTCCCTGCGGTGCCTGGCCTGCCCCCCGGTTGCCCCTCCTAGTGGATTGTCCCTGGTATTGTGCAGGCATGCGTAGGGTGACATCTGCCAGTGTCACCCTGTTTGAACTTTGACAATGGACTGGCCATTGGCCTTTGCTCTTTTTTCAGGACTTCGTTTGGCCTCAACACATATGCTGAATAAAGCAACTTTCTTTTCTCTAGTGCTCATGCTTCAGATGTACATGTTGTTGGTGCAGCTAACCATGCCCTTGCTGCAGTGATGGTGATATCTGGTCTCATGATTATGAAGTGTTACTGTGCAGGAACCCATGTGGTCCAGGGGGAATGTGTCCTATCATGTGGTGTATCCATGTCATCAATAGCAGCATCTGAGGGTGTCATGTGTTCAGTATTTGGCAATGGGTTTCCTACTTACATTGGCAATTTCATATCTGTGGCTTCCACCCCTGCACATCTGTTGTGCCTGCCATCGTTGCATTTGTCTACTTCCCTGACCGTGTTGCCATCTCCAGTGGACATGCAGGTTTGGGCATCAATGGGGAGGGACTCATCCGTGTAGTCAGTGCAACATTGCTATACAAGTGTGTTGGATCTGTGCTGATGATTCCGTTGGCACATCCATGACCAGGCTGATGTGATGGGAGCCCTCATTTGGTGCTAATTGTTGATTGTGTGACCAAGTGCTCAGCTGACATGATGGGGCCCTACTGAGGCAACATATGGCACAGCTTTCCTCACACAGGAGTGGAGTCCCCTCATGGCAGTGTGTACACGTGTGACATTGCCTGCACCCAAGGTGTGTGTTGTATGTGCATGTCTGTGTGTTCACTTCCATTCATCTGCGCATGCTGTGATCCCTAGTGTTGTACCTGTTTGTGATGCTTGCTGACTTGAGCTATGTTCCCCCAAAGTCTTCTCCCTGTGTTCTCTGTGATGTGGGTGCATGGCACATTACTGGTCATCAGGGTGTCACCCATAGGTGTGTTTGCTGTCAGGGCTGAGTTTGTGTGCAGACGCAGATGGGTCACAGTCAGGTTTCCCCTTGGCACTTGTTGTTTGCCCCTGTCATGTGATTTCCAGTTTGTGTTATCTTTCAGTGATTGTGACACGTTGTGTGTGTGACTGCTGGCACTCCTCAGGGTCCGGGCTGCAATGTTGGTTGTTGTCTATGTGTGTTCTTTGTGGGTGACCTTGGCTTCTTCATTGGTGTGTGACTGTGGCTGGGATCCCATTGGTCGGTGTGGTATTGCCGTCATGTCCATGTACAGCGTAGTGTGCAGTGTGTCAGACATTCAGGAGTCTTGTTGAGTGTCCATGTGTGATGTGTTTCTACACCTTGGTTCCCACCCACCACCCTGGAATAGTCATGGGTGCATGTGCAATGTCACCAGTGCATGTGTACTTCACTGCTGCACATTGTTGGAGGTCGAGGGGTGTGGTGTTGAGTGTGTGCAGATGAGAGTTGTTGCCCGGCTAGGCCCCTGCCTCCATGTTGGCCTTGGCTTACTGGCCATGCTGATTGATTTGTGCTTGTGTAGGTGTGATGGTAGTTTGTTGCTCAGGACACCTGACTGTGGTTCATAGTGTGAACGACATTTAGCTTTGTCATCACAGTGGTATTTTTATTCAGCCCAGGGTCACCACATTGTGGGGGCCCTGGGGGTGGTGCTGTGGTGTGTCTGTGACTTGCTGTGTCAGTTGTTGTTCCTACGTGCCTGTGTGACATGTGTGTTTTGTGCTCCCTCTCACCTGACAATGCCTGCTTGCCCACATAGGGGATTTGGATCCATGAGTTACCTTAGTGTGGCAGTGTATGCACATCTGTATGATTGGTATTCAGCTCTCCTCATGTGTTGTGTGGTTGCCTGGGGACACTGGCACCCCCACCCCTCACCTGCTGTGTATGATGACAGTGTTGGTCTGCCTGTTTGTGTTTGTGCATCTGCACCACTGCATTGGCATATCTTGGGTGTGCCATTGGCTGTATGTTGTTTGGTGTGTTTCCCCTGCTGTCCCTGGGACTCCTAGGTCATCGGTCAGCACAGTGATCATGGTTTGTGTGTCCCATTGCTGCCATGGTATGGTATCTGTTCACCTCACATCTGCTGTCTCCACAGGGTATCTGCATTTGTGTGCCCATTGGTGCAAATATGTGGTTCTGCATTCTGATGGTCACTTCTGTCATTGTGTCATTGATGACTGTTGACGGTCTCAGCCCCCATGGGTGTTGTTTGTCTGCACATGGCCAAAGGAATGTTTCATTTGCACTGCAGTATTTGGCTCCCCCAATTTATGTTGCAATGGGACACATACACTACTTTGCCACAGATGAGTTTTTGGTTCTGTGAGCAGGAATGATCCATGCAGTTTGGCAGTTGCAGCTCTTTCTTTGTCAACAATTACCTTTTGGTCACTGTGATGATGAGGGTGTAGACCCCATTGCCACAATGGTCAAAATGTGCTTCAGCTATGGACCCCACACTTGCCTTTTGGTCACTGTGATGATGGGGGTTTAGACCCCATTGCCACAATGGTCAAAATGTGCTTCAGCTATGGACCCCACACTTACCTTTTGGTCACTGTGATGATGGGGGTTTAGGCCCCATTGCCACAATGGTCATGGGCTGCTTGCATTGTGGGTGCCACACACATATATGTGTGGCACATGTGCTAGGGGGTCACATTGTATGTTGAAAGTCATGTTCGGTGTTGTAGGCATTTGACACAGCCTACACACGCTTGTCATGGTGGTGGGGGGATGTCTTAATCTTGCATTCCCTAGGTTGTGGTGTGCTTGTTGTGTCATGCATTGTCCATCCTATGAGTGGGGGTGGTAGTAGTGGTAGGCATCCAGCCCCCCTGGGTGAGGGTGGTAGTAGTGGTAGGCATCCAGCCCCCTGGCTAAGGGTGGTAGTAGTGGTAGGCATCCTGCCCCCCTGGGTGAGGGTGGTAGTAGTGGTAGGCATCCTGCCCCCCTGGGTGAGGGTGGTAGTAGTGGTAGGCATCCAGCCCCCCTGGGTGAGGGTGGTAGTAGTGGTGGGCATCCTGCCCCCTGGCTAAGGGTGGTAGTAGTGGTAGGCATCCAGCCCCCTGGCTAAGGGTGGTAGTAGTGGTGGGCATCCTGCCCCCTGGCTAAGGGTGGTAGTAGTGGTAGGCATCCTGCCCCCCTGGCTAAGGGTGGTAGTAGTGGTAGGCATCCTGCCACCCTGGCTAAGGGTGGTAGTAGTGGTAGGCATCCTGCCACCCCTGGGTGAGGGTGGTAGTAGTGGTAGGCATCCAGCCCCCCTGGGTGAGGGTGGTAGTAGTGGTGGGCATCCTGCCCCCTGGCTAAGGGTGGTAGTAGTGGTAGGCATCCAGCCCCCCTGGCTAAGGGTGGTAGTAGTGGTGGGCATCCTGCCCCCTGGCTAAGGGTGGTAGTAGTGGTAGGCATCCTGCCCCCTGGCTAAGGGTGGTAGTAGTGGTAGGCATCCTGCCACCCTGGCTAAGGGTGGTAGTAGTGGTAGGCATCCTGCCACCCCTGGGTGAGGGTGGTAGTAGTGGTAGGCATCCAGCCCCCTGGGTGAGGGTGGTAGTAGTGGTGGGCATCCTGCCCCCTGGCTAAGGGTGGTAGTAGTGGTAGGCATCCAGCCCCCCTGGCTAAGGGTGGTAGTAGTGGTAGGCATCCAGCCCCCCTGGGTTGGGGTGGTAGTAGTGGTAGGCATCCTGCCCCCTGGCTAAGGGTGGTAGTAGTGGTAGGCATCCTGCCACCCTGGCTAAGGGTGGTAGTAGTGGTAGGCATCCTGCCCCCCGTGGGTGAGGGTGGTAGTAGTGGTGGGCATCCTGCCCCCTGGCTAAGGGTGGTAGTAGTGGTAGGCATCCAGCCCCCCTGGGTTGGGGTGGTAGTAGTGGTAGGCATCCTGCCCCCTGGCTAAGGGTGGTAGTAGTGGTAGGCATCCTGCCCCCTGGCTAAGGGTGGTAGTAGTGGTAGGCATCCTGCCCCCTGGCTAAGGGTGGTAGTAGTGGTAGGCATCCTGCCACCCTGGCTAAGGGTGGTAGTAGTGGTAGGCATCCTGCCACCCTGGCTAAGGGTGGTAGTAGTGGTAGGCATCCTGCCCCCTGGCTAAGGGTGGTAGTAGTGGTAGGCATCCTGCCACCCTGGCTAAGGGTGGTAGTAGTGGTGGGCATCCTGCCCCCCTGGGTGAGGGTGGTAGTAGTGGTAGGCATCCTGCCCCCCTGGCTAAGGGTGGTAGTAGTGGTAGGCATCCAGCCCCCTGGGTGAGGGTGGTAGTAGTGGTGGGCATCCTGCCCCCTGGCTAAGGGTGGTAGTAGTGGTAGGCATCCAGCCCCCCTGGCTAAGGGTGGTAGTAGTGGTAGGCATCCTGCCACCCCTGGGTGAGGGTGGTAGTAGTGGTAGGCATCCTGCCACCCTGGCTAAGGGTGGTAGTAGTGGTAGGCATCCAGCCCCCCTGGGTGAGGGTGGTAGTAGTGGTGGGCATCCTGCCCCCTGGCTAAGGGTGGTAGTAGTGGTAGGCATCCAGCCCCCCTGGCTAAGGGTGGTAGTAGTGGTAGGCATCCTGCCCCCTGGCTAAGGGTGGTAGTAGTGGTAGGCATCCTGCCACCCTGGCTAAGGGTGGTAGTAGTGGTAGGCATCCTGCCACCCCTGGGTGAGGGTGGTAGTAGTGGTAGGCATCCAGCCCCCCTGGGTGAGGGTGGTAGTAGTGGTGGGCATCCTGCCCCCTGGCTAAGGGTGGTAGTAGTGGTAGGCATCCAGCCCCCCTGGCTAAGGGTGGTAGTAGTGGTGGGCATCCTGCCCCCTGGCTAAGGGTGGTAGTAGTGGTAGGCATCCTGCCCCCTGGCTAAGGGTGGTAGTAGTGGTAGGCATCCTGCCACCCTGGCTAAGGGTGGTAGTAGTGGTAGGCATCCTGCCACCCCTGGGTGAGGGTGGTAGTAGTGGTAGGCATCCAGCCCCCCTGGGTGAGGGTGGTAGTAGTGGTGGGCATCCAGCCCCCCTGGGTTGGGGTGGTGGCGCGCATTCAGGCCCCTGTGTGCATATGTGGCATTGGTGATGGGCATCCCGCCCCTATGGTGCTGCTGTTGCAAGTATATTCAGATTCCCAGTGTATGTGTGTGATGTGTCGTGTACGTGTTGTATGTGTTTTGTGGTTGGTGTCTGACTTACCTTCTGCGCCGTACGCGTCCGTGCCTGTTCCGGTAGTAGATGTAGAATATTGGTATGATCGGGACGAAGGGATTCATGGTTGGTTCGTGTCGTTCGTCCTTCTCGTTGCTTCGCGTCGTCCTCGCCGCTTGGCTTCGTCCTCGTCGCTTCGCTTCGTCCTCGTCGCTTCGCGTCGTCCTCGTCTGTGCTGTGTTCGTCTCGTAGCCGTGGATCGTGTTGTGGCGCGATTCGGAGCTTATGTGCGCCTCTCCCGGATGCTTTGACGTGCCGTGCGTAGCGACGGGTTCGGCGCGTACGGAAAGCGCATCGTACTTGTCCGGCCGGACGGGGCTGCATTTTCCCTTCCGTGCGACTCGATTCGGCGTTTCCGGATTCGCCTCGGTCGGAGAACAGGACCTGGTTTGGGTGAGTACGGCTCGGCCGGAATTTTTGCTGTTGTGCGCATCGTACTTGCTCGTTCGGTGTGCTGTACGGATCGGTCGGGAAACTGGCTTTCGCATGGCTTTTTCCCGACCGAATGGTATTGGGTGCGCCTCCGACCGAGATCGGAATCGGCCCCTTTGTCTTCCGTGATGACATAATATTCGGACGCTATTGCATTAAAAAACGTTCAGCTGTAAATTACAGCTCGCTCAGGCTCTGCTGCTGTTACTGACAGCAGCGATTGTAATTATTAATTACTGCCAGGGGTACAGAAGAAGTACATTGGATAAATTTTGTTTTTGCACTTACCGCAAAACAGCAACATTATCAGCTAGTGGCAAACATAATTCCATGAATTTATTTGATAAATATATTCTGCCAGCCATCTATTGCTTGCTCAGTAGTAAAATTACTATTTCATTTTGAGGAGCAGGCATGGCACACCTGCATCATTGAATGAGCCTTTAGTCAACATACATAGCCAGAGGTTCACTTGAAGCTAGTTAAGAGGGATTCAAATTTATAGACCAGCGTAGAACTGATCTTATTTTGGGCCGCTGATTCCATCAACTTACGGAAAGATAATGTTCAATTATATCAAATGCTGTTGGAAATGCAAATTCTATAAATGGCAATGCCAAATCCTATATTTCTTCAAACACCAACTTTCCCCAAATGCCAAATGTAAGAAATTAGGTTTTTGATTGCGGGGATGGAAGCCCCACTCTGGCAATAGCCATAATCCTCGACAGGAAGACCAACAAATGTCACTTAATACGCTGTGCTTAACCCTCTGGTAGCTTGGTCCAAAAACAGTCAGGCTTAACTTAGAGGCAATGTGTAAAGTATTTATGCAGCACAAAAACAGTAATACAGTAGAAACACAATATAAGAAAAATCCCAATCCAATTTAGAAAAATAGATTGTTGATACCAAAACAGCAAAAATGCAATCTGTAGAATCGGAGATAAGCAATTTACAGTTTTTATTGAAAATAGTACCTAAAAGCACATAGCTCCTTTCAAGGTTACCTGGTCGCACTGCACCGGGTGGAAAGCCACAAGTTCATGCCGACCACGATGGAGTGTGGGCTGAATACATGGAACAGGTTAGTCCCACTGAAGAGTTACATTCTCATTCCGGCACGAGGAGGCAGCGAGGAGCAGGTGGAGTGTCGCGGATGGTCACTGCTATAGTGCGAAGAGAAAACCAGGCATTAAGAGCTGTCATCACTGTAGAACAAAGAGTTGGTCATTGCTGTAGCATCACTCTGGCAGTCCCTATGGGCTGTCGTTGCTGTAGCGTGAAGTGCAGCTCTCGTGTTTCTGGTCATCACTGACTGTCACTGTTGACATGAAAGAGCAGGTCTCACCAAAGCTTCACGTTGGAGATCCTCATGGATGGCAGAGTCTTGGCATGAGTGGGCCTCTTCGAGGTTGCAAGGAGCCCAAACTTCAGGATTTTCACCTTTTCCTAAAATGGAGTGCACTTTGATGCCAGCCAATGGTCCAGGATCCGGGGAGGCATCTCTTGGGGATCAGGGATTCATTCCAGCAGAGGCCAGTAGGGCTCAGGCAGGTCCAGTTGCGGCAGGACATCTGGGCAGTTGCAGGAAGGCCTCTGAAGCTTGTTGTGTTCTTGTAGCTCACACACGAGTACAGGCAACAGACCCTTGGAGTCACTCTAGTTAGGCGAGCAGGTCCAGTCTTCCTTCTCAGACAGCAAGGCAGTCCTTCAGTGGCAAGACAGTCCTCTGGCAGGAGGGCAGTCATTCTTCTGTAGTTTCCAGAGGTTCAGGAGAGTTCTGAAGAATGGCTCTGGAATCCAATATTTATACCTGGTGCCAGCCTTTACTTGTGGGGACTCCCTGTCCTATAGCAACATCTGGTTCTGGAAAGTTCTTCCCCCGTCAAGGCACAAGACTCTCTGGGGTGACAAAAGGCAGGGCAGGTCTGATGTTTGGTTCCTTTGTGTGTGTAGGAGGCTAAGCCCTTTGAAATGTAAGTGGGGCTGGGTACAGCTTCACACCAGCCATGCTGCCCACATCTAGTCCCCTTTGTATCAGTGTCTTGGAGGCATACACAAACACCAGCAGCAGAGCCATTCACAATCATGTGACCAAGGATACTGGCAGACGGCACAAATAGTTGAGAAAAAAAAATACCAACTTTCTAAAAGTGTAAACAAGAAAGACTTGGGTCCTAAACCACCTGGACTGGACCACTATACTTGGAAACAACAGACTGGATGTCCAGGGGGACTGCTTAATACATATTCACAAAGAACCCCAGACCAAAAAATTCTGGGATTCACAGCTTTATTTAGCTCAGTTTGAATCGTTTAAAGCAAGATTCTTCAATTCATTTATACATGCCTTAAAGAGAAACACACATATTTACAGAACACATATTTGAAAAACACAATATACTACACAACTCATTTGGTACAATAACAAACAACAATCATCGTGACATAAAGCACAACTGATTCATAAAAAAAGCATATCAACAAGACATTTGTGGTAAGACAAAAATTACAGATACATGTAAAAACATATACCAGCTCAACCAGTCCTAAGTTTTTATAGAAAAAACTAGGTGGACACTCTATCGTAACCAGGCTACTGCCTGCAATCCTGCCTATAATCTGAGCAATGGGGAATAAAGCATTTATCACGGTGTTGCCTACTGGGAAAAATCCCTTTCATCAATTCCTCGTGGCACACCCTAAAAAAATAACCCCATGCTCATAGGTCGGTCAACGCGTTTCGAATCCATATTCATTCCTAGATTCTCCTGAGGACTCGGACATGGTCGTATTTTCCTGAAATCGGTGTGAAATAAGTGCACTGTCTGTAGAAGCTGATGATTTTTCAGTCTTCTATATATGAAGGGCTTCCAAGATTTTTATATGGACCAAGGGGAATAGGTGTTCTTTCGCTACAGCAGATCCTCTGATTGTTCCCAATCTTAAGACTGTTTCGATACTGCTTAGGTTCAGTGATGCGGCTCTCTTGTCGGCGGTGGGGTAACTTTTTTACGTCTCCCTGAAGAATGTTGATGGCACTGAGTCCTATATGCACTGCTTCGCCAGCCTCACTGAGCGGTAAAGCAACAGCAGTTGCTCTCGCACACGAACTCGCCAGGAATATTTAATCACAACCGCAGTGGCATTTTACATTTGTATCTTTAACTCCAACTTTGCTACAATTTGTTTGAGTGTAAACATAAACAGCATACCCGTATCTGCTCCCAATCTAAAGTTAGCCCTTATTTAATGTAATAAGATAACCCAGTATAAGTCAATTGGAGAGATAGGCATTGAAACAGTGAAAAGCGACTTTAGGAGTTTTTCACTGTCAGGACATGTAAAACTTAAGGAGTCATGTCCTTCTTTTTAAATACAATGCACCTTGCCCTATAAGCCTTTAGGGCCTACATTAGGAGTTACTTATAAGTATTAATTAGTAAGGATTTGGCCTGGCAAAAGGTTTATTTTCCCAGGTCAAAATGGCAGCTTAAACACTGCACGACAAACTGCAGTGGCAAACCTGGGACATGTTTTAAAATGTGACTTTAGTGAGTGGCACAATGGGTGCTGCAACCCATTAGTAGCATTTTATTTACAGGCCCTGGGTACAGTTAGTACCATTTACTAGGGACTTTATATGTAAACTAAATGTGCCAATCAGGTATATGGCAATTGTACTTTATTTTTGGGCGAGAGCACAAGCACTTTACCACTAGTTAACAGAGAACAGTGCACAGAGTCTTAATGCCAATAACAATGGGTCCAGCAACAGAAGGCAAAAGAACTGGAAGTGACGTTTCAAAATGGGCCATGTTCAGACACCAAATCACATGGATTCAACTTGTACACCAACCTTACCAACCCACATTGCCAAAATAATCGAAGACATCCTAGTGCCAGCTCTCTCTTCTAAAGCAAGTGATACCGTTCTTTTCAGGACTCAACTTCAGAATTGCTGTTAAAGCCCCTATACTCATGTATCTGGAAGGTGCTAATATTTCATTCCATGGATGTCTAGACTTCCCATTGTCCCCACGTTAAGGGCATCCTAATTGCAACAGCATGTTTCATGTAGACCAGAAAAAATAGGATCACATCTACCCCATCCCAATGAACCTCCATTGGCTCTCTTGACGACCTGCAACATTCAGATCACACTGCAGCATTGAAACTGCTACCTTACAACAATATACTACTAACCACATATGAATAAGACCCCTTGCTCTTGCTATTGCTGATTGCCTCTGCTGCCTTCAACACAGCTGAACATCCCACACTCTTACACACACTGGAGTCTCTAATGGGATTCACAAGCAATGTCTCCACTAGTTTTTCTCTTACCTTTCAAACCAGCACCCAGTTTGTTCAAATGGGCACTTCCAGGTACCAAAAGATCCATATGACCTCTGGAGTCCCCCAGGGTCCCATACTGTCCCCTATCATCTTCAATCTCTACATGGAGCTGCTTGGTTTGCTGCTCAAAGATAACAGCATCAAGGTTCACACATTCACCAATGATAGAAAACTCTACTTGAAAGTGTCCTCTGCTTCAGACATCCAGTGTGTCAAATACTCCTGTCACATTATAAAGATCTGAATGTTCAGTGTCTACCTGAAGCTCAACCAACCAATTCAGAATGCTGTTATTTGCCAAGAACAACAAACAAGAAACAGTACAAACCTGGCTCACTGACATGAACCTTGAAGGTTTTGACCCCTGAATACATCCATCCAACTTGCATCGATGATGGAGAAGTACATCCTATACATACTATATACTAGAGAGTTATGTGATCCTATAAAGGCAATTTAATTGGTTTTACTCTTTGTAATGGAAACTTTTCTCAAACCTGGCAAGGAGCCATTTATTACGGAAGCGACCCCATCCTCTCACCATAGTATGTGCAAGGACAGAGATGGCGATAAGCTTAGAGGGGGGATCTCTTCTTTATATCCAAATTGCTCAATTTTTCTATTCTCCCTTACCCCAGACTTACAGATTTAGAGGTTCATACTTTTAAAGTCTCCCCTAATGCAAAGATTTTGCAAACCTTTTTGCTACTCTCTTGCATTGCAAATACACCTACAGCTTTCTTAAAGTTTTTGCTGATGGTCTAAGTGTTATTGCCACTTCTCAGATATCCCATTTCATTTTTTGTGATTTTAACATTCATATTGATTACTGTAATTATATCTATCTATCTATCTATCTATCTATCTATCTATCGATCTATCTATCTGTCTGTCTGTCTGTCTGTCTGTCTGTCTGTCTGTCTGTCTATCTATTTATCTTGCTCCCATCCTGCTCCCTACTTTAGTTTGTAAAAACGTCACTCATTCCACAGGCCATACCTTAGATTTATTCATTAGCCTTGAGGATAGTATCTGAAACTTACAGGTGTTTCCATCTAATTGGTCCAACCATCTTTTACAAGTTGGAAAAAATTCCAACAGAAATTGTATTAAGCTACCCTCACCTCATAGGAAACCTATCAGACACTGACCAAAGGCCACTCTAGCCCCTTAAAATCGACCTTAATAAATTCCATAGCAGACCTGCTGCTGCCTCGAACGCTTCGGAGAAGTAAAATACTTAATTGTTCTTCAGTAACACCAGCCCTTTTTAAGGCTGCCTTCTCAAACTCAAAAAGTACTGTTGAACAATAGGTTTTTGTGAAATTTGCGTAATTTGCTTGAGCGTAATTACCCAAAATGTATGCAAAATTAAATGAAGTTATGTGTAATTACTGGCAATGCAAATCTGTCGTTTTGCTCCATATTTTAGTCAAAATGCATCCACACATCAATAACATGCTAAAATAACAGTGCAGAAAAGCAAAAGCACGGCGAACAACAACCTCTTTGTTCTGTTGTTCTTGTTCAGTTGCAGTACATTTTTATTGTGAATGGCCCATTCACTGTATATTGATACCATAAATGGTGCATAATTATTAGGGGTGGGTGGAATGTTTCATTCCGCCCGCGAAATTGGCAGAATTTGGGGACTCCATATTACTCTTGTAATGCAGAGTTCCAGCCAAATTTGGCCAATCGCTGCATAGCGGAATTTTGTCCAGCGTGGCTCCAAAAATGCGAGCAAGATTTGGACACAGGGACAAAAGAGGCCACGGTGGAGACAGATGGACTTACTGGCATGATCACTTTGGAGAAATTGTTCCCTTCCTTGATTGCACTTCAAAGAACCCTGCCTGCAGCACACACAAAGAAAACTGACACCAGGCCTTCCCTTGCCTTTGTCACCCTAGAAAGTTTGGAGCCAAACCCAGGGGAAGTGGGAGAACTTACCGGAACCAGTTTAGGAAGTAGGCCAGGGAATTCTCCCACAAAAAGGCTGGCAACATGTATATATGTTTCACTTTCAGAAGCTCTCATCAGCGCACTCCTGGATCTGTAGAAGATTCAGAAGAACTGCCCTACTGTTTGAAAGAGGATAATTGGACTTGTTTGCCTTGAAACCAATCTCCCCAGAAATGACTCCAAGGGTCAGTTGGCTGCCTTCCAATTTGAGCTACAGGGACCCAACTAGCTTTTGCAACCACAATTAGTGCTGTGGGACCTGACATCCTTGGTAAGGTTTCCCCCAACTTATTGCCTTTAATCCTCTTGTTTTTGCTGACTTCGTTTTTGCTGGCCTTAGGACTCTGCACATTTTACCACTGCCAACGAAGTGCTAAAGTGCTTATGCTCTCTCCATAAAACATGGTAAAGTTGGCTTACAAACAATTAGCACATTTGGTTTACTTGGAAGGGACTAGTAAAGTGGTACTATATTTGCCCAGGGCCCTCGAATTAAATGCTACTAGTGGGTCTGCAGCACTGATTGTGCCACCCACCTAAGTAGCTCTTTAAACATGCCTCAGGCCTGCCCTTGGAGCCTGCATGTGCAGTTTTAAACAGCCATTTTGACCTGGAAAAATAAACCTTTTGTCAGGCCTGAAGAATCCTTTTTGGTACATGTAAGTCACCCCTAGGGTAGACCCTAAACAGCCCATAGGGCAGGGGGCAGTGTATATAAAAAGTTGGACATGTACTTTTAACTTTTACATGTCCTCTTACATTTTTCACCACTGTAATGCCTGCATCTCCCATAGGTTAACATTGGGTTACATTTGTGTTCTGATTATCAAAAAGGAGACCACATTATTACATTTAATAAGTGATAACTTTCAATTGGAAGAAGGTGGAAATGTCGAATTTGGTGTATAAAGCATTGCAATTTATAAACCCTCTTGAAAGGTAAAGTCAGATCTTAAGTCAGATTCTGAAATTGGCACTTTTAGAAAGTTGGGATATTCTTGTTCCAACCATTTGGTGCTTACATTCAAAGTAATCCCTAGCCTTAATGTTCAAATCACAGATCTCCACAAAGAGTTGATGTAGATATCTTCTTCCTTTTATTTTCAGGCTTCGTATGTATCTAATACATCCAACACGAAATGTAGCCGACACATTTTTTGCCCATGGTAGGTATACCACCGACTTCATCTATATTGATGACTGTCTAATGATTTGAATTGGTAGTCAAGTTGAACTCAATGAGTTTTTTGATTTTTTGAAAGACAACATATTCAATATGTCCTTTACTATGGAACTTAGTAAAGAAAAGATTGTTTTCCTAGATGTTGAGCTCTACATTAGTAGGGAGCAAATTAACAGCAGGATGTACAGAAAGACAACGTCCTGCAATTCTTTACTTTATGCCAGTAGCTCACACCCAAGATGACAGGTTAACTCAATACCCTTTGTGGAAATGATTAGAGCAAGACAAAATTGCAGCAAGGATATTGAATTTGTACATAACATCAAAGATATAGAGCAGAGATTCTTGGCACGCAGTTATGCCAAAGCAGTGGTTTCGAAAGCTCACGTGAGGTCCCAGAGACTAAAACAGAGTGATACTCTTAAGGACACTAGAAAAAAAACAGCAATAAAAAGATCCTCAGACAGGACACTACATCCTTTTGTGACAGATTACCACGGTGTTACATACCATAAGGGCTGGACCATATGCAATATGGTTAGCCCCAGTTACCCGAAAACACAACGGGTGAATGAAATATGTTACACAAAATAAGTAAAGACTCGTCTGAATGCGGAAATTGTAATATGTGAAGATTGTCTGTGGATGGTATCACAGAATTTTATTACAACAATTCTAACAGATTTTGCATTTGTACACAAATTGATTGTACGACTAAATATGTTGTTCATGTTTTCATTTGTAAATTTGGCAAGATATATGTGGGAAGTACCATCTGAACTTTGAAGGATTGTATTTCGGAACATTTTAGAACATTAAAACAACTAGATGATAGATATCCCATCGCAACACATGTGAAGGGTTGTGAGGCCCAAAATGCACATCTGAGCTTTAGATTCCATGAAATTGAATTCGTGCAGAAGGATGTAAGGGGTGCGAACCAGGAACTTTGGCTCAGACAGTGTGAAGCCTGGTGGATAATGAAATTGCATGCGGTAGAAAAAGGTCTGAATATAGACCTTGAACTTCAATATTTTATAGGCACATGAAATGCATGAAGGGGTTGGTAACACATTGTCTTAAAATGGATCTGTAAATACATTTATATATTTCCCTTTCTTCTTCTCCTTCTTCTCCCTTTATGAGCACGGTCTGTGCCTCATGTAAAGGCTATTTATCTAGACTATATCACAGAATTATGTGGGTGTTATCACCTCATCTTTTTGCTACCATGGTGTTATGGTATGGACACAAACATACCTACGTATATGTAATATTAGACCTTATGAGACAGGAATATGACTTTGGATGGCATTGTGCGGCTGTGATTTAAAACAGATCTGCAGATATATCTATATATTTACTTTCCCTTTCTTCTCCTTCTTCTCCCTCTATGAGTATTGTTTGTGCATTATGTAAAGACTATTTATCTAAACTATATCGCAGAAATATGCGAGTGTTTATCACTTCATTTTCATGCCACAGTGGTGTTATGGTATGGACACAAACATACAAATGCATATGTATTATTAGACCTTACGAGACAGGAATACCACTTTGGGTCACGTGGTGCGGCTATGACTTATTTTGGCATGGTTATGGACATACCCGTGAGGATTTGCTTATGTACCTGTCCCTGGCAAATTAGGGTATTGTAACATGTGAGACCCCAATATAATTTTTTTATACAAAGGGAACCAGGAGCTATATTTAAGCAGGTCCTGCACACGTGCTCCAAGGCAATAGTAAGGAATACAAGTAGTGTACAGTTCCTAGGGGAAGAAAGGTCTTTTCTAAAAAGTGCCCTCACACACACCGAAGGATGTCGTGCTTCATCATTGGGCCTTGCTTCTCATCGGGCCGGTGCTGCAATGCCCGACAGGCACCCGCGAAGGGGCTCTTTGGCGGAGATCTTTTGGATGAAGCTGTAGGGTGAGTGCGGGTGTGTGGGCTTGGTAGTGCGGTGAGTAAGTGAGTGAGTCTAAAATAGGTCTAGGGCCATCCTAACTAAATGTATTTATTCTCAAGGGGCACTAGCCTAATTAAAAGTAATCTGCCCTAATTGGATATAATGTTCCTATAGGGCTAGTGTGGTGCGTAGGGTCGACATGTTTCATGCCAAAGTAGCCCCTAACGGGTCTGGTGGCACTTCATCAGGACCAAAGAAAAATTGGAAATTGGGTAATTCTGGCACTACCGCTTATCTGGTTCGGTGTTTTCAGGCTAGTAACCAGAAGCAGTTAGCAGCCCCATGTTGGGTGATCCCGATGTAGAAGACCCCTGGGGACCGGGGCTTCTGCTGCCGGGTTTGGCAGAGCACCTCGTTGCTTTCTAGGCTTTCACGCATTGCTGATTCACCTCGCTGAGTCATAAACAGCAGACCCAGAAGCAAGAACTACGGGTCGCGGAGCAAGGGTAGGACAGCCGCTAGTTGCACTGCCTCCCTGCAAACAGAGCAATGAGGTGCTCTGCCAAACCCATCAGCAGAAGCCCCGATCCCCAGTGGTCTTCTACCTCGGGATCACCCAACCCAGGGCTGCTAACTGCTTCTGGTTACTAGCCTGAAAACACTGAACAGATAAGCGGTAGTGCCAGAATTACCCAATTTCCAATTTTTCTTTGGTCCTGATGAAGTGCCACCAGACCCGTTAGGGGCTACTTTGGCATGAAACATGTCGACCCTACGCACCACACTAGCCCTATAGGAACATTAGATCCAATTAGGGCAGATTACTTTTAATTAGGCTAGTGCCCCTTGAGAATAAATACATTTAGTTAGGACGGCCCTAGACCTATTTTAGACTCACTCACCCACTCACTTACTCACCGCACTACCAAGCCCACACACCCGCACTCACCCTACGGCTTCATCCAAAAGATCTCTGCCTAAGAGCCCCTTCGCGGGTGCCAGTCAGGCATTGCAGCGCCGGCCCGATGAGGAGCAAGGCCCAATGATGAAGCATGACATCCTTCGGGGTGTGTGAGGGCACTTTTTAGAAAAGACCTTTCTTCCCCTAGGAACTGTACACTACTTGTATTCCTTACCCCGATATCATCACATCTTATCACGGATGGATTCTTTATATTTTGGTTACAATAGGATGGTATGATATTTGCTAAGGGTCTTATTAGCAGTTATATGACACGCAGACGAGCAACTTGCTTACTGGGACACGCTAGGACATTATGATTTTCAGGTGAATAATGTTATGTTTCATTATTGGACTGTATTTGAATTGACGGAATTAGGTGCCATAAGTATGTGTTAGCACCATATACCTCTGCTAGATGGGTTATACTTACAATACGCACATACACAAATATGAACTCTTATGTTACAGAGTGATGGGGTTACAGTTCCACATTATACAGTTTTGGAAAAAGGCATGCTGAAAGACCTTGGGGGCGATGATTGGTTGTCAATGACAGGTACCCTTGGTTCTATTTGACCGTGTATTCGATTGGCTCTCTACGTATCTAGTAGAAGGCGGGCCGAAAGACCTTGAAGACGATGAGTGGTTATCTATTACAGGTACACGCAGTTCTATTTGACCGTGCATTAGAGTGTTTTTCTACAGATCTCCTCAATTTCTTCTTTTAACAGCTGCCTTTCTCTATCAGTACATTGGCTTGCCATTATTACGGATAAGCATTGTTATGGATAATTAGGCTCTAATATTTAACAAAGAGTGTTGGGAGACCATATAAAGATGGCGGTGATTTAGTACGCCAACATAAAGATGTTTGTTTCTTTATGTCTATGACCCTACACTAGAGTATATATATACGTTACAAGATGGCGTGGATGTCACACGCCGTTATTTTGAATGGAGTACTCTCAGTGGAGTGACTTGAGATTAAGGGTAAGAAATAAAATGACTAGCATCGGACTAGGATGTGGTGACTGTCACATTAAGGGCCTGATTGTGATGTAGGACGGACTGGAGTCCGTCCGACATCGGTCAGGAACTGTAACCGAACAACCTATTGTTGTTGGTTACAGACCTGCAAGTAGGATGCGACCGAACCCTGTTCGGTCGCATGCCTATACCTTTCAATGAGAGCATGCATTCCGAACGGAATGCATGCTCTCATTGAAAGAGCCGGGGTGCAGTTCATCCCTGCACCCCATGGCAGGCATCTCAAGGTGCCTGCCACCGGGTGCAGGGATCAACAGGGGGGCACCGTAGGTACCCCCTAGGCCGCCATTCGGCAGTCATGCACCCATGGGGGCCCTGCTGTGGGCCCCTAGAGACAGTTTCCTACTTCCTTTTTGTGCCAGAAAGACCGGCAGAAAAAGGCAGTGGGAAACTGCCATTTTACTTCCTCGGCCGGAAAGAGCCGACCGGGGGAGTACTGAAGGGTTTCCGGATGGCGGACGGGCTCGTAAACCAACCGGAAAACCGAGTCAGATTCCTTTCCGACCGAGCCCATCATAATGGCTCGGTTGGAAAGGAATCCGAATGACATATTCTGATGCGGGCAGGAGGGTTCCGACCAACGGTCGGAGCCCTTCCTGCCCGCATCGGAATCGGCCCCTAGGTGTGTATCTGAGTTCTGGATATTGGTTTGGAATGAGAGATCTGGCTATTGGATTGTCATGCCATTTCAGTTAACATTTCAGTCATACGTGTTGTGGAATGGAGTATATTTACCTCGGACACTGGTAGTCCTCCGAAAATCAGACATATACAGCATATGGAATGATGTTGTAATTTTCACCAAGACATTTATACTCTGACTAATTTTACATCAAATAACAAGTCACCCTTTTACGTTTTGAGTGTTTGATAACTGACAGCACCCATGTGAGTTTATCACAGCGTGGTGATACGTACGAGTACAGGTATGAGTATATGTAATACGGATTTGCTAATATAGCTTTGCAGATGATTGATGGCTATACCGTCCACTAGTTATTTAAAATAGTAGAGATGAAAGGTACATACACTGTGATGGAGCTTAACTATATTGATAAAATCGCTGCAAATGCGGTATGATATATACTTGCTAGCGGTGCATTGTCACAGTATCATTCTTACTCTGCTCACAGAGTGAACATAGTTGCAAATTGGGGAACATTTTGACTGCGCTCTGAGCGTTATCATTGATAGTATTAGTAAATGTATGACGCAGCCTGTGGTATGCATTATTTATTAGACCAATAATGTCAGGTGAATTTGATATGATATGTTTTGGATGACATAGTGAGGGTGCTGACATGTCTTAGTGTTTGGACAGTATTTGATGTTATGACAAAACTATATATTTATTTGCAGACTATATACAAAAAAAGACTTTGATTGAAGAAAACTGCCTGTGATACGGGTTGGCCGCCACAGTGGTATATACGGTAAGAAGTCTAACACTGAATTTGGAATTTGTTGAATATTGGACAATTAACAGTATTACTTTTGTCCATTTAGGATATTGGAAGGCACTTGTTAATATTGTGTATGCGAAACTACAGGTCGTTTGCAATAGAATCATTAGGTGAGTAGGTTTGGACTCTTTAAATTGGAATAGCCAGCCAACGGATGGCTTAATGTCTGATCACAATACTGTGGTGAGATGCATGGCATGATTTTAAACAATAGGGATGTGAGCTTCTCCTTCATCTATCTTTTTAACTTTTCGTTTATTATAGACACAATTTTTTGCTAAAAGCAGTTCACTTTGGTTATAAGACAGTTCCAAGGTGGAACTATGGCACTGAAACACGGTTACATTGGATAGTTATGACAATACCCAAGTACTACTTTCTGGCTTGGGGCCTATACGCACTTTTCACTGATGGTTATTATCACCATGGTGATAATTAATTTTGAGTTGGGATAACAATGTAGGGAACTAAGGTTGATTATGATTTATCTTGTAGCCCCCGTGAAGCCAGTGGTATACCTACAATAGATGACACACGTGTTGACTACATTTCATGTTGAATTAATTGGATACATACGAAGATTGAAAATGAAAGGAAGAACATATCTACATCAACTTTAGTGGAAATCTGTGATTTGAACATTGGGGCTCTGGATTACTTTGAATGTGACTGAGGGAAGCTTTGTTTCCTATTCAGAAGCACGGAGTGGCCGATTCGCATTCCTTGAGCACCAATTTGTACTTTGTGTTTTGAAATATCTGACACAATAGTGCGCAGAAATTACCCTGCCACATCATTGTTGTGAATCATTTGGTGCCTGCAGCCTGTTTCCTGGGTCACATGACTAGGTGTAGCTGGCAGTTGTTTTTTGTGTATTGCTCCCAGACAGTGAGGCATAGGGGGAATAGGTGTTGGCAGAATGGGTCACCTTTGACTTGATAGTGGGAAAGAGCTGTCACTTATCACACTTACACATCACAAAGCCTCTGCCTGAGCACACTCACAAAGGGTTTAACACTAGTCTTTTGTGCCCCAGACCAGCTGGGGGCAGGAAATTCTAAGCACCTCTGAGGGTGGAACCCTCTAGAAGTGTCTTCTACTTTAAGCTGGCACCAAGGATAAATAGTGGTCCCTCAGACCCAACTCATCAGTACACCTCTGGAACTGTGGAAGACTCAGAAGGAGTGCTATGGTGCTCTGCTGTAAGAAGGACTGCTACCCTGCGGCCCTGCTGCCCTGCTTCCTGAGTGCAAAGGGCTGGACTTGCATCTTGAACCCAAGACCACAAGAGTGACTCCAAGGGCTTTTTGGCTGGCCTCCCGATCAGAGCCTTGGGGACAGAAAAGGTTCCAATCACCTTTAACCGAGCACCTGGACTCTCTCTGCTGAGAGCCTTGCCCCCCAAGTGGTGCCACCCCAGTTCTGGACCTTTGGAAGTGGGCTTGAAGGTGCTCTGCCAGCCAAGCACTGGTCCTTTGGGCAGAACCGATGCAATGCACCACCTCACTGCTCCGCATCGGAACCACAACTGCGCGACGCATGCCTGACGCACACCATCGCATCACAGCCCACACCTCCCCAGAACTGCCTCTGAATGATGCATCCTTGAAGATGGTGTAGGACCTTGCATCACACAACACATCTCCAATGCAGGACCTTGCATTGCCGCACTCATCCCTTCGGAACCATCGCTATACAAAGAATCCTCAATGCAGGATCTCGCAACGATCCACAACCAGGATTCAAGGTACTTTGTTCAGTGGGTCCAACTTGGTCTCAGTATCCATCCCATGCTCCATTGCGGTTGACCTAAACTTGTAACTTTGTCCTAGTTGGCACGACCAGATAACCACAGTTGGTGCTTTGTGCTCCTAGACACTATTCTTACTTGTGTCTTTAAAATTGCATATCTCTGGTTCTACTTAATGGATTTGTATTGTTTTGTTCTCAAATCATTTATTACATTTCACTCTATTTTTCTCAATTGGTTTGGGAATTTTCCTGAGTTGTGTTCCCATTTAATTACTGTTTGATGTGCTGCATACTTTAACGCATTGCCTCTAAGTTAAGCCTGACTGCTTTGTGCCAAACTACCAAAGGGCTAAGCACAGGCTAATTTGGGGTTTGCTTGTGTTTCTCCCAGACATGAGTTGTGGTTTCTGCATGAGTAGGGCTTCACACCCCTCAACCAGTAATACGATTTCCTACATTGATATTCAGCAGTGAGATCTTTGAATTGTGTCTGTGAAGTGACATACAGTAATTGTGTGTGACACTAAAATCCCAGATAAATAATTTGATGCCAATTTGAGTTTTTTTTAAAATTCTCCTTGATTGGCTCTTTTTGCTTTTTTCAAGTGTACCCTCATTCTACATGACTGTCTGTGCCTGTATCCACACCTCCAAGGATGGAGCTTGAGCTTGCCAACATGGATGTCAGCACTATGGCTGAGCTCAAGGAGTTCTGTAGGGAGAGGGGGCTTCCAGTCAAGAGGAATACCTGGACACTGTAACTCCAGAAGGCTCTGAGGGCCTGGGCAGAAGCTCACCAAATACTGGAAGCAGCAGATGACCAGGAGAGGGAGGATGATGTGGAGGAGCAAGTAAAAGACAGGTACACAGGTGTGGAAGAACAGCACATGGGGGGGGGGGTAACTTTTCTCCTGAATTGGAACTCCATCCCAGAGCAAAAAGCAATGTTTTCTCTCAAGGCCTGTCCCATGAGGATCTGGTGGACAGGAAGGCTGAAAGGGAGTTTAGGCTTCAGGTGGCCAAACTGAAGATGAAGGAGGCAGCAGTCTAGAGAGCCATGAAGGAAAATAGACTGGCCATGGAAGAAAGGATAACGGCCCATGTGTTAAGTCTCAGAGAGCTGAACATCAGAACTAAACACGTGGAGTCCAGCAATAATGGTAGCATCATACCCACAGTGCCCTCTGAAGACAAGCGGTTCCGCATTCCCAAGGATCTGGTGCCAACTGTGTTGTGGAAGATTACATCAATAAGTGGTTTGAAGCCTATGAGGTTGCTTTGGTGATGTATAGGTTCCCTGAAGAGGATTGGGGGACCAGTTTCTAGGGGGAACATACCTAGTGAAGGGAGGGATGCCCTGCTAGCCCTAGAGAAGGGGGACAGAGTGAGATACCACTGCAATGAAGGACACCCTTCTCAGGAAATGTGGCCTCACCCCAGAAAAGTACAGGTGCAAGTTCAAGGACAGCCAGGAGCTGCCCCATCAGTGCTGGGTAGATTGTGTGGATTCTTTTTGCAAGGCACTGGATGGTTGGGTGAAGGGCAGTGAAGTTAAGGATTACCAAGGGCTGTAGAATTTGATGGCAAGAGAGCACTTGTTCAGTCTTTGTTTTGCAGAGCTGCACAAACACCTGATTTATAGTATGCTCACTAATGCCAGGGAGCTTGGTAAGGAGGCAAAGCGCTGGCTCAACACCAGGGTCCACAAGAAGGTATCTGGGGGGATCACCACAAGGGTGAACAGGGTCCCTACCAGAAGAAGGAGGAGGGAGATAAAAAAAAGCAAGGAGTTCTTTAAGGGTCTCCAAAATACTTCCATGGGGCAGGATTCCGAATCCACACCTGAGCAGAAGAAGAATAGCTTCCCTGACCATGAGTCCTCAGGGAAATTCACCTTCAAGTGTTATGAGTGCCAACAGGTCAGGCACTTCAAGGATGATGTCAAGTGTCACAAGTGGGTACAGCTCCCACTAGTGGGCCGAATCTGGGGTTGGCTAGTGTAGCGCTTGGGGAGGAGATTGCCCCAGTTAGTATGGGGGAAGTGTAGAGGTTACCTTAGTGTCCCTGGGTGACAGAGAGGTGGTGCCAAAGGCCCACAAACTTAGGAACACTAAAAAGTGCAGGTAATGGGTCACCATCAAGGGACAGTGGGTGGAGGCTCTGAGAGACACAGAAGTTAGCATGACCAAAGCATGCAGTTCCTCCATCTCTCCAATCTCCTTCTTAAGTTATGTGCCAAAGACTGTGTCTATAACTAAGACTCATCTTGAGCAGAGTGTGCTTAGTGATGTAGATTGGTGACTAAACACACTCACCTACATTGTCAGTGGAGTACCCTAAATGTAGGTCTTCCACAAAACACGGTCCTGACGAAGGTCAAAGACTTATATGGGCAAACTCCATACAAAACATGTCGACCTGACCACTAGGTGTTGCAGACCAGTAGCCTATCCACAAAAACACCAACCTATTTTTTAACCTATTTTTTAACCTTATCCCTATTCAGATTTTCCTTTCACAATAAAATTCTTCTTACTGTATAGGAGATAATTTTAATGACACACCACTGTCAACATCCAGACAGTCTTCCTCCTGGTGGAGGTTGTTGAATCACTTGGAGAACAGGTCACTCAAGTGATAGACCTAATGATGACTGTTGGAAAGTGGGTTATTGGTAGGGGCAAACGTTGGTCTGCCACTAGTAATAAGACCACAAACACTTGATAGGACTCAGCATAGGTCTCAGAAAATTATTCCTATGCTCAACCCCTGGTAACGTGGCTGCGAGCAGACAGGCTTAACTTCAAAGACAGGTATGTAAAGCATTTAAAAACACCAATTCAGTAAATAATTAAGACACAACACATAATAAAAATCCAACACCAATTTATAAAAATAGGAAATATTTTTATCTTTAAAATGACACCAAAACGACAAAAATCCAATGTAGGGAACCGGAGATATGAATTTTCAAAGTTTAAATAAAATATAGCACTTAGAAGCATCTAGCACCATATTGGGACATAGCCTCGCGATAGACCGGGCCAAAGTCAAAGTTTAAGGCCGACCGCGATGGAGCCCTGAGCGGATACCCCACGCGGAAGGTCCCGGTCAATGTTTTTACCTTCGCACTTAGAAACATTTCTGGAGCTTTTCTCCTCGAGGCCCCTCGACGCTCTCCATCAGTCCGGATCCGGTGGGGCTCCGCCGGATAGCCTTTTGACGATCTCCCGGTGAACTTCCCTGGAGCGGACTTAGAAACTTTTTCAAGATCGCTTCAGCGGGGCAATCCATCAATCCAGGCCGACACGCGATGGAAGGCAGGCGGATTGGCGCTCGCGGTTGTTCCCGGTCGACTTTCTTACGAGCGGACTTAGAAGCTTTTCTGGAGCTTTTTCTCGTGGGGTCCCTCGATGCTCCTCATGTAGCCGGATCCGGTGAGGGTTCGCCGGCTTCAGATTTTCGCTAGTCCCGGTCAATCTCTGGAAGTCGATGCGATGGAGCTTTTAGCGGGACGAACCTGGTGGGCTTGGCCGGCTCGCGGTTGAAGGCAGGCGGCTTGGCTGACCAGGATGAGTCGCTCCCCCTATGGAGCTTTTTTTCAAAGTTCCTCCAAAGTTCCCCAAACTTCTTGAACTTCTTCCTGAAGTTCCTCAAAGGGTCCCAAAGTGTCTCAAACTTACTCCAAGGGTCTGGAAGCTCCAAGATGGTCCTTGAAAGTTGAGGACTTCAATTCCCACAATGCACTGGACGTCACCCTTACAAATCCACTGGTTGCTCCCCAGGTTGATAATTCTTGGTGGTGAGGGTCCAGATGAGCTCTGTTAACCTGTAGCTTGCAGGGAGTCCACTCTTGACTTATTTTACTCAGCACAGTTAGTCCACAAAGCTGTAGTTTCAGGTGGTGCAGTCTCCAGAGGTCAGGCCTTAGAAGTCTTTGCACAGCAGAACTTTTCAGCAGGGCCAGTCTTGCTTTCTTCAGTTTCAAGCAGCAGATCTGAGGGGCTGGGCCTCTCTCAGATACTTATTCCACAGTCTCTGGGTCATCCAGGAGGTCAAGCTTCACCAATAGGAGTAGGGTAACTTCCCACTTGAGTGACTACTTCCTGCAGAGTGTGGCATTATTCTATCCCAGGGTGCAACAAAGCTTCCAAATCCATAATGGCTGATTTTCCAGCAAGGAGGTAAGAGCTGGCTAAACACTCCCACTGAGTTGGCTAATTAACCTAGCCTCTCCTCCCTACATCTGCACATACCTTCCTTAATCCTGCCATCTGGCTGGGGTGGGGGTTCAAAGCTGTTAATGACACTGCTCTGGGCTCTGCCCCTTTGAAGCTCATTGTTTACGACACCTCCCCTGGCCTGGCATTCCTGCAGAACAGCTCACTGCCCTCCCAGTCCATCTGGCTGACCCCAGGGGATCTTTATCACCTCTTCAGGCAGGCTGGCTAATCCCCTTAACTCTGACCAATCAGGGCAGAGCACTGGCAGGCTGGATTTGGAACTACAACTAAGAAAGTGTTATAACTTCTTGTCTGTTCACTTTGGGAAAAATTCAATAACATCATATTGTAGGATTTATCCATACCATTCTAGTGAGTCTTTGAATGGAATCTTTATCCCTCTCCTATCAGAAGTTATTGTTTAATAACTTTCCCCATGTTAACCTATGGGGCAGGGGGTTTGCAATGGGAAAATGACATGGGCCATTTTTCCAGCACCAGGACTTACAAAAACATATTTTATAAGTACTTGGCTTATTTTCACAGGACCCCACCCCATAGGTCACCTAGGGAGACCCTAGGGGTGCTGAATCTGTAAAAATATTGCAGATCCTCCATGCCCAGTGCCCCCAGCATCAAAGTCGAATTTGGGCAGCACTTTACACAATGGGGAGAGTGAAATGTGAATTTCACTTAACCCAGGGCATATATAAACTCATTTTATAAGGGTCTATCTTATAGATACCTGACCCCCCACCCCTGGGATACCTAGGGAGACCCTGGGGGTCATTATTATGCCAAAACATTTTAGGTTGACCAGTTTTAAGTGCCCCAAACCCCAAAGTCGAGTTTGGCCATAATTTACATGTTTAAGAGCAATCCTGGCGCCCAGGGCTGCTTTTAAACTGGCCACAGGCTTCAGCAGGGCACACATGCAAGTGCAAAAAGGCTGCTGGCCTCTAAACTGCCATGCCCCAGCATACTGGGGACTTCTAGGTAGTTTCAATCCCCTGCCCTATTATATACTAGGGGCTTATGGGGTAGGTCATGCCAATTACAGGGGTACCCCAACCCAAAGTGTACCCTAGTGTATGTAGGTGCTTTACTGTTATCTAAGTGTTTCAGCATGGCACTGGCCCTGGGCCTGGTTAAACAGAGCCCAGGGTCAGTCAGAGTCAGTTACCACCAGTTCCAGTCAGCAAAAGTTGGGGGTGCCCAGGGCACAGGATGACTTTACAACATAGCCCCCCCCAAACGAAAGGTGAGGGGTTACTAACCTACTCCCTGGTAGTCCTCCTCAGCTAAGTGGAAAAACCTGGAAAGTCCATCTGCATTGGCATGGGCAACCCCAGGTCTGTGTTCCACTGTAAAGTCCATTCCCTGTAGGGAAATGGACCACCTTAACAGCTTGGGATTCTCCCCTCTCATCTGCATGAGCCATCTGAGAGGCCTGTGGTCAGTTTGAACACGAAAGTGAGTCCCAAACAAATATGGTCTCAACTTTTTCAGTGACCACACCAGAGCAAAAGCCTCTCTCTCAATGGCACTCCATCTCTGCTCTCTGGGAAGAAGCCTCCGGCTAATAAAGGCAACTGGCTGATCAAGGCCCCCTTCATTTAGCTGTGACAACACTGCCCCAATCCCTTGCTCTGAAGCATCTGTCTGAACTACAAATTCTTTTGTGTAGTCAGGGGCCAGTAACACTGGTGCTGAACACATAGCAGCTTTCAGAGTGTCAAAAGCCTTCTGACACTCTGGGGTCCAAGTCACCTTCTTGGGCCTCTTTTTAGAAGTCAGTTCTGTTAGGGGCCCCACAATGGTCCCATAATTTTGAACAAACCTTCTATAGTACCCTGTCAGTCCAAGGAATGCCCTGACCTGAGTCTGGGTAACAGGTGCTGTCCAATCCAAAATAGTTTGGATTTTAGATTGGAGATGCTGTACATGGCCCCCACCTACCAGGTGTCCCAGGTACACCACAGAACTCTGCCCTATTTGGCACTTGCTTGCCTTAATAGTCAGGCCTGCCTGCTGCATGGCCTGAAGCACTTCCCTTGGGTGGCTTAAGTGATCTCCCCAGGTAGAACTATACACAGCTATGTCATCCAGGTAAGCTGCACTGAACTGTTCCAACCCAGACAAGATCCTGTTCACCAACCTTTGGAAGGTGGCAGGTGCATTCTTTAAACCAAAGGGCATTACCTTGAACTGATAATGTCCCTCTGGGGTGGAGAATGCTGACCTCTCCTTTGCTCCATCAGTGAGGGCAATCTGCCAGTAACCTGAAGTCAAATCAAAAGTACTCAGGTATTTAGCAGCCCCTAACCTATCAATGAGCTCATCAGCTCTAGGTATAGGGTGAGCGTCAGTCTTTGTGACTGCATTCAATCCTCTGTAGTCCACACAGAACCTTAACTCCTTGGGTCCCCCTGAGGATTAGGTTTGGGTACCAGCACCACTGGACTGGCCCATGGACTCTCAGACGGTTCAATTACCCCCAAGTCCAGCATCTTAGCAACCTCAGCTTTAATGCTGGCTCTGACATGGTCAGATGTCCTGTACAGTTTATTCTTGACAGGTAGGCTGTCACCAGTGTCAATGTGATGCACACACCACTCAGTGATGCCTGGGGTCAAAGAGAACAGGCCAGCAAACTGCTCCAGCACTTGCTTACAGTCTCTGTGCTGCTGGTCTGTCAACTTGGGAGAGAGTATCACCCCCTCCACTGACCCATCTTGCACATTATTGGAGAGGAGGTCGGGCACAGGCTCCGTTTCCTCCTCCACACCCTCATCAGTGACCAGTAACATGGTCATATCTGCCCTGTCATGGTGGGGTTTCAATCTATTCACATGCAGGACCCTATGAGGGTTCCTGGGGGTGCCAAGGTCAACCAAATAGGTAACCTCACCCTTCTTTTCTAAGTTTGGATATGGCCCACTCCACTTGTCATGGAGGGCCCTGGGAGCCACAGGCTCCAACACCCACACCAATTGTCCTGGAGTATACTCAGGCATAGTAGCTTTCTGATCATACCAGTGCTTCATGAGCTCCTGGCTGGCCTCCAGTTTCCTGTTTGCCTTGTACATGTACTCTGCCATTCTAGATCTCAGGCCTAGCACATAATCAAGCACATTGTCCTTTGCTTCTTTAAGAGGCTTCTCTAAAGACTCTCTTAGCAGGCTCAATGGCCCCCTCACAGGGTGTCCAAACACCAACTCAAAGGGACTGAAACCAACCCCTTTCTGTGGCACCTCCCTGTAGGCAAACAGTAAGCATGGGAGGAGAACATCCCATCTCCTCCTGAGTTTCTCTGACAACCCATTTATCATGCCCTTCAGGGTTTTGTTGAATCTCTCAACAAGACCATTTGCTTGTGGGTGATAGGGGGTGGTGAACTTGTAGTTGACACCACACTCATCCCACATAGCAGTCAGATAGCTGGACAGGAAGTTCGTGCCCCTATCTGACACCACCTCTTTTGGAAAACCCACTCTGGTGAACACACCAAGTAGTGCTCTAGCCACTGCAGGAGCATCAATGGTTCTAAGAGGTATGGCTTCAGGGTATCTAGTGGCATGGTCAACTACCACTAAGATATACCTATTCCCTGATGCAGTAGGTGGGTCCAGGGGACCAACAATGTCCATCCCCACCCTTTCAAAAGGAACCCCAACCACTGGCAGTGGTACTAGGGGAGCCTTTGTCTTGCCCCCTGCCTTGCCACTGGCCTGACAGGTGACACAGGAGCTGCAAAACTCCTTTACCTTTTCAGACATATGGGGCCAGTAGAAATGGTTCACCAACCGGTTCCATGTCTTTGTCTGTCCCAAATGTCCTGCCAAGGGGATGTCATGTCCCAAAGTCAGGATGAACTCTCTGTACCTCTGGGGCACCACCAACCTCCTGGTGGCCCCCTCCTTGAGGTTTCTGGCCTCAGTATAAAGCAGTCCATCTTCCCAGTAGATTCTATGAAACCCACTGTCATCCCCTTCCTCTTGCTTAGAAGCAATCCGCCTCAAGCTTTCAAGGGTGGGACAGTCACGCTGTCCCTGACTGAACTCCTCTCTGGAGGGTCCACCTGCTCCTGTCAGTTCTGCCAAATCTGACAGCTCTGGCAGGGATGGAGTCCCTCCCTCAGAGGCCAGATCCTCCCCATCAGGGTTAGATTCTGCCTGCACCTCTGGAGTTCCCTGGGCTGGCTCACCAGGCCCAGTACCCTTGTCCATGGATGCTTGGCCCTTTGTTCCAGGGTCCAAGTGTCCAGCCCCTCCCTTCTGGCCAGTCTGTGACCTAGTCACAGCACATACCCACTCAGGGAGCTCCAATATTTTCATATGGAGTCCTCTCTCCACCTCTGACCACGCAGAGGCTTCAAGGTCATTGCCCAGTAAACACTGGACTGGGAGCACCTTTGACACAGCTACCTTCATAGGGCCTGTCACACCTCCCCATTCCAAATAAACCACAGCCATGGGATGGATTTTGGTAGTGCTGTCTGCATAAGTCACCTGGTGAAACTCACCAGGTATCACCCTCTCTGGAGGCACCAGCTCAGCCAGGACCATAGTTACACTAGCCCCAGTGTCTCTGATAGCCTCAACCTCAGTCCCATTCACTTTAGGTCTCTGCCTGTACTTCTCCATGTTTGGAGGTAAGGCATCCAGGGTTGCAATATTCACCCCACCCAGGGACACTAAGGTTGCTGCCCCTTCTGGAATACCCCCTTCTGGTGTACCACTCTCCACCCCTACACTCACACTGGCAATCCCTGTAGATGGCCCCTTAGGGGGGAGCTTCTTAGTGCAGACAGCATCTCCCTGCTTGTGCCCTGGCTGATTACAGTCAAAGCACTGACCCACTTTTGAGGGATCAAAGAACCTACCATTCTTTCCTTGAATCCACCTCCCTTTGGATTTGGGTTGGCTCGGGGCCCCCCCTCCTTGTGCAGGTTTTTGTGGGTCTTTGGAGGACTCCTTAGGTTTTTGACCTTCATTTCCCTGGGCTTTCCCTTGGGGAGGGACCTGTCCTCCTTTCTTCTGGTCACCCCCCTGGTGCTGAATGGAAACCCGGGTCCTCACCCACTCATCAGCTGACTCCCCAACTCTCTGGGGTCTGTCAGCTTAGAGTCCACTAGATACTGGCGTAACTTCTCTTCTGCACAATGAGTCAAAATGTGTTCTTTCAAAAACAAATTATACAATCCCTCATAAGTGCTCACTTTGTTACCACAAATCCAGCCTTCCAGTGCCTTCACTGAAACATCCATAAAGTCTATCCAAGACTTGGAATTCAATTTCTGGGTGTTCCTAAACTTCACCCTGTACTGCTCTGGAGTCAGACCAAACCTCTTGACTAAGCAGGCTTTCATCTGCTGGTATGATTCTGCATCCTCTCCCTTCAGGGTCAGGAGCCTATCCCTCCCAGCTACTGGAATCAACTCCCACAGGAGTGCACCCCAATACCTAGAGTGGACCCTACTCATCTTAAGGGCCCTCTCAAAAGCTGTAAGCCATTTGTCAATGTCATCCCCCTCAGTGTACTTGGGCACAATACCCTTTGGAAGTTTAGGTTCAAATCTGCCACCCCTGGACATCTCAGCATCTTCTTCGCTTTCGCTGCCACCATTTCTCTTCTCCTCCTTCTCCCACCTCTTCTCAGCCAAATCCAGTTTCCTTTGCTCTAAAGCTATCAAAGCTAATTGAGCCTGAAGCTGTCTCTCTGCAAGGGACCGTAGTGGTTCCTGAGTAAGGGACCCTTCCCCACTCCCACCATCAGGATTCTGTTGGCTTACACTAGTTATAATGGAAGAGGCATCATCCTCAACCTCCTCCCTCTCTTGGGGAGGTAGGGGGGACACCCTCTATCCCCCTTGATTCCCCTCAGCTGCCTGGTCATGGGCTTGTATAAACTGAAACAACCCTGCCTTCCTATACCTCTTGGAAGCAGGCAGCCCCCTAAGCCTACACTGTTCCCTAAGCTCAGCCAACTTACACTGGGACAGTTTAGCCAAAACCACCAAAACGACAAAAATCCAATGTAGGGAACCGGAGATATGAATTTTCAAAGTTTAAATAAAATATAGCACTTAGAAGCATCTAGCACCATATTGGGACATAGCCTCGCGATAGACCGGGCCAAAGTCAAAGTTTAAGGCCGACCGCGATGGAGCCCTGAGCGGATACCCCACGCGGAAGGTCCCGGTCAATGTTTTTACCTTCGCACTTAGAAACATTTCTGGAGCTTTTCTCCTCGAGGCCCCTCGACGCTCTCCATCAGTCCGGATCCGGTGGGGCTCCGCCGGATAGCCTTTGACGATCTCCCGGTGAACTTCCCTGGAGCGGACTTAGAAACTTTTTCAAGATCGCTTCAGCGGGGCAATCCATCAATCCAGGCCGACACGCGATGGAAGGCAGGCGGATTGGCGCTCGCGGTTGTTCCCGGTCGACTTTCTTACGAGCGGACTTAGAAGCTTTTCTGGAGCTTTTCTCGTGGGGTCCCTCGATGCTCCTCATGTAGCCGGATCCGGTGAGGGTTCGCCGGCTTCAGATTTTCGCTAGTCCCGGTCAATCTCTGGAAGTCGATGCGATGGAGCTTTTAGCGGGACGAACCTGGTGGGCTTGGCCGGCTCGCGGTTGAAGGCAGGCGGCTTGGCTGACCAGGATGAGTCGCTCCCCCTATGGAGCTTTTTTTCAAAGTTCCCCAAACTTCTTGAACTTCTTCCTGAAGTTCCTCAAAGGGTCCCAAAGTGTCTCAAACTTACTCCAAGGGTCTGGAAGCTCCAAGATGGTCCTTGAAAGTTGAGGACTTCAATTCCCACAATGCACTGGACGTCACCCTTACAAATCCACTGGTTGCTCCCCAGGTTGATAATTCTTGGTGGTGAGGGTCCAGATGAGCTCTGTTAACCTGTAGCTTGCAGGGAGTCCACTCTTGACTTATTTTACTCAGCACAGTTAGTCCACAAAGCTGTAGTTTCAGGTGGTGCAGTCTCCAGAGGTCAGGCCTTAGAAGTCTTTGCACAGCAGAACTTTTCAGCAGGGCCAGTCTTGCTTTCTTCAGTTTCAAGCAGCAGATCTGAGGGCTGGGCCTCTCTCAGATACTTATTCCACAGTCTCTGGGTCATCCAGGAGGTCAAGCTTCACCAATAGGAGTAGGGTAACTTCCCACTTGAGTGACTACTTCCTGCAGAGTGTGGCATTATTCTATCCCAGGGTGCAACAAAGCTTCCAAATCCATAATGGCTGATTTTCCAGCAAGGAGGTAAGAGCTGGCTAAACACTCCCACTGAGTTGGCTAATTAACCTAGCCTCTCCTCCCTACATCTGCACATACCTTCCTTAATCCTGCCATCTGGCTGGGGTGGGGGTTCAAAGCTGTTAATGACACTGCTCTGGGCTCTGCCCCTTTGAAGCTCATTGTTTACGACACCTCCCCCTGGCCTGGCATTCCTGCAGAACAGCTCACTGCCCTCCCAGTCCATCTGGCTGACCCCAGGGGATCTTTATCACCTCTTCAGGCAGGCTGGCTAATCCCCTTAACTCTGACCAATCAGGGCAGAGCACTGGCAGGCTGGATTTGGAACTACAACTAAGAAAGTGTTATAACTTCTTGTCTGTTCACTTTGGGAAAAATTCAATAACATCATATTGTAGGATTTATCCATACCATTCTAGTGAGTCTTTGAATGGAATCTTTATCCCTCTCCTATCAGAAGTTATTGTTTAATAACTTTCCCCCATGTTAACCTATGGGGCAGGGGGTTTGCAATGGGAAAATGACATGGGCCATTTTTCCAGCACCAGGACTTACAAAAACATATTTTATAAGTACTTGGCTTATTTTCACAGGACCCCCACCCCATAGGTCACCTAGGGAGACCCTAGGGGTGCTGAATCTGTAAAAATATTGCAGATCCTCCATGCCCAGTGCCCCCAGCATCAAAGTCGAATTTGGGCAGCACTTTACACAATGGGGAGAGTGAAATGTGAATTTCACTTAACCCAGGGCATATATAAACTCATTTTATAAGGGTCTATCTTATAGATACCTGACCCCCACCCCTGGGATACCTAGGGGAGACCCTGGGGGTCATTATTATGCCAAAACATTTTAGGTTGACCAGTTTTAAGTGCCCCAAACCCCAAAGTCGAGTTTGGCCATAATTTACATGTTTAAGAGCAATCCTGGCGCCCAGGGCTGCTTTTAAACTGGCCACAGGCTTCAGCAGGGCACACATGCAAGTGCAAAAAGGCTGCTGGCCTCTAAACTGCCATGCCCCAGCATACTGGGGACTTCTAGGTAGTTTCAATCCCCTGCCCTATTATATACTAGGGGCTTATGGGGTAGGTCATGCCAATTACAGGGGTACCCCAACCCAAAGTGTACCCTAGTGTATGTAGGTGCTTTACTGTTATCTAAGTGTTTCAGCATGGCACTGGCCCTGGGCCTGGTTAAACAGAGCCCAGGGTCAGTCAGAGTCAGTTACCACCAGTTCCAGTCAGCAAAAGTTGGGGGTGCCCAGGGCACAGGATGACTTTACAACATAGCCCCCCCAAACGAAAGGTGAGGGGTTACTAACCTACTCCCTGGTAGTCCTCCTCAGCTAAGTGGAAAAACCTGGAAAGTCCATCTGCATTGGCATGGGCAACCCCAGGTCTGTGTTCCACTGTAAAGTCCATTCCCTGTAGGAAATGGACCACCTTAACAGCTTGGGATTCTCCCTCTCATCTGCATGAGCCATCTGAGAGGCCTGTGGTCAGTTTGAACACGAAAGTGAGTCCCAAACAAATATGGTCTCAACTTTTTCAGTGACCACACCAGAGCAAAAGCCTCTCTCTCAATGGCACTCCATCTCTGCTCTCTGGGAAGAAGCCTCCGGCTAATAAAGGCAACTGGCTGATCAAGGCCCCCTTCATTTAGCTGTGACAACACTGCCCCAATCCCTTGCTCTGAAGCATCTGTCTGAACTACAAATTCTTTTGTGTAGTCAGGGGCCAGTAACACTGGTGCTGAACACATAGCAGCTTTCAGAGTGTCAAAAGCCTTCTGACACTCTGGGGTCCAAGTCACCTTCTTGGGCCTCTTTTTAGAAGTCAGTTCTGTTAGGGGCCCCACAATGGTCCCATAATTTTGAACAAACCTTCTATAGTACCCTGTCAGTCCAAGGAATGCCCTGACCTGAGTCTGGGTAACAGGTGCTGTCCAATCCAAAATAGTTTGGATTTTAGATTGGAGATGCTGTACATGGCCCCCACCTACCAGGTGTCCCAGGTACACCACAGAACTCTGCCCTATTTGGCACTTGCTTGCCTTAATAGTCAGGCCTGCCTGCTGCATGGCCTGAAGCACTTCCCTTGGGTGGCTTAAGTGATCTCCCCAGGTAGAACTATACACAGCTATGTCATCCAGGTAAGCTGCACTGAACTGTTCCAACCCAGACAAGATCCTGTTCACCAACCTTTGGAAGGTGGCAGGTGCATTCTTTAAACCAAAGGGCATTACCTTGAACTGATAATGTCCCTCTGGGGTGGAGAATGCTGACCTCTCCTTTGCTCCATCAGTGAGGGCAATCTGCCAGTAACCTGAAGTCAAATCAAAAGTACTCAGGTATTTAGCAGCCCCTAACCTATCAATGAGCTCATCAGCTCTAGGTATAGGGTGAGCGTCAGTCTTTGTGACTGCATTCAATCCTCTGTAGTCCACACAGAACCTTAACTCCTTGGGTCCCCCTGAGGATTAGGTTTGGGTACCAGCACCACTGGACTGGCCCATGGACTCTCAGACGGTTCAATTACCCCCAAGTCCAGCATCTTAGCAACCTCAGCTTTAATGCTGGCTCTGACATGGTCAGATGTCCTGTACAGTTTATTCTTGACAGGTAGGCTGTCACCAGTGTCAATGTGATGCACACACCACTCAGTGATGCCTGGGGTCAAAGAGAACAGGCCAGCAAACTGCTCCAGCACTTGCTTACAGTCTCTGTGCTGCTGGTCTGTCAACTTGGGAGAGAGTATCACCCCCTCCACTGACCCATCTTGCACATTATTGGAGAGGAGGTCGGGCACAGGCTCCGTTTCCTCCTCCACACCCTCATCAGTGACCAGTAACATGGTCATATCTGCCCTGTCATGGTGGGGTTTCAATCTATTCACATGCAGGACCCTATGAGGGTTCCTGGGGGTGCCAAGGTCAACCAAATAGGTAACCTCACCCTTCTTTTCTAAGTTTGGATATGGCCCACTCCACTTGTCATGGAGGGCCCTGGGAGCCACAGGCTCCAACACCCACACCAATTGTCCTGGAGTATACTCAGGCATAGTAGCTTTCTGATCATACCAGTGCTTCATGAGCTCCTGGCTGGCCTCCAGTTTCCTGTTTGCCTTGTACATGTACTCTGCCATTCTAGATCTCAGGCCTAGCACATAATCAAGCACATTGTCCTTTGCTTCTTTAAGAGGCTTCTCTAAAGACTCTCTTAGCAGGCTCAATGGCCCCCTCACAGGGTGTCCAAACACCAACTCAAAGGGACTGAAACCAACCCCTTTCTGTGGCACCTCCCTGTAGGCAAACAGTAAGCATGGGAGGAGAACATCCCATCTCCTCCTGAGTTTCTCTGACAACCCATTTATCATGCCCTTCAGGGTTTTGTTGAATCTCTCAACAAGACCATTTGCTTGTGGGTGATAGGGGTGGTGAACTTGTAGTTGACACCACACTCATCCCACATAGCAGTCAGATAGCTGGACAGGAAGTTCGTGCCCCTATCTGACACCACCTCTTTGGAAAACCCACTCTGGTGAACACACCAAGTAGTGCTCTAGCCACTGCAGGAGCATCAATGGTTCTAAGAGGTATGGCTTCAGGGTATCTAGTGGCATGGTCAACTACCACTAAGATATACCTATTCCCTGATGCAGTAGGTGGGTCCAGGGGACCAACAATGTCCATCCCCACCCTTTCAAAAGGAACCCCAACCACTGGCAGTGGTACTAGGGGAGCCTTTGTCTTGCCCCCTGCCTTGCCACTGGCCTGACAGGTGACACAGGAACTGCAAAACTCCTTTACCTTTTCAGACATATGGGGCCAGTAGAAATGGTTCACCAACCGGTTCCATGTCTTTGTCTGTCCCAAATGTCCTGCCAAGGGGATGTCATGTCCCAAAGTCAGGATGAACTCTCTGTACCTCTGGGGCACCACCAACCTCCTGGTGGCCCCCTCCTTGAGGTTTCTGGCCTCAGTATAAAGCAGTCCATCTTCCCAGTAGATTCTATGAAACCCACTGTCATCCCCTTCCTCTTGCTTAGAAGCAATCCGCCTCAAGCTTTCAAGGGTGGGACAGTCACGCTGTCCCTGACTGAACTCCTCTCTGGAGGGTCCACCTGCTCCTGTCAGTTCTGCCAAATCTGACAGCTCTGGCAGGGATGGAGTCCCTCCCTCAGAGGCCAGATCCTCCCCATCAGGGTTAGATTCTGCCTGCACCTCTGGAGTTCCCTGGGCTGGCTCACCAGGCCCAGTACCCTTGTCCATGGATGCTTGGCCCTTTGTTCCAGGGTCCAAGTGTCCAGCCCCTCCCTTCTGGCCAGTCTGTGACCTAGTCACAGCACATACCCACTCAGGGAGCTCCAATATTTTCATATGGAGTCCTCTCTCCACCTCTGACCACGCAGAGGCTTCAAGGTCATTGCCCAGTAAACACTGGACTGGGAGCACCTTTGACACAGCTACCTTCATAGGGCCTGTCACACCTCCCCATTCCAAATAAACCACAGCCATGGGATGGATTTTGGTAGTGCTGTCTGCATAAGTCACCTGGTGAAACTCACCAGGTATCACCCTCTCTGGAGGCACCAGCTCAGCCAGGACCATAGTTACACTAGCCCCAGTGTCTCTGATAGCCTCAACCTCAGTCCCATTCACTTTAGGTCTCTGCCTGTACTTCTCCATGTTTGGAGGTAAGGCATCCAGGGTTGCAATATTCACCCCACCCAGGGACACTAAGGTTGCTGCCCCTTCTGGAATACCCCCTTCTGGTGTACCACTCTCCACCCCTACACTCACACTGGCAATCCCTGTAGATGGCCCCTTAGGGGAGCTTCTTAGTGCAGACAGCATCTCCCTGCTTGTGCCCTGGCTGATTACAGTCAAAGCACTGACCCACTTTTGAGGGATCAAAGAACCTACCATTCTTTCCTTGAATCCACCTCCCTTTGGATTTGGGTTGGCTCGGGGCCCCCCTCCTTGTGCAGGTTTTTGTGGGTCTTTGGAGGACTCCTTAGGTTTTTGACCTTCATTTCCCTGGGCTTTCCCTTGGGGAGGGACCTGTCCTCCTTTCTTCTGGTCACCCCCTGGTGCTGAATGGAAACCCGGGTCCTCACCCACTCATCAGCTGACTCCCCCAACTCTCTGGGGTCTGTCAGCTTAGAGTCCACTAGATACTGGCGTAACTTCTCTTCTGCACAATGAGTCAAAATGTGTTCTTTCAAAAACAAATTATACAATCCCTCATAAGTGCTCACTTTGTTACCACAAATCCAGCCTTCCAGTGCCTTCACTGAAACATCCATAAAGTCTATCCAAGACTTGGAATTCAATTTCTGGGTGTTCCTAAACTTCACCCTGTACTGCTCTGGAGTCAGACCAAACCTCTTGACTAAGCAGGCTTTCATCTGCTGGTATGATTCTGCATCCTCTCCCTTCAGGGTCAGGAGCCTATCCCTCCCAGCTACTGGAATCAACTCCCACAGGAGTGCACCCCAATACCTAGAGTGGACCCTACTCATCTTAAGGGCCCTCTCAAAAGCTGTAAGCCATTTGTCAATGTCATCCCCCTCAGTGTACTTGGGCACAATACCCTTTGGAAGTTTAGGTTCAAATCTGCCACCCCTGGACATCTCAGCATCTTCTTCGCTTTCGCTGCCACCATTTCTCTTCTCCTCCTTCTCCCACCTCTTCTCAGCCAAATCCAGTTTCCTTTGCTCTAAAGCTATCAAAGCTAATTGAGCCTGAAGCTGTCTCTCTGCAAGGGACCGTAGTGGTTCCTGAGTAAGGGACCCTTCCCCACTCCCACCATCAGGATTCTGTTGGCTTACACTAGTTATAATGGAAGAGGCATCATCCTCAACCTCCTCCCTCTCTTGGGGAGGTAGGGGGGACACCCTCTATCCCCCTTGATTCCCCTCAGCTGCCTGGTCATGGGCTTGTATAAACTGAAACAACCCTGCCTTCCTATACCTCTTGGAAGCAGGCAGCCCCCTAAGCCTACACTGTTCCCTAAGCTCAGCCAACTTACACTGGGACAGTTTAGCCAGGTCCAACTCCATGGTTCCCTAGTTTTGGGTCACAACACGAGGCACAATAGACTTAGAACAATTTCTCAAAACAATGGATTAAAAACAGTTTAGTCCAAATTCCAAAAATCAAACTCAAAAGTTTTGTTCTAAGGCAATTTAGAGGATTTTTATAATCTTAATTCATTCACTGAAAGGTGTATTTTTTAAACACAAGTCCACATCCACACCGCTGAGCACCAAATGTTGGAAAGTGGGTTATTGGTAGGGGCAAACGTAGGTCTGCCACTAGTAATAAGACCACAAACACTTGATGGGACTCAGCATAGGTCTCAGAAAATTATTCCTATGCTCAACCCCTGGTAACGTGGCTGCGAGCAGACAGGCTTAACTTCAAAGACAGGTATGTAAAGCATTTAAAAACACCAATTCAGTAAATAATTAAGACACAACACATAATAAAAATCCAACACCAATTTATAAAAATAGGAAATATTTTTATCTTTAAAATGACACCAAAACGACAAAAATCCAATGTAGGGAACCGGAGATATGAATTTTCAAAGTTTAAATAAAATATAGCACTTAGAAGCATCTAGCACCATATTGGGACATAGCCTCGCGATAGACCGGGCCAAAGTCAAAGTTTAAGGCCGACCGCGATGGAGCCCTGAGCGGATACCCCACGCGGAAGGTCCCGGTCAATGTTTTTACCTTCGCACTTAGAAACTTTTCTGGAGCTTTTCTCCTCGAGGCCCCTCGACGCTCTCCGTCAGTCCGGATCCAGTGCGGCTCCGCCGGATAGCCTTTCGACGATCTCCCGGTGAACTTCCCTGGAGCGGACTTAGAAACTTTTTCAAGATCGCTTCAGCGGGGCAATCCAACAATCCAGGCCGACACGCGATGGAAGGCAGGCGGATTGGCGCTCGCGGTTGTTCCCGGTCGACTTTCTTACGAGCGGACTTAGAAGCTTTTCTGGAGCTTTTTCTCGTGGGGTCCCTCGATGCTCCTCATGTAGCCGGATCCGGTGAGGGTTCGCCGGCTTCAGATTTTTGCTAGTCCCGGTCAATCTCTGGAAGTCGATGCGATGGAGCTTTTAGCGGGACGAACCTGGTGGGCTTGGCCGGCTCGCGGTTGAAGGCAGGCGGCTTGGCTGACCAGGATGAGTCGGTCCCCCTATGGAGCTTTTTTTCAAAGTTCCTCCAAAGTTCCCCAAACTTCTTGAACTTCTTCCTGAAGTTCCTCAAAGGGTCCCAAAGTGTCTCAAACTTACTCCAAGGGTCTGGAAGCTCCAAGATGGTCCTTGAAAGTTGAGGACTTCAATTCCCACAATGCACTGGACGTCACCCTTACAAATCCACTGGTTGCTCCCCAGGTTGATAATTCTTGGTGGTGAGGGTCCTGATGAGCTCTGTTAACCTGTAGCTTGCAGGGAGTCCACTCTTGACTTCTTTTACTCAGCACAGTTAGTCCACAAAGCTGTAGTTTCAGGTGGTGCAGTCTCCAGAGGTCAGGCCTTAGAAGTCTTTGCACAGCAGAACTTTTCAGCAGGGCCAGTCTTGCTTTCTTCAGTTTCAAGCAGCAGATCTGAGGGGCTGGGCCTCTCTCAGATACTTATTCCACAGTCTCTGGGTCATCCAGGAGGTCAAGCTTCACCAATAGGAGTAGGGTAACTTCCCACTTGAGTGACTACTTCCTGCAGAGTGTGGCATTATTCTATCCCAGGGTGCAACAAAGCTTCCAAATCCATAATGGCTGATTTTCCAGCAAGGAGGTAAGAGCTGGCTAAACACTCCCACTGAGTTGGCTAATTAACCTAGCCTCTCCTCCCTACATCTGCACATACCTTCCTTAATCCTGTCATCTGGCTGGGGTGGGGGTTCAAAGCTGTTAATGACACTGCTCTGGGCTCTGCCCCTTTGAAGCTCATTGTTTACGACCCCTCCCCTGGCCTGGCATTCCTGCAGAACAGCTCACTGCCCTCCCAGTCCATCTGGCTGACCCCAGGGGATCTTTATCACCTCTTCAGGCAGGCTGGCTAATCCCCTTAACTCTGACCAATCAGGGCAGAGCTCTGGCAGGCTGGATTTGGAACTACAACTAAGAAAGTGTTATAACTTATTGTCTGTTCACTTTGGGAAAAATTCAATAACATCATATTGTAGGATTTATCCATACCATTCTAGTGAGTCTTTGAATGGAATCTTTATCCCTCTCCTATCAGAAGTTATTGTTTAATAACTTTCCCCCATGTTAACCTATGGGGCAGGGGTTTGCAATGGGAAAAATGACATGGGCCATTTTTCCAGCACCAGGACTTACAAAAACATATTTTATAAGTACTTGGCTTATTTTCACAGGACCCCCACCCCATAGGTCACCTAGGGAGACCCTAGGGGTGCTGAATCTGTAAAATATTGCAGATCCTCCATGCCCAGTGCCCCCAGCATCAAAGTCGAATTTGGGCAGCACTTTACACAATGGGGAGAGTGAAATGTGAATTTCACTTAACCCAGGGCATATATAAACTCATTTTATAAGGGTCTATCTTATAGATACCTGACCCCCACCCCTGGGATACCTAGGGGAGACCCTGGGGGTCATTATTATGCCAAAACATTTTAGGTTGACCAGTTTTAAGTGCCCCAAACCCCAAAGTCGAGTTTGGCCATAATTTACATGTTTAAGAGCAATCCTGGCGCCCAGGGCTGCTTTTAAACTGGCCACAGGCTTCAGCAGGGCACACATGCAAGTGCAAAAAGGCTGCTGGCCTCTAAACTGCCATGCCCCAGCATACTGGGGACTTCTAGGTAGTTTCAATCCCCTGCCCTATTATATACTAGGGGCTTATGGGGTAGGTCATGCCAATTACAGGGGTACCCCAACCCAAAGTGTACCCTAGTGTATGTAGGTGCTTTACTGTTATCTAAGTGTTTCAGCATGGCACTGGCCCTGGGCCTGGTTGAACAGAGCCCAGGGTCAGTCAGAGTCAGTTACCACCAGTTCCAGTCAGCAAAAAGTTGGGGGTGCCCAGGGCACAGGATGACTTTACAACAATGACACTGTCCCCCAAACCACACTAGTGGAGATAATATATGCCACCAACTGTAAATGTGTGGTTGAGAGTCTCTGAAACAATTTTTCTCAAGACTCTGGCATATAGACTGTTATTGTTCATTTCCCCCTTTGAATATTGAACTGTCAGGTATCATCTGATGTCCTCAGAGCCGGTAGTTTCTACTGTATTCCACCAGGTTGAAGTATTTGACAATCGCGAGAGTCACTACCCAGTGGTTCTGTTTCCCTTTAAATGGGGGAGGGGTCTCAGTTTTCTTGGGAGTAGCTGTGAGCCCATCCCTGACTATGGATTGTCTGCTCAGTAATGACATGGAGCACACCATCTGGAAAGAGGTGGCGCTCTGGTCCCACCTGGAGATGGTGGGGTTGCCTGAGTGGGTGTGGCTGACCAAACAGTCCATGGCCGCCTGGGAGGGTAGTCAGGAGGACCTGGAGCTTGGAAGAATGACCCAGGTACCTGCAAAAAAGAGGAGGGGCAAGGGGTGTGGGAAACCGGCTCCGGAAACTCCCTTGGTCTGGGAGGAGGCTGATTCTGACGGTGACTCCAGGAGCCTAAAGGGGAGGACATTGCTGCCCAGGGAAACCTACCTGAACTGGCCAGTTGGCAGAAGTAAGGAGGACCCACCGGGGGCAAGTTCTGCAGAGTGCAGAAGGAGTACCCTATTCTGGAGAGCCTATGGTGCAGGCGAGGCGCAAGCAGCTGGTGATACCTCTGGTGATCACTTGATTTACTGGCAGAATGGTCTCTTGTACAGTAAGCCTAAGGTTCCTGAGCCTGATGCAACCCGTGTCTTTGTGGTCACCCAGTGCTACAGGACCTTTCTACTGGAGCTGACTCATGATGTCCTTTGGGAAGGTCGTTTAGGGCAGAACAAGACCTTTGGTAGGCTTGTTGACCACTTTTATTGGCCCTGGATGAAGGTGACCTTAGATGTGTTCAGCAGGTCGTGTCCCACTTGTAAGGTCAATTGGAAGTCAGGAGGGAAGTGTAAGGTTTCCCTGGTTTCCCTTCCAGTGATTGGCACCCCCTTTGAAAGGGTGGGAATCAATATTGTTGGGCCTCTGTACCCCAAGACAGCCCTGGGTAACAGGTTCATTCTGGGCCTGGTGAAGCATATCACCCTTATCTGGAGGTTATGCCTCTGAGGACAGGGCCTCTCCTTCAGTGGCCAGGGCACTAATGGGGATATTTTCCCCAGTGAGGTTACCCAAGGAGGTAGTGTGTGACCAGGGTACCAACTTCTTGTCCGCATACATGAAGTCCGTGTGAGACAAGTGGGGGTAACATACAAGTTCTTCACACCCTATCTTCCCCAAACCAATGAGACTGTTGAAAGGTTCAACAAGATCCTTAAATGCCTATCAGAGCTCTTGAGGCAGAAATGGGATGTCCTCTTGTCACACCTTCTGTTTGCTTACAGGGAGGTACCGCAGAAGAGGGTTGGATTCAGCCCATTTGAACTTCTTTATAGTCACCTTGTCAGAGGGCCTCTCAGCCTGGTAAAGTAGGGTAGTGAGCCAGCTCCCAAGAAAGCCCCCGCACACAGATGAAGCACTTATGGAAGAAGGTGAAGAAGAATATGGAAGCCAGACAGGAGGTTATAAAGCTCTGGTATGATCAGAAGGCCATCATGGTTGTGGTCCAGCCCGACCTAAAAATGTGGGTGATGAAGCCTGTGGAGCCCCTGGCCTGCAAGACCAATGGTTCGGACCCTCTGAGGTGAAAGAGCGCAAGGGAGAGGTCACCTACCTGGTAGACTGCAAGACCCCAGGAACCCCATGCAGGACCTGCATATCATTTGCCTCAAACCCTACTTTGAAAGGTCCGAGATTACCGTGCTCAGACAGTGAAACAAAGGGGGAATAGATGTTCGCAGGATGGGGCATCTCTGACTTGATGGGGTGGCAGAGCTGTCACCTACCACACTTGCACATCACAAAGCCTCTGCCTCAGCACACTCATAAAGTGTTTGACACTAGTCTTCTGGTGGTGGAACCCTCTAGAAACTTCTTCTACTTCAAAGCTGGCACCAATAATAAATAGTAGACCATCAGACCCAACTCTTCAGTACACCCCTTGACCAGCGGAACACTCAGAAGGACTGCTGTGCTGACCTGCTGCAAGAAGGACTCTTACTCTGCGGCCCTGCTATTCTGCTACCCTGCTGCCTGAGTACAAATTAGTGGACCTGTACCTTCAACCTTGGACCACCAGGCTGACTCCGAGGGCTCGTTGGTGCCTGATCAAAGTCTCAGGGACAGAAAAGACCCCAATCACTTTGAAAACAGCACCCAGCACCTGGACTCTATCTGCTGTGAGTCTTCCCCCCAAGTGGTGCCACCCCAGTCCTGGACCCTTGGAAGTGGGATTGAAGGTGCTTTGCCATGCAAGCTGTGGTCCTTTGGGCAGAACGGAGGCACTGCAGCGCAGTCCCTCGTAGCTCTGCATCGGAACCGCCAATGCGCGACACTTCTCCTACGCATGACCTTGCATCACAGCCGGCAGCTCTTCGGAACCGCTACGTGATGCATCCTCAAAGACGATGCAGGACCTCACATCGCAAACCCCATTGATGGCTCTATCTGAACCACTGCTGTGCATCGCATCTCCGATGCTTCGCCAATGCAGAACCTTGCATCGCCGCCTGCAGACCTTTGGAACTGCCGCTACACGACGCATCCTCATTGCGGGATCTCGCAATGCTCCGCAACCAGGATTTAACGTACTTTGTTCAGCAGGCCTAAATTGGTCCCTGGATCCAGCTCACACTCTATTGCGGTCGACCTGAACTGGTTACTTTGTCCCCGTCCAGCGCGACCAGCTAACCACAGTTGGCAGTTTGTGCTTCTAGGCACAATTATTACCTGAATCTTTAAAATTGCACTCCTCTAGTTCTACTGATTTGATTTTTATCATTTTGGCCTCAAATAATTTATAAACTTTTACTTTATTTTTCTAATTTGGTGTAAGATTTATTTTGTGTTGTCTTCCCATTTAATTACTGTTTGAAGTGCGGTATACATAATTTACATATTGCCTGTAATTAAACCTGACTGTTTTGTGCCACACCACTAGAGGGCTAAGGACAGGTTAATTTGTGGTTTGCTTGTTTTTCACCCTGACATGAATTCTGGTTGCTGCTTGAGTAGGATTTCACCCCCTTAACTAGTAACCAAATATCCTACAGACGCTTATTGCTTTTTGGCCCTATTTTCACTAGAAACTTTAAAAATCCATAACTCTGGTTCTATTGTTTCAATTTTTGTTTCATTGTCATTTAATATACTATAATAAATTCTATTTTTCAAAATTGATTTGGCTTTTTTGTTGTGTTGTGTTCTCACTTTATTACTGTTTCAGTGCTGCATAAATACTTTACACATTGCTTCTAGGTTAAGCCAGACTTCTTTGTGTCAACCTACCAAAGGCTTAAGCACAGGTTTATTTTAGGGGTGGGCTCAACTGATGTAATTCTCTCCAGCATAATTACTTGTAATTATTGCAAAATTACTTGTAATTAGGTGTAATTACACAAGAAGCATAATTAAGCATTTACCACTATTTTCCGAATGCAAAGTGCACCCTTGCGCCCAAAATGGGCCTGAGGATGCATTTGGTGCTAAGAAAATGGCACTAAATGCTACAGGTCACAAACAGCAGTAGCCAGCAGCCACCTGCTCTCTCCTAGTTCATTGTTCCCTGTACTCCTGTGTCACGATTTTCACCCCAAATTGCTCTTAATTGCTCAAACTGGCGTAATTGCTTAATTCTGGTTATTTTGCATCACAAAATTAATGCATAATTTCTGAAATTTCTCAAATTTCTCTGGCGTAATTAAAATTTTGCCCAGGCCTAGTTTATTTAGTGACTTTTGTGGTTGACCATGACAAGGATTGTGTTTATTACTTGAGTGGAACTCTCACTGCCCTCTACTAATAACCCAATTTCTTACAATTCCCAACAGAAACTCTGCTCTCTGACATAGGAAAAACCAACTGAACGGAATGCATCAAATTTGGGGAAAAAAAAGCTAAGTTTACATTCAGCCATTTGGGAGAAACCCAGCAAGGGTCTTTGTGATGTACTGTAGTACTCCTGCATGACTTGCATGGTACTGTGGGGAAGCTTGTGGATGACTGCACAGAAATGCCGTACAATGGGGTGGATGCTTGCACTTTTAGGCAGGAGTACTATGAGACCCGAATAAAGTTTAAAAAAGTGGAGAAGACAATGCTGTTTAGCTGTGCATTGTTGAAGGAGATGCACAGGAGGGGTTGGGCTCACAAGGGGTGTTGAGATGGCATAGTGGCACTGAACCTCCAGCTCTTACCCAGGTAGTTACTGCTACTCTAGTATACTACAGTGACAGTAGACTTGGATGCATCTGCAGCTTCATGTCAGTGATGCATGTCTGCAAGGATCTATTTTTGTATCATGCATTTAGATGCTTGTCCAGGCCTCTGGTCCCGAAGCTATATTTCTTTCTGGTGCCAAGACTTTCCTCCTGGTATATTTTTCAACTGACTTCCTAATGTCTTCCTTCTCTTCGACATCCTCTGGCCGCTTGGATGGTGGATTATCTCTTCCAGATGGTATAGTTTTAATGATGTTCCCCAAAAAGTTGAAAATAACCCAAAAAAGTAAGGCTCACAGTCAGACAGATTTGCACTCAGTGAGAAATAGACCTAAAACGAGTGTCTAGAGGGAGGAACTACTTCAAGGTTTAGGAATACAGTGATAAGAACCCAGGGTGTGCGTAACCCACACAATTGCCTCTTGCGTAATTAGGCGTAATTACCACAAAATTATGCATAATTGCTTGAGAAGCATAAACCAGCATTTAGCACTATTTTCTTAGGGCAAAACACACCCTTGTGTCCGAAATGGACCAGAGGAAGCATTTAGCACAAAGAAAATAATGCTAAATGCAAGAGGAAATGAACAGCAGCAGCCGCCTATGCTCTCTAAGTTTGTTATTCCGGTGCTCCTAATGTAGGATTTTTGCCCTAAATTCCTCTCAATTACTTGACTGAGTGTAATTGCTAAACTTTGGAGTAAAAGTAGTACTTAGTGCTAAACAAGGTAAAGACAGAGCACACCTGAAGTGGGTTGCACAGGTGTCAAAGTAGGTTGTGGCTTAAAGACAAAACCTGTTAGAATAAATCTGTGAGAAAGGCCAAAGCTTTTGTTGACAATATAGTGTACAGCCATGGATGTATAGGCTCTTCCCTGTGTTAAATTTTTGTAATACAGTGCTTTTGACAAATTTTATGTAACAAGGATGTGTATAAGCTGTGGATGTTTATTTACAGACCTTCACTGAAACTTTTGAGGCGTTTAGGATACTTAAATAATGTAGAATGCATGGATGAGCCACTTAAATGTGGTTTAACAATGTATATGCATATATATTCATACGGGGGCTGAGAAAAAGTTATTAGCAACAAAACAAATGAATTTTCTATGCCTCTGCAGTTCCCCACAGATCTCAAGCTGAGATCTGATTGGCTGCCACCACCTCAACCAGGAAGTGGAGGCAGCCATCTTAGGACTTGGGACTCAGTCCCGAGTACTAGAAAAGGTTTTTTAAAAAGACATAAGGGGGCAGGATAGGAATACACTGACCCCCTACAACAGGTGGTGGGGTCCCAGAGGGACCCTGTCTAGGGTCAAAAAGTTTTTTTTTAAAACCCTAGCATAGGCATAGGTGGGGAGAGTTGTTTCTTTTTTGGGAAGGGGGCATGCGTGGCCATCCTACGGAGGCCAATTTTGGGTCCGAGGTTCTTATCCCCCAGGACCCAACATCAAATTTTGGGGGCATGCGCCCCCTCCCCGGGCTGATTTTGGCCTCAGGAATCCCATCGTTGGTGCCTGATATCTTATTTGGGGGGAGGGGGGCACCCGGCCTACCTCCACGGACCATTTTCAGTTCCAGGGACCCCATCGCTCAGGGCCAGATGACTTTTGAAGGGGATGGGGGTTGCAGCCCTCCTTTTTGGGCCACTTTCGGCCCAGGGGACCCCATCCCTCAGGCCCTAGTGTATGTCTTAAGGGGAGGGGGGCCTAGTGGCCCCCCCGCCTGAGCCTCTAAAGGCCCTGGGGACCTCATTGCCCAGGCTACAAAACTAAGTAAAAGGGAGGGGGGTGGCGCAGCTCCCCCCTAAGCCAATAATGGCTCCGGCGCCCCATTCCCTGGGGCCGGTTCACTATCTATGTTCCAGGAAGCCCATCCCCATGAATATAGCAATTTCCCTGCCTGCACCAGCATGGAAAGGGAAACCTGTGTTTGGCGATGGGAGCATTTTCAAAAATCCTGCCAAGTGGTAGCAAACATAAAGTCTGGTCCTAGCCAGCAGGTGCTTTGAAAATGCTCCAGTCGGCTGGGAGACGACTTTTGATCTGTTTCCATGCCCGCACTGATGCGGGCAGGGAAACAAAATATTGCTCCCTCCCTGTTAGAAATGGGATACCTAGTTGGCTGAGATATCCACCTAGGCCATGCAAGAAGAACCCCTCTAGTCACAGTAAGCTAGATGCACACTGAAAGATAACCTGTGCTCACCCTCTGGTAGCTTGGCACAGAGCAGTTAAGATTATCTAAAGAGGCAATGTGTAAAGTATTTGTGCAACACACACACACAAAGTAACACAATGAATACACCACAAAAAGATTCCACAGAATAGAAATAGAAAAATAGAGAATATTTATATGAGCAAAATGAGACCGAAATCACTAAAAATCCAATCAGTAGAAGTCGAGATATGAATTTTTAAAGATTAAATGCAAAAACAATGCTTAGAAGTCAATAGCACTAAAAGGTTACTTGAGGTCGCGCTAGGCTGATGCAAATCCAAAATTCAGGCCAACTGCGATGGAGGGCAGTTTGGCTATAGGACCCATGCAGGGCCTGCTGATAAAGTACCTTGGATGGAGGAAAGCATCGACGCTAAGGGCCCGATGTGTCAATCTTTTTCATGCACTCGGGTTGCTGCATTGTCATTGAGCTTCGCTGAGATGATGGCAATGCGTCATCGTCGAGTTTCGCAGAGTGTTGTCATTGGGCTGTGCAGGCTGTAGAACTGCTGTTGTCGATCAGCCTCTGCGTCAGCATCGAAGGGCGATGCGTCGTTCCGATGGGGGCAAAGGTGACAATGCGTCAGTTTTGCACCAAAGCAGCTGCAGAATCCACTTCTGTGGCCCAGAACATGGAGAGGGCTCCTCAGACAAGGGTGGGACTCACAGAAGACAGAGTTCAGCAGCACCAGCAGAATTGTAGGAAGTCTTTTGCGTCCCTGAGACTTCAGAAAATAGAAGGCAAGCCAGCAAACTCTTTGAGATCATTATGAGGGATGGCAGAGTCCCGTTACCCTTCAGCAGAGTTAGGAAGCAGCAGGCAGCAGGGCAACAAGCAGAAAAGCAGTCCTTCCAGAAAACCAGTCCAGTTGAGTCCTTTAAGCAGCACAGCAGTCCTTCTGACAGAGGTTCAGTTCAAGAACCTGAAGTGTCTAATTTTAACGGGTCGGAGACCCAGTACTTATACCCAAAATTGCCTTTGATGTAGGGGGTGACTTCAAAGCAGCTCTCTGAAGTGCACAAGGATCCAGTGCAACCCAGTCCTGTCTTGTAGGCTATCTGTGCGGTTAAACCAGTGTTTTGTGTGTGGACAGGACACTACCTATTGAAGTGTGTCAGCTACTCCCATTCCTCCCTGCCCAGGAAGACCCAGCAGAATGCAGATGAATGCAGATGAGTGCTCAGAAAGAATGCAGATGAGCCTCGCCTTCTTGTGTTGTGGCTGTCTAAAGGGAATGAACAAAGTGTAGCTGCCACCCACCCCAGACATGTATTAGAGACAGGCTGTCAGGCATATAGAGCAGTAAGTGCAGAGAAATGTTCACTTTCTAAAAGTGGCATTTATAAAACACTAATGTTAAATCCAACTTCACCAGTAAGGAGGATTTAACATTACCATTCCAAAGATATGAAACATGAAAAAGCTACTCCTCTCTGATTAGGAATTACAGTTTAAAAGTGTATTAAGGAATTCCCAATGCTGGTCTATGAGAGGGATAGGCCTCACACGTGTGAAAAATGAAATAGGCTGGTTGTCACTACCAGGACATGCAAAACATAAACGTATATATGCCCTACCTTTTACTTACATGGCACCTGTTAGAAATGGGGGTCTCTCGTTAGCAGTGGTGTGCACCTTTGTCCAAGTAGGGACAATTGCTTCTAGTCAGGGTAAGGGACTTACGCTCTGAGAAAACCCCTGCTCACCCCCTTGGTAGCTTGGCACAAGCAGACAGGCTTATCTCAGAGGCAGTGTGTAAAGCATTTGTGCACACATACAGTAATACAGTAAAAACACTACAAATGGACACCACACCAGTTTAGAAAAATAATTAATCTTTATCTAAACCAAACAAGACCAAAAAACAGCAAAAATCCAACATATAGTTTTCCAGATATGACTTTTAAAAGGTAAAAACAGTTCTGTCCATAGAATTATAGATGCGACACTCTCAACACAAAGTACCTTGGATGCGTCAAAATCATAAGCAAAAACAGCCGCAGGGAAGATGATGCGTCAGTTCCTTATGCACAGGGAAGGTGATGCGTCGGTTCCTTGCTCCAGGGGAGGTGGTGCATCGGTTCCTTACTGCCACGCAGGGGAGGTGATGCGTCGGTCCCTTACTGAAGAGGAGGTGATGCCTCGGTTTCTTACTGTGCGTGGAGGTGATGCACCGGTTTCTTACTGCGGCCCCTGCGTTGTTGTAGACTTGCCGCCCCGGTGTGATGCATGGGGATTAGGGGATGCGTTGGTTCTTGATGCAGCACCAGCAACGACGCTGCATTGATTTCTCCAGTAGTGGTCCCACGATGCGTCGGTTCTTGCAGTCTCACGGCAGGGCCTGCATTGGAATCGGTGTAGTGATCTTGGACTTCGGAGATCGGTGCGCGAGACTCGGCGTGGGGCAATTTCTCCAGCCCCAGGCAGGCGCTGCATCGGTTTCTTCAGCAGCACGATGGCGATGCGTGGGAATACTTTCCTGCACAGCGGTGTTGCATAGGGAAAGGGGACAGATGCGTCATGCTTCTTTAGTTGCTTCTATTTTCACCACTCCCAGCAGCAGGAACAAACTCCGGAGGCCCAACACAGGAACAGGAACCTCTTGGCAGGTCAGAACTCCCAGCAAGGGAGTTCAGGGGAGCTGGTGGTGAAGTATTTGTGTCCCTGAGACTTAAGATCAGGAGGCAAGCTCTACTTCAAGCCCTTGGAGATCTTCTTCAAGCAGAATACACAGCACACAGTAAAGTCTCTGTCCTCTCCTTGGCAGAAACAGCCACTGTAGGCCAACCCCAGACAGCACACAGCAAAGGGGCAGTACTTCTCCTTCAGCTTTCCCAGCTCTTCGCCTTGACAGAGGTTCCTCTTGAGTCCAGAAGTATTGTAAAGTCCTGGGGTCTGGGCCCCAATATTTATACTGACTTTCTCTTTGTCCTCTTGTGGCAGAGAGGCTCTGTGCTCAGTCAAAACCAGTTCTGCCCTCTCTGGCCCAGCTTCCTTGCAGGAGGTGGAGACGGCATTGTGTAAAGCAGACCAGGCCTATTCAGGTGCAGGGAAAGCTCCTCCCACTACTCTAAATGCAGCCCAGGTCTATTCAGCCCAGTCCGGACTCATTCAGGGAAGGCAGGACACACCTCAACCTCCCAGTGGCTGTCTGAGAGAATGCACATCCCCAGTCCCTGTCACTCCAAAGCCAGACAGTCAATCCTCAAACCAGCAGAGGCACACAGGATGGCTAAGCAAGAAAACACCCACTTTCTAAAAGTGGTATTTTCAAACTCCCAATATAAAAATCATCTTTACTAAAAGAAGCATTTTTATATTCTTCTGAGTTCAGGCATACTAAACTCCATCTTTCTACCTTGTTGCAATGGGATGTTACACTTATAAGATGTTATAAATAAACTCCCATTCTATCCTGTGGGACAGATAGCCTTTCCATTGTGAAAAACGAAATACACTGAATTTCACAATCAGGATATGTCACGCACACCAGTACATGTCCTACCTTTCACATACACTGCACCCTGCCCACAGGGGTACCTTGGGCCTACCTTAGGGATGACTGACATGTAATAAAAGGGAAGGTTAGGGCACTTGCCATGTCGATATGGCAGTAGAGACTGTGCACAGACACTGCAGTGGCAGGTCTGAGACCCCTTTGAAAGGCTGCTTGTGTGGGTGGCACAATCAGTGCCTCAGGCCCACTAGCAGCATTTGACTTACAGGCCCTGGGCACACACAGTGCACTGTACTAGGGACTAAGTAATAAGTCAAACAAGCCAATCATGGAAAGGCCAATCCATAAACAGACTTTACAGGGAGAACATATGCACTTTAGCACTGATCAGCAATGGTAAAGTGCCAGGAGTCATAAAACCAACACAAACAGGTCAGAAACAGGAGGCCAGAAAGCAAAAAGTCTGTGGATAAAGCCAGCTGAAAAAGCCAGGTCTAACAGCAGCCTGCCCATAGCGTTATTTAGGGCCTACCCTAGGGGTGACTTATATGTAATAAAAGGGGAGTTTAGGCTTGGCAATTAGTTTTAAATGCCAAGTTGAAGTGGCAGTAAACTGCACACACTGGCACTGCAGTGGCAGGCCTGAGACAGGTTTGAAAGGCTACTTCTGTGGGTGGCACAATCAGTGTTGCAGCCCACTAGTAGAGTTGGAGGACTGGACCGGGGTATGTGGTATACCATTTTACAAGGGACTTACCAGTACAACAAATATGCCAATAAGGTATTCACCAATGTCATCATGTTTAGGGGAGAAGCACTTGCACTTTAGCACTGGTTAACAGTGGTAACGTGCTGAGAGTCCTATGGGCAACAAAATGAATCAGCGAAACATGGAGGCAAAAAGGCAAAAGGTCTAGGGGAAGACCGCCCTGAGGATGCCGGGTCCAACACGCCCATAGCGGGCAGCATTATTAGCTGCTCCCTCGGGGTGGGAGCAATGCCGGCTCCTGTTGCATGCAGGGAGCGGGCTGGTGCAGTGGGGGCCGTGGGGCTCCTCCTGCGTCCCCCAACGAGTATATGTTGGGTGCCCTGGGTGGGCACCAAGGCACCCACCTTTAAGAAGTGCGGGCCCAGGGGCCAATAACAGCTCAGGGAGGGGGGGGGGTGCGGCCCCCCTTCCCTTAGTTTTTAGTAATGGCTCTGGGGCATAGGGTCCCCAGGGCCTAACAAGGCTCTGGGAGAGGAGCGACTCAGTCCCCTTCCCTTTTACTAAAATAAATGGCCCTGGGAATGGGGTCCCAAGGACCTAACAAGGCTAGGTGAGGGGGGCTGCATGGCCTCCCTCCCCTTTATTTTAAGTAGTGGACCTGGGGGGTGGGGTCCCCATGGCCTAATAAGGCTCGCGGAGGGGGGCACATGTCCCCCCTCCCAATTAATGAAAAAAGGCCCTGGGGTAATCGGGTCTCCAGGGCCTAATGAGGCTCAGAGATAGGACCACGCAGTGCCCCCACCCTTTAAAAAGAAGGCCCTGGGCCGCCCACAACCATAGGCCTTGTGCAGTGTGGGGTTGGATGTTTTTGGGGGGGTTGACCACAGGGCCTGGCCAAGGGCAGTGTGCAGCATGGGATTAGTTGCACGCAGGGGTTTTCCGTGTGGCCTGCGACCAACTCCCCAACATGCACAACTGAATGCCCTGTGCAGTGTGGCTTTGGCTGCCTATATGGGAGTTGGCCACAGGGCATGGCCTTAGGCCAGGCCTTGTGGCCAACCCGCCACTGCACACAGATGAAGGTGGTCAGCAGCATGGGGTTAGCCGCATGAGGGGTGTTGGCTGCAGGGCAGTCAAACCCCTGCCGCGCACTTCCAAAGGCGATGCTTGGCAGGTGGCTGGGTTTACATATAGTAATTAAATATTACATTACATTTAAAAAATCCTAGAAATTAACTTAAAAAAAAACCTAAAGGTTAAAGTAACGTTATATTTAGGTGAAATGTTCAGTAACAATGTGACGTTTTACCTATAACACAAGGCCCTCGCCATTCACTGCTAATTATCCCACATATTGCAACACTCATGACATCTTCGATGACATCATTGATAATAATACTGCAAGATTTGCAGTGAAATTATTGATGTGAAAACTGTGCCTGGTGGGGCACTGAGTTATAGTTAGCTTTGGGCAGGAGTTTAAGTTACTTGAGATAACTATAACTGTGAATTTCAGTGGTTTTTAAAGCTTAAAACATCATGCTGTTACTGAACATTTCACCTCACTATAACATAACTTTAACCTTTGTTTTTTCAGTGAATATATATATATCAGCTTCCATGCTGACTTTGGGCACACGCAGCATTCCTCGTTGGGGACTCCACTTCCCGAGATATCTAGCACGTGGACGCGCACAAAAAGGAGATGCCGGCCCGCGGCGCAGTGTAGCCGCTTCCCTGCTTACTTTGGGCACACGCCGCATTCCTCGTTGGAGACTCCACTTGCCAAGATACCTAGCACGCGGACGCACACAAAAAGGAGACGCCGGCTAGCGGCGCGGTGTAGCCGCTTCCCTGCTGACTTTGGGCACACGCCGCAGTCTTCGTTGGGGACTCCACTTCCCAAGATACCTAGCGCGCGGACGCGCACAAAAAGGAGACGCCGGCTAGCGGCGCGGTGTAGCCGCTTCCCTGCTGATTTTGGGCACACGCCGCATTCTTCGTTGGGGACTCCACTTCCCGAGATACCTAGCGCGCGGATGCGCACAAAAAGGAGACGCTGGCCCGCGGTGCGGAACACGTGCGGGGGCGTGCCTGGCAAAGGGCGGGCCCGTCCACGCCCGTCGTAGCCCAGAGAAGGCTGGGCTGGGCCCCCTCCCTAACATCTGGTCTTTGGGACTTCTGTGCTTCTCACCTTAAGGCTCTCAAGGTAGTGTGCCCTTAATATTTTTACTTTCACTAACACTTTAACGTGAACTGGCATCATCAATGGGCAATCGTAAGGGTCTTAGTGAGCAACAAGCAGGGACACTCGACGCCTTTCTAACGAGGGCTGAGTCTGTTCTCACGCATTAAATAGAATTAACGGAACTGCACCTTTCCCTGGAATCTCTGATTTCTCACAAGCGCTCCTCCCTTGGTAGTCACTCCATGGATGGTATTACCCTAAACCCCCCCCCCCAAACCTTGCCCGCGGCTCCTCCACTATCCGCACCTGATGCCCCCTTTCTCCCCTACTGGAAGTAGCAACGGGGCCCAATATAGTTACTAGGGGCCAGGCTGCAAAATCCCAGTGTGATAATAACAGTGAGCCTCCAGTTAAAAGGAAAAGAGGTGGAGGACTTCAAAAACAAAAGCCCCTGAAAACCGCTCGAGCTGGCAAGTCAAGAGGGCCTGGACAAACCTCTATTTTAAGCACTATTCTCACCCCGACAATGGTACCTAGGATGACTGATGACGATACCTGGAAAAGACAAGAAACTTTGGTCACCGTGCTTTTGAACCCCCTGCTACTTAAGCTAACTCAAATCGAAGAGAGACTTAAAAACAAGTAACTCTTCCACTACCCATTCCTCAGGGGTTGGTCGGGGTTTTGTATCGCTGACAGAGACAGGGGTAGGGGCTTGTCTGGAACTTACCACTATGGGGAACCACCTGTGTCATTCGAATAATAACACAAGCAATTCTGATCTTATCCACCAACATATTCCCCGCCCACCACTTAATGCCCATCCTACTAACCCGGCGGTAGACACATCTTCACAATTACAAATATCCTACCTAGGACTTCTACCAATATACGAGTAAATTTATTAGGGATAAAGGGAAAGATGACCCCATTAGGCAGCCAAGATCTAATTTGGGGATGAATAGGGGTTTGTCTGCCTCTATTTACCTGATGTTGCATCCTCCTCCGGTATCCTCCCCCCTCGTACTAGTTGTGGGTAATGTTCCAACTCTGAGGGCAGGCCAGTTTGAAACTACTGTCCAACTGACGGACAAATCCCTACACCGGCTGTCCCGCCACACATTTACTATGGACCAAGGGGGTCCTTCATTGGCTAGACAAATTATCATGGTCAGAAGGGTAGGCTGGTTGGGTCCATCTAGGAAATCATTGGAAGGTGACTGTGTAGTAATAAACTTCAATAATCACCTTTTATCAAGATCTACCTTAGCCCAACTACATAGAAACCCTCCAAAGGGCACACAGATTATAGGACTTTCCCTCGACCATTTTTATAGACTCCCTCAGCCTCTGTCCCAGGACTTAACAATGCACCCAACACGTGGCCCGTTGTGGCCCGCACTTGAAGGTAACCTGTACACTGTGGGGGCGGGGGCGGGGGTGCCCACTGAGAACAGATTCGCACCACTTTCCGATCTAGATCATTGTGACTGACTACACCCTCCTATAACTGAGGGGTTCTCTGCAGAGAAGGTTCCTTTCCCTGACATCTCAATAACCACCAAATCCAATGAAATTACAAAAGGGCAAAATAGCTTATTTAAAATAACTTCTTGGAACGTGGCAGGTATCACCACTAAATTGGGCAATGCACATTGGTAAAAACTCTGGCAGGACAATCACATCTCCTGTTTTCAGGAGACATGGGCTACGGAACCTGTCTTCATCAATGGTTTCCATTCTTTTCAAACAAAGGCAACTCCGTCAGTTGCAGGGAGAGCCAAGGGTGGCCTTCTAACGCTAATCCCAAATACAGTGGCATTGAAAGTTAAGAAGTTTGATGGGAGGAGACCCTTTTTTCATCTCCTTATCCTTGAGCTCTCTAATGAAGGTATCTGGGTTCTAATAAATTATTATAATAACAATTTTGGACCTAGTATTCACTTAGCTGTAGATGAGGTAAATATGGCAATTGATGAGGCTCTAAATTTTAAAAAGAAAGATGAGGCACAAACCATAATTTGGATGGGTGACTTTAACATTCACCCGTGCAAATATAGCCAAGCTAATGTCTGTGGCCTGCTCGATCTGGTGGGAAATTCCACTCTCCATTTTTCCCATAGCAATTATGGAAATAATCTTAACTGGACTTCTTCATTAGGAATATGGTAATAGTTAACATCTGGAATAATTTAGCGGAGTCCCCTCTGAAAACTTTTCACCGCGAAGCCCAGGAATCAACGATTGACTTTGTAATGGTATCTAACCCTTTTTATGATAGTTTTAGAAACAGAGATGCCCAATTCACGCGTTTTAGTGACCACGCTATTTTAACTTGTGAAATAACCCTGACTCTCAGGGAAAAGAGTATGCACCAGAATATAGACTGTCCACTATTGGCTAGGAAAAATGGATATCAACTAAAATGGGCTCAAACTGACAAGCTTAAGTTGATTCCGGCAATAATAACATCCACTCAGACTAGGATTAATAAATGCTTAGATCTAGGAATGGCCCCAACTGCTCTGGTCTTCTCCTTTATGGACTTGTTAGATCACATTAAGGTGGCACTTACTCGTGAGAAAACAGATAAAAATACTAAGGCCAAAGGATGGTTCGACTTCCTTATAAAAGACTAGGAGGGCCCTTATTACAGCCCTAAGAGCTCAACCGAGAAACCAAGCCCAGATCGCCTTACTACGTACTCAATACAAAATGGTTAGAAGGAAAAGAGAGAGGAGCTTGAGGGAAGAGATCTGGGAAAAGCTTGCCCAAGCAACAACGACGGGTAACAGTAGAGAGTTCTGGGGAATAGTTAATTCACCTTATTTTAAGACCCATAGGGATCCTACGGTAGACACCAATGTAGGTTAAGAGGAATCGGTGGATCACTATGTAAATATCTTTTCCCACACCTCTTCCCGTGCTCATCCCCCCGTAATTCCATCCCCCAGTACTCGGGAAAATTTATAATTTTCACTTATTGAAGTGAGGAAGGGGTTAGCAGCTTGTAGGGCAGGGAAGGTCTCTGGCCCTGATGGGGTCCCGATATATTTTTTTCAGGACAACCTTGATTTGTGGGTTCCTCTGCTGACCAATGTATTTAACAACATAGCCATAGTAGCCCCCCCCTCATGGAAAACTAGTGTAATCGTTCCAATCTACAAAAAGGGAGATAGGGGAAGTCCTAAGAATTATAAGCCTATCTCACTTTTAGACACAACTGCGAAACTTATGGGCCGACTTCTCCTATCCAGGCTGGAGTCCTGGGCTCAAGGCAAGGAAATATTAATGCAGCCCCAGTATGGGTTCCAATGGGGAAAAGGCACTGTGGATCAGTGCCTGAACCTCTCACTGATTATGGACAAATATACTGGAGCTAAGGGTGGGAAAATCTATCTCGCCTTTATGGATCTCTCAGTAGCATTTGACTGCATTTCCCATTCCAAGCTCTGGTATATAATGGAAGGGATGGGGATTGATCTGCCCATAATCGATTTTATTCAGAAACTATATACAGATGCTTCTGCATCTGTCAGATATGGGAAAAATGAAGAATCTACTTGCCCTTTTAAGATCTCAAGGGGGGGTAAGGCAGGGCTGCGTCCTCGCACCATTCCTTTTTTCAATCTATACGAACGGTGAGGAGAAAGCGCTCGTGGGCGCAACCCCGGACCTCTCTGTGTCTGATTCTCTTCAGTTGCTAATCTTGGCTTATGCTGACGATGCAGTCCTGATCGCCAGAACGGGGATAGGGCTCCAGCGTCTCATCAATGCCTATGTGGTCTTTATGGATTCCCTGGACCTGAAGGTTACTCAGACGAAGTCATTTGCAATTATAGCAGGGGGTGGTATTTGAGATATAACTCCTTATCTCCATATGTAATCAGGGAAAATTGAGGTGGTTGACTCCTTTCCCTATTTAGGGGTACTCTTTGATAAAAATCAAACATGGTCACGGTTAGTTGAGGGAAGGGCCATGGGAATGGAGAGGAGCCTAACAGTGCTAAAAGCATTTATGACTAGGATGGGTGCGAAACCGTTAGCCACCATCAAACATATCTATCACGCTAAAACTAAGTCTGCGGCCACCTACGGGGCAGATGTTTGGGGTATGGCTCATGTTGACCTACTCCAATCCATTGAGAATTACTTTTTTAAATCACTGGTGTCTCTTCCGCAACCGTCCACAAACTATATATTACACATAGAGTTGGGCCTATCCTATATTACGGACGTAATCAGACTAGCCCCGATTCTGTTGTGGCTTTCCATATGGCGAAGGGTCACAGTGACTTTAACTCAAAATATAATAAAAGACTACCTAAGGTTAGAAAACTACAAAAGGATCAGATGGTTAAACTACGTTGAACTAGAATTGAGTGTGTTGGGGCTGAAAGATTTATTTGAGGACCCAACGGCCTGTAGATTGATGTCAAGGCAAAGGCTGCTGGACATATTTATGCTGAAGGCCCAATATACTCGTCGCAAGAAGAATCACACCAAAAAGTCAGTCCTCGCTTATCAATTATCTCCATCCATGCTGGAGGGAGGTTACTTTTATCTAGAGGACGTCTCACTACCACAACATAAATTCATACTATTGAGATTCCGCATAAACTTGATACCACTAATGTTAGCAGTGCTTAATTTGAGCCGGTGCTTTCCGGTGCTCAGCACCGGCACTTAATTGGTTTCCGGTGCTCGGCACCGGCACCTAAATGTCAAAACCATACTTAGAACAGTCCACCACATGGTGGCGTTGCTCATCTAATTTAGAGATGAGCAGAACAACGGTAGTTTAGGACTACAATATACATTAAAATTGCCAATACTTGCCTCCCCAGCCATTCCTTTAGCTTTGGGGACCTGGAATAATCTGAACTGTCGCATTTACATGCGAGAGAGATGTTTAGTAGTTGTTTTGGCAGCAATGATAAGGGCGATGGGTGGTGCAAGCTGCAGTGGTCTCCTGGTCAGAGCCCTGGCACTTAATATTTTACAAATTAAGCACTGAATGTTAGGGTTCCCAGCGAAAAGGTTTAACCATTCTAAACTGACCCTCTGTCCCTGTGATATGAATTCTCCCCAAACTGACCTTCACTTACTATTTTTTTGTGGACTCTATCATAGGGAAAGGAAAGAGTATATCACACCGATACTAAAGCGGCATACTTTTAAACAATGTAGGGTCGCATTGTATTTTTTAAAGTCACTGCCTGACCCCTAGTTTGCTTTTTGGTAGCGTCATTTTTATGGACCTGCATGAAAAAAAGGAAGTCTTTGGGCTCATAAATGGTTTTGGTATTTACTGTTTTAGTCCCCCACAATATTTTTATTATACAAAATGTATTTTACCTCATATTTTAACCTGGCATCTGTTTATGCAATAGTAAATTTTATAATGAATGTTGAACTTCTTTTTAAATGAGTCTTTCGGGAACTTATGAATGTCACTGTTTCTTGTACATGCTAATAATCCACAGTTTATAGTTGTTTTATGTACTTTTATGATCCTACTTGATAATGATCGAATAAAGTTTCTAAAGAAAGATATATATATATATTTGTTGTCATGTGATCAAGGCCGGTCACGGCCGAAACGCGTTATGGCGGATAGAGTCTAAATAAGCAATTGCACAGAACTTGGGTCCACACTCGTTATTCTCCACGAAGGAGATTGAAGTTGGCGAGAATTTTGGATATATATATATATATATATTCACTGAAAAAAACAATATATATACACACACAACAGTGGCAGTCGCCAGTGGGTAATATAGTTTGGACAAAGTTTACATAGGAAAGCCCTTTTTGAGTTGCTAATAACTTTAACGCGTTTGACAAATTTTCACAAAACGTGGTACTTTTTTACTAGTTTGCACATGGAAAGTTTCGAGGTAATCCATCAAGCAAGGGCTAAGAAAAAGGCGGGTCCCAAAATGTGTTTCCCCCTTTCATTTTTTCATAGGAACTTTAGACATAGCTGCATCCCAAACACCTGAACAGATTGACACCAAATTTTAAAGAAACCTAAATCTTGGTCCAGAAAGAGTGCTTTTTGTGATTTGATAGAAATCTGTTCAGCAGTTTTTGAGCAATTAAGGATTAAAAACTTTGTATATATCACCGCAGAGGGTCTGTGAAGCAGACAGCTTTCATGCTGACATCTGGTTGACTGCCTCCACATCAACAACAATGTGACAGCAGTCATTTTAGGACCCGGGCCTCAGTACGAATCCTAGGAAAAAAGTAAAAAAAGAAATAAGGTGGGCAGGTGAGGGTACCCTTACCAGCTAGGGATGGTGGTGGGATCCCAGGGGACCCCGCCTTGGGTCAAAATCACTTTTTAAATTTTTGCTGCAAAGTCACGGAGGATCTGCAAAGCCACAGTAACAGTTTTTTTAAAACTGCGTACTCCTTTGTGATTCAAAAACTCCTCCCGGGGTGGTCCAAGAACTGGGGGCATCACATTTATTATTTAGGGGGAGGGGCATGCGGCCACCTTCCACAAGCCATTAAGAGGACCCAGGGATCCCATCACCTGGGCTGATATTTTAATAAAGGGAAAGTTGGATGCGCAGCCCCCCTCCTGGAGCCTAAAAAGCCCCTGGGGACCCTATCCTCCAGGCTGCATACAACATTATGAGGAGGGGGTTCATGTCCTCCCTCTCTGAGGCTTTAAGAGGCTCCAGGGACCCCATCCCTGGGCCGTCATTTTAATTAAGGAGTAGGGGACTGTTCTGCCCCACTCCCAGAGGCATTGAATGGCCCCATTACCCAGGGCCGGCTCAGGGACAGTGTCCAACCCCCAGGACACCATCTATTTCCCTGCCTGAGATCATGGGCAGGGAAAGAGTAATGTGCTCCCGTCAGGTTGGAGCACAAAACCTTTGCCTGCCCAAGCTCTTGGACAGGGAAATACAGTGATTTGCTCCCACCCTGCGGGGGCACAAGGGAACTTCTACCGCAGGATGGGAGCAATGCCAGTTCCCTCTGCACCCGGGATTAGTGCATGCAGCAGGGCTGTGGGGGCCCTGGGCCTCCCCTTGCAGCCCCCAGTGAGGACCTTCTGTAGGGTGGCCCGGCTGGGCACCAGGGCTTCCCAATTAAAAATAAAAACGCAGGCCCCTCCCCCACAGCCCACAAGACCAAAATAATGGCACTAGGACATCCGGAATGATCCTAAACAAATGGTGGGTGTCACGGGTGGGACCCGGCCACCCAGAAAATAAAAACTACAAAAATTGAATAATAAATGAGCGGCCAAAGACTCTCATTAATTATTCACTATTCCTTCAAGGAGCGACCCATAATGCCCTGTGGGAGCTACATAAAAATTTTATACTTTTGGTGATGTCCTTAGAAGTGGTGGGAGCACAACAAAACATTTTTTTAATGTGGGAAGACTGCATGGGGTTCTGCAGCCCCCCAGTGACATTAGAAAAAAAACAGTAAGTCTCCTGCGTTATTAAAATCATGACCCCAGGAGAACTTAACACATGTATGTTTTAAAGCACTCCTAGCTGGAGCTCTATCTTCTTCAGCTGGAGTGCAAGGTCCTCTTGTGAATTTTTTTATGATTGCTTTTCTTTGTGGTGAAAAGTGTTAAAATAAAGACTCTGAGACATGTTCGTTGTAATTTTTTTACCAAAAAACCCAATAGGCCTCTGATTATTTACTTTCAAATTTTCACCCACAAAATGTAATAATAACAACTATGTAAAAAGAAAGCATAACAGACATAGTTTTAATAACTATCTCTCGCAGCCTCGCTCTTCACTTCTAATTATCATACACGTTACATCACTTATGACATCTTCCATGACATCATTGGTAAAATCACTGCAACATTTGCAATGAAAGTATTGATGAGAAAACTGTGCATGGCCGTGGGCACGAGTTACAGTTACCTTATGGCACAAGTTTTAGTTACTGGAGATAATTATAACTTTTGAATTTCAGTGGTTTTGTACATTTAAAATGCACATTTTCACCTAACTATAATGTCACTTTAACCGTTGGTTTTTTCAGTGACCTTATATACATATATATATATATATATATATATATATATATATATATATATATATATGCATATATATATATATATATATATATATATATATTCACTGAAAAAACCATAGGTTTCAGGCACGTTATAGTTAGAAATTAGCATTTAAAAACCATAGAAATTCACTGAAAAAACCATAGGTTTCAGGCACGTTATAGTTAGAAATTGGCATTTAAAAACCATAGAAATTCACTGAAAAAACCATAGGTTTCAGGAACGTTATAGTTAGTTGGACATTTCACTCGTACAAAACCATAGAAATTCCGGAGTTATAGTTAGTTCAGCTAACTATAACTTGCGCCCCCGCAATGCACTGCTGATGACGTCATATATTACATCATTCATGACATGGTCAGTGACATCTCAAATGACATCACTGATGACATCACCAATGACATCATCCACGTGAAAATCTGATGCACCTCCTCACACCTGAATATAACCTTTGATACACCCACTCTAAAATACAGACTACCATTTTCGAAAAAATAGACACATCAATACCAGTTACTAAATACGCACTGACTGATTCCTAGGTCTACACACACATCCACTCATTCACCCATACAGTCACTCATCAATACATCACTATCATATGCACTCATACACCTATACAGACACTCACACACTGCCACATATCCAGAGTTACTCACACACCTAGTCAGTCATGCAAAGAATCAATCATACTTCCATTTACTCACCTATACAGTTATACAGACACCACCTCACTTCTTCATACAGATACTAACACATAATTACTCTCTTATAGAATCACTGATACAAATACACACTCATCCATGCAGCCACTCTCACAATTACTGACTCTCACATATAGTTATTTATATACACCATCACTCACATATACTGCCTTTTACATATGTAGTTACTTGCACATGTACCACTGAGACATCCATCCATTCACTCACCAACACACCCATACACACACTCACCCACCCATACAGCTGTTTCCACATGCACTCTTGAACCCATACACCCAGTGAATCAACCACTCACACATCTATGCACAGAGTCACACACCTCCCACCCACACACACACTCAGGCAGCCATACAAATAATCAGGCAAACAATCAACCCATATAGACACTCATGCAGCTACTCACCAACCCATGCAGCAGCTAACACAACAACAGACAGACTGATATAGACTTTCACACAGTTTAGTCACTAACCCATGCATTCAGTAAGACGCATTTAATCACTCACTTATACAGGCAGTCACGTACCTACTAAATCCTCCATACAGACACTTATACACCCACTCATTCTTCAATACAGCTTGGCATATATATAAAACAAATTTAAACTTTACAGAAACACAGTCACTGGATGATGTCATCAGTGATGTCATCGGTGATGTCATTTGAGATGTCATCAGTGATGTCATCAGTGATGTCACTGACCATGTCATGAATGATGTAATATGTGAGGTCATCAGCAGTGCATTGCGGGGGCGCGAGTTATAGTTCGCTGAACAAACTATAACGCCGGAATTTCTATGGTTTTGTACGAGTGAAATGTCCAACTAACTATAACGTTCCCAAAACCTATGGTTTTTCTGTGAATTTCTATGGTTTTTAAATGCTAATTTCTAACTATAACGTGCCTGAAACCTATGGTTTTTTCAGTGAATAAATATATATATATATATATATTCACTGAAAAAACCATAGGTTTCAGGCACGTTATAGTTAGAAATTAGCATTTAAAAACCTTACAAATTCACTGAAAAACCATAGGTTTTAGGGACAGTTATAGTTACTTGGACATTGCACTCGTACAAAACCCGTGAAATTCCCCCGTTATAGTTAGTTCAGCTAACTATAACTCGCGCCCCCGCAATGCACTGCTGATGACGTCACATATTACATCACTCATGACTTGGTCAGTGACATCACTGATGACATCACTGATGACATCTCAAATGACATCACTGATGACATCATCCAGTGACTGTGTGTTTCTGTAAAGTTTAAATATGTTTAATATATATAGGGAAAGGCGTATTGAAGAATGAGTGGGTGTATAAGCATCTGAATGGATGATTTAGTAGGTGCGTGACTGAGTCTATAAGTGAGTGATTAAACGTATCTTACTGAATGCATGGGTTAGTGACTAAACTGGGTGAATGTCTGAATCCGTCTGTCTATTGCTGTGTAAGTGGCTGCATGGGTTTGTGAATAGCTACATGAGTGTCTATATGAGTTATTGATTGGTTGTCTGAGTATCTGTATGGGTGCCTGAGTGTTTGTGTGAGTGGGGTGTGTGCGACTCTATGCATAGATGTGTGAGTGGGTGATTCACTGGGTGGATGGTTTCAAGAGTGCATCTGTGATAGACTGTATGGGTGTGTAAGTGTGTGTAAGAGTGTGTTAGTGAGTGAATGTATGTCCCAGTGGTACATGTGTGAGTAAATACATATGTGAAAGGCAGTATATATGTGTGTTGGAGTATATAAATGGCTATAAGTGAGAGTGTGTGATTGTGAGAGTGGCTGTATGGATGAGTGTGTGCTTGTATCAGTGATTGTATAAGAGCGTAAAAATGTGCTAGTATTTGTATGAGTAAGCGAGCTGGTGTGTGTATGACTGTATAGGTGAGTAAATGGCAGTGTGAATAATTATTTGCATGACTGACTAGGTGTGTGAGTACCTCTATGGATGAGTGGCGGTGTGTGAGTGTCTATATAGGAGTATGAGTGCATATGATAGTCCTGTACTGAGTGACCGTAAGTATGAGTGACTGTACGGGTGAGTTAGTGGATGTGTGTGTAGACCTAAGAATCAGTGAGTGGGTATGTAGTTATTGGTGTTGAAGTGTCTATGGTTTTGCGAATGGCAGCCTGTTATTTAGAGTGGGTGTATCAAAGGTTATATTAGGGTGTGAGGAGGTGCATCAGATTATCACGTGGATGATGTCATCAGTGATGTCATCAGTGATGTCATTTGAGATGTCATCAGTGATGTCACTGACCATGTCATGAGTGATGTAATATGTGACGTCATCAGCAGTGCATTGCAGGGGCACGAGTTATAGTTAGCTGAACTAACTATAACGGGGGAATTTCACGGTTTTTGTACGAGTGCAATGTCCAAGTAACTATAACTGTCCCTAAAACCTATGGTTTTTTCAGTGAATTTGTAAGGTTTTTTAAATGCTAATTTCTAACTATAACGTGCCTGAAACCTATGGTTTTTTTCAGTGAATTTCAAAGGTTTTTTAAATGCTAATTTCTAACTATAACATGTCTGAAACCTATGGTTTTTTCAGTGAATTTCAAAGGTTTTTTAAATGCTAATTCCTAACTATAACATGCCTGAAACCTACTGTTTTTTTCAGTGAATTTGAAAGGTTTTGTAAATGACAATTTTCAAATGTATTAATTGTTATATTTATTTTTTTCATACTGATTTACTAAATTTTTTTAAACTATTTATTTTTAAATATTTTATTTTTTAAATTACATTGTAATTACATTATACATTACATTACAAAATATACTTTCTCAGAATGAATTACTTTAGTTTAAATACTTTGCAAATAGGCAATTGACTTGTAAGTACAGTAGTTACAGTTGTTGCAATGGGCAACACAATTTCAAACACAATGCAACATTCAGCTCAATGTGAATTTCTAGTTAAATGCAATTAGTTACTTTATGGATTACTTTTCTAACCACAGGACTGGATCCTAGATTTAGTCCTGGGACATCTCCTGTAAACAGTTGAGTAAAAGCTTTTTGGTTACATTAGTGATTTTTAAGGAATATTATTGTATTTTAAAAGTTGACACTTAGAAACTTTTTCACATAGAATCACCAATGTTATCCTATGGGAGGAAATTCACTTAGCAGGTAAAAAGTGTTATCGTTACTTTTTCTTACTCAGTGTTGGATCCTGGATCCAGCACTGGTGCATCTCCTGTAAACAGTTGAAAGAATGCGTTTAAGTCATACAGGCGATTTTTAAGGAATATTTGTAGTTTGTGAAAATCGACACTTTGAAACTTTTCTGCTGAAAACCAGACAATGGATTCCTATGGAAGGAAATATAAGTTACTGGTAAGTACGGTTAAAATTACTTTTCAGGGTCAGTGCTGGGCTAAAAGATGCAGCACTGGGTTCTCTCCTGATAACAGGTGAGTAAATTGGAATTCGTACTTCGGTTGATTTTAGAGGAATATTATAAAGTTCCAAAACTCCACACTTAGAAGAATTTCCAGGTGAAACCAGTCAATGTTAGCCTATGGAAGGAAATTCAAGTTACTGGTAAGTACGGTTAAAATTACTTTTCAGGACCAGTACTGGGCTGAAAGATGCAGCACTGAGGTCTCTCCTGATAACAGGTGAGTAAATCGGAATTCCTATTTCGGCTGATTTTAGAGGAATATTTGTATGTTTCAAAAATCAACACTTAGAAACTTTTTCAGCAAAAAGCAGGCAATGATATCCTATGGAAGGAAATTCAAGTTACTGGTAAGTACGGTTAAAATTACTTTTCAGGATCAGTACTGGGCTGAAAGATGCAGCACTGAGGTCTCTCCTGATAACAGGTGAGTAAATCAGAATTCGTATTTCGGCTGATTTTAGAGGAATATTATAGAGTTCCAAAACTCCACACTTTGACTGGTTTCACTTGGAAATTCTTCTATGTTAGCCTATGGAAGGAAATTCAAGTTACTGGTAAGTACGGTTAAAATTACTTTTCAGGACCAGTACTGGGCTGAAAGATGCAGCACTGAGGTCTCTCCTGATAACAGGTGAGTAAATCGGAATTTGTATTTCGGCTGATTTTAGAGGAATATTTGCACAATGGTGAAGGGAGGGGCGGGGCCTGAGGTGACATCTGTGCAAATGCGCCCGTGGCGTGTTTTAAGTTGGGGGATTAAGTCCCTTGAATCATGAGGGTCCCTGGGGCCAACTAGCCCACCAGGAACCTCCAGTATGCGCCAGAGGGCTGCGTTGCAGAGACGTGTACAGAGGCAACACCCCTTTTACACCTCTCTGCAACGCAGCTCTGTGGCGCTTCTGGACGTACCTGTTGGGCTAGTTGGCCCCCAGGGACCCTCAGGATTGAAGGGGATTTAATTCCCCATCTTAAAACACGCCACGGGGCCTGTTTGCACACATGTCACCTGAAGCCCCGCCCCCTCCCTTCACCACTGTGCAAACGCGCCCCGTGGGGTGTTTTAAGTTGGGGTCCCTGGAGTCCAACTAGCCCACCATGTACTTCCAAAAAGCGCCACAGAGCTGCGTTGCAGAGAGGTGTAAAAGGGGCGTGGCCTCTGTACACCTCTCTGCAACGCAGCCCCTGGCCATACTGGAGGTTCCTGGTGGGCTAGTTTGCCCCCAGGGACCCCCAGTATTCAAGGGGAATTACTTCCCTTCTCAAAACGCGCCAGGGGCGCGTTTGCAGACTGCTGCAGGGAGGGGGCGGGGCCTCCGGCACGATGCCGGTCTTTTTTTTTTTTTGATTGGGAGGGGGGCTGCGTGGCCCCCATTCCCTCAGCCACTTTTTGCCCCGGGGACCCCATCCCCCGGGGCCTGAGGAGTTTTTAAAAAAAAAAAAAAATTTAAAATAACAGGAAGGGGGCCGCGTGGCCCCCTTCCCTGGGCCTGTATTGGCCCCGGGACCCCATCCCCGGGCAAGCCCTCTTTTTTTTATTAAAAATTTGGAGGGGGCTGCGTGGCTCCCTCCTCAGGCCATTTAAGGCCCCGGGACCCCATCCCCCGGGGCCGGCCTTTAAATATTTTTTTATTTTTTAGGGAGGGGGCTGCGTGGCCCCTCCCTGGCCACTTATGGCCCCGGGACCCCATCCCCTGGGGCCTGGCCTCTCGTTGGGGACTGTGGGGGTCCCCAAACCCCCACAGTCCCGCCGGCTCCCCGTGTCCTACGGGAGCCGGCATTGCTTTCCACATGGGGAGCAGCTAAGATGCTGCTCCCCATGTGGAAAGTAATTGCTTTGGATATTGGAGCGAGAGCAGGTTTCCTGCTCTCGCCTCAATATCCAAAGCAAGTTTGCAATGACAGGACAGGAGCCGCGAGGCTCCCGTCCTGTCATTGCAAACAGCAGTGTCCCGGGGGTAGGCACCCCGGGACACTGCAGGAGCTGGCTCTGGGGGTGGTGGTCCCCAGGGCCACCACAGGCTCCAGGAGGGGCCGCGCGGCCCCCTCCCCACATCTAGAAAGCCCCGGGAGGTGGTGGTCTTGGGCTTCGGGGTCCAAAACGGACCCCCATTTTAAATTTCTTAGTGCCCCGGGGAGGTGGCGGTCCCGAGGCATGTGGGGGCTGGAGCCCCCCACACAGGTTAAAACAGTTAAAAAAGAAGCCCCGGGAGGTGGCGGTCCTCGGGGCAGCAAGAGGGCAAAGAGCCCTCCCGCACCATTATTTTTTTAAGCCCCGGGGGTGACGGTCCTCGGGGCTTGGAGCCTTAGAGGCCCCCACATATTAAAAGAAACCCCTGCATGCCCTCGGGACTTGGCCCACCCGGGGCCAATTAACTAACGAAGCGCGGAGACCGCGCTTTGTTTTTTCTCGGCAGGATCCGCGCACCCTGAGCGCATCCCGCCGATTTTTTTAAAAAAATGCTTTTTCTGCCCAGGGGTCCTTGTGGGACCCCTGAGCAGACCTAGGGGTCAGGGTGTTTCTACCCTGCCCCCTTTGTGCGTTTTGCGCCCTTGTTTCTTCTGGGTTTTTTTCTAATCGGCAGGATCCGCGCACCCTGAGCGCATCCTGCCGATTTAAAAAAAATGCTTTTTCTGCCCAGGGGTCCTTGTGGGACCCCCTGAGCAGACCTAGGGGTCAGGGTGTTTCTACCCTGCCCCCTTTTGCGCTTTGCGCACTTGTTTCTGTCCCTCGGTTCTACCGAGGGATAAAATGGCTGCCAACACTTCCTGATTTGGAGTGTTGACAGCCAATTAGCATGCAGCTCGTGGTCGGGAGGGTACGCGGACCCTACTCGGCCATAGATATATATGTGACTTTACTTTTGATTTTCTCAGGAACTACTGAACGGATTTACACCATTTAACAAAAGGGTTCTTTCAGAACCAAGAACTACCTCTTTGCCAAATTTGGTGTAATTCCGTTCTGCAGTTCGGGCTGTAGCCGTGGCTAAAGTTTCCTATGGGAAAATGAATGGGGAAAACACGTTTTGGGACCCCCTTTTTCTCGGCCCCCGCTGACGAATCACCCCGAAACTTTCAGGGTAGGAGCGGACCGGAGCGGGCCATAAAGTTTGAAAATTTGCGAAGATTTGTCAACCGACGCAAGAGTTATTTTAAATAGAATGTCGCGGATTTCCTATGGAAAATAGGTCCTAACTATAACTATCTACTGGCGACCGCCAGTAGATATATATATATATATATATATATATATATATATATATATATATATATATATATATATATGTATATATATATATATATATATAATATATATATATAAACACACACACACACATATATATATATATATATATACATATACACACACACACACATATATAAATATATATATATACTATACATATTTATATGTGTGTGTGTTTGTGTGTGTGTGTGTGCGTGTGTGTGTTCTGCACAAGGGCAAGCATTTGCTCAAAGTGAATGAGGAATAAAACAAATATAGCATTCTTCAATTTTGAACTATCCAAGCTGAAACTAAGTTTGGGGAAAATATGTTTCCTAGTATGCATTAAGCATATGTATTGTTAAATCAGTTAGCTTCTTTTTCATTTAGTTATGGATACGTATTTTTCTCTGTTTAAAACTGTCTTACAAGTGAGACATGCTTAGTCTGTGAGTCTCACAGTTTTTGTTTTTAATAATTCTTGCAATAAATTGCAGTAGAATAACAATATTTGTCCTTGCATACATGTATTTATGAAACTGAAAAAAAGTGTTCATTAATGGCTAAAATTGTTTAAAAATATAATTGTGTCTGCATGTGCTCCTAGCAAAGGACTGAATTGATCAACAGTTTGGGGTAATATTAAATTAACACATTTTTCATCACCGGGAGAAATTCCTCTGCTTACAGATCAGCATTGTAGTTTGAGAAAGGTTGCACACCCGTCAAAAACGTATTTTTTGCAGAATAAAAATACATGTGTGCAAACACTACAAACTGAAAATGTAAAAAAAAAAATCACGTAAAAGAGACAGGCTTATTCTCTAAGCAAAGTATGTATTTTATATTCAAACATTTCTTTTCTAACCTTATTCTTCTTTTTTGCCCCATGGTAAATGAAATGAGGAATAAAATTTGAAGCAGAATTTGTTTGCTTCGTTCCCCAATACACTTCGATCAAAAACAGCGCTGCATGTTTGCTGCATAAGGACACCAGTGCAAAATGTGTAATCTGGCCCGGGGGCATGGCTATCAATGGTGTAGCAGGTGCAATGGCACTGGGGCCCACAGGCCTTTGGGGCCAACTGAACACTGGTTATCTGTGTATTTTTTTGCCCAAAGAGCAGTGAGGGGGCATTCTCCTTCCTTGCCTTATGGCCAATTATACCCCAGACTTAAGGCCTTATTACGACTTTGGCGGTGCTACAGCGGACGGTGCAACACGCCATCTGCTTTAGGTCCACCAAAACCGTGGTGCGCCCACCCGCCAGATTAGGAGTTAAATCCTGGTTTGGAGGGCGGTCCTGCAGCGGTCTGACAGCGGCGGTCTGTCAGGCTCATAGAAGGGCCTAACATGCAGACCGTCGCTGCCAGAACACCGACTGCACCTTCCTGCACATGCCACACCGTGCAGGAACTGGGGGTGCAAATCCAGTGGGGGCACGACATGTGCGTGCACCCCCTGTGCCCAGAGGCATGGTGCCTATGGAGTGCCGTACTCGTAATAAGGGCCTTAGTTTGTGCACGTCTAGCACAGTCAGAGAAAGATAACAGTTCTGTAATAACTATACACCCACTTGCCCCATTAATATAATTACCAAATTTATGAAAATAAAGCTCTATAATCCACGCCAGCTGCTGTGTAATGGTTTATTTTAGTAACTGTTGCTTTATTCGCTTAACTTCCACCACCACCCTCGAAGGAGCAGTCGGGTCCTACAGCTATCGATTCACCATAACACTAAATTATTGTCTTTTCCCGCGCAAACGTTATTTTAGGCGGAAAGGCTCAAATATTTGAAAGTTCCACGCTCCTCGCAAATGTTCGTTGTCTGCAGTGGTTAGAGACACGGTGCAGACTGGTTATTGAATCCATTTTTCTCTGCAAATAAATTGCCTCTCACCTTTTATGTTAACATTTTTGACTGTCGAGCACAGCCGACCTGGGGGAGTTGGCGCTGATCATAAAACGGAAGCTAATGTCTGAGGCCTGCTGCCTATTCCGAGCTCTGCCCGCCTATGAAAGCGCCCATCCATCTTCGTGTTCTGCTGACTGGTCTCTTCCTTTTAAAAATAAATGCGTTTTTTCATCTCCACTGCAAACATGTCGAGCTAAATATTACTCCAACTGTTTGCCGCCGAAAGGGCCGCGTGAGGGGTTATTTTAGACAAACCACAGTGGCCAATTTGTCTGAGTGGTGAAACGGCACATTGAACCTGATGACATGCTGTAGGAACGCATGCGAATCTGTGATTATTTTTACCCCGTTTTTTGTACATTAAAGCTCTTACGGGTGTTAGGCATTTGGCATAAAAGGTTCTAAATAGGCGATGTACTAAAAGTAGGAATTGCAATTTCCAATTCGTGATTCTTCCCTAATTGCAATTAGAAAATCGCAATTCCTAATGTAAGAAAACTTACCACTTGTAATTAGCGATTCCAAGTGGGTCGCAAAATGACGTACATCATGAATATTAATGAGATAGGTTGCAGTTTGCGAACCATTAGGAATGATAGCCATCACAGAGATGCTGTCTGTGATCAGTGACGTAACGAAACTTGAGGGGGCCCCTCTGCAAAGGACATAGATGGGCCCCCCTCCAGACTCACTCAGTAGCTCCCGGGCCTAGGTACTGTGCTGAGGGGGCTCCCTGGAGCTCAGGCCCCCCCGCACTGCGGGGGCTGTGGGGGCCTTTGTTATGTCACTGTCTGTGATTCAGTTTCAGTTTATTTTATTATGATTTGGGACTCCGAAGAGTTCCACATAGAAGAAAAAAATACATCTAAAAGTCAACATTACACTCCATAAAAAGAGAAAGAGAAAAGTACTAAGGGGCATATCTACAAGGGCTGGCGATAATTATCACTCAGCGCTCTTAGCGTGAGGATAATTATCGCCGGCCAACTCTGAATTTTATCGCGGAGATAGCGTGCTATCAGCAACGCTTATCTCCAAAGCGATAAAATTCAGAGCGCAAGCTGCCAACTGTGCGATTATCGCTGGAAATCCAGCGATAATCACACTACTTCTGGCGATAGCTTGCTGATAGGGCCACACATACTTAGCCATGATATCCACCTTCCATAGGATATCATGGCTAAGTCAGTGTCAAAGCACGCGTAAGGAAAGTAGCGATAACAGAGGTTATCGCTACCTTGCTTATCGCTATGCTTCTTTGCGTGGGGCTTGATAATAGGAGAAATGTCGCTAGCGACATTTCTCCCGTTATTCTGGGAGGAACGCCCACTTTGCATCTCATTAGAGATGCAAAGCTGGGCGATAGGAAAAGGGCGAAGAAGCATGGATTCACGCGTTAGCGTGTCCTCAGCTAATAGGGCGTTAAAAGTATCGCCGCTTTTCGTCCGAAAACGGACGCTAAAGCGGCGATAATTTTAACTCCGGCCCTTGTAGATATGCCCCTAAATTCGTCATAGTATATCATATAAGAGAAAGGAAAAACATGTATATGAGAACCATTCAATAAATTTTCAGTTGCCAAGAGGATTGATCTGTAATAAATCAGATTACCATCGGTGGATACTTAGGGGACTTTTACAAATATTATAATCTAAAACTACCATAAAAATTTTCGGAATTAAAACCATATAATAAAATGCGAGAATTTGTCAATTCGCAATACAGTACAGGATAACCAGCAGCATAACCATGTAGTAGAAAGTGGAAATGTATCCGTTCATAGTACAATACAAGATAACCAGCAGCATAATAACAATACAAAAATATTTTAAAACTTCTCAGAGAAATTTTCAGCTTACGGTACTCGATAGCTAGCAGCAAAAGAAAAAAGATTGAAAAACTGCAAATGCTCAAATACACACCTAGAAATTCAGCATTCAGTACTCGTTAAGTAGCAGCAAAAAAAGTTTGGAAAAGCGCCAGTGATTACTTTTCAATGGAGCAATCACTTTTCTTTTTTTTAAAGCAGCCCGTTTTCTGCATTTAAAAGAATTGAAAATTTGATTTTTACATTTCATTTCTCAAGAGTAGGCAGTGGTCTCAAAAATATTTTTGTTTACATTCTCAAAGGGGGACCCCTTACCAATTTGTGAGGTGTCAGTAAAGTATTAATGTTTTGCAACCGTAATCCAGTCATAAAACGTTAATACGTACCACTGCGAATTGATATTTGGGGGGGAAGCCCTAAACACGTCCCTTCCGAGTACGGATTCAGAAACTTGTCAATGGTTTGTAGTGGTAACTGCAGTTACATATCATTGATGCATACCTCTGCGGCTCGCAAATAGGAGAGAGAGAATCCCCTTTCACATCTCTCCTGTTTTATTGCGTGAAAGGTTTAGCTAAAGCCTCTTCATGTATGACTGATAAACACGCTTTTGTATATTGTAAAAGGCCCATTTGCAATCATAAAACCTGTCATTTTGCGAATCAGAAGTTTTTCAACTGTAAAAGGGTTTTGTACAGCTGGCCATAAGCTTTCAAGCCAACCTAATGAAACAAAAAGCTTATCTTTGCAAAAAACAAATGCTATCACAGTGAATTCTGTGTTCACTATCTTGTCTATGCTCCCATGAGAGGCAGACTGCAGAATGTTTTAAAGGGTTCTTTTGCTTGTCAGCCAATTACAGTATGTGAACTAGGAATGAACTTGCACTGAAACCAAAATAGGCCCAAGATCTGAATCTCTTAATGTATTTCAGAGGAGTAACAGAAATGCAAGGAATTATAGGAATTGTAGAAGTCTCAGTGGTATCTGTAATCTTTATTTCAGAAAATGTCAGGGTAGCCAGAAAACATCAGTGTGAATGAAATGTAAAATGTATTAAGTGTTTAAAGTTTTTATAAACAGTATCATAATGGGCACACAAGGGCAGAGGGGGTTGATAGTTTATTTCAGTATCCCTCAGATGTAGTTAACGTGGAAGTTAACCTTATGAAGGAGAGAAATTAAAATCCAGAAACAGACTGAAGCACTATAGAATGTGAGGAGCCCTGGGAAGCTTTGCTCGTGTAAAATATTCTTAACCAAGCGTGGCCAACTACAGACCCTTCAACTCACACCTTCTCACCTCATGTGTCACACGATATAGGCTTCCTGAACACAGGTACCCAGTGAAGAGCTGATATCACATGGTGGGAGACTAGGTAAGCTGGAAACCCATTATGAATGTGGGTTTCCAGCTCCTCTGAGGAGGTTCCGCACACCGGGTGCCCTTTGAAGGTTTTGCCGTCTCTCCAGAACATGGGTGGCAGTCTGTTAGAAGTGGGGGTCTCTAGTTGGTAATGGTATACAACTTTGTCCAAATAGGGACCCTTGCTTCTATGTCAGGGAAAGGGGATTACACTACTGGATAACCCCTGCTCACCCCCTTGGTAGCTTGGCATGAGCAGACAGGCTTATCTCAGAGGCAGTGTGTTGACCATTTGTGAACACATACAGTAATACAGTGAAAACACTACAGATGGACACTACACAGGTTTTATAAAAAATAAGTATTCTTTATATAGACTTAACACAAGACCACAAACGACAAAAATCCACAATACTGTACTCAAAATAGACTTAAAGATGGTAGAAGTAACTTAGTTCAAGTTGATGATAAATGCAACACATTTCTCACAAAAGTACCTTGGATGCGTAAAGCAAAACAAACAAAGGGTCCGCAGGGAAGGCGATGCGGCGAGCAGGCGCCTCGATGCGATGCGACGATCTGGTGCGATGCGATGAGAGTGCGCCCTTGATGCGATGCGACGATGTGAAGACGATGCGTGCACGCCCGACGGCCATGCGGCGAACTCTGTACTTTGGAGCCGCGACAGGCCCTGCAACACGCTTCTCCGGTGATGCGACGGTAGGCAGCTGCGACGGTGACACACTTCTCCGGGGATGCGACGGCGACCCTTGCGGTGGCGACACGCTTCTTCAGTGATGCGACGGCAGGCAGATGTGACGGAGTCACGCTTTTCCGGTGATGCGAAGGCAGGCAGCTGCGACGAAGGCACGCTTCTCTGGTGATGCGGCGGCGGCGACACGCTTCTCCGGCAATGCGACGGCAACAGCTGCGACAGCGACATGCTTCTTCTCGTTGCGTCGCGCTTCTAGCTACCAGCGACACGCAGGCTTTTGCAGACAGAATTCCCAGCAAGGAAATTCAGAGGGGAGCTGGTGGTGAAGTCTTTTGTCCCTGAGACTTCAGCAGGAGGCAAGCACAAGTTCAAGCCCTTGGAGAAATATTCTGCAAGATGATGAAAGTTCTTTAAAAGTTCCTTCTCCATTCCTTGGCAATGAAGACCACTGCAGGCCAACCCAGCAAACAGCACACTGGCAGAGGGGCAGTCCAAAACTCCTGCAGCTTCCTTGGTTCTTCTCCTTGGGAAAAGTTCGTCTTATTGTCCCAGAAGGGATCTAAAGTCTTGGGGTCTGGGCCCCCCTTTTTATACCCATAAATCCTTTTTCCTCTGAAGGCAGAGGGTCCTGTACCTAGTCCAAACCAGTTCTGGGTGCATTCTGCCAGTGCACACCTTTTTCCTTTGTCAGTGTGGGCCAGGGACATCAGACGCACCACAGGAGGTGGAGCCAGCATTGTGGAAGGCAGGCACAGTCCTATTCAGGCCCAGGTGCTACTCCTCCCACCACTCTACATGCAGATAGGTCTATTCAGCCCTGTGCTGACTCACCCTGTCTCCTGGAGTCCCCCAGCCCCTGTCACTCACAAAACCAGACATACAATACACAAGCTAGCAGAGGCAGGCTGGATGGTTTAGGCAAGAAAATACCTACTTTCTAAAAGTGGTATTTTCAAACACAGAATGTTAAAACCAACTTCACAAAAAGATGTATTTTATCATTCTGAGTTCAGGCATACTAAATTCGTTTTTCTACCATGTTCCCTGGGTCAGTTAGGATTATAAGATGTTATAATCAAACTGCCCATTCTCGCCTATGGGGACAGATAGCCTTGCAATAGTGAAAAACGAAATTGGCTGTAATTCACTATCAGGACATGCCACACACACCAGTGCATGTACTACCTTTTACTTACAATGCACCCTGCCCTTGGGCCTACCTTAGGGGTGACTAATATGTAGAAAAGGGAAGGTTTAGGGACTGGCAAGAGGGTGCACTTGCCAAGTCGACATGGCAGTCAAAGACTGCACACAGGCTCTGCAATGGCAGGCCTGAGACACACTTTACAAGCTGCTTCTGTGGGTGACACAATAAGTGCTGCAAGCCCACCAGCAGCATTTGATTTACAGGCCCTGGGCACCCATGGTGCACTATACTAGGGTCTGACAAGTAAATCAAATAATCCAATAATGGAGTCACTAATTAATACACCAATTTACCATAGGGAGCACTTGCACTGTGGCACTGAATAGCAGTGGCACAGTGCCCAAAGCATCCAAACCAGCAAAACATCAAAAACAGAGGAGGCAATCAGTGAAAAAAATGGAAGGGAGACTCACGCCAATGGTACCAGGTCTAACATAGCCTTAGAATCTTTTTTTGAGGGGTGGAGCTAGGTGTGACTCTTAACCAAGTGCTTAGGGTCAGGCCCCCTCTCCCCACCCACAAATGGATATATAGTAACAGACTTCAGGTCCCGCCCCCTCACCAGGCACCACCCCACTCATCTCACAAGATAAACAGTATCTTGCAGTTGGCAGGTTTGCAACTACCTACATAAACCTCTTCTTTTGCCAGTAGCTGTCAGTGTTTGATAGGAGTGGCGGGGCAGGCAGGGGAGGAGGGGGGGGGGGGCTGAGAGGGGCATGGTGGTCATGAAGGGAGAGGAGGAAATAAAAAATTATAATGCTAAAAAAAAAAAAAACTTAGCTTCAGCCGACCGCGTCCCACCTCGCGCTCCACTGCTCCTTCCTCTTTTTTAGGCACAGTCTGCCAGCCTACCCTGCGGCCAAACCTGAAGCTGTTCTGACATGAGGGCAGCTTCAGGACTGGCCTGAGTGCTCTTGATTAGCACTCCAGGACAGACTGGGAGTCCGTGCCTGCTCTCTCCAACCCCAGCAATGCAGCTGGGGTTGGAGAGAGGTTCACTGCGCATGATGGCTTGGCAGGGCTGGGACGGCTGGCCAAACCATCATGTGCAGTGAAGGGAGTGCACACACCACTCCCCTCAGTGTTGTCACCCCCCAGGCCCTGCCCCCAAGACGACAGGAAAGGAGAAATAAAATGAGGGCTGTTTTATTTTTCCTTTTCTGCCGTTTTTGGGGGGACGGGACGCTCCAACGCCATAGAGGAGGACCTGCCGCTGGTCAAGGCAGCCAAGGCCTATTCCTTACTACTCTTTCAAGGTCATAGACTGGAGCTAGCTTGCCTTTTTGCTCTAATATTAAGATTCCTCCCATCCCTTATCCACTGTTCCCCTTTATTTTTTTTATTTTATGATTCTAGAAGTCATGTTGTGTTGGCAGCAGCAAATTGTTCTTTCTGTGGCCCTGCACCCATTTCTCTTTATCTTCCACTCCTCCCCTGCAACACAGCACTCATTCACATTGGCTTACCCTGCCCCTTCCTTCACAACAAAGTCACCATCTTATGTCAGCTGTCTAGGCATTTTTACTGCACCCCCTTCTCCCTCCTCTCATCTGTCCTGCGAACTCCAAAGTCCACCACTCTGGCTGTCCCTACACTCAACTGCGCACTGCAGCTGCCATATTGTGTTAGCTGTCAAAGTCTGTTGTTTCTTTCATTGAGCATCATCTCATCCCCAGCAGACGTACTCACACCATGTTGCAGTTTCCGTTGTCACTATATCTCCTTACCTTCGCGTGGCTATGGGCTATCTTCATATCTATTCGATATGGTCTTCCAGTCAGCAGGGCCCGACTGGCCGTAGCGGGCATCGGGCATTTTTGCCAGGAGGCTGGAAGGGTGGGGGCCAATTTTGCAGTGGTGGGGGCTGTTTTGTTACTGGGGGCCAGTTTTGCAGCGATGCTACATTATCGACCCCCAGTAACAAAAGCAGCTGGGGTGCTGGTCCGTCAGAATTGCCAGGGCTGCTTTGGGTTCCCAGTCTGGCCCTGCCAGGCAGTGATATAGGAGGGCAATGCCAGGGCTTGTGGGTTCCTGTGTATCTCCATATTGCTGATTCTATCAGGGCACAGAAATATGATGGTGATAAGGAAGAGAATTCTTCCAATACTGTTATACCTCAATTTCTCTTTTCATTCTCCTCTGCCTTTCTGATTATCTATTTTCATAATTCCTTCTCATAGTCTTTTCTTCATTCTTACCCTTTTTATTCTCTCATTCTTCCTTTTCATTCATCGCATGCTGCCCCATTGTCTCTTTTTATTCTTTCATTAAATGTTCTCCCACTATCTTTTTATTCCTCTCACTCCCTTTCCTCTCTCTAATTAGAAGTTCTCTTGCTTGAAGCAGGTCACTGTCTGAAGGCACAGTTACAAGTAGTTGTGCAAATATAAAGGGCCTAATTTTGATGCCGTTCGGAAAGCCTCCGCCCACTGGTCGGAGGCTCTCCGACCGACATTGTAGGTTTGAACTCCGACCGCCACATTACAATGATGGCAGTTGGAGTCCAAACCGGCCGGGGAATCCAATTTGGTTCCGATGGAGAAGGGCCTCATAATCCCTAACAGACAGCGTTTCCACTGTCAGGGTTATGATGGCACTTTCTGACACCAGTTCAATGTCGGACTTTCCGACATGGAACTACTGTTGGAAAGTGTCTTTAGGGGCCCCTAGCAGGGCCCCCATCCCTCTGGTTTTGGCCCTGGGGGGCACCTATTGTGCCCCCCTGAAAATCCCTGCACTGTGTGACCGTGAGGTGCCTGCCACATGGTGCAGGGATTTACACAAACTCCAATTTTTCAATGGATTTCCGCCCGCTGCACAAGCTCCCATAGAGAAATGGGAGTTTGCGACCGTACCATTTGCGGTCACATCGTAATGAGGTGTGCAGAACAGCCGATCTACTGTCGGTCGGTTCTCACACAGAAACGGTGTCGGTCGGAGGCAACTCCAACCAGCATCGAAATCAGGGCCAAAGTGTTTTTGGAGTCCTACTAATGCCTCTTCTACTGCTTAAATCTAGACCTAGGTCAAATTTAAATTAAGCATTACCCTTGTTACAAGGAAGTCCCAAAATCAAATCATTAGGCCACTTTGCGAATTACGTGCCATTCATCGTATACCTAAACAACTTCTGAAAATGCACAGAAACAACAAACATGAGCGGCTGTATTTCATGTTTTTTTTTTTCATTTTTTTAGCGAAAAATGCATTCTTGCGTCTAAAATTGATGCAAGGACGCATTTTGAGTCAAAATATAGCACTAAATTATGGAATTGAAATTTTTGTAATTATGTGGATTTTCCTGCAATTTTGCGACCATAGCACGTAATTATACAAAACCAAATTACAGATAAATTTTGCATACCCCTCCTAGAACCCTTTGCAGTAAAGAGGTAAAATCATGGGGCCCGATTCACAAAAGTAATCTGAGACAAAATCCTAACTTTACGACTTTCGGTATTCACAGAAGGCATTTAGGAGTACTAAAGTTAGGATTTTGTCTCAGTCAATCTTAAGTTTCGGTCTTAAGTTAAACTTAAGACAAACTTAAGTTTAACTGAGACAAAATCCTAACTTTACGAGTAGGATTTTGTCTCAGTTAAACTTAAGTTTGTCTCTTAAGTTTAACTTAAGGCCAAAACGTAAGATTGACTGAGACAAAATCCTAACTTTAGTACTCCTAAACGCCTTCTGTGAATACCGAAAGCCGTAAAGTTAGGATTTTGTCTCACATTACTTTTGTGATTCGGGTCCATGGACATCTGGGACCAAGGCAATGCCTCAGAAAGGTTTAAAGGGCATAAATTCAATGGAACAAAATTGGAAAACTTATGAACCAACATCCTTGGTACACAACTTTCTTAAACTTAGTTGGACCACTGTAGAAGGCCAAGAGTGAGACTTTGCTACAAGAAATGAGACTAGTACCCAGTGAGTGAGACTGTACTCCAGGGTGTCAGATTCTAACTAAGTGAATGTAATTGTGCTCCAAGAGATGTGACTCACACACTAAGGTTGAGACTGTGCTCTAAGGCATGAGGCATGTACTCAAAACGTGCGACTTTGCTCCAAGGTGGGGGGGCTCATGTCAAAGGAGGGAGTTGCAGGCTACATACTGAGTTTAACAATGAATTATTAAGTCTCTGTTCCAAGAAGTGAAACTTAACCCCTTGACCGCGATCGGAATTCCGCTCGTATGCGGGACATTCCGATCGCGGGTGTGGTCGTGACGAGCTCAGCTCGTCATGCGCACAGCGCTACCGCGCAGCATGACGAGCTGAGCTCGTCATGAGCACGGAAGGGGTTAAAAACAAGTGAAACTGTGTTTCATAACACAACATAACATAACATAACGTAACATAACATAACAAGTGTGTTAGAAAAGGGGGGTCTCTAGTTGACAATGGTTTGCACCTTTGTCCAAGTAGGGACCATTCTTCCTAGTCAGGGTAAGGGGGATACACTTCTAAAATAACCCCTGCTCACCCCCCTCATAGCTTGGCATGAGCAGATAGGCTTATCTCAGAGGCAGTGTGAAAAGCATTTGTACACACATTCAGTAATACAGTGAAAACACTACAAATGGACACCACACCAGTTCAGAAAAATAAGTAATCTTTATCTGAACCAAACAAGACCAAAACGACAAAAATCCACAATAAAATAATCAAAATATGACTTTTAAAAGATAGAAACAGTTCTGTCCATAGCAAGCTATAGATGCAACACTTTCAACACAAAGTACCTTGGATGGGTCACAATCACAAACAAAAACAGCCGCAGGGAGGGTGATGCGTCGGTTCCTTACACCCAGTGAAGGTGATGCATTGGTTCCTTACTCCAGGGGAGGTGATGTGTTGGTTCCTTACTGCCATGCAGGGGAGGTGATGCTTTATTTCTTACTGCAGCCCCGGTGTTCTTGAAGACTTGGCACCCCAGTGCGATGCGTGAGGATCGGGGATGCGGCGGTTCTCAATGCGGCAACGGCGCTACATTGGCCTCTCCAGCCTCGGTCCCACCACGATTCGTTGATTCTTGCAGCCGCACAGCAGGATCTGCATCGTAATCGGTTCGGTGATCCCTGACTTCGGGAATCGGTGCATGGGATTCGGCGTGCGCTGACTTCTCCAGCCGGGGCAGGCACATCGTTGGTTTCTTCAACGATGCATCGGAAACAGATGCGGATGCGTTGCGCTTCTCGTAGTTGCGTCTCTTTTCCAGCTCCCAGCAGTAGGAACAACCTCCAGAGGCCCAACTCAGCAACAGGCACCTGTTGGCAGGTCGAAACTCCCAGCAAGAAAGTTCAGGGGAGCTGGAGGTGAAGTCTTTCTATCCCTGAAACTTCAAAACAGGAGGCAAGCTCTACTTCAAACCCATGGATGCTCAAGCAGGAGACACAGCTCACAGCAAAGTCCTTATCCTCTCCTTGGCAGAAACAGCCACTGCAGACCAACCCCAAAAAGCACACAGCAAAGGGGCAGTACATCTCCTTCAGTTTTCCCAGCTCTTCTCCTTGGCAGAGATTCCTCTTGAATTCCAGAAGTAATCTAAAGTTCAGGGGTCTGGGACCCAACATGTATAGTCCATTCCTCTCTTGGTCTCTGGTGTCAGAGATGCTCTGTGCTCAGTCCAAACCAGGTGTAGCTTCCTGGCAGGAGGTGGAGACAGCATTATGTAAGGCAGACCAGGCCCATTCAGGTGAAAGGAAATCTCCTCCCCCTTCTCCAAATGCAGCCCAGGCCTATTCAGCCCAGCCCTGGCTCATCCAGGAAAGGCAGGGCACATCCCAATACCCTGTAGTTCACTATCAGGACATGTTACACACCTCAAAACATGTCCTACCTTTCCCAGGCACTGCAGCCTGCCCACAGGGGTACCTTGGGCCTACCTTAGGGGTGACTCACATGTCATAAAAGGGTAGGTTTAGGCCTGGCAAGTGGGTGCACTTGCCAGGTCGACATGGCAGTATCAAACTGCGCACAGATACTGCAGTGGCAAGTCTGAGAACCTTTTGCAAGGCTGCTTGTGTGGGTGGCACAATCAGTGCTGCAGGCCCACTAGCAGCATTTGACTTACAGGCCCTGGGCACACACAGTGCACTGTACTAGGGACTTAGTAGTAAGTCAAACAAGCCAATCATGGAAACACCAATCCTTAGTCACAATTTACAGAGGGAGCACTTGCACTTTGGCATTGATCAGCAGTGGCAAAGTGCCCAAAGCATCTAGAGAAGCAATAACGGAGTCCAGCATACAGCAACAACACAGGAGGCAGAGGCAAAAATACAGGGGAAAACCACGCCAAGGATGCCAGGTCTAACAAAGTGAAACTATGTTCCAAGATGTACTACTCACACCTATTGATTGACACTGTGCATAATAAAGTGAGACTTGCACTTAATGGAAGACTGATGAGAAAGCAGTGAGACATACACAAGATGAGACAGGTTGTGCACTACATTCTGATGCTCAAACAAATTAATGAGACTGTGTCCTAAGACGTGAGACTGAGCCTTGTACTAGATATGCAGGGCTATGATCCAAGAAGTCAGAATTGAAAACAAAGTGTGTGTCTGCACTCCATGACTTTTTGAGTCACACTAGCATCCAGTTAGTGAAGTTGGACATGTTCCACTCTGCTGTCTTTCGGCCACTGGTGCACCAAGTGCACCCTTGTGTGTTTCTTTCTGGGGTGTTTTGTTCAACTATGTGCTCACTCTGTCTCTAGCTTTGCACTGCAAGCTGCCCTCTCGCTAATGCAGCCTTCGCATCGGCCATCAACAACCAGATGCAGTAACACAATGAGCAAAACATAGAAGAAGAACTACAAAAGAGGTAATTTATCAACTAAACACACATAATCGCTAGTAATAAATTATATATTTTTTTAATTATGGTCAGTTGTATTAATGGTGGTCAGATATCAAAGGTAGACTATCTCTATCTCTGTGAAAAAGCTAGTCCCCCGCTTACCATGCAGCTCTGTCTTCCTTGGGTGTAGCACATTGTGATCACCTTCATGGAGCGTTAGGTGAGTTAGATGAAACATAGGGGGGCTACACACCTCTATGCACCTGCACACCTAACCTTTAGAGATATCCATACAATCTGTGTTTACTTTTTATTTCCGATGTTGAATAACATCTCTGCCCAGGGCCATTGCATTAGGAGGGCAGTCAGAGATACTTGTTTTTTGGCCCCACTCTCATGTTGCATGTAGTTTAATTTTAAAAAAGGGGCCTGACTTGTTCCTCCATGATACAGTTAACATAGCTATTTGGAGCCCTTGATTACGCCAATATCTGTGTTTTCCTTGTTTTTTTCACCAGAGTATGCTTTCCAAATTACAGGCTGCTCCTTAGATCAGAAACCAACAAGAGGCCCGCTAATGTTCTTGGTCCTCAGTCCCACAAAATCTTCTGACATGTCTGACCCTATCCACAGACCACCAACCAACAGCCACCACAGGTTTACACTTCCAAGCCCACTATCTCCCTGACATCGTGCTATGGATCAGCCAGTTGCATCATCAGAAAAGACCCAAAACACTTGGCAATCAACCCTCTTAAAAGCAGAGAATCAAAGAGTTGAAGAAATTAGTTAATTTCTGACAATCTCCTATTGAATTTGAGGCCCTTGTGAGAGATAAGCACTCTTTCCTTAACAGCCACTATCAGCAGAGATTTCATATTATATGTTAGTCACCTTTACATGACCTTCAAGAAGGTTCATTTATTTGATCTCTTCAGCATCTCTGATTAGAGGAGGCCACAAGCTGAATTGAACCTTGAGAACCCTACAATCTTCCTCATGAATCTTCAAGAATGGAATGATTATGGCACGGACCAACCATCATAACTTGCAAACATAATCCTCTGGAAAACACAAGAAGCAGGTATGTGATAAAAGTACTAAATATCAACAAAATATGATGCACCCAATGTGTGGGGGAAGAGTCCCATCACATCTGAAGGCCTCACTTGCTACAGAAAACAAGCAGATTAGTAGAACTGAGTTTAGGGAATATGCTTAGTAACTGGCTCTTACCTGTACCCAGCTCAGATGAAGTAACTATGGACATGCACAGCATGCATGCAAGCAAGGACCAGTAGTTTACTCACACTGAGTGCACTGAATACTCATAACTAGACTCCTGGAAATTTCAACTCAGAATCCTGCCTTCTTCCATATATGGTTTTGATACGTGGAGTATTTGGGCCTTTCCTTGTATTTTGACTGCTATCACACACATATATTGAGGTGTGAAGGCGTGTAAGTCGCAACCCATGAATGTGAGTTTCAACCTGATTGTATGGAGCTTTACACAAGGGAGTAAGTCACCATCAGTGTGTAACAGACAATAGTAAATGAAAGTCCTTGATGAAAATATCAGGCTAAGTTATTTTATTAAAATATAAAAATATGCTAATATTTAGAAACATTTGAGTGTACATGATAAAAACGAAAAGCTGACACATTAGGGGCTGTGGACATTTGCCAGAAACAGGCAAATGAGGTTGTAATGGAGGTCATGAGGAACTTATTCCAGATATTTAGTTCCTTCACACTTTGTGGATTCTTATATATATATATATATCAGGGGTCTCCAACTTTTTCTGTAGTAAGAGCTACTTCTGATTAGTGAAAATCATCATGAGTTACTTATGACTATGCAACTCGCACATTGTTACCAGTCACCCCCACGCCCAGCTTCATTGACTTTAAGCCTAATGTCCATAGAGCCAGATACTATGGTTTGAACAAAATACTTTGAGTAGGGGCACTATGACTAACCCTGGGTGGAGTATGCAGAGTGCCACTACGTGGAGTTCCACGGAGTTAAAAAAAACCTCAGTGGAACTCCACTCAGCTCCACCCTCCCACAATAAAAAACATTTAAAAAAAAACACTTACCTGCTCTGGCATTTACGGGTTGCCCACCTCCTCGCCGTGGTCTCTCCTCCTCGCCCTCCTCGCCGGTCGCAAACCCCTACGTTGTACATCTTGCGAGGAGACGCCAGAGCAGGTACGTGTTTTTTAAAAAATGTTCTTCTTTGGGCGTGGGCAGGGGCTAACTCCACTCCGCCTCAGAGTCAGAGTTTTGCCTGAACTCCGTGTTCCCAACGGAGTGCGAGGTTGGCAAAACTCTGCAAACTCCACTGGCGGAGCGGAGTTCACCACCCGGGCTCAACTATGACAGGGCTGCCATTTGTGTCAGTGAGAGCGTGGTCTTTAAGGGTGTATGAACATGTGTGCGTATGAATGAGATATATGTGTATGGGTGACTGTGAGACTGTGTCATATGTGCTTGAGGCAGAGGATATACTTTTTGCCGTATGTGGCACTGTTACATGTATACCACAAACATTCAACAATTTTTTTAAATTGGAGAAATTTTAAGTGCACAAAAATGTTATGTAAATATGTTCATACTAAGGAACATTTTTCTTCACTTAAAATTTCTCCCACTTGAAATAATGGCTCTATTTCTCAGTTAAAAATATGGCACCATGTCTACCAGCCACTGGGAGCAAGATGCCTGCTGTGTGTAACGACAACACTTTGAAATGGGAGAAAATTAAACTGAAGAGCTAACTTTGGGGCATATTATCAAGAACGGCGTTAAAATTATCGCCGCTTTAGTGGCAGAAAACTGCAGCTAAAGCAGCGATAATGGGTTTGATAATATGCCCTTGAGAATTCCAATAGAAGCCCATGTTGACACCAGAACATGGGCTTCTATTGGAATTCTCAAGGGCATATTATCAAGCCCATTATCGCCGCTTTAGCGGCAGTTTTCTGCCGTTAAAGCGGCGATAATTTTAACGCCGTTTCTTGATAATATGCCCCTTTATGTTTTATGGATTCCATAAATCTCATCATTTACATTTTCTCCAGTTTCCAAGTGTCACATTTACAAACACCAGGCATCTTGCTCCCAGTGGCCTGTAGACATGATGCCACATTTAACAGAATAACGTGGCCATTTTTTTTAAATGGGAGGAATTTAAAGTGAAGAAACATAATTCATAAAACATTAACGTAATTGGCTTAATTGAAAGTGGAGAAAGACATTACGACTTAAAGTTTCATAGAACTGTTTGTCTTCACTTTACGTTTCTCCCATTTAAAAAAAATTACTGTATTTTTCATTTATAAATATGGTGCAGTGCCTGCTGGCCACTGGGAAGCAAGAAGCCTGCTGTTTATATATGCAACTTTTTTAAATGGTAGGAAAATTAAATGAAGGGTTAATCATTAAGGTGACTTTTCATTTAATTTTTTTCCCATTTAAAAGCATTCAGAAACACCATTTTGTTCTCATACTCCAACATTGAGTTGACAAGGACTTTTATGTAAGAGTTAAATACCTCAGTGCTTCAGTTCCTCACTTCTGTGACCCAGCATTGGTCATAAATCTGACCGAGCACTGCTCATTATCAGGCCCTGCTATCTGCAGCCTGGAGATAATAATGTGAAATAAACACAGCCTTCCTTTAACTTTAAAAGGAAAATGTGACCCTGTTCTTATTTAAAATTGAACTCAAGGCTGTGAGCTACTCTGAAGGTGTCTGCAAGCTACTAGTATATATATTTCCTCTTTTTATGACTTCCAAGGCAGGGAAATTTGTAAGCCCAGTTCTATCTCTCAAACTGGGGAGGTGGGGCTGTCTCTGGCAGAGTCCCCTCTGCCAATACTGGGATTGGTCTCTGTCTGAGGGAACAGCCAAAGATGCCAACCTGGTCAGCGTTACCTCTTATTCCAGGTTCTCTTTCCCCTACACCCAAATGCTACACGCACCACGTGCCTGTAGAAGAGACAATGATGCCATCAGGGGAAAGATCCCTCCCTGATCCTGGTTTGCTTCCCAAAGAACAAAAAGTATGCACTCAATTCAATTGGAGAAAGCCCAAGTGATGATCTATAGACACCACTTTTCACAAGGACCCAGCAGGTCTACTATTACCTATCATTGCATAAATGATTGTAATAGACAACAAGCTCATTGCCCCATTCAAGTAACACTAGTGGATCAAGAATCTATTCAGAAAAATTCCACAGCCACCATGTAGTAGGTGAGAAAGAGGAAAACCAGCCAGTGTTTCACCCAATTTCAACAGGGTTATAAGGGAAAAACCTCAGATGGAATTAAAATTGGGATCTAGGAGCAGTATAAAAGTTTCAAACAAAGAACATTTTATATATGATTATGAATTATTCAAATCTTGGTGAGGTCAATTTTTGCTGGTTGTGTACAAGGCATTGTTATAAATTAGCGAGGATGTGACTACGATTAGTTGTAGGGCCACTATGTAGGGGAGTTGCAAAGAGGTAAAGTACTCATCAAGATCAGCTGGCGGAATGCTGGTGGCATTTTTGTGATGACTGGATGAGAGGTTTCTGCTGATCAGTGTGCATTGGGTTCTGCATTGGGTTCTTCATTGGGTTCTGCAGGGTCCTCAATGAATCAGGCCAAGGCCATGAGAGTTGTTATGAAATCTTATGATTTGCTGTTGGAAAGATTGGATGGAAAATGTCTCTGGAGTGTATTCTTTGGTATCCACTATACTGAATCCGCAGAGACCTCAATATTGATTGCTTTGGTTGTTTGTGAAACACACGCAAAAAGCAAAATGGTAGCTTGAAGCTTAATTAGGTATTATTGTTGGCCTGCTGCACCGTCTAGGAGGAACTCAACTCTGGCACCCCACCACACCTGTCAATCAAGATTAAACCAAACAAGTGACACAGCTGATGTCTTACTGTCTTATTAAATATCTTCCTCACACTCTAACTTTAGTCAAGTAAAGTCCAAGATTAGGACGTCCGTTGGGATATGCACGACACACAACAGTAGGCCCACCAGACTGAAAATTGCAACATGTAGGAAGCAGAAGAGGCTATTTTTCTGCTATGCTCTGAGTATTGGAAACATGCTTCCAGGACAGACGCATCAGGCTTCTTGCTTTCTCCACATCTGCAATCAGCTGAAACCAAATTATGAAACCACTCCTGGTTAACTAACAGGGTCGGATGGGCCTGTAGGGCAAACTGGCAGTACCAGAAGGGCTGGTCTGACAGGTCAGTGTGTGGGTTGATTTCTGTCTGTGTTTGAATCTGTTTTATGGCCAAGTGGGCCGGTTTGTACTGTTGATTTCCATGATACTGCCACAAACATTACCTGGAGGAGGCTCAAATGCATACTCTCCCATACCTTGCAAAATACCTAAATAACATCTCTTTACAAGTCCAAAACTGTCTTGATTGGCAAATGTGGGCCACCTGTTTAGCTCTCTGATTCACTAATGAGGGTCACTTTTACTTTGGTGCCCGGGGCCTATTTACTCCCAAGTCCGAACCTGGTCACCAATCAGATATAAGACCACCATGAAGCATTTCCACTCTTAACTCCTTGTACTCCTGCCTCTTCTCTCAACCTCAGGCCGCTAATAACTTAGCTGTTTCAATCCTCCCTGTAAGCCTCAACATATACCCATCCATTTTCCAATGCAGTCTGGATTTTGTAACCTCACTCCCTTTTCCCTTTATCTAAGCTACCTACCGTAAAATCCTGATTGTGCACCGAACTCCATTATTTTGTACCTATGTTTGCACAAGACACATCACCTAGGCACGCACACACAATTCATTACTGCTCATGCTATCCACCTTGTAAACATGAATTCCTGGATCTGCAATCTATTGACTAGCAAGTTACACAAATGTCTCAGCAAACAGCACTCACCACACTGAACTAGCTTACTTGCAAAGATTGTTTTTCTCAGCAGCCCATCTGTTTAAAGGGCAATCTACGTGCCTTCATCGTCTAATAACTCTCAAGGGTCCCAAGCTGAGATCTTCATCATCACCATGGGACTCCCCATGTTCCACTTCAGTGGATATCCTTACAACATGTCACATCCTGCCCTTTCCATGCATTAACGTCTGACCGGCATTACAGCAGGCAATGAAGCGGTGGATACATATGCTAGCTGAGTAAGCCATCACTCTGCAGCAGACCTCGAATGACCTTCAATTCATTCTGACAGCCTACGGCTTGAATGACTAACTTGTTATTGTCACTGCACCAGAAAAAAGCCATTTTGGTTAATGATCCTACTGCAAACCTTCGCAAGCATCGGGCCACTTACTGGGATTAGCGGCGACTCGTTGACGCTAGCTGGCGCCTCAGCCTTCATGTTGTTCCGACTGGGAAGAGGAGATCGCGCCCGTTCGCATGGACAGCCATCTCATTATCCATAATTGGCCCTCAGTGGTCTTGTTTACCACAATGCCAGGGTTAATAGGCAATGTCGCATCTGAGCCTTTGCCTTGCTTCCTTTAATGGCCATTAGTGCTTCTTCCAGTTAGACCACGTTGGAGGAGATTGCACCAGACACTAATTTTCTTGATCATGTTCTGCTGACAGCATCTTCAGGGCTGGATCATTAGCGCTGTCGAAACCTATAACTCACTCTGCCATAAAAAAGAAAAAGTGGATCCTCTCTGAGCAGGAATGTCTTATTTGCAGAGGTAGATGCCTTCCATACATTCCTGCCCCCTTTTTGTATAGTGCACAGATTAAAAATGTATAGATTGGGTTCTCCTGCATATGCTACCTCTTTCACTAGGGACATTTGGTGATTGAGCTGCACCATAAGTTGAGTACACAACCAATCGATTTTGCTCTGGAGGAATTTCCTCCACATTAAAAAGGTAAAGGCAACCCTCAGTCTACATGAATGAATACCCCATCCTCTGCATTGGTTGTTGAGGCATTGCATGACTAATGATCATCGCTGTGAAAAGCACCTGAGCTCTTTGGGACATGATTTCTATAGTGTGTGAGCAGTGATGAGAAGTAGGTATGATGTCCTGGTTTTAATCCTCTGATCATTAGATGCATTAGTGGTTAATGTGTTATATCTGGAGGATAGTTGTGTTTCCGCTAAGAGAAACAATTGGCTTGATTTACACCCAATTGCTCTACTGAGCGCATGTCTTGCGGCTGGACCTTAGAGACTTCATTTAGCCATTACAGCTTGGAGCAGAGCCCACAATACGCAGGAGCAGTACCAGAATGTGAGATTTCCCTATATTATTGCTTTGCTAAATTACAATGTAGGTGACTAAATAAGTCAACAATCACTAAGCAAGTCAGTAGAGCTTTTTATTATACACCTTTGTGAGGGATGGGCAGTTCCAACATCTTTTTGCAGCAGTGGGAAACTATTACCGCTGTCAGAAGACGGGTGGATTGCCACTGCCCGGCGGCTGTCCCTGTTCAGAGCCTCAACTCATGGACCAGCCGTGGCCCCAATGCCACATCTTTTCCCATGCCATATTGCTCCCATCTGTCTAACCAACATGGACTTAACTTAATATGTGGATCTGAATGCCAACTGATGCCCTATGTAATGTAACCTTACATTTCGAGGAACAAAAATATTGTCAGAAACCCTACATTAAATGTACATAGAAACCCAAAAAATCTGGACAACCCTTGAAGTATGACAGCTTTGAGAAATCTCAGAGGCCTGAGCGAAACACATGTCGGCCACAGGGGAATAGGGCTACAACGGAATCAAACACCTATGGATTAAAGATATCATTAGGTGTAGCACCTATGCAGTTTACAAACACAAGGAGTCCGAATAAATACATCTAGATTATTCAAAGTAAAATCTATCATTTGCAAGCACAATAAAGTATATTAAAACCCTATATTTTGAAATATTGCCCTTTAGTTTTCATTAGAATATTGGCAGCACTCCACTTCCTGTACATGCCTGCTATTTGAAGTTCAAATGGAACAAAATCTAGGCTAATGGCTCTAAGTGCAGGGTACTGGACTATGAAACAGACTTAACATCTGCTTGTGGGGGCAATATTCAGACATATCTATATCTTTTTTTTATAGCTGAAATTGTATCTGCTTAAAACATAGAAAAAGAACTGCATTGAACTCTGCTCCAGTGGCGTCACTGCAGTAGGATTCTCCCTCCTCACCCCTGCACTGTTGCTGGGTCCTCTGGAATGCACTTTGCGTATCCAAGTTTCCAGGTTTATATGTCCACGGGCAAAGTTTGATGAAGTTTTTTTAACTTTGCAAATTTCATGAAGAGAGAAGTTTGCAACTTTGACTCCTCCAAAGTTTGCATACTGCTAGTCATTAGTCAACATGCTTGCCCTATAGAAACACATAAATAAGTGAAAATGGCTCCACTACTTTGAAGGTGCTGTGCCTCCCCTATGGTATCCTTGTCTCTTTATATGTAATTGTGTGTACTTCAATTCTCATTTCATTTTGTAACTGAGAAATGCCTGGAGCATTCTCTAGCTGAGGCTCCTGTACCTGGTACAATAAAGGGCCTATTTTTTAATCATTTTTAAACCATGATAATCTACTCTATTTTTTATTTTTTAATTATTGAAGGGATTTCCTGATGGACGCACCTGCTCCATTATATAAATACTAGGTTATTGGACAGCTGGCAGGCACATTTAGAGATGATGTCATTCACGGTTAATGCCTTATGTGGATTGGTTTTGTCAGGTGCACGTGGGCAACTGTTCTGTCACAAGTGCAAAAAGGTGGGCTGCCAAATTGTACATCTGCCATGCTGTAACATACACTCTAAGACACTATCACATTTCCACCACCTTTGCCATGGATTCCCTGCTATCGGGTTTTGGGAAACTTTCATAAAAACCCTCCTGTGGAAACTCCCTTCACATGATCGAACTGTTCTCTACACCTCATGACAACAGGATCCACCCTGTTGGTTTTCTACAAGCCCAGCGCTTGATGGATAAATTCTTTCCACTGTTGTCTGCTTTCGTCCGTGAATAAACTTTAACTGTTCCAGATATACTACACACGGCAGGACCTTCTACAGTATTTGTCCCAGGACACTTAGAGCTTAATTTTAGCCAGGGATTCCTGTGCTCAGCACCGCCACTTAATTGTCAACACTGGCACTTTGACAATTTGCCACAAGGTGGCGCTGTGTGGCTAATTTTGAAATGGTCACAACAACATTTAAGTATTAATTCATTATACATTAAAAATGATTATTACTTGCCACCCAAGCCATTCTTATAGCTTTGGGGTCCGGAAATAATCTGAATAGTCACACTTGTAGGAGTGTGATGGTTAGTAGTTGTGTCATTACTAGCGTTGGCAGCATGGCAGGGGCAATGTGTGGTGCAAGCTACAGTTGCCTCCTGATGAGAGCCATGGCACTTCTATTTCTATTCTATTTATTGGATTTATAGAGCGCATGGCTGCCCAAGGGCTTCCCAGCGCTAAAAAGAGCTCTGACAGTTCACAAGCTGAGCCAATGCCTAATTATTGTGGGAAAAGCCAGGTTTTCAAATTCTTCCTGTAAGCTAGTTCGTTTGGGGCAGCACGAATTTCCAGTGGGAGGGCATTCCACAACTTAGGTACCAGATGGGTGAAAGATCTTAAGAATTAAGCAATGAGGGCATTGGTCAGAATCTTGCCAGTAACATTCAGGAGAGGTATAGACTTGTGTTACATGTAATTTTGTCATCCCCTCCTCTATAATCACTGATTTCATGGTGTTCTTCGTGGTCTGTGGTAGCCATTTTTTTCAAGGACTATAGCGGACAAAGCTACCAGTTTGAGAGCCGGAATACTTTGAAACATTTTGTAGATTTTCACTTAAACTCCAGATGTCATCAATTTTATGTCATCAAAAACAAAGTGATGGATGGAATCCTTAATATCAGCCACTGGTAATGGCTCGGAGCCACATCCCAATCCATCATTTTTTGGTACTGCGTTGCTTGTGTTTCGGTTCAGGAAAGACCAGGCCTGCCAGTTCGTGCTGAATTGTTCCCATGAGGAGTAGGGTCAAGACTGATTTGCATAATGGTGAGTCCAAACTGAGGTGGCATAACGGGGCAAAACAATGGATTGGGATGTGGCATTAAAGTGATTGCCAGTAGCTGCAAATATTTCAAGCATTCCATTCATCACATTGTTGTTTTTTGCTTCTGACACCCTAAGTGCGCCAGGAATGCCCAGATGTGGGTGTCAGGCTCACTGTGCCACTGGAACCTAGCTATACCTGGCTGAAGAGCCTTAATAAGGGTGAAACCGGTCCTTGGCTGCTTGTGTTCCCGTTCAGTGAGAGCCTGGCCTGGCAGTCTGAGATGGACTATTGCCATAAGGAGTAGGGTTGAGACTGATTTGTATATGGCTGGGTCCACACTGAGGTGGCATGGTGGGCAAAAAATGATGGACTGGGATGCGGCCCCTCGTGATTGCCAGAGGCTGAGCTTAATTCAAGCATTCCATCCATCACCTTGTTGTTTTTGCAACAATTTTATGTCAGCCTTAATCTCCATCTTGATGGGGCTTTCCAATAAGGCATCAGTCTTAGTGTTTTATTTCAACTTAATTGACCTACCCTCTGTTGTAACCCTATTTTATAACCAATACCTCCCTGACATTGCCAGTGGTGTCATTGATGTAGCACTTGCACTCTTATTGGTGTCTTCTTCATGTCTTGTACTCTACAATTCTTGATTACACAACCTTCGATGGGAGTTCGCAATGGGTTAATTATTTCCCAAGTGTTGCTTGGGTGCCAAGATGACGAGTAATGTTAGACCCATTGAGTGAATTTACTATTCAAGAGAATGTTATCTCTATAAAATTCCTAAGGCATGCTGGAGCTAAGCCATGCTTGATGGACTTTAGTTTGGCATCTGTCAAGGTAAAGTTAAAGATACTAAAACATTCTCAACAAGAGAAGTTATCCTGAGAAAGTTGAATGATGATCTGGGGGCCATGCTGATTTTTGTGGCTGGATCGATACGTTTCAGCAGAGTGTACCACATTTTCCGTCCATCTGCAAGATAGGCATTCAGAGAGGCAACACCTTGTTTAAAGATATAGAGCAGAGATGGAGTCTAAATGAGATTTTATTCTGTATTTTCATTACCTTATGGACTCTCCACTGCTCCAGCTTGTAGGTAGGTGTTTTTGGAAGTCTTACATTACTAATTAAACTTCTCATAAGTAACTTCCTACTAACTTTGAAGTGTTTTGATCTGCTCAACCCTGTCATTATCACAGTATTCTTCTACTGCTTCCATTCTCTCAGTGAAAATCTGCGGTGGTTGCAATGATGAATTCTAAATTGTATTATCATAACAAACTTCGAAGAGTGCTTCCAAAGAAACAAGTTAAAAATCTTAGGAAGTTTTCTCCTTCTTGCTCATAGGTCTTCAGTTCTCCTTATTTAGAAGGCATAGGTGACTGTATGTAATCACAATAACTGATTTATACATGCACATCTCCATATTTTGGTCTCAACCTCTCTTAAGTGCCAATTCTAAGCACCCCAGGCAAGACATTACAGTCATTGGGTAATTGATTTAAAGTACCGCCATAGGCCCTAATTATGAGAAAGAGGAGGAATTCTAAAACTGCTGTTTCTGTAAGGATTGGAATTCCAAATTTTGGGGTAATTGCCACATGGGCTGTATACCACAAAGTGCAATATTTACCACATGGAGTAATCACCATCCCCTTCACTCATAAATCTTCCTCTGAAATATGTCTCCAGGACAAACCTTTTGAGTTTTATATGGTGAAAATGTATGTAAAGAATGAGATACATCCCACAATGGGTATCCTACCACACTGTAAATGATTATGAAATAATGACTCTGTTCTCTTGCCCCTGAAGGAGTATTTAGTGTCTTTATTGTGGACTCTCACACACCCTATTAGTGTCAGGCTTCATCATTGGGTCACACCCTGGTCCCTATAATCCAGGGAGCACTTTGGATACTATTCTAATCCTGACGGGGAGCATAAATATTACAAATACCTAGTGGTCACCCCAATTTCCTTTTATTTTGGGTGCCACTGGTATGATGAAAATATAAGTAAATTATTCAGGTGAATTAAGAGGAAGGTTACTATCCTTATACCCTCATACTATGTCGACATGTTTCAGCCCTTCCTCATAGCCCATACAGGGTCCCAGGCTTTCAACAGGACTGATGGTGAATCCCCGTTCCCTATTTATTGTCACTGTTTAGTCTGTGATGTCAGGTCTGTCATTGATCATTTGTCACAAAACAGGACATAAGACAAACAACAACAGGTGAGGCTGGCCTGCTTGCCTGTGCCCTAGGTGGAGAGGCAATCACTGGTGCTTTGTTTCAAAATCATAACAGAGCAAGAGGACAAAGAAACATAAATACATGAAAAGCTAAAAATAAAAACAGAAACTCATTAACTCAGCTGTTCTGAGTGAGTGTAAGAGATTAGTGTCAATGTAACACAATCTCTTAATGCATGCAAATGTTACGCATGTTCCGTGCATGCCCAACCATACTCATAGTGTGCCCACGTTCCCTAATAATTGGTGGGGGATACATTATACACAGCATCTTTATGCAATAAGGCAAATATGTTGTCCCTTTGCATACACATCATTGTCTAATACTCAGCTACACAAATAAACATGAATATTTTGAAATCTATATGGTATTCCCCAAGTATCACTCCAAAAGTGATGTGCATTTTTGTAAAGTCCTAGTCAGTTATACTTATTAAGTTCTTACCCTCCTATGAGATACACATCTGATTTGATGGGGATAACAGTGACTCCTCTTGTAATTCCCCATTCTCGTTTGCAAAACTCAAAGGATCTATTTACTGCACGCAGTAAATGCCCCACTCAGGGATAACAGTATTTACTGGATTTTACAGGAGTAATGATAAAGTCCATGTTATTGAGGGTTACAGATGCTAATAACTGGTAAACAGTGGTAGATTCATTTGTATGGCACTCGAGGCCTGGGCCATTTAGGCGGTTTCTTTCAGTGTAAAAAAATGTTTGGTGGATGCTGCCATCGTTTTTGATGACTGTACAGCAAACTTTTTCAAAGTTGCTATTTTTCCGAAATAAACTCACAAAGCAGGAGATTGTTTCTGAAAAACAAAAACTTATGATTCGTAAACCCGGGGAAATTTCTCTCACGGTGTGGTTGGTCATTCTTTTTTTTCTGTTCTTCACCGCCAGGGTTTTCCTGGCGGTGGTGTACAGGAAAAAATACATTACACTGTGCACCCTAAAGAAGTTGGGTGGTGTAATGGCTTTCCTTTGGTGGCCCCTTCTCATTCGGGCCATTTGAGGAAATTTTCCATGGACCGCGCTAGTAGGGGCAGTGTTGTCAGAAAACTTGAGGTGCACCTATCCCTAAATAAGGTAGGCAGACCTAGGATTTGGCTGACTGGACACTCTGTCAGGTTTGCCAGGAGTACCGTGTCTGCCAAACTCTAAGGGTCTCATTTATGAGGCCCCTTGTGGAACTCTTGCACCACCTAAATGTCACTTTTTTTACGTTCCGGTTGCGCAATATGCTGCGGCATATTTACAAGGCCACGTAAAGTGACTTTACTTGGCTTTTCATGGCCTTGTAAATATGTGCCCCTTTCACATAGAACACTGAGTGAAAGGGGCGTTCCATGGGTGTTACTGTGGGTGTTCCCACACAACACTCATGGAATCTGAAGCATTCCCAGATTTACGACAAATCGTAAACCTGGTAATGCCTCAGAATCTAATGCCACCTCAGGGTTGGCGTTGGGGAGGCGCCACGAGGAGAAATGTTTTCATTTCTCCTTGTTTTTTCCGTTTTCTATATGTGCTACATTCTGCAGCACACATAGAAAGAGGAAATCACCTGAATTGATTGATTATGTGCAGGAAGGTGTCCCTTCCTGCACAACATCAGTCAGTCCGCCACGCAGGCATCCTTGCTTTCCAGGAGCTTGGCCCTGCAAGCACTGTTATGTTTTTGCAGTTTGCTCTGTCTGCTCAACCATTTGTTTCGCTCGCTGTCGAAGAATACATTTCTATCTCTTAGCTCAATTGTGAACGGAAATTGTGTTGAAGCCCTTTTCCCTCTAGTGGTGGAGGACCAGAGGTCCTGAATAAAGTAGACCCCCCCCCATGCTCTTCATTAAGCGTCCTATCTCAATGCATAGCCTCCCCTAAGGAGGATCTCACAATGCACAGAAAACATTGCATGGACAAAGGTGAACTTAAACAGAGAAACTATGCAAACTTCACCAAGGCAGAAATCTTGAACTTCGGAAAACTTCAGTGGTGAAAAAATGTTTGCACACTACTAGCTTTAAGCTGTGGGTAACCATCTCTGATGCAAACCATATTTCATACAGACCTAAATAATATTTGTCTAGGACCGAAGTTACCCAGAAAACATAAATAGCTCAGAGGGTTCAAGTTCCTACTTAAATTTGAAAAAAGCCTTTGGGGAAGCTGATCAAATCACTTGTCATGAGATACTCGAAGGGGTTGTAATGTGATATATAATGATCTTCCCAAAAGACAACTGATATATTGTTAAGATTGCAAAATAAAGCTGACAGGTTGACTATCACCTATAAAAAATAAAAAAAACAGGAAACCAGTGCTAAAAATATTGCAATATCTACCAGATGAATTTAAAATCAGGTCCAATGCCTCTGCAAAAACATGCATTGTACTTGAGCAAGGGTACTGGATAGCTACAAAAGTTAGCTGCAACACAGGAAGAGTACAGTGTTCACGTACAGTCAACACTGGTAGCACAGCCAAACTCCATTTTCTTAAAACACTGCTCAGCATCAAAATATTTCTTCAATTGAAAACTGGGATCTCAAGACACATGTAAAGCATCAGAAGCAGGCGCGGCCCATGCAGGTAAGAGCGGTGAGACGGGGTGGGGAGTCGACATACGATGACGAGGTAAACCTAAATGAAAAAGAAAAAAAACCACTTACCTTGTGATCTTTGCATTGCTGAGTCGGCGATGTGGCGAGCGCAAGGCCAGTGGTTTTTGTTTTTTAAAATTTAAGTTTACCTCATTGTCGTCTGTTGACTCCCCCACACCCCATCCCACAGCTCTTACCTGCATGGGCCACACCTGATCAGAAGAGTGCCACCATTTAAATTGATCACATCCAGGTTGCCCACAACTTGCCCCATAAGGACTGTGAATCACCTTCTGGGCACTATCAGAACCATCAACCATTCAGTTGAAGATAGCATAATCAGCCCCGCTTTCTTATGGGAGAAATATTTTGCCCTAAATGTATTTCCTACTAATACAAATTTCCAGGCAATACTATGCACTTCACAAAGATGGATCCAGCGATACAATACAATGAACACCACCTTGGCTTTTGAAACATTATACTTTGACTTATAGAAACTACTTTTTATCCATAAGCCCCAAATTGAGTGTAATTTGTAACTGCATTTAATTGTGTAATTGTGTCCCCAAATTGGATTGCAGCATAATATCTCCATAAATCATTTTGCTAAAATTGTCTTTATTAGAAGGATGCCTCCAGTCTACACTCTTTCTGTATTCCCATGAATCCACCAGATTGGCATGTGCCACAGCCAGAATTTGGGTCATGACAAAGTGGGTGTGAACCCTGGGAGCACCCATCAATGAAAAACGCCAATCCAAAATCTGTGCCAGAGAAATTTCCTAAGATGAAATTTTAGCATGGGTCTGTATCAAAATGTATATATACGAGATCTCATGGAGGGTTTTACATCGGTGGCTGTCATCTTAGCAGAATTCTGGAAGGTTTCAGGGTTGAAAGTTAACTGGGGAGAATCATGCATATTCCCATTCATAAAATCTTTACCTCAATGGGCGGTGACCTTAGGAGGAATGGCACCATGATAGGAACCACAAAGATCTAAATATTTATGAATCATCATGTACAATCCTGAAGCAGACTTCCTAGGGGGCAACCTGAAAACAGCAATGCGCTCCCTCAACTTCCATATCGGGTTTTGGCCCACACTGCCAATCTCCATAATGGGTCATATTGCAATAGCAATAATATGGTAATGTTTCTAAGGCACCTGTATTATTTTGTGAACTTACCACTTTTGATCCCAGTGAAACTCTTTCAAGAGTTAGATGCCTCCCTTGGCAACCTCATAAATGGAACTGCACACCACAGAGTTGCACTGGCTAAATTGAAACTCCCGACAAGAAGAGGTGGCCTCCCCCCACACTTTCAAAGTGACTACTTAGCAACACAGTTGCAATGGGTGGCCCACTGTCTAGCAGGACACCGCTTAGAAGAAACAGGATACACCAATATGCAGTTTAAGAATGGGGACCTACATGCTATCATGTTTCCAAACACATGACCACCGAGAGGCCTTCCACTTCTGATCAGCACTATGCTGGGTTGTCTAAAATGCATCATAATCTACACACAACCAACCCTTCCTTACGCACCAGCATTGCCTGAGAAGGGGTTCCCTGCACTGGGTGGTGCATTCACCTTCGAATGCCTGTTGAGATGTGAGGATGTAGGGATCAGTACCTTAGGAGACCTTTACAAGGGGAAACACTACACAACTTCAAAGCACTAGTAGAAAATTAAGGGCTGCATACTGAACAGTTCCTAATCTATGGTAGGAAAATACACACAATACTGACACAATGAGGCAACACACAGATGGAGCCACAGACGCATAATGCCATGCAAACAATATATGCAATGGGGAATGATAGAAAATTGATTACATGGCATACAGAGCCTTACAGGAGCACAAAGGAATATATTGCCACCTTGCTGCGCAGTGTGAAAGGGCAGGAGTGTGCCGTATTTGACTTTATACGGCTGCCTAGCGCCAACGCACTGGTGCAAGGATGCCTGCATTACAGACAGAAATTTCTTTGTGCAGAAAGGGGCACCTTTCTGCACAAAAACAATCTTCAGAGGCATTTTCTTCTATGTGTGCTGAGGAAGGCAGCACACATAAAGGAGTAAAAACAAAGAAAAACTAAAATTTCTCCTCGTTACGCCTCACCTGGGGAGGCGTTGCATAAATGGGAATGCGCCAAAGTCCATGGGTGAATGCATGGGAACATCCATGTTCCGCTCATGGGACGCCTCCCTGGAGCACAGTAATGCAGCGCAGCAAATTGCGCTGCGTTGTTTTGCTCTGGATTTAATAAGCCACGCAGGGCCATGCAAGGTGGCCTTGCATTGCTTAATAAATTTTACCTTAGTGTTGCGTTGCCTTGAGGCCTTCTTGCGTGGTGCAAGGGTGATGCAACACATTGATAAATATGCCCCACATTTCTTTTGCAAGTAATAGTATTTTTCAATTTCATGTGCATCCTACTTCACTGTGTTACAATCAGACTTGTATCTAGAAATCTTCCTGGCTTCCTGAATGATTATTCGATTTAATACTCAAACTCCAGCACCTACCACGTTTTCTGTTACCTCTTCATAAACCAACCAATACTGATCTCAAACATAGGAGCACTCTGGGGTACTATTTCACTTTGCTTTTAGAGAACTAGACTCCTGATGGAAGCTCCTGTACCTTAAAAGGAAAGTTGTGATTTCCAAGTCATTCTCGATATCCAGCATACCTTTGACTTGTGTAAATTCTTTTGCACAAAAATGAAATGTCTTGCTCATCCTACACATTGTATCTTATAACTACAGCACCAACCATGATGAAAAACATAGTGAATGGAGAGGCAATTATTATCCACAAACATATCCTTACATTTATTCACTTAGATCCTCTATCCTGTTGTATGTTTCCTGCATGGCCCATTGTCGTTTTGCCTATGTTAGACTAGTTCTGCACATTGTAGGCCTCATATCTCTGCACACATTAATGTAAAAACATGCTTGCTTTTGCGCCACATTGTATTTTCACACAGAACCTGCATATGTTTTTGTGTTCTGATCTTTTCTTGGGATTTAGTCTGAACACCACAAACAAGGTCAAACAACAATGCCCCTTGTTATTTTTCTCTGGTCAGGCACTAGCACCTAGACATAATAAGAGAGTCGGCTGCTCTTTGCGAGAAACATGTCATGTCATATAACTGAGAACAGGAGTTCTAAAAAGGCACACTGAGCAAAGGTCCAGAAACAAGATTGCTGCATCAGCTGAGATGTAGAACGTCCATCTATGTATGCTAAGGTACGGGATCTGCCAATAATCCCAGAGACCTTTGATATATAATCATTCAGCGGGTTAGGCTAATCTATTTTATAACATGACATGACAGGGCTTTTCAGTGCTTTTCATGGTATATGGTTTGTTAACCATGCTAGCAATATTTGTTTTCTATTTGTGGCGCAAATACTGCATCTTAGAACAAAGTAGTATAAATAAATATTTTAAACTTCTTTCGCGTCTCTTGTTTATCTTGTTGTGGACAAGTCGAGTGGGAGAGCAAAAGGGTGTGTCCTGTTACCCCAATCCCTGAGAGGGTTGATAGTGTTGTGTTCTGGGATGCCAATTCACTTGTCTCTCTGGTAAGGTTAGAAGGGCAAGTGAGGCACTAGAGCTAGTCAGACTTGGGCTCATAGATACTAAAGTAGTATGGTGACTCAGTCCCTACCTACTGATGTTCTATGGTCTCAAGCATAGTTCTGTTCCCAAGCAGAATCCCCATAAAACATATCCTTACATTTACTCACTTAGATCCTCCGGCCATCCCCTTTGTGCCAGAAGCCAACTTTACAGTTTTTTCAATGAAGGTTAAATCTCAGGTGGTAGCTGAGCATAGTGGTACCTCTCAGTTTCATCCAAATAGAATTGTTAACTGAAAAAACTGTGCCACTGCCCCATGAAACAGGTTTGATATAGGCAGTTTCCCTACCTCCACTTATCGAAAGACTCTGGTTCTAGTGCTGGTGTGAAAGCTGGGTTATAGGGAATAAGAGTATGTGAAAGGAAAAGGAAGAGTCAGGTTATAATATCTTGCGAGTTTATCCCGGATCATCAATATAGTATTTATAGGGTATTATCATAGGCTTTTGTTGGCCTATCTTGCTTTGGTTTCATATTAAATCCCACAGGGTTCCGCCCACCAACACCCTGTCTATACATACCCACAGTCAGTTTTCCAGAGGGATTAGTTTGATAAAACATGTAGATATGAATATCTGTTGCTACAATTCATGTCGTCTACAGGGTATGATTTTACCACAGATTTTTAGTACGTATTTTGGTTTACAAAATGGTATTTTAGAAATGAATTATGCATTGTAACTACCACTTTGCTTTTTGATGTGTGCCCTGGTGCCCACCCTGCACACCCACATTTTATTAAGTAAGTTCAGGGCCACAGTTGAATCTCCAGGGCCCCTTCCCCCCAAAAAAAACTAATACTGCCCTATGGGTTGAGGCCACCATGGCCTTTCCAACACTCAGGAAAATGGTCTTCATGCCCAGAAAATGACTCAAAAAAATAGCACATGGCCCAGTCGGATGGAGTCCTCAGGGCCTTTGCAAGACTCATGGGGGGGAGGGACACCATGCCCTCCCTAAAAGTGGAATAAAGCCTTGGGGAATGTGGTCCCCATGGCTTTCTCAAGGCTCAGGAAGAGTGACCACATGCCCCGCCACAAAAAATACATATTAAATAAAAAATAAAATAACCCTCCAGAATTTGCCCACCTGGGTGGGGGGGAGTATTGCTTAAAGGGCTTATTATTTGATCGGGCCACGGCTCTGAGGATCTTCAGAAGATCCACAGTCCAGTCAAAACAAATATTGTTTTGGGCCCAAGGGAGGGTCTCTCTGGAACCCACCACCCTCACCAGGCCTGGGGGCTGAGTATCCCTACGCTGCCCCCTACATGTTATATTTTACTTATTTTCTGGGCAGGGTACTGAGTCTTAAAACTGCTGCCATCACATCTTTGTTGATGTTGTGGCAGCCAATCAGATCTTATCTGTAGAACTAGCGACTCCACAGATCCTCCATGACATGATATATACAGAACTTTTGAACCTTAATTTCTCAAAAAGGTTGTACTGGATTTATCCCAAATCACAGGCAGCATGCTTTCTGGACCAAGATCTAGATTTCTGCCAAATTTGGTGTAATTATGTTCATCCGTTTTGGTTGTAGCTGTGTCTAATTTTCCTACTGAATATTGCATGGGGAAATGCGTTATGGGACACCCCCTTTTTCTCAGCCCCCACTTGACAGATCAACCAAAACTTTCCAGGAACGAGCTGATGTGGATGAACATTGTTTGCGGGGTTTTGTGAAGATTTGTCAAATGGCACCAAAGGTATAAGCAAACCAAAAATGCTTTTCCAATGAAAATCTGGTCTGAACTATAACTTCCCAGTGGGGATATATATTATCTACTGGCGGTCGCCAGTAGATAGTTATAGTTAGGACCTATTTTCCATAGGAAATCCGCGACATTCTATTTGAAATAACTCTTGCGTCGGTTGACGAATCTTCGTGAAATTTTCAAACTTTATGGCCCGCTCCGGTCCGCTCCTACCCTGAAAGTCTCAGGGTGATTCGTCAAGCGGGGGCCGAGAAAAAGTGGGGTCCCAAAGCGTGTTTTCCCCATTCATTTTCCCATAGGAAACTTTAGACACGGCTACAGCCTGAACTGCTGAACGGAATTACACCAAATTTGGCAAAGAGGTAGTTCTTGGTTCAGAAAGAACCCTTTTTGTTAAATGGTGTAAATCCGTTCAGTAGTTACGGAGAAATTAAAAAAATAAGAGTCAAAAATCAATTTCCCATAGGAAACTTTATGCAAGGCTACAGCCTGAACTGCTGAACGGAATTACACCAAATTTGGCAAAGAGGTAGTTCTTGGTTCAAAAAGAACCCTTTTTGTTAAATGGTGTAAATCCGTTCAGTAGTTGCTGAGAAAATCAAAAGTAAAAACACATATATATCTGGGCGGAGCCTAACCACACATGTCATCGTGAGATCTGATTGGCTGTCAGCACTTCATCCTGGAATTGCTGGCAGCCATCTTGGGACCAATATAAATGCTTTGTAGTGAATCGAAGATTTTGAGGGTTACCAAAAGGAGAACTATAAAGGGTGATAACAGACTTTAGTTACATTAGAATTCATTTGTTGATGGTACCATACTAATTTCAGGAATTGTGGTGTGTTCTAAGGTGATTTTACCCTGTGAAAAACCTTCTGCTGGGATATCATGAATCATGTTTGAGAGAAAACTATTTTCACATGCTTGTCCCATACAGTTTTGGAAGGTGCTCCAGAAGCTAAAATGAGAGCATATTTTCTGTAAATTCACATTATCTTTCTCAGTCATGTGAGAATGAAGTCTGACATTCTCAGTAAAACATGTACATCCAACAAGGGCAGAGACTGTCAGTTGATTCCTTTGTGTTCTACTGCAGCTTCCCAGAGTGTTCTAAAGAACAACTAGAGTGCTAACAGCCTTACTTATGACAAAAGTATGGCACACCTTAAGCCATCTTGATTGGAATAAACTGGTAACACTTAAAACATTTAATTTAAAAAGGAACAAAATGATGGGGTTCATCTTGTCATAGAAATTATGGTTAGTGCTCTGGAAAGAAAAATTAGGACATGTTTCAAGTGTGATCTCAAATATCTTCCTGTTATATTTCAACAGGAGCAGCCTGTCAGTTGATGCCTTTGTGTTCTACTGCAGCTTCCCAGAGTGTTCTAAAGAACAACTAGAGCGCTAACAGTCTTACTTATGACAAAAGTATGGCACACCTGAAGCCATCTTGATTGGAATAAACTGGTAACACTTAAAACATTTAATTTAAAAAGGAACAAAATGATGGGGTTAATTTTGTCATAGAAATTATGGTTAGTGCTGTAGAAAGAAAAATTAGGACATGTTTCAAGTGTGATCTCAAATATCTTCCTGTTATATTTCAACAGGAGCAGCCTGTCAATTGATGCCTTTGTGTTCTACTGCAGCTTCCCAGAGTGTTCTAAAGAACAACTAGAGTGCTAACAGCCTTACTTATGACAAAAGTATGGCACACCTGAAGCCATCTTGATTGGAATAAACTGGTAACACTTAAAACATTTAATTTAAAAAGGAACAAAATGAGGGGGTTCATTTTGCCATAGAAATTATGGTTAGTGCTGCAAAAAGAAAATTTAGTGCATGTTTTAAGTGAGATCTCAAATCCTCTTCTATTTCATTAGAAAATTCTGACATACAGACTGAAACAATCACTTTCAATACCAGCAGTAGACTTCCAGTTAACTCCTTGGTGAGCAGTAGCTTTACTACAGTGATCTAATGAACAACTAGAGTAATAACATTCTGAATTTATGGCAAATGTGTGACACATCTGAATTCCTTCTTGATGGAATCAAAGTAAAAAACTGAAAGCATTTCCTACCGAGGAGACTGCAGTAAATGAGGAAATTAGGAAACTTCATAACAAAGAAGTCTTCCAAGATGGCCACCAGTGAAAAAAGAGCCCAAATGTAGCACAAATATTACCCAGATGTAGCCCACATATAGCCCAATGACAAAAGTGTGCAAAACACTTTTTATTTTTAGTTTTTTGCAGTTTTATGTAGTGCAGACTGGTCAGGTATTGGAGAGATGCATCTTAAAACATGACCCCCTACACTACAAAAACACCACTGCACTACCCTAAACCCTAAAACACTACCCCAGCACGACCCCTACACTACACAAACACCACTGCACTACCCTAAACCCTAAAACACTACCCCAACACCACTGCACTAACCTAAATCCTAAAACACTACCCCCAGCACGACCCCCTACACTACCCAAACACCACTGCACTACCCTAAAACATGACCCCTACACTACACAAACACCACTGCACTACCCTAAACCCTAAAACACTACCCCCAGCACGACCCCCTACACTACACAAGCACCACTGCACTACCCTAAACCCTAAAACACTACCCCCAGCACGACCCCTACACTACACAAACACCACTGCACTACCTTAAACCCTAAAACACTACCCCCAGCACGACCCCTACACTACCCAAACACCACTGCACTAACCTAAATCCTAAAACACTACCCCCAGCACGACCCCCTACACTACCCAAACACCACTGCACTACCCTAAAACATGACCCCTACACTACACAAACACCACTGCACTACCCTAAACCCTAAAACACTAACCCCAGCACGACCCCCTACACTACACAAGCACCACTGCACTACCCTAAACCCTAAAACACTACCCCCAGCACGACCCCCTACACTGCCCGAACACCACTGCACTGCCCTAAACCCTGAAACACCAGCCCCTGCACGACCCCCTACACTGCCCGAACACCACTGCACTGCCCTAAACCTGAAACACATACCCTAGCACGACCCCCTACACTGCCCGAACACCACTGCACTGCCCTAAACCCTGAAACACCACCCCTTCACGACCCCCTACACTGCCCGAACACCACTGCACTGCCCTAAACCCTGAAACACCACCCCCAGCATGACCCCTACACTGCCCGAACACCACTGAACTGCCCTAAACCCTGAAACACTACCCCCAGCAAGACCTCCTACACTGCCCGAACACCACTGCACTGCCCTAAACCCTGAAACATCACCCCCAGCAAGATCCCCTACACTGCCCGAACACCACTGCCCTAAACCCTGAAACACCACCCCCAGCACGACCCCCTACACTGCCCGAACACCACTGCACTGCCCTAAACCCTGAAACACCACCCCCAGCACGACCCCTACACTGCCCGAACACTACTGCACTGCCCTAAACCCTGAAACACCATCCCCAGCACTACCCCCTACACTGCACGAACACCACTGCACTGCCCTAAACCCTGAAACACTACCCCCAGCAAGACCCCTACACTGCCCGAAGACCACTGCACTGCTCTAAACCCTGAAACATCACCCCCAGCAAGACCCCCTACACTGCCCGAACACCACTGCCCTAAACCCTGAAACACCACCCCCAGCAAGACCCCCTACACTGCCCGAACACCACTGCACTGCCCTAAACCCTGAAACACCAGCCCCAGCATGACCCCTACACTGCCCGAACACCACTGCACTGCCCTAAACCCTGAAACACCATCCCCTGCACGACCCCCTACACTGCCCGAACACCACTGCACTGCCCTAAACCCTGAAACACCACCCCCAGCACGACCCCCTACACTGCCCGAACACCACTGCACTGCCCTAAACCCTGAAACACCACTCCCTGCACGATCCCCTACACTGCCCGAACACTACTGCACTGCCCTAAACCCTGAAACACCACCCCCAGCACGACCCCTACACTGCACGAACACCACTGCACTGCCCTAAACCCCGAAACACTACCCCCAGCAAGACCCCCTACACTGCCCGAACTCCACTGCCCTAAACCCTGAAACACCACCCCCAGCAAGACCCCCTACACTGCCCGTACACCACTGCACTGCCCTAAACCCTGAAACACCACCCCCAGCATGACCCCCTACACTGCCCGAACACCACTGCACTGCCCTAAACCCTGAAACACCACCCCCAGCACAACCCCCTACACTGCCCGAACACAACTGCACTGCCCTAAACCATGAAACACCAGCCCCAGCACGACCCCGTACACTGCCCGAACACCACTGCACTGCCCTAAACCCTGAAACACCACCCCCAGCACGACCCCCTACACTGCCCGAACACCACTGCACTGCCCTATACCCTGAAACGCCAGCCCCAGCACAACCCTGTACACTGCCCGAACACCACTGCACTGCCCTAAACCCTGAAACACCAGCCCATGCACGACCGCCTACACTGCCCGAAAACCACTGCACTGCCCTAAACCCTGAAACACCAGCCCCAGCACGACCCCCTACACTGCCCGAACACCACTGCACTACCCTAAACCCTCAAACACCAGCCCCAGCACGACTCCCTACACTGCCCGAACACCACTGCACTGCCCTAAACCCTGAACACCAGCCCCAGCAAGACCCCTACACTGCCCGAACACCACTGCACTGCCCTAAACCCTGAAACACCACCCCCAGCAAGACCCCTACACTGCCCGAACACCACTGCACTAAAGCCTGAAACACCACCCCCAGCAAGACCACTTACACTGGCCGAACACCACTGCACTGCCCTAAACCCTGAAACACCACCCCTGCACGACCCCCTACACTGCCCAAACACCACTGCACTGCCCTAAACCCTGAAACACCACCCCCTGCACGATCCCCCTACACTGCCCGAAGACCACTGCACTGCCCTAAACCCTAAAACACCACCCCTCAGCACGACACCCTACACTGCCCGAACACCACTGCACTGCCCTAAACCCTGAAACACCACCCCCAGCACGACCCCCTACACTGCCCGAACACCACTGCACTGCCCTAAACCCTGAAACACCACCCCAGCACGACCCCCTACACTGCCCGAACACCACTGCACTGCCCTAAACCCTGAAACATCAACCCCAGCAAGACCCCCTACACTGCCTGAACACCACTGCCCTAAACCCTGAAACACCACCCCCTACGCTGCACCGAACACCACTGCACTGCCCTAAACCCTGAAACACCACCTCCAGCAAAACCCCCTACACTGCCTGAACACCATTGCTCTGCCCTAAATCCTGAAACACTAGCCCCAGCACGACCCCCTACACTGCCCAAACACCACTGCACTGCCCTAAACCCTGAAACACCACCCCCAGCACGACCCCCTACACTGCCCGAACACCACTGCACTGCCCTAAACCCTGAAACACCAGCCCCAGCAAGACCCCCTACACTGCCCGAACACCACTGCACTGCCCTAGACACTGAAACACCAGCCCCAGCATGACCCCACCACTGCCCGAACACCACTGCACTGCCCTAAACCCTGAAACACCAGCCCCAGCATGACCCCCTACACTGCCCGAACACCCCTGCACTGCCCTAAACCCTGAAACACCAGCCCCAGCACGACCCCCTACACTGCCCGAACACCACTGCACTGCCCTAAACCCTGAAACACCAGCCCCAGCACGACCCCTACACTTCCCGAAAACCACTGCACTGCCTTAAACCCTGAAACACCAGCCCCAGCACGACCCCCTACACTGCCCGAACACCACTGTACTGCCCTAAACCCTGAAACACCAGCCCCAGCACGACCCCCTACACTGCCCGAACACCACTGCACTGCCCTAAACCCTGAAACACCACCCCCTGCATGACCCCCTACACTGCCCGAACACCACTGCACTGCCCTAAACCCTGAAACACCACCCCCTGCAGCACCCCCTACACTGCCCGAACACCACTGCACTGCCCTAAACCCTGAAACACCACCCCTGCACCGCCCCCTACACTGCCCGAACACCACTGCACTGCCCTAAACCCTGAAACACCACCCCCAGCACGACCCCTTTTACTGCTCGAACACCACTGCACTGCCCCAAACCCTGAAACACCACCCCCAGCCAACCCCCTACACTGCCCGAACACCACTGCACTGCCCTAAACCCTGAAACACCAGCCCCAGCACGACCCCCTACACTGCCCGAACACCACTGTACTGCCCTAAACCCTGAAACACCACCCCCAGCACGACCCCCTACACTGCCCGAACACCACTGCCCTAAACCCTGAAACACCACCCCCTGCACGACCCCTACACTGCCCGAACACCACTGCACTGCCCTAAACCCTGAAACACCACCCCTACACTGCCCGAACACCACTGCACTGCCCTAAACCCTGAAACACCACCCCCAGCACGACCCCCTACACTGCCCGAACACCACTGCACTGCCCTAAACCCTAAAACACCACCCCCAGCATTACCCCCTACACTGCCCAAACACCACTGCACTGCCCTACCCTAAACCCTAGAACACTACCCCCAGCACGACCCCCTACACTACCCGAACACCACTGCCCTACCCTAAACCCTAAAATACTACCCCCAGCACAACCCCCTACACTACCCGAACACGACTGCACTGCCCTAAACCCTCAAACACTCCCCCAGCACGACCCCTACACTACCCGAACACCACTGCACTGCCCTAAACCCTAAAACACTCCCCCAGCACGACCCCCTACACTACCCGAACACCACTGCACTGCCCTAAACCCTAAAACACTCCCCCATCATGACCCCCTACACTACCCAAACACCACTGCACTGCCCTAAACCCTAAAACACTACCCCCGCATGACCCCCTACACTACCCAAACACCAATGCACTACCCTAATCCCTAAAACACTACCCCCGCATGAACCCCTACACTACCCTAAACCCTATAACACTACCCGCATGACTCCCTACACTACCCAAAGACCACTGCACTACCCTAAACCCTAAAACACGACCTCCTACACTACACAAACACCACTGCACTACCCTAAACCCTAAAACACTACCCCCTACACTACACAAACACCACTGCAGTACCCTAAACCCTAAAAAACTACCCCCAGCACGAACCACTACACTACCCAAACACCACTGCACTACCCTAAACCCTAAAAACTACCCCCAGCAGTATCCCTACACTACCCAAACACCACTGCACTACCCTAAACCCTAAAACACTACCCCAGCAGTACCCCCTACACTACCCAAACACCACTGCACTACCCTAAATCACTACCCCCAGCACGACCCCTACACTACCCAAACACCACTGCACTACCCTAAACCCTAAAACACTACCCCCAGCACGACCCCTACACTACCCAAACACCACTGCACTACCCTAAACCCTAAAACACTCCCCCCAGCACGACTCCCTACACTACCCAAACACCACTGCACTACCCTAAACCCTAAATCTACCCCTAGCATGACCCCCTACACTACACAAACACCACTGCACTACCCTAAACCCTAAAACACTACCCCCAGCACGACCCTCTTCACTACCTAAACACAACTGCACAATTTGTTACAGGTGTTGCAACGCAGGCCTGTGGTGCTTACTGGAAGTACCTAGTGGGCTAGTTGGGCCCCAGGGACCCTCAGGATTCAAGGTGACCTAATCCCCCAACTTAAAACGCACCACGGGGCGCGTTTGCACAGTGGTGAAGGGAGGGGCGGGGCCTCAGGTGACATGTGCGCAAACACGCCCTGTGGTGCGTTTTAAGTTGGGGAATTAATTCCCTTTGAATCCTGAGGGACCCTGGGGGCCAACTAGCCCACCAGGTACCTTCAGTAAGCACAACAGAGTTGCGTTGCAGAGAGGTGAAAAAGGTGCGTGGCCTCGGAACGCCTCTCTGCAACTCAGCTCTGTGGTCCTAACTGTAGGTACCTGGGGGCTAGTTGGGCCCCAGGGACCCTCAGAATTCAAGGGGACTTAATCCCACAGCTTAAAACGCGCCACGGGGTGCGTTGCACACATGTCACCTCAGGCCCCCTCCCTTCACCACTGTGCAAACGCGCCCTGTAGCGCATTTTAAGAGGTAGTTTTAATCCCCTGCCCTATTATGTACTAGGGACTTGCAGAGGAGGTCATGCTAATCACAAGGGTACCCCAACGCATAGTGTTCCCTAGTGTATGTAGGTGTTTTCACTGTATTCTAAGTGTCTTTTAGCATAGCACTGGCTCTGGTTAGTCAGAGTCAGTTACCACCAGTACCCGTCTGAAAAAGTTGTGGGCACAGGATGATTTTGCAACAAGGCCTCTTTCTGCTCCTCTGTTGGTTCTTTCTGCACATCTTTTGCTTCTTTCTGTGCGTTTTTTCTTCTTTCTTCACATGTCCTACCTCTGTAGGCATAGTTAGAAACTAGCATTTAAAAAAACCTTTGAAATTCACTTAAAAAATCATAGGTTTCAGGCACGTTATAGTTAGAAATTAGCATTTAAAAAACCTTTGAAATTCACTGAAAAAACCATAGGTTTCAGACACGTTATAGTTAGAAATTAGCATTTAAAAACCTTTGAAATTCACTGAAAAAACCATAGGTTTTAGGGACAGTTATAGTTAGTTGGACATTTCACTCGTACAAAACCATAGAAATTGCCCCGTTATAGTTAGTTCAGCTAACTATAACTCACGCCCGCAATGCACTGCTGATGACGTCACATATTACATCACTCATGACATGGTCAGTGACATCACTGATGACATCACTGATGACATCTCAAATGACATCACTGATGACATCATCCATGTGATAATTTCATGCATCTTCTCACACCCTAATATAACTTTTGATACACCCACTCTAAATTACAGACTGCCATTCTCAAAACCATAGACACTCCAACACCAAAAACTACATACCCACTCACTGATTCTTAGGTCTACACACACATCCACTCACTCACCCGTACAGTCACTCATACTTAGTCACTCAGTACAGGACTATCATATGCACTCATACACCTATATAAACACTCACACACCGCCACTCATCCATAGAGGTACTCACACACCTAGTCAGTCATGCAAAAACTTAATCACACACCCATTTACTCACCTATACAGTTATACACACACCGGCTCACTTACTCATACAAATACTAGCACATTCTTACGCTCTTATACAATCACTGATACAAGTACACACTCATCCATGCAGCCACTCTCACAATCACACACTCTCACTTATAGCCATTTATATACTCCAACACACATATATACTGCCTTTCACATATGTAGTTACTCACACATGTACCACTGAGATATACATTCAATCACTAACACACCCATACACACACTCACCCACCCATACAGTCCATCACAGATGCACTCTTGAAACCATGCACCCAGTGAATCACCAACTCACACATCTATGCACAGAGTCACACACACCCCACCCACACAAACACTCAGGCACCCATACAGATACTCAGACAATCAATCAATAACCCATGTAGACACTCATGTAGCTATTCAGAAAGCTCATGCAGCCGCTTACAAACCAACAGACAGACGGATACAGACATTCACACAGTTTAGTCACTAACCCATGCATTCAGTAAGATACATTTAATCACTCACTTGTAGAGTCAGTCACTCACGTACTAAATCATCCATTCAGACACTTATACACCCACTCATTCTTCAATACGCCTTTCCCTATATATATTAAACATATTTAAACTTTACAGAAACACACAGTCACTGGATGATGTCATCAGTGATGTCATCAGTGATGTCATTTGAGATGTCATCAGTGATGTCATCAGTGATGTCACTGACCATGTCATGAGTGATGTAATATGTGACGTCATCAGCAGTGCATTACGGAGCGCGAGTTATAGTTAGTTGAACTAACTATAACGGGGGAATTTCTATGGTTTTGATACGAGTGAAATGTCCAACTAACTATAACTGTCCCTAAAACCTATGGTTTTTTCAGTGAATTTCAAAGGTTTTTAAATGCTAATTTCTAACTATAACGTGTCTGAAACCTATGGTTTTTTCAGTGAATATAAATATATTCCAGATTGCTTTGGATTGTATATTACCAATACAAAGCTGTAATACTGTGTTTGCAATCGTGAAAGTCTTCTGTCATTTTTCAGCTTGGTGTGGATGGCACTAGCTAATCCTAAGTACTTTGTTGTAAAAATGGCAAGAGACTTTGTCACTTTCTAGCTTGGTGTGGATAGCACTGTGCTACTCCTATACCTAAAAACATTGTTAGAAAAAAAGACATTTTAATCAGAGTGTCGCTGGTGTTGTAGGGTGCTCTATGTTGGAGCTGCTCTTCAATTAAACTTCGAAACTACCCAGAGTTCCTTGCTTCTTTCAATTTATATATATATGCATGAAGAGCAGTACACTCCACGGGTACAGAAAAAGATCACAGCATTCTGAGGCAGTTTAGTTGCAAAAGATTTATTCCTTCACCAGCAGAGGAAAGACATCAACGTGTTTTGGCGTTTGTGACACAACGCCGAAAAGTGTTGATATTTTTCTTCTGCTGGGGCAGGAGTAATTCTTTTGCAACTATACTGCCTCGGAGTGCCATGATCTTCTTCTGTACTGGTGGAGGGTACTGCTCTTCATATTAGAGCGCTGGGCGTAGTGTTTTTCATGGGTACCACTGACGGTCTGAAGCCTGCAGGCATATGCTGCACTTTGGATTGTCAATGCATATATGTATCTATATCTATCTATCTATCTATCTATCTATCTATCTGGATTAAATTCCATTTTGTGCTCTTCGTGTCCATATTTCAACGTTTCAGGAAAAACACATTCATAATTCCTGGCACGTTTTCTGGCATGAAGGGCTGCAAGGTGTTTTTTTGACAAGCGTGGACCAGTGTGGGAAGAACGCCATCAAAACAAATGTACTTTCTGTGTTCGGGATCTGTGTACTCACAATGCTAATATAGCCTTATAGCCCGCCGTAGCGGGCTATTAAAGGCCTGCTGCAGCGTTAAAGGCCCGAGCCGAAGGTGAGGGACTTTAACAAGGCAGCGGGACTTTAATAGCCGGTATAGCCCTGCTACGAAGGGCTATAAGGCTATTAGAACATTCTGCCACTAGAGGGCAGAATGTTCTAACAAATTAAACAAAGGCTTCAGGGAGCGCAAGGGGATTGAAATCCCCTCAGGCTCCCTGAAGCCTTTGTTCACAGCCACAAAGAAGCATTGGAATGTTGGAGCTCCGGGCTTATACCAGCCATTATAAGCCCGGAGCACTCCATTGTTTTCAATGGGGCTCCCAACATTCCAATATTCTAATAAAGAAGAAATAAAACTTGCTCATGAGTGCACTCCCTACTTTCTGTGCTTGCTAGCCAGACATCGGAAAAGGTTACCGGCCAGGCCCTGCCGGGGGAGGTAAACGCACCACCGGAAAACAGAGCGGCCTTTCAGTCCAACTTGGGCAGAGACGGTTGATATATATATATATATATATATATATATATATATATATATATATATAAGCACAAACAACCAACTCCCACAGAGTGAACCATGGAAGGAGACACGGACTCCAGGCAGGTAAGATACAGCATCTGTTTTATTTAATCAGATCAGCCTCAATCCTGAAAAATTAAAAGAGAGACGCGTTTCGGCTTGCTCGAAACCTTTATCAATCTAATTGGCGCCATTGCAACAGCAATCTATATAGCCCAAATAGCCCATCCCACCCAAGGCATAAACATAAAGAGCATACTATCAGAGGCACAAAGTCACAGTGAAAAACCATGTAAAACATATGCTAAATTCCTGTGCATAGTGTCAACCGTGTGACACCTAGAAGCATTCCATAATTCATAGCATAGTGCACAATAATCACTGTTTGAATTGCCTATCTGTTACACAAAATAAATTAAACAAGCCCTCTGCCATGGTAGTGAATTAATAGTATATGCGTTGCGCCGCCAAAACCCTCATTTCATGATACCTTAAAACATGAACTGCAAAATATGCATACATTTAAAAGAATCGTGCCGATAAATGTCCCCTCCAAAGTCACTTGGTAAAACCTCTGATGTGAACCATGTGTGAACGCTGGAAACCGCTCCGTCAGCAATTAGCCTCTGACCTGCATTTTGAGAGCGAAGTTCACTGTCAACCCAGTCTCTGAGATCTCCGAAAATAACAGGTTTGAATGAAAGGCATCTGGATAGGGAATGAGGCAGCCGCTTCCCCGGGAATGCAACTAAACACACAGTGTGTGAACATTACTTGATAAGTCAGCTTCCCAGCGCGTGCTTGAACCTCAACAGAACTACCCGTCCTATAATGCATCATGTCGACATGCTGAAATAGCGGAGAAGCACGAGCTGGAAACCAATATTAAAGTCAAAGTAATAAAAATGTGTGAATTTGACCAGGTTTTGAGGTTTAAAAAAATATCAGTTTGTGATGGAATGGAAGGGAAAATAAAGTCTCAATGTGCAAATTGATAAAACAGCACGAAAGATTCAGTTCAAACTGGGCACAAATTTGGAATTGAGGGAGACTGGTGAACAAAAGTTGAATTCGCCAAACATACCCCCACCGCATCGGCATAGGCCATCCGCAGTGCCCAGTCACCAGGAGGCACCGGTCTTCTGGGCAAGGCATTTCTTGCTTGGGAGACACAGACCCCGTGCTGGCAGTCACGAAAACCGCCCCGCTGCGGGCGCTGGGCTACCTCTGCAGTCATCCTCGTTCCTCTTTCCGGTTGCCATACTGGGGGCTCCCCGCTAGTACTCCCGTACTCCTCCAAAAGATTGCGGTCATCGAGGAGAGCCACAAACGACTGGTGTTCCGTGTGAGGCGTGATGACCAACCACGCCGAAATGGATGAGCACAAATAACCAACTCCCACAGAGTGAACCATGGAAGGAGACACGGACTCCAGGCAGGTAAGATACAGCATCTGTTTTATTTAATCAGATCAGCCTCAATCCCGAAAAATTAAAAGAGAGACGCGTTTCGGCTTGCTCGAAGCCTTTATCAATCTAATTGGCGCCATTGCAACAGCAATCTATATAGCCCAAATAGCCCATCCCACCCAAGGCATAAACATAAAGAGCATACTATCAGAGGCACAAAGTCACAGTGAAAAAACCATGTAAAACATATGCCAAATTCCTGTGCATAGTGTCAACCGTGTGACACCTAGAAGCATTCCATAATTCATAGCATAGTGCACAATAATCACTGTTTGAATTGCCTATCTGTTACACAAAATAAATTAAACAAGCCCTCTGCCCTGGTAGTGAATTAATAGTATATGCGTTGTGCCGCCAAAACCCTGATTTCATGATACCTAAAAACATGAACTGCAAAATATGCATACATTTAAAAGAATTGTGCCGATAAATATCCCCTCCAAAGTCACTTGGTAAAACCTCTGATGTGAACCATGTGTGAACGCTGGAAATCGCTCCGTCAGCAATTAGCCTCCGACCTGCATTTTGAGAGCGAAGTTCACTGTCAACCCAGTCTCTGAGATCTCCGAAAATAACAGGTTTGAATGAAAGGCATCTGGATAGGGAATGAGGCAGCCGCTTCCCCGGAATGCAACTAAACACACAGTGTGTGACCATTACTTGATAAGTCAGCTTCCCAGCGCGTGCTTGAACCTCAACAGAACTACCCCTCCCATAATGCATCATGTCGACATGCTGAAATAGCGGAGAAGCACGAGCTGGAAACCAATATTAAAGTCAAAGTAATAAAAACTTGTGAATTTGACCAGGTTTTGAGGTTTAAAAAAATATCAATTTGTGATTGAATGGAAGGGAAAATAAAGTCTCAATGTCCAAATTGATAAAACAGCACGAAAGATTCAGTTCAAACTGGCCGAGGGACTTTAACAAGGCAGCAGGACTTTAATAGCCGGTATAGCCCTGCTACAAAGGGCTATAAGGCTATTAGAACATTCTGCCACTAGAGGGCAGAATGTTCTAACAAATTAAACAAAGGCTTCAGGGAGCGCAAGGGGATTGAAATCCCCTCAGGCTCCCTGAAGCCTTTGTTCCACAGCCACAAAGAAGCATTGGAATGTTGGAGCTCCGGGCTTATACCAGCCATTATAAGCCCGGAGCACTCCATTGTTTTCAATGGAGCTCCCAACATTCCAATGTTCTAATAAAGAAGAAATAAAACTTGCTCATGAGTGCACTCCCTACTTTCTGTGCTTGCTAGCCAGACATCGGAAAAGGTTACCGGCCAGGCCCTGCCGGGGGAGGTAAACGCACCACCGGAAAACAGAGCGGCCTTTCCGTCCAACTTGGGCAGAGACGGTTGATATATATATATATGTATAGTTATAGTTAGAACCTAGTTTCCATAGGAAAAGCATTTTTTGATTTGCTAATATCTTTGGCGTCGTTTAACGAATCTTTGTGAAATACTCGAAAAAAAAAGGTCTATCCAGGTCAGCTCCTATCCTGAAAGTTTGGGGGTGATTCGTCAAGCGGGGGAAAAGGGAGGTCCCAAAAAGTGTTTTTCGTGTGTTAATTTCCATAGGAAATTTTGAGACAGGCTACATCCCGAACTGCTGAACGGAATTACACCAAGTTTGGCAGAAAGGTAGCTTTTGGTTCAGAAAGCTACTTTTTTTTAAATGGTGTAAATCCGTTCAGTAGTTGCTGAGAAATTCAAAAAATAATTGTCAATCAATTTCCCATTGGAAACTTTAGGCAAGGCTACAGCCCGAACTGCTGAACGGAATTACACCAAATTTGGCAAAAAGGTAATGCTTGGTTCAGAAAGCGACCTTTTTTTTAAATGGTGTAAATCCGTTCAGTAGTTTTTGAGATATTAAAGAAAAAAATATATATGTATGTGGGCGGAGCCTAATCCCCGAGCACGAGCTTGGTTCTGATTGGCTGCCAACACTTCAAACCAGGAAGTGTTGGCAGCCATCTTGGTGCAATGCTTTTTAGGTCTCGCCTAGCGATGCAGCGCATGTGTTGCTCACTACACAAACACCACTGCACTACCCTAAACCCTAAAACACTACCCCAGCACGACCCCCTACACTACCCAAATACCACTGCACTACCCTAAACCCTAAAACACTACCCCAGCATGACCCCCAACACTACCCAAACACCACTGCACTACCCTAAACCCTAAAACACTACCCCCAGCATGACCCCTAAACTACCCAAACACCACTGCACTACCCTAAACCCTAAAACACTACCTCCAGCACGACCCCCTACACTACCCAAACACCACTGCACTACCCTAAACCCAAAAACACTACCCCCAGCACGACCCCTACACTACCCAAACACCACTGCACTACCCTAAACCCTAAAACACGACCCCCTACACTACACAAACACCACTGCACTACCCTAAACCTAAAAACACTACCCCCAGCACGACCCCCTACACTACACAAACACCACTGCACTACCCTAAACCCTAAAACACTACCCCCTACACTACACAAACACCACTGCACTACCCTAAACCCAAAAACACTACCCTCAGCATGACCCATTACACTACACAAACACAACTGCACTACCCTAAACCCTAAAACACTACCCCTACACTACACAAACACCACTGCACTACCCTAAACCCTAAAACACTACCCCCAGCACGACCCCCTACTCTACACAAACACCACTGCACTACCCTAAACCCTAAAACACTACCCCCAGCATGACCCCCTACACTACACAAACACCACTGCACTACCCTAAACCTTAAATCTACCCCCAGCACGACCCCCTACACTACCCAAACACCACTCCACTACCCTAAACCCTAAAACACTACCCCCAGCATGACCCCCTAGACTGCACAAACACCACTGCACTACCCTAAACCCTAAAACACTACCCCCAGCACTACCCCCTACACTACCGCACTACCCTAAACCCTAAAACACTACCCCCAGCATGACCCCCTACACTACACAAACACCACTGCACTACCCTAAATCTACCCCCAGCATGACCCCCTACACTACCCAAACACCACTGCACTACCCTAAAACACTACCCCCCGCATGACACCCTACACTACACAAACACCACTGAACTACCCTAAACCCTAAAACACTACCCCCAGCACTACCCCCTACACTACACAAACACCACTGCACTACCCTAAACCCTAAAACACTACCCCCAGCATGACCCCTACACTACCCAAATACCACTGCACTACCCAAAACCCTAAAACACTACCCACAGCACGACCCCCTACACTACACAAACACCACTGCACTACCCTAAACCCTAAAACACTACCCCCAGCACTACCCCCTACACTACCCAAACACCACTGCACTACCCAAAACCCTAAAACACTACCCCCAGCATGACCCCTACAATACCCAAACACCACTGCACTACCCTAAACCCTAAAACACGACCCCCTACACTACACAAACACCTCTGCACTACCCTAAAACACTACCCCCAGCATGACCCCCTACACTACACAAACACCACTGCACTACCCTAAACCCTAAAACACTACCGCCTACACTACACAAACACCACTGCACTACCCTAAACCCTAAAACACTACCCCCAGCATGACACGCTACACTACCCAAACACCACTGCACTACCCTAAACCCTAAAACACTACCCCCTGCATGACCCCCTACACTACACAAATACCACTGCACTACCCTAAACCCTAAAACACTACCCCCAGCACTACCCCCTACACTACACAAACACCACTGCACTACCCTAAACCCTAAAACACTACCCCCAGCACTACCCCCAGCACTACCCCCTACACTACCGCACTACCCTAAACCCTAAAACACTACCCCCAGCACGACCCCCTACACTACCCAAATACCACTGCACTACCCTAAACCCGAAAACACTACCCCCAGCACAACCCCCTACACTACCCAAACACTGCTGCACTACCCTAAACCCTAAAACACTACCCCAGCACGACCCCCTACACTACCCAAACACCACTGCACTACCCTAAACCCAAAAACACCATCCCCAGCACGACCCCCTACACTACACAAACACCACTGCACTACCCTAAACCCTTAAACACTACCCCCAGCACTACCCCCTACACTACACAAACACCACAGCACTACCCTAAACCCTAAAACACTACCCGCAGCACGACCCCCTACACTTCCCAAACACCACTGCACTACCCAAAACCCTTAAACACTACCCCCAGCACGACTCCCTACACTACCCAAACACCACTGCACTAAACCCTAAAACACTACCCCAGCACGACCCCCTACACTACCCAAACACCACTGCACTACCCTAAACCCTAAAACACTACCCCCAGCACGACCCCCTACACTACCCAAACACCACTGCACTACCCTAAACCTAAAACACTACCCCCAGCATGACGCCCCTACACTACCCAAACACCACTGCACTACCCTAAACCCTAAAACACTACCCCCAGCATGACCCCTACACTACACAAACACCACTGCACTACCCTAAACCCTAAACCACTACCCCCAGCACTACCCCGTACACTACACAAACACCACTGCACTACTCTAAACCCTAAAACACTACCCCCAGCACTACCCCCTACACTACCCAAACACCACTGCACTACCCTAAACCCTAAAACACTACCCCCAGCACGACTCCCTACACTACCCAAACACCACTGCACTACCCTAAACCCTAAATCTACCCCCAGCACGACTCCCTACACTACCCAAACACCACTGCACTACCCTAAACCTTAAAACACTACCAACAGCATGACCCCCTACACTACCCAAATACCACTGCACTACCCTAAACCCTAAAACACTACCCCCAGCACGACCCCCTACACTACCCAAACACCACTGCACTACCATAAACCCTAAAACACTACCCCCAGCACGACCCCCTACACTACACAAACTCCACTGCACTACCCTAAACCCTAAAACACTACCCCCAGCATGACCCCTATACTACACAAACACCACTGCACTACCCTAAACCGTAAAACACTACCCCCAGCGCAACAGCCTACACTACACAAACACCACTGCACTACCCTAAACCCTAAAACACTACCCCCAGCACGACCCCCTACACTACACAAACACCACTGCACTACCCTAAACCCTAAAACACTACCCCCAGCACGACCCCCTACACTATCCAAACACCACTGCACTACCCTAAACCCTAAAACACTACCCCAGCACGACCCCTACACTACCCAAACACCACTGCACTACCCTACTAAAACACTACCCCCAGCACGACCCCCTACACTACCCAAACACCACTGCACTGCCCTAAACCCTAAATCTACCCCCAGCACGACCCCCTACACTACACAAACACCACTGCACTACCCTAAACCCTAAAACACTACACCCAGCATGACCCCTACACTACACAAACACCACTGCACTACCCTAAACCCTAAAACACTACCCCCAGCACGACCCCCTACACTACCCAAACACCACTGCACTACCCTAAACCCTAAAACACGACCCCCTACACTACACAAGCACCACTGCCCTACCCTAAACCCTAAAACACTACGCCCAGCACGACCCCCTACACTACAAAAACACCACTGCACTACCCTAAACCCTAAAACACTACACCCTACACAAACACCACTGCACTACCCTAAACCCTAAAACACTACCCCCAGCACGACCCCCTACACTACACAAACACCACTGCACTACCCTAAACCCTAAAAATAACCCCAGCACGAATCCCTACAGTACACAATCACCACTGCACTACCCTAAACCCTAAAACACTACCCCCAGCACGACCCCCTACACTACCCAAACACCACTGCACTACCCTAAACCCTAAAAAGCTACCCCCAGCATGAACCCCTACACTACACAAACACCACTGCACTACCCTAAACCCTAAAACACTACCTCCAGCACGGCTCCCTACACTACCCAAACACCACTGCACTACCCTAAACCCTAAGTCTACCCCCAGCACGACCCCTACACTACACAAACACCACTGTACTACCCTAAACCCTAAAACACTACCCCAAGCATGACCCCTACACTACCCAAACACCACTGCACTACCCTAAACCCTAAAACACTACCCCCAGCACGACCCCCTACACTACCCAAACACCACTGCACTACCCTAAACCCTAAAACACTACCCCCTACACTACACAAACACCACTGCAATACCCTAAACCCTAAAACACTACCCCCAGCATGACCCCCTACACCACACAAACACCACTGCACTACCCTAAACCCTAAACACTACCCCCAGCACGACCCCCTATACTACACAAACACCACTGCACTGCCCTAAACCCTAAAACACTACCCCAGCATGACCCCCTACACTACACAAATACCACTGCACTACCTAAACCCTAAAACACTACCCCCAGCACGACTCCCTACACTACCCAAACACCACTGCACTACCCTAAACCCTAAATCTACCCCCAGCACGACCCCCTACACTACCGAAACACCACTGCAGTACCCTAAACCAAACTACCCCCAGCACGACCCCTACACTACCCAAACACCACTGCACTACCCTAAACCCTAAAACCACAGTCCCCCTACACTACACAAACACCACTGCACTACCCTAAACCCTAAAACTCTACCCCAGCACGACCCCCTACATTACACAAACACCACTGCACTACCCTAAACCCTAAAACACTACCCCCGTACACTACACAAACACCACTGCACTACCCTAAACCACATAACACTACCCCCAGCACGACCCCCTACACTACACAAACACCACTGCACTACCCTAAACCCTAAAACACTACCCCCAGCACGACCCCCTACACTACACAAACACCACTGCACTACCCTAAACCCTAAATCTACCCCCAGCACGACCCCCTACACTACCAAAACACCACTGCACTACCCTAAACCCTAAAACACTACTCCCAGCATGACCCCCTACACTACCCAAACACCACTGCACTACCCTAAAACACTACCCCCAGCACATCCCCCTACACTACCCAAACACCACTGCACTATCCTAAACCCTAAACCACTACCCCAGCACGACCCCCTACACTACCCAAACACCACTGCACTACCTTAAACTCTAAAACACTACCCCCAGCATGACCCCCTACACTACACAAACACCACTGCACTACCCTAAACCCTAAATCTACCCCCAGCACGACCCCCTACACTACCAAAACACCACTGCACTACCCTAAACCCTAAATCTACACCCAGCACGACCCCCTACACTACCCAAACACCACTGCACTACCCTAAACCCTAAAACACTACCCCAGCACGACCCCCTACACTACCCAAACACCACTGCACTACCCTAAACCCTAAAACACTACCCCCAGCATGATCCCCTACACTACACAAACACCACTGCACTACCCTAAACCCTAAAACACTACCCCCAGCATGACCCCCTACACTACCCAAACACCACTGCACTACCCTAAACCCTAGAAAAGTAGCCCCCACCCCATGCCCAATCCCCCTTACCTCTCACTCCTCGTGGTTCCTCTTTCACGTCGTCTCTGAGGGGCGGTGCACGTCGTTGTGAGGAAACGGAACAACCTCTGTTTCCTTACAACGATGTGGATCGTCTACATTTTTTTAGAACGCATGGTCATTTACCATACATACCTTTACAACGAAATTCGTTGTAAAGGCATGCGTGGTAAATGACCATGCGTTCTAAAAAAATGCGTAGTAATGACTTCGCGATGTACAACGCATGCTTGGTAATGCATGCGTTGTAATGGTATTGCGAAGTAAAAAAGTCGTTGTAACGGCTGTTTACCGATCGAAGCTGGTCCCTGTTCTTCAGTGAGTCATTTATTTGATAAATTAGGAGGAAAGAATGTGTTTTTTTACCGAAAAGTGCATTCCCGGCTTTTGTATTGTGAAAGTGTCCGCGTGGCCTGGTTTCACTTCCGGTGAGAGAGTGGAAGAGTCTGTTTGGATCTAAAGGAGTTCTGTTGTTGGACGGGGCCGGCGCGACACGTCATCAGAAAACACAGCTAATGGAAAGCGTCCTCCCGAAGTGTGGAGCAGTGCCATGAGAGGTCAACGAGTGTGCGTCCCACCGCAGTATGACCGTACCGTGCCGTTCCAGGGTACGGGAGGCAGAAGCGGCATCCATCGCAGGTCCTCTTGTACACTAAAAAGGACCAAACAATGCTTTCCTTTCTTTTCTTCTTCTGCTGCACCATCTGTTCTTCCTCCTCTACTGCAAGTGGATCAACTTCGGCAAAACTAGAAGCCATAGTTGTATTAAAAATAAACAAACACACATAAAAGGTATATCAATATAAAGAGAAGCAAGAAACAGGTCTTCTCTCTCTCAAGGACAAAAAGTAAGGGAAATATCAGAAGGATGGATCCTCCCTCTTTCACAATGAAATTGATTTCAACCAATCCGATTCCTTTTTTCTTTTGCTGACATGAAGTCGCGTAGGGTGCGCGCACTCGTCACGCAACCTTTGCGCACCCGCGAAAATCATATATATCATTATACACTATAAATAAAAATTTCTATAAACTTTTAATAAGTATATTAGCAAAACTGTTCAGTCTAATATCATATTCAAACATTCTATAGTCATTTTTCAACTTTAAAAATACCCGAAGTCGCGACTTCGGCGCGATCTCAGCGCGATCACGGCACGACCCGGAAATACGCGCGGGGAGATGTTGCACACATTAAGCGGCTACACCGCGCATTTTGTAACTTTACTTTCATCGAAATTATATTGAAAATAATACTTTAAAAATACTTTTATTAATAAATTTAGACAAACACTTAAAGGAAAACTTTTATTTATAATTAATTTAAAGATATTTCATACTTTACAAATTACGCCGAAGTCGCGACCCCAGCGCGAATTTTCAAAATGGCTACCAGAATGCACGCAGCCATCGTGTAGGATGCGCAAAGGGTGCGCGACTTCTGTATAATATTAAAAAAAGAATGAATATAGTTTTCCTAACTAAAAATTATTCACAATTTTTTTTAAATATATATATGTATATATAAATATATAGAAAATAAAAAAGCCATAGGATTGAGGTACATAGACTTACAAATTTTCATTTGAAAAACCTTTGAAATTCACTTAAAAAACCATAGGTTTCAGGCACGTTATAGTTACAAATTAGCATTTAAAAAACCATAGAAATTCACTGAAAAAACCAGAGGTTTCAGGCACGTTATAGTTACAAATTAGCATTTAAAAAACCATAGAAATTCACTGAAAAAACCATAGGTTTCAGGAACGTTATAGTTAGTTGGACATTTCACTCGTACAAAACCATAGAAATTCTGGCGTTATAGTTAGTTCAGCTAACTATAACTCGCGCCCCCGCAATGCACTGCTGATGACGTCACATATTACATCATTCATGACATGGTCATGACAGGAGTTAGAGGGAAAGAATTACTCCCGCCACAGACCCATCCTTCTCCTTGGAGTCCAAAAGGTCAGGGAGAGGTTTGCACTCCTCTTCTCTATCTTTCACCAACAGCATGGTGATCTCGGACCTCTCAAAGTATGGTTTGAGGCGACTGATGTGAAGCACCCTATGGGGTTGCCAGGGGGGTCTTAAGGTCCACTGGGTAGTGAGCCTTATCCTTCTTTTTAATCACCTCATAGGGCCCAGTCCAATGGCCCTGGAGAGCCCTGGGTTCCACAGGTTCCATCACCCACACTTTCGGCCAAGACTGTAAGTCCACAGTGATAGAATTTTGGTCATACCACTCTTTCACCGGACCCTGACTCGCTTTCAAGTTATCAGAAGCTTGTGCCCACAACTTAGCCTTCTGGCTTCTGAAGGCCAGCATGTAGCTCAGTACTTCCTAGGGAGCCTTCCTGGGAGCTTGCTCCCATCCTTCCTTCATCAGACTCAGAGGTCTTTTAACAGGGTGCCCGTAAAGAAGCTCAAAGGGGCTGAAGCCCACTCCCTTCTGTGGTACCTCCCTCTAGGCAAACAATAGGCTTGGTAAGAGGATGTCCCACTTATTTATCAGGGCCTCAGTTGTGCCTCAAATCACGCCCTTCAGTGTCTTGTGCTCACCCTCTGGTAGCTTGGCACAGAGCAGGCAGGCTTAACTTAAGAGGCAATGTGCAAAGTATTTATGCAACACTCACACAAAGTAACCCAATGAGAACACCACAAAAAGACTTCACACAGATTTAGACAAATAGTGAATATTTTTATGACAAAATCAAGACCAAAAAAACAAAAATCCAATAAGTAGAAACAGGGTTACAAATTTTTAAAGAATAAACCAAAAATAGTGGTAAGAAGTCAATAGCGCTAAAAGGTTACTTGACGTCGCTCTAGACTGGGGTAAATCCAAAGTTCAGGCCAACCACAATGGAGGGCAGGCCAGCTACAGGACTCCAACAGGTCCCACTGACAAAGTACCTTGAATGGAGCAAAGCGTTGACGTCGAGGATGCAAAGCGAGGAGTCGAGGAGGCGCTGCATCATCATCGATCCCGTGGATGGAGGCGAGTGTCAGCACAGATCCGCGCTGTCGATGAAATCTTTGTTGATGAACCCCTGTATGATGCAGGCACTTTGTCATCATCAAGCTGCGCTGGGTGCAGAGTCACGGTCATTGTGCAGCTGCTGCGTTGGCAATGAAGGGTGATGCACCGGTTCCGATCAGCGCAAAGCTGCTGCTGCGTAGACATAGATGTATGAAAAAGTTGTAAAAAACAATTTCTGACGCCCTGGATTGGAGAAGCACCTCTGTCAAGGGTAAGACTCACCAATGGCAGAGTCCAGCAGAGTTGCAACAAGTCTTTTATGTCCCTGAGACTTCATAAAACAGGAGGCAAGCCAGCAATCCCTTGGAGTCACTCTGAGATGGGTCCAGTCCTTGTCCTCAGCAGAGCAGAGATCAGCAGGCAGTGCTGGCAGCTCAGCACAGCAATGAAGCAGTTCCTTAGAATAGTCAGTCAAGCAGAGTGGCAATCCTTGCAGCACAGCAGTCCTTAAACCTGGCAGAGTTCTTCACAGGTCCAGTAGTGTAGTGTCTTGGTAGGGTCAGAGCCCCAGTACTTATACCCAAATGTGCCTTTGAAGTTGGGGGTGACTTCAAAGCTGCTCTTTGAAGTGCACAGGTCCCCTTTCATCCCAGCCCTGTCTGCCAGGCTATCTATGAGGGGGTAATCAGTCTTTTGTGTGGGGACAGGAGCTAGCCTATTCAGATGTAAGTGTCCACTCTCTCTCCCACCTTTCTGCCCAGGAAGGCTATCAGAATGCAGATGAGTCCTCTGTCACACCCATCCTTCCTATGTCTGTGGCTGTCTGGAGGGAATGCACAAAGTGTAGCTGTCATCCAGCCCAGATGGCTGCAGGCACACAGAGCTAAGTTAAGAGCAGAAAAACTTCCACTTTCTAAAAGTGGCATTTCTAAAATAATAATGTTAAATACAAATCTACCACTAAAGAGGATTTATCATTACAATTCCAAAGGTATGAAACATGATTTAGCTACTCCTTTCTAATCAGGAATTACAGCTTAAAGATGTTTTAAGGAATTCCCAATGCTATCCTATGAGAGGAGTAGGCCTCACAGTAGTGAAAAACGAATGCAGCTGTTTGTCACTACCATGACATGTAAAACTTAAAAGTACATGTCCTACCAGCACCCTTCCCATAGGGCTACCTAGGGCCTACATTTGAGGTGATCTATGTGTAATAAAAGGAGAGTTTAAGGCTTGGCAAGTGGTTTTAAATGCCAAGTCGAAGTGGCAGTAAACTACACACACAGGCCCAGCAATGACAGGTCTGAGACAGGTTTGTATGGGTGGCACAACCACTGCTCCAGGCTCACTAGTAACATTTAGATTACAGGCTCTGGGTCTATGGTATACCATTTTACAAGGGACTTAAAGGTAAACTAAATATGTCAATCTGGTATACACCAATGTTACCATGTTTAGGGGAGAAGTACATGCACTTTAGCACTGGTTAGCAGTGGTAAAGTGCTCAGAGTCCTAAGGTCAAAAAAAAGATACAGCAAAAAGTGGAGGTAAGCGGCAAAACGTCGGGGGAAGACCACACTAAGGACGGATGACAGATCTAACAATATATATATGCATATATATATATATATATATATATATATATATATATGTGTATATATGTATATATCACCTTCTCCTCCGTGTCCTTAAACCTCCCTTCCGCGGGAAAGAACGGAATGCGAACCACCATTCAGTGCTCAAACACTTTTTATTTTCTTGCCATCTCAACCACCACGACTGCCATGACGCGTTACGGCCTCACCAGGCCTTGATCACATGCATATATATATGTGTATATATGTATATACATGTATATATTTATGTGTGTGTGCGTGTGTGTGTGCGTGGGTTTGTGGGTGTGTATATATATATATATATATATATATATATATATATATATATATATATATATATATATATATATATATAATTTTTGCCTGGGAAACCTGACAAAGTACTCTGTTTTGCTTGACTGGAGTGGAACCACTAACCCTTTATTAAAATTGAATATATATATTATTCAATCTTAAAACTTGCCTTTACTGCTACCCAACACTGAACCCTAAAAACCACTTGCCTCCTTTATGCCTACCCGCCCATGAACCCTGCACTGCTTACATCCCCTTTCCTCTATCCACCCCTGAGCTCTAAAAAACCCTTAGCTCCCTTTGCTTCTAGCCACCCAAACCATAAAAGCCCCTTACCTCCCTTTACCTCTACCTGCCCCTTAACTCTAAAAACCCCTTTCCTCATTTTGCCTCTACCTCCCACTGAACCCTATAAAACCATTAACTCTCTTTCCTCTACCAACCCTGAACCAAAAAAACCCTTACCTCCCTTTATCTATACCCACCACTGAGCCCCAAAAACCCCTTAAGCCATTTTGTATCTACCTGCTCCAGAGCCCTAAAAAAATCTTACCTCCCTTTGCCTCTACCCAGCACTGAACCCTAATTAAATACCTCCCTTTGCCTATGCTCAGCCCTGAATCCTAAAACTACCCTTACCCATTTCTACCATGACCTGCCATGAACCGTGAAAAACATTTCTTTCCTTTGCCCCATCCCTGAACCTTAAAAAAACCCTTACCTCCTCTTACCTATACCCATCCTCTAAAAACACCTTACCTCATTTACCAGTACAGACCCCTGAACCCTAAAAACCCATTTCCTCCTTGTACCTCTACTCACCCAGTGTCCTAAAAATCCATCCCTTAACCCTTAAATACAAGTGTCTAAATAGATCAGAGCAAGATAAAGACCTTCTAGACCTGCTGCTGACCGCAGCAGTGAAAGTGGTCCTAGCAAACTGGAAAGACACAAGCAGGGCTTCATACAAAAGCTGGTTCAACTGGATTACGCACCTCAGAGGTGCAGACAACATTGCACTACAGAATTCACCCTGGAGACCAGCAGCCAGGGGGAGAAATTAGTCTCCCAGGCTACAAACCCCATGATCCCCCTGACCCCTGGTAAGGGCGGTAAAAGGAACTGAATTGAGTGTAATTGCGGTGGCCTACGGATAGATTGGATTGACTTGCCGACCCTTATCGACACAAGCGGCCCAGGGACGGGCTGCCTGATCAGGCTAAAACAAGACCCACGGACATAGAGCCTCCCTTGTGCCCTTCTCCTCTCCTTTCATTCTATCACCTTCTTTCCTTCTTTCTTTCTCTCACTAAGCCACGGCAGGTGGCGTTAGGCAAACTTTGGTCTAGAAGTGATTGCAAAACTGCCATACAAACCACGATTAGCCAACCCTGTAACAGAAATGCTAATGTCTTTGTATATAAAAATCAATAAAACACTTTGAAATTAAATTACATTAAAAATATGTAATTTTAAAAATATTTACCTGTGAGGAAAAGTACAGCCTTGTAAACAAGCCAAAATTGCTTACATGGTACTTACCTGCATTGTACTGACTTGTGTTGTATCGTCCTGCGTAATAAAAAATGTGTGGTAAACGTTACATACCTGCAGCTGCATTGCTCTATGGTAAGTCACAAAAATCCAGAGTGACAATGCTCCTGCTAGTTTAAGTTGCATAGGACTTTATAATGCCAGTCTGGACTGATTACCTTTCCAAACAAGGTTCTGAAACTTTGGAGGTGGAAGCATAATACTCTGCTTCACCATGGATAAAATAGCGGCCCAAACCCAAATTTTATATAGAGTTTTCATGAGAAACCGCCAGTCCACTCAGTTAAATGCCTTTTTGGCATCTAATTAAATCAGTGTAGCTGCTATTGCTTGCTACTGAGTGGTCTATGTGGCAAATGTTATTGTATGTTTGTTTGCTGAGAATTAAGGGCCTCATTTACAAATTTTGACGTATGGTGGCACAGCAAGCCTTCCTGCTGCGCTGCTGTGCGTCAAAAGAAAAGGGCAGAAATGTGCAGTATCTACAAGATACGGCGCATTTCTGTTCTTTTCCCCTGCGCTTGCACACAATGGGCTGCCATGCGCCAACGCAGGCATCCTTGCACGATGGTATGTCCGTTGTAGGAGTTCCTGCACAAAACAATCATGAGAGGTGTTTTACTCTTTCTATGTGTGCTGCAGAAAAAGGAAAAACAAGGGGAAATAAAGGTATTTTTCCTCCTTGTGCTTCCCTTTTGCCTTCCCTGAGGAGGCAAAGGAATCTGCCGCATTTCCAGGTAGCAACACCCATGAAACGCCCCTCTCATGCAGAGCAATGTGTGAAAGGGGGCCATATTTACAGTACCATGAAAAGCCACGCAGGGTGGCTTTACGTGGCTTTGAAAATATGGGCAGGCACACAGTGCTGCCCGTGTGTCCAAAAAAGTGATGCACTGATGGTTCAATGGTCTTGTAAATAAGTCCCTAAGTCTAGGAAGAGAGGTTTTAATTTGGCATCTAGAATGTTTGTTTATAATTTGGCATCACTATTAAATAACCCTAAGAGTCTTTATGAAATGCATAGCTTGGCATATTTATCTGATTTTATTATAAGATAATATTGGCCTCTCCCATCAGCGGTGGTTATCTCATTCTGTTTTATAAATTTCCTAAAGATACTTGTCAAGTGTGGTGTCAAAGTAGGAACAAATGCTTTATAAAAGCTGTCTGTGCAACCTTCTGGGCCATGCTAATTGTTCGTGCATCCGTACATCTTTTTAGTCAAGATATACTCACGGGAATGGTACGGATTCTAAATATTCAGACTGTTCATCCTCCGGGGGTGGGGGTGGGGGGGTCGGTCTACAGTGTAAACTGTGGTGTAACAATGTTCAAAGGCTTCTGATTTCTCCAGTTCAGAGGTCACGATCCATCCCGAGGAGAGCTGTATTTTCCATAGATGCCAACTTTCTAATTTCTGTCTCAGTTGTCTTGCAAAATGTGCCCTCACTTTGTTGATTTGATCATAAGCAGTTTTCTTGAGGCGCGGCAGTCTCAACTCCACTTTGTGGCAGCATAAGCATTTAATTTACTGTGTAGCGACGTGACCCTCGACAAAAGACTTATATTAAAGATTGGGAGCTGCTTTGTGTTCTTGTTCTGTTTTAAGAGCTTCTTCTCAAAGGGGATTTTTCTTTGCCATCATTCTTTTAGACTGGCCAATGCCCTGATGCATTTGCCTCAGAGGTCTGCCTTGAGAGCATCACAGGACCAAGCATGGTTCAACTCCTGTTGGGTATTCAAGTGAAAGAAATCTGTGATGTGAATTTGACGGTTCGCCTTTAGTACTTGGGGTTTATTTACAAGCCCCTTGCGCTGTTGGTGCATCACCTTTTTTTGACGCACTGGCGACGCAGTGTGCTGGCCCATATATACAAGGCATGCAAAGCCACCCTTAATGGCCTTGTAAATAAGGCCCCTTCTCACGCATCACTTTGCGTGAAAGGTGCGTGCAATGGGTGTTTGCTGTGGGTGTTCCCACGCTACACCCATCGATTCTGCCGCATTCCCAGATTTACATTTCGTAAACCTGGGAATGTATCAGAATCCTACTCCTGCGCAGGGGAGGCGTAAGGAGGCACGAGGAGAAATACTTTTATTTCTCTTAGTTTTTATGTCTTAATATGCATGCTGCATTCTGCAGCACACATAGAAGGAGGAAAACACCATCAATGATTGTGTTTGTGCAGAAAGATGTCCCTTCCTGCACATAAACAATCATCCCCGCAATGTAGGCACCCATGCACCATGGTTCAAGGGTACCTGCGATGGCGCATGGCAGCCAATTGTGCTCTAGTGCATTGGAAAGTGTTACAGCAAACAAATGATGGTCGGAATGCTGACAATGCAAACATTCTTCCCCAGTCAAAAGATCTGGGTTAAATCCATCGTTCTTTTGCCTACTACGCCACCCCAGTTTGGACCCAGCCATATGCAAATCAGTCTTGACCCTGTGCCCCATGGGAACAGTCCAGACCGAACTGCCAGGCCAGGTCCTCCCTGGACCGGAAACAAGCATCCTGGGACCGGTTTCAGGGTATGTCACCCTTCTTCAGCCAGGCTAGCTTGAATCCAGTGGCACAGTGAGCAAGGGAACCACGTCTGGGCATACCCATCCCACTTAGGGCGAAAAGTGTTACAGTAAACAAATGATGGTCGGAATGCTGACAATGCAAACATTCTCCCCCAGTCAAAAGATCTGGGTTAAATCCACCGTTCTTTTGCCTACTACGCCACCCCAGTTTGGACCCAGCCATATGCAAATCAGTCTTGACCCTGTGCCCCATGGGAACAGTCCAGACCGAACTGCCAGGCCAGGTCCTCCCTGGACCGGAAACAAGCATCCTGGGACCGGTTTCAGGGTATGTCACCCTTCTTCAGCCAGGCTAGCTTGAATCCAGTGGCACAGTGAGCAAGGGACCCACGTCTGGGCATACCCTGCCAACTTAGGGCGAACATAGCAAAACCAAAGGGGATGATGGACGGAGTGTTGAACATTGCAAGCACTCACCCCCAGTCAACTGATCTGGGTTTAATCCATCATCATTCTTTAGCTCACTCCGCTAGTGCATTGGAAAGCACAGGGATGCATCATATTGTTGTAAATATGACGCATCCCTGTGCTTTAAAAATGACGCTGCACGGTGCAGCCAAATGGCTTGCGGCATCACGCTGCGTCATTTTGTTGTAAATGAGGCCCTGCGTTTCTAAGTAGTAGAGAATGGAATGTACATTTCCCGGGGGTGGGTCGGTCTGGTGACTCCAAAGAAGAGACAGCTCAACCAGGGGAAGATGTGAGCAGTGTTTTTGAGTGTGCTTTATTTTTATATACTAGGCGCATTAGGGCATTGTCCACCAGTGTATAATCTACATGCGAGACTGTCCAATGGACATAGGAAATGAAGGTGTAGAGTATTTGCTGCTCATTACATTCCCTCCCTGGTTCTAGCAGACCTAGAGTCTATATTGCATTCTTGAGGGTCTCAGGGCAGGCACCTCAGTGGGTTTTAGTTGCACTTGATCTCTCTTTTATCACATTCCAGACTTTATTAAAGTCTCCATTTATGACTAGGTCTTCCACTTCAAAGTCAGCTAGCATGTTGAGGAATGACACAATGAATTTGTCTTGACCCATATTACCAGCATACACCATAAATACTGTGACGTGTCTTCTGAGAATCAGTCCTGAACCCATAACAAATCTCCACACACAGGGATGTATGAAAGGTCAAACCATTATACTTTGTTTCTGCTGAAGATCAGAATGCTTGTGAGTATTATTTATGTCTTAGGTAGGGGTATGCAAAATTTGCTTTTTCATAAAAATGCAAAATTTGTGTAAAATTTGACGAAATTATGCATAATTGCATGAAACGTCAATCCGTCATTTTGTGCAATATTTTAGCTCAACATGCGTGCTCACGTGTATGGTTGAGGTGAGGGCGAATTTCACACTATAGAAAGTGCAAAAAACCAAAAGAATCGTGAACAACAGCCGCTCAGTTTCCCCAGTGCGTTTGCACTAAATTTTTACTGCAGATGGCACATAATTAAGTGAAGTGGCGTAAAGGTGTAGTTTTGGGAATTTTGCATAACAAGCATAATGCAAAATTCTAGATAATTAAAATTTCACCCAACTAATCATAGGCATGCAGGTTTTCATATGTACTTTTCCAGAATGATTATAAAATCAAATCTCCCTTCACATACATAATGCAGATTTTTTCTTCTTGTTTGGTGCATTCACTGCTTTCATATTCAGTAAAACCAACCTAATTTGTATGTCTAACTAAATTGTATTTGAGTCATAATTGAGTAAGATCTCCTCTTCTCTACTTCCCTGTTTCTAAATCGTCTCCTGCCTGTGAGTTCTCCTTGTGCAGGCCACAAGTAGTATGTTAATGAGATCTGTTTCTCCCAATTCCCCACAACATAACCCCAAACATAATAACTGTATTACTAATTGATGCATTAACAAATGCGTAAATCCTGGGCCAGTTTTGATGTGAGTCCATTTGCCTGCTGGATAGTCATAGAGTGGCCAGAAATGTCTGGGCCACTTTCTTGCGCTATGATAGACAACCCCACCTGGTGCTCCAGCGGGACCATTCAAAAGAGCAATCCGCATCTGTATATTGTGTCATGACAAAGTGTAAGGCAAGGTGAACGTGGACAACGCTCATTCTTGGGTAACAAGGCGCAGAACGGCCAAGGAGTTCTCTCAGTCACATCCGGTAACCCCTGTCAGTAAGGTCCATATCATTGTTATGTAATGCGTCTCAGTGTGCCACGGGTTCCTCACAACTCTCAAGGCTTTCCCTATCTCACCTGTTACCCAATCACCAGAAAAGATGAACAAATGTCTTTCATCATGTGGTACCAGCTTAATACTTTGTCATCTCTTTTTTTTGTGCATTATCTTTCTCCTCTTCAATACTTTGCTTGTATTAGTCCATAACGCCTGGTGTGTTTCTTGTTCAGCACTGTCAAATCTGTTTGGGGAGTGCATGGAATCCATGGAACCCTTCTCTTGCCATCCACTTAAAAGCCCTGCACTTTTATATTTGTCCGTGAAGTGACAGGATTTGTTCTGGTAATTAAAGGAGATGTTCAAGGCATATGTCCAGCAATATTCAATACAGTTGTTTCTCAATTTTCCAGGAACTAGACAAAACTGTTGACACCTTAGGAGAATAGAACTTGTGATGTCGTTAAAAGTGGTGCATTCAAAGTTCTGAAAGGAGATTACATCCCTACCTTTTGAGGCTTGAAAGATTCTCTTCTTGACCTTGTGCTTATGGAATTTTGCTAAAATGTCCCTGGATCTCCTTGTCTCCCAAGGTTGTTGTTGGCCCACTTGGTGTGCTCTTTCTAAGTGAATCTCAGGATGGTCATCTGAAGTAGCGTCAAGAATAGGCTAACCAGGAATGCCTCAAGGTCCTTACTCTCTGCTTCCTCCACCAGTTCTTTCACATTGCAGATTCATGGCCTCCGTTTTGAATGCATGTTGGTAAGGATTTATCTCAGGGATGTCTCAGACCATTCTATACATTCAGCTTTAGCTTCTGTGTCAGTACTGCCATCCTCACAGAACCTACATCTGTTTTAAGGGTTCTTGCGCCAAAACCTGCATGAATATCAGTGAGGCCTTTAGACATTTCCACTTTAATTTCCTCCCTCAGTTTTTTTTTTTTTTTACTTTATTTACCATTTTAGTACATTATATCGAAACAAACATGAGTGCTCACTGTCTTATCTGCACCAGCATAACAATGGAAAATTGGTGACAAAAGTTAAAGCCAAGACCTCAAGAAGCCAGAGAGAAAACAGAAAAAATTCAAATTTTAACATTTGTGATGTCAGTCCCGGTGGTCCGCCCATCTCACATACTGAAAGTGTCAGTCCCCATTCCTCCCTTAGTTCATTCTTGAATAGATAAAGGCCCCTCAAAAGATCCTCTGTAGTATGCTCCACGGTCTTTGTCACTACCCGGGTCTTGGGGCATGGTGGACTAATGCATCCACTGTAGGGGCCTGTGTTTGACCTCATGGTCACAGGTTCAAATCCTGATAGGTCCACTCATCCTTCTGAGCTCAATAAAATGAGTACCATTGAGTTGGGTAACAATAAACATGATAGGGTCTGCAAGAAGTCATCTAACTGGTATACACAGGTGATGAAGAAATTAGTTACCATCCATTGTGTTTTCTCAGCATCATTAAAAATGTTAAGTAAAGCAGGTCCACTTGGAAAAGACATGGGCCCACTGTGTGTGTAACCGGTATTTTCCATGTGGTCAGGAAATACAATGTTCAGATACTACTGTACCCATTAGTGAGTTACTTAGCATGGTCCTCAATTTCCCTCATAGACAAGAATGCATATATTTAGTTTGCCACTAATCAAAGTCATTGTTCATGGTAGACAAGTACCTATGCACAATTTCAGACTGACTGCAATAGAATAGGGATTAAGAAAGTCTTGGGGTCAAACTGGTCAAAGTTCTTACTTTGCAACTTTGTTACTTTGATAGCTTTCAAAATCCTTCAGCAAGCAGCGCAGGATGCAGACACCATCAAGTGTCCCTCAAAGGCAAATAAGTCTTCATTGAGATCCGACTGTAGCCAACAGCTTTGCCACTAAACACTCTGAGTGGGATAAAGATGGGTTTTGTAGCCACCAAAACCTCATCACCGCTGAGAATGATTCTTCACCTCACCCAGTCATAAGTTGTATATTTTGACTCCAAACAGGACAAAATTTAATCTGCAGAAGCTAGGTTGTGCTTTCTTAGGGAGCTTTGGTGTCTTGTCCCAGTCCTCCAGAAGTCAGAAAAATGTCCCATACTACTTGGTGCTAAGACAATCACTCCTGGTCCCTCCTTCAGCCCCCAGAGCATCTGGGAAGGCCCCTTGCCACCAGGTCTCTCCGCAGCCAGGGTTGTCAAAGTGTCCAGTGCAGTCCACTCACAATTGGGCAGCTGAATCTTCCTCAGCGAAGGAACCCTTCTACATTTTTCGCCCCTGAGACAGTGAACAGGAGGCCAGATCTATCACTCCTGGAGAGCAATTACAGTACCTGGGAGCAAGTGGAGATCAGGAGTCCTTCAAGCCTCTTTGCCCCAGTAAGGGTCAGGAATGTTCTGGAGAGTTGGTGGTGAGGTGCCATTTAAATCCTGTGCACAAGCCAATGATAAGAGGATTCCCTAGCCCAAATTCTAGCATAATACCCTGGAAACTCAATCCTCTTTTACAGCATTCCCTTTTCACCTTATTGCAATCTTACCCAGAGATCCACTTTCAAAATGGCACAAGTCCCAGGACCTCTAAGTCTCCTCCCAGATAGAGCCTATGGGAATGAAGAACGTGACCCAATCCCTCTTGCTGGTCTAGGAACCATCATGCTGTGGTCAGCAAATGAATGTCTGAGGGATGTCTGTGCATGAAATACTTCTGTCTATTGGGACCTCATTTAAGATCTTCATATGAAAAGGAAGTCTGCTGATGAAGAATGTTGTTATATCATCTTTTCCTGTCTCTCTCCGAAATGGACTGCATTACCTAAGTGACCACCGTGTGCACTACAACAGTCTTCCTGGATTTAGAAATGACTGTATTGTTCCCTAGCAAAGACAACACTCCCAACTGATATATTAATTAGAGGCACTGAAGGAGTGGCAATGAGCAGATCTTGTTTAATTTCGTTTAACTTTCAGTCTACACAGGGTATATAGTTTTAAAAGTTACTTTCCCACTACAGAGATCTACCTTCAGCATTGAGTTAGATTATTGCTAAAAAAAGAGACCTAACTTTTAAGAGCGTTTCAATCACTTTACCAAGCTGAATCATAAAAACAGCCTTTTACTCAGAATTAGATCTTTTCAAGAGAATAAGTAACTGCGCCTAGTAGTGACAAATATCTCTTTGCAGCATCTCACTGTTTTGCTGCACACTTCTCTTAAATATTTTGTATGCCCTACTTTTAGACATTGTGCACCCACTTCCATTGACTATAGAGCACACTTAGGGATGTTTTAGGGGTATTTTATCTAATGAATAAAATTAGGCTCCATAACATAGTACTTTTTCCTTCCATATGTTAGTGCAGATTTTTTATTTAAAAAAAAAAGAAAAACTACTTTTGACCAGGTTCCAGTCACTTCACCAAGCTGAATTATAAAAACAGTCTTTTCCCCAAAATTAGATCTTCTCAAAGAAAATGTAACTGTGCCTACTAAGCAACAAATAGCTTTTTGCAACTTCTCATTGTGGCTAAATACTTTTCTTAAATATTGTATTTGCCCTAGTTTTAGACATTGTGCCATCACTTCCATTGGACTGCAGAGTACACCAAGGGGTGTTTTAGGGGTATTTTATCTAATGAATAAAAGTAGGCTCCATGACAGAGTACTTTTCCCTCCATGTGTTACTGCAGTTGTTTTAAAGCAATGGCCAGCCAGGACACAATAGCGTTCTCTGCAACCATATATTTCCTACATGCCTCTGGGCAGTTTGTATATACGACACGTGTGATACAATTAGCAAAAATACACTATTTAATAATATTACATTATGCCCATGTTACAAGCTTTTTACCAAGACAGCCATAGTTACAAGGGAATAGATGGCTAAAGCCTTTCTATTATGCCAAATGACTATCCAGGATTTGTGTTTTATGTCACTTGCATAAAGACGATGTTTCAACTCTTCTGTGAGTCATCATCAGGACAGGAGGAAGTTTAACAGGGCATCAGAGAGTACTAAAAATAAAAGGGAGAACGTGCATCACAATTCAGATTTGCAGTTTTTTGGGACTCTTTTGGCACTGTGCTGTGAGAAGTGAAAAACGTGACTTACATTAAGGGTGTCTTCGTTAAGAACAAGTCTCTACAATTGATAATGGGCACAATCTTTCTGTGCATTTCTTGTGCCAACTCTCCATTGCCTTCCTGGAAAGTGACATGAGCGAATTGGGTGTAGCCAATTTTACATCGTGGTTTTTAAAGAAATAACACTTGCACTGTGATACTTAGGGCCTGATTACGATGTTGGTCGGAAACCATTCTGACCTACTCCTTGTCGGAATCGTTTCCGTTCCACTCGGCATCGGGGAGTCCGATCGACCGATTTCAATGGTTCTGAAAACCGTTCGGTCAGACTTCAATTGAAAAAAGGGGTGGTTGAGGAAAACCTTGCATCCTGTGGCGAGCAAGCCATTGTGCCTGCCACACTGTGCATGGTTGGAAAGAGGGGACCCATGGGTACCCCCACGGGCCCCAACCGGAGGCCTTCGGATGAAGGGGGGGCCTGCTACGGGCCCCCAAAGTCAGTTTCTGACAGGCGATCCATGTTGGACAGACCAAGTCGGAAAGGCTTTCGGAATCTGACATCGTTATCGGTCGGTCGGAAACGCGGCCCGTAGAGCTCTACGATTCGGCTCCGACCGACTCGGACTCTCTGAATGTCGGTCGGAACCGATTCGGAATGACCGACAGACTACCTTGTATTGTAATCGGTCGGTCGGAAATGTTTCCGAGTCGGTCGGAAACATGGCTTCCGACACAGGTTTGGTCAAACCGAATGCCATTCGGAGCCTTTTCGACCGACATCATAATGAGGCCCTCAATGGCAGTGTGACTGCAAATAGCAGTACAATATCACCCAACATCAGTCTATATACAGGCATAAAATCATGGGAGATCACACAGACAAGGTAAATTACAACAGATATTCATTCTGTTAATATCCTTATATGTTGACAAAAGTAAAGTAACCATAATCTGCATTAGCCCATCACATTAACCATGATACATGCTGTATTTTGGCAGGAAAAATAGATTAAATATTTAATGTGCAGTTTACTGATACTTCAGCATAAACATAAACAAAGTATGACCTTTTCTTTCTGCACATGTATGAGGACAGAAATCTCAGGGAAAGTTCTGAGTGGCTGCTACCTTCCATTTAGTTTGAAAATATGATACCTTTAATATTTTGTCTTTGAAAGCTGATGAATGAATATATTGCATCTTCAGAGACACCCACGTGTGTCCTACCACGACAAGGTCTTTATTTTACTAGTTGAGTGATGACAGCCGGCAGAATAGTGTAAAGTATTCACTCCAATTTTGGGAGTAAGATGTATTTGTAATGATCGATCACGAGTTTCAGGCAATTAGTCATCATCTTACATGGCATGAAAATGATAGACTTGAATATCTGGGATGACACAGCTGAGATAATTCTCGTTTGTTTTTGTCCTAGTTTCTATACTAATGGGTATAATTAGCGACAAACAAACAATGTTCTCCTTCTTTGCAGGTAATTATTGCCTTGAGAGAAAAATAATATCAAAGAAAACATAAAATAGCCCAGAAACAAAGAAGAGTAGTGCGCAGAGGGCTCAGCATGAGACCTGGAGCCAGATACTTACATTACTTTGGAGATTTTTCATTTTAAGACATTCTCTTTGAGTCTAGATTTTGGAAAAAAAAGGAGGAATATTAAGGACTCAACATTAAGTAAAGCAAACCTTTGAAGTTACACTCTTTGTCTTAAATTATGTCTTACATTTTCAAAAGAGGTCTGGGGCTGTGCTGCTGCTAAGCATACTCTAAAAGGCTATATATCTACTCAGCCTTGATGGGTTATCTGAATATCTTCAATGTCACACTAAATGCAATTGTAGTTCAGGCTCTCAGTTTTCTCTTTTTACTGATTTTTTTACTAATACATCCAGTTGAAAAGTCTTTCCTTATATACCTTTGCATTTATAAATGTACAAATATAGAAATTAGATCATCCGCCAACTTTCTCTCCATTCTATTAATTATGATTACCAGGGCAACAGTTAACATGGTAGAGATAAAAAATGGGGAAAGGATTCTCTAATAAAGTCTATTAGCTGTACATGTGCAGAAGTGCTGGTGCTACAATAATAATGATTGCCTGTGAAAGTATTATTTTATTTTCAAGTCAGGTAAAAAGAAGTTGATTGTGTGTTGATTAGTCATATAACTTACGCTCAAATCAATTAAAAAAAATACAGTTATAATGAGAAGGAGAAAAAGAAAAGAGATGTTAAAATAGCTATGCAAGTTAAAACTAAAAATCAAATCTGAGAGAGGATAATTTCAAAAATTTACAGTGAGAAAGACCAGGTACATTTTGAATAACTGTTATTTATATCCCAAAGGAATGCAAAAATTCAACACTCTTTAATGCAAAGTCCTCTGCATATAGATATTAGAAGATTCTCTGTACTTTTCCAGCATGTTCCATATTGATTGCAAAATCTAGAGAGCACATACCGAATAGCAGCCATATTGTTAAATTAACCCCCTGTTGTTCCACGCTAGGTTACAGATACCTCGGTTCCTGAAGGTGGGGACTAACCACTTCCTTTTTTAATGTTAATACATAGGGCAAACAAATAAGTAATGGGCCAGAGTTTCACTTTTAGATCAACAATAGCTACTCAGGCCCAATTGGGCATCAGGGTGATCCCACTTGCAGCTATATTTAGCCAAAGGCAAAATGTCCAGAGAAAAGTTAGTGTAGAGTACCTTGACAGCCGAGGGTTATATCCCAAGCAATTACTCCTCCAATCCAGGTGACTGCTTGAGTGCACACAATATTTGTTTTTAGGACAGGGTTTGAACTGATTTAAGCCCAGGAAAAATGGATGCCCCTTGTTATCCTGTACCTCTTCTACGGCCTCCTTCTATGTCCCTAGCTTTTAGTAGCCATAATCTAAAACCAAGCAAATATGCGACAAGAGAGCTTCATGCTCTAAACAAGTGTGAACCTATTCAAAATGTAGGGGTATAATCAGGTTCTAGAGGAGAGGTTGAGAACTTGGTTGTTAGTTATTATTTATGCCTAGTATTTTTTCCATTAGCAAAGATTTTTAAGAAATAACCAATGTACTAATTTGTCGGTTCCATAAAGTCCAAATCGTAGTGGATGGCAATCCGACCTATCCGATGAATTTTAATAAGGTAGCTTGCATATTGCGCCTCACTGTGATTGGAGAACATTATGGGCATGGTGGTCTACTAGGGTCAGTAAATACCTTTCAATAGAGTAAACCTTTTGTTTAATACAGTCAGTTTTCCTTAAAAGAAACAGGGCTGTGTTTAAAGAGAAAACTTTACTTTTCTTTTGCTTGTTCAAAACTTGCCATTTGTCATTTAGACCACTGCCTACTCTTCAACAAACCTTTTACATTCACAAAGCGAAAAGGGTCCCACGGGTACCAATTCCCTTTTGTGAATGCATTACTACCTCCTTTTTAGGCGTCTGTAAAATCTCAATGTTTGGCGACTGGATTTCAAAATATTATTACATTAGATACGGACTGGCTATTTGGTAGTGATACCTACAACATGCTCCTTCCAGATAACAAAATGGTATCCATTGGTGATCTCATCTTGGGAGACCGAAAAACTTTGCAACTGCTAAAAAGTGATTAATACATGAGAAAAAGCACTTTTTAATGTTTGCTCCATCAAAATGCTTAGTTCATTTCTCTCTCTCTCTTACACACACACACGGACACACAAACACACACACACACACGCATACACACACACACACAGTCTCTTTCTCACTCACACACATGTACACTTTACCTTTACATCACCCCTGGCTAATTTATAGTACCCTTTATCCTAATTGCAACTTTAACTATGTCCCGATAGGCCTACACACACACACACACACACACACACGCACGCACGCACGCACACACACACACACACACCCCTTCCCCATAATTTGTGCCCGTAGTCACTACCAGCCCTTTTTTCTGGGCACCAAGACTCTTCAGTTCACTCTCACAAACCTCATGATCCAAAAGAAAAGGCTGCCTGCACCTGCCCTAACCCAAAGATCCTTCCCGGCCTCAGTCTTATGTCGCTGCACACACGGAGAGAGCAATGAATAGCTCATCTCCACTGCACTGCGGTGGTGCAATTACACCTTCACTTTGGTTAACGAAAATCTGGGCTGCACATAATAGGCTGGGCAGCTAGAAATGTGTGGTATAATGTGCAAGTGGTGCAGAGCAACTAATGCCTGAATCATGTGCCCATTAGCACTTTCCATCTGCGCCGAGGCCACATCCACCTGTATTCATTATCCGTATGCAGACCCCAAGCACCTATGCGGTCTTCCTTCAGGTTTACATTTGTGTTGGCTCAGCTGCAGTTCATGCTATTGGTGCTGTGGTCAGCCCTGCCACCGTACCAGTCTTACCCTAATAATAACAAGAACCCAGATGATGGAACAGACCAGATACTCCAGCAGTTCCTGTTTTCCAAATTACTAGGTATCCTTGTGAGGACTCTGACAGAGCTTCCACGCAACTGGGACATGCATGGTAAGAGATCCCACTGCAAGCAACAGAGGCAGAGCAGAACAGATGCCAAAACACACAGAGTACCCAACATATGGCACATTCTTGTAAGGAACTACCACTTCAACCTACCTTCTGCTAGTGTAATCACAACCCTGAGACTCACAATAGCCCAAACGTGGGGATCACTGAATTATCTTACGAGTAGTCAGCTATTCTAGAATAAAAATTAGAAGTAACAAAAACTAAAATAATATAAATGGTTTGATTAAAGAATTAAAGTTTCTTCCCCTCCTCCTTTGCCTCCTTCTGAAGAACTACTTTTTGGCTCCTGTAAGTATTGCAAGCAGTGTCATAACAAAACCGTAGGGGGGGCCCCTGCAAGGAGTGGTGAAGGGGCCATACCCATGCTCTTGCAATCACCAACCATCCTGTAAAATACTTCACATATACCTTCTGAATCCACATGGCATTTTCAAAATTAAAATTTAAAGTCTGACAGTATGTGCTTGTTACTGACACTTATATAATGGACAACATTTATTAGTGATAGGCAGATGCAAATCAAATCTATCCACCAAATGGTAAAAACTTAGGTCAATCATAGTTTGGCAGAGTGGGTTGTTCTACTATAAACTGGTGGATTTCCGATTATGTCTGGATAGTAGTTCATCTTCCCATTTAAAAACTAATTTTGAGTGCCCCAGTGTAACTCACGGTAATTCTGTCTCCTCAGTTTATTGGTTTTGCAGTACCGGTAACTCAATATAGTGGAGGGAATGTGTGCTACAAGTAGGACCCTTGTATGCTGGTGGACAATCATAGGTGGTGGTCTATGTACCAGAGGGACCCAGGCATCCGTACATCAGGAGGTCTATCCTATCTAAAATGGGTTTCATGATGCAAACCCCTTTCAGGGTAGACCGTGCCAGGGAGGGAAAAGGGAATATCAACATAGGAAAAAACTCCCTGCGCTTGAAAGCCATTTTGATTTTTTTTTTTTTGGTTGTTGTTTTGTGGTTTTTTGCTGTCAGAATCAAACCCCTGATTAGTGGCTTTGTTTTTGAAAAACAGAGAAGAATACCAAGTGGGTTGAAACAACCTAGTCAGCAGTGCGGCAAACGCAAGGTAAGTGGTATATTTTTTTTAAATTTAAGTTTCCCTTGTCGTCGTCTGTCGACTCCCCTGCCCAGCCTACCCCAGCGCTCCACCGCTTTTACCTGCACTGGCTACGCTGACGCCATTCTGTTTTGCAAAACGTTCATCCATTGCACCAACTGGTGTACTTTTGTCAACAAGATCACTGATGACACAGCAAGGGACTCTAAACGTGTAAGCTGTTCTCTGTTGTGGTATGAGCCCTCAGCTCATTGGTCCACAGACTGCTCAGGGTACCCGACCTGGTGATGATTACAGAATATCCTACATCCTGTTGTATCACTTGCTTTCTTTGGCAACATATTTATCCCTCAGGTTACAGATGATGTCAGGATGCCAGTTTGCAATTTATTCCAATATAGCAAACATTTCCATCTTAGGTTTCACATTACCAGAGTGTATAACCCATGTACCTAGTCTAGCTTTAAGCTGGAATTGAGGAACACACTTAATTTGATTGAGTGATCCACTTTTGAGCAGAAACCTACACAGCACATTGACACTGTACAGTCACATGGCCCTGGTACTTGATCCTCACAACCAACCTGAGGAGAGTTTAGCTCAACAGGATGGATTTTGAAACTTTCCTAAAGGTACATGACTGGAAGTAAAGGGTGGAGCTAGAAATAGTGTGCTCGGCTACCAATACGAGTGTGTTTATACTTGGGATACATCTTCATGGCCAGGACTTAACTAAAGCTTACATATGGACATATGTGGCTTCATTTCTTTAATATTCAAGAGAGGGCCCAGTGTGATAATAGAAGTGATGTACAAGACAGGAAGTCTTAGAAAGGATGTGACATGGCAAGGATGGCTCTGTAGCCTTTACCGTGCATAGCTGACATGAACAAAAACTGCAGACACATCTGACTGGGAGGCCCAAGTGACACATATTACCATAAACTAGAAATGAAAATACACATGCATTGACTAGACAGAAGTGTCTGTGTGACATTACATTTATTGGCCAGACCTCTGAAAATAATCAAATCCTGTATTAGCCAACACAGAAGTAGGATCTGGGGCAAGGCCCCCAATACTTCTCTCAGCAGATGCAGTACAATTCTCATCTGTGGGAAATGAACCCCCCTTTTTCCACTATAGAATTTATGCATCTCCCCCATTCCCGGGACTTGATTTTATGTTACATTGAATTGTCCGATGTACATTAAGTTGTATATAATTTTTATATGTATATAAGTAATGTGTATATTAATTGTGCAGCTGTCAATATTATTATTTCCCCTGCCCTGTCTTCTATTTACTTTTGTTTTCATACTTCTCCCTTTTCCATTTCTGTGAACACAAGTATACATAAGTTGTACTATTGTCATTTCTTCTCTCCTGCCCTCTTACATTATTTTGTCCTTAAGTCCCCAATTTTTGAACCATGGCCTTGTTTTTGTCTGTTTTTTGTTTACGTGTCTTAAATTGGGTGGTTTCAGCTGTTGCGTGCAACGAGCCAGCTTTAATTTAGATATTTCACTTAATTTGTGTTGGGTCGCACCACACGCTCGTGGGCTGTCTCATCCTACTACAAGCCTCTTAATTTAATTTTGGAGCCATGTGCTGCCATTAATTGTAATTGGATGTACCTTGCCCTAAGGATGTACATTACGTGCTTCCTTAATTTTGATAAATTACTTAGACCACGGGGGATATTTATGAGATTTGTAACGTAACGCTGTGCTACAGGGAAAGGGCATGAAATGCATCATATTTAATGCAATATTGTGCATTCCTGTCCTTTCCCCAGCATTGACGGACAATGGGCGGTCTAGCACCAATGCAGGCACCCTGTCTGCATTGCATGCAGGATTGTTTTTGTGCAGGAAGGGCCACCTTCCTGCACAAAAACAATCTTGAGAGGTATATTCCTCTTTTTATGTGTGCTGCAGAATGCAGTACACATGGAAAGAGGAAGAAACCAACAGAAATAAGGATATTTCTCCTCGTTGCGCCTCCCCTGTGAAGGCGTCTCTTTTGGCGCATTCCCAAGGCTACCTTTTGGTAAATCTGGGAAAGTGTAAAAAACCATGGGCGTTGCTTGGGAAAACCCACGCAAATTCCATGGAACGCCCTCTTAGGGCAGAATAACACAGCGCAGCAATTTGTGTTGCGTTGCGTTGCTCCAGATGTATTAAGCCACTCAGGGCAATGAAAAGTGGCCTTGCATGGCTTCATATATCTCATGTTGGACTCGCCTAGCTCTTGCCCCGCTTCACGTGGTGCAAAAGTGATGTAACTCCACTCGTAAATATGCCCTTAAGTGATATTGCACCACACACTCCTGTGCTGACGCTTGCCATCGCAAATGCATACACAGCACCCGTGTGTCATGCGTCAAACATGAGGGGCAGGCCCTCTACTTCTGTGCACCACACCATCTTGTACACAAAGGGAGTCACTGTTCCTTGTAGAGGAAGAAAAAGGAAGAAACTTTTGTCGTGTGCTACTTCTACTTCTACTTCTACAAGGAACAGTGACTCCCTTTGTGTACTAGTTACTTTTCGGGAGCAAGGGTCACTGGAGCTAATAATTAGCTCCTAGTGTCCCCCCTCTCTATAAATAGGAGCACCACACCATCTTGGCATCTTTTGAGCCAAGCACTTGGTGCAGGAAGAAGCTCCCTTAGAAATTCTGATTTGTTCATATCCGTGGGCTGCCATTAACTTCGTTTTTGCCCATGTTACTTTTGATTGGCTTTAACATCCACCAAGGTGAGATGCATATCCATCCTCTTGCCTTGTAATAAACTATGCTGTGCCAACGGCATCTTGGTAGTTGGTGCAGAAGTTCCTGATATTTACAAGAATACTTAACATGTAGGCCCATATTTATCATTTTTTCAGGCAGTGCAATGCAGCAAGCCACCTTGCTGTGCTATGTGAAAGGGAAATGGTTGGAAAGCACCGTAGTTAACTTTATACAGCATATTCTTGTTCTTTACTAGCTCTGGCACGCTTTGGGCTGCCTAGCGCCAATGCATGCACTCTAGTGTCATGGTACAATGGTGCCTGTGTTGTAGGACGGCTTGTTTTTGTACTGGAAGGGACACCTTCCTGCACAAAAACAATCCTCAGAGGCATTTTCCTCTTCCTATGTATGCTCCAGAATGCAGCACACGTAAAAAGAGGAAAAAATGAAGAGAAATAAACATGTTTCTCCTCGTTACGCCTCACCTGGGTAGGTGGAGCATTTTGACTCATTCCCAGGTCTACCACTAATGGCAAATCAGGGAATGCAACTGTAAAGGATAGGGGCGTCCTCTCGCCCCAACCAATCACACTGCTAATTGCGCCGACATGGCGATCATATATTTCTCCATTTCAAACCATATTTATTTCATTTTTCATCATTTTTAACCATCATTTAAGCATCTTTTACATTTCAACTTCATACTTGAATCCACACTCGGAATAGTGTGCCGTTTTCCAAGTTTCTACTGTTCACGCTGTGTCCATCCGGACCTCTTGCAAGAACAAGACTAATGCAGATTTCGTCCAAGGCAGTGTGTTTATTAAAAAAACAATGCATTTCGGGCTACAAGCGCCCTTCGTCTGGGGTCCCTCTGCCGTAAGTGTTAAAAACCATCAAGCCTGCACTTCACCAATCTGCACGCACTCTTTCAAAAACAAGGACAAGTTTGGATTAAGAAAAAATACCCGGTGTGCATCCCACCCTTACAAATGTTCAAATCAGGGAATGCACCAAAAACCCATGGGTGGATGAGTGGAAACACCCACGCTTCACCCATGGAACACCTCCCTGGGGCAGAGTAACGCAAAGAAGCGATTTGCGCTGCCTTGCGTAACTCCAGATTTATCAAGCCCTGCAGGGCCACGCAAGGTGGTTTTGCATTGTTTGATAAATATCACTTAAGTTTTACATCACCCTTGCACCTCTTGTGTGGTGAAAGGGTGGCGCAAAACCTTGATAAATCTGGCCCTTATTGTATCCCCACGCCACTTGCATTCCTGGAGGAGAGGGTTTCCTGGTGCCACCCCATTGGGGTAAATGGAATATCACACCCCATTGGCCTTGGAAGGTAGTGCTCACCTTAATTGCTTTTTTGACTGTAAGATAATTACCTTGTTCCCAGTTTACCAATGACCTACTCCTGCTTCTGTGAGTATGATCTGGGCATTCCCTTGTGCCTCAAGTCTTTCACCTTCATGGTGTGCCCAATCCATCGATTTCCTTCTTTGATGGTTCTCATTTAGTGATACTTATGAAGATACCCAATATTGTGTTCCTGATGTGGTGAGTGCCATTGTGTGCTTAGCTCTTCCCAGTCATAATGATAACGCCGATTCTTATCTAATTATCTATAAGAACCTTCTGGCCGCCAAGATCTTTTTACCTGTTGAATAGTGTAAAGGAGAGAATCTCATCAGGTTAGATATCAACATTCATTTTGTCTGAAAGGACCACGGACTCCGAATTCAAGTTTGAGAATTTATTATCGCCAAAAATAACTGAACGTGCAAGCACCTCAACACGAGGTTAAAGAAATAGATGGGCACTAATACAAATAATAATCTACGCAGGAGTCTCATCCGACTCAGGATAAGAAGAATAGAAAGTTCTAGGAGGACCAACCAGACTATGATTGCTCCTATTTCTAAGTTGCTCTTCATGGGCCTAAACAAGCTTAAAATCAATTGCTGTCCCTACACTAACGCTAAGTGACATCCCTGCATAACGATTTTCCCAGGCAAGAAAGAATAAAAGGTGTCAGCTGTGAAGACTTCCTAAGAAGTGCAATCACCATATACCTAAGCTCAGCTCTGTCCTTCTCTCTGGTCTCCCCTACCGCTTCTCTGGCCTCCTCCCTCAGTGCACTATCCCTAATACAATACCATACTACAAAGGTACACGCCTTGTTTACGCCCTCTTGGCCAGGTCTTCTTTCTTGTGCTTTTCCATTGAAACGGTGACTTCATCCTGGACGGTTTCGTTGACCTTGAGTCCCAGGCGCCTTCTCCGCTGAAAGTATCATCCCTAAATTCCATTGCACTCCCCGTACCATGCCTCCCATCTTTCTAACTTTTGAAAACAAAGAGTTAGTCTTTACTAACGAGACATGTGTCCTTGCACCTGCAACAAAAGATACGTTCAACAGAAACCTTCTACTGTGCTAATTAAATCTACCGTTTGTGCCCAGAGAGCCTTTCCAAGAGAAACCCTTTTCGGCCTACCTTATAAGCTAACATAAGAATATACCAGGCCTTCCTTAAGCATATATGTAGTCAGGCCCTTACATATAACTTTTAAACACACATCTTACTTTTCCCTATACGCATATTCATTACGATTCATTATGCAAACAATGAATTACATGTGCAACTTTAATATGGTGCACGTTTAAACTACTGCAATTACATTACACACACGAACTAATTCCTCTATGCATTTTGTTCACACAATTCAAAAAGCATTACATTACATCATTATCCTAACACCATTATACTGCTGAGTTCACTTCGTCTCAGTGAACTATTCATTCTTTGCTAAACATACATGAGTATACAATGAATATAAACGAATATATGTCTGAATACATGTGGGTGCGGCCTATCAGTGATTATGATGCACCCCTACAATTCACAAGAACATTTCGCTCTATCAGTTCCCCCTTTGATGACTCCTGTCATCACATCTCATTCTACTCCCTCGGAGAAGGAACCGACCTAAACAGAACTTGTTCCCATCTTCCCTGATCTGAAGTTCTCCATGCTCTTGAGCCTTTGATACTGATTGTCCTGCAATCTTGCCAATCTCATGTCATTTTCCCTCAAAGCTCTCTTGACTCTGCCTGCTCGATACCACTTGTAGGCCTTGATCATAATCCACAAGCCAGCCACACAAACCACCAAAATAAGGAGTGGTCTCAGGAAGTACCCAAGGAATCCCTTTCCTAGGTTCGCAAACCAACCTCCCACTTGACCAAAACCCTTTCCGACCTTTTCCCAGGCCCCTTCTTCGGTCAAATCCGCTATCTTTGTGTGGATCATAGTGATGTTACTTATATATTTCTCCAGATCCTTGCTACGGTCTGGTATATAAGTGCAGCACTCTTGAACCTTCAGCATTTTACAGACTCCGCCCTCTTTTGCCAATAGGACATCCAAAGCAAGGCGATTCTGCAAAACCATACCCCTTATCGACAACATCTCTCCTTCCACCAACACCAACGACTTTGCTGTGTTCATCGAAAATTCATCCACCACCGTCGCTAACCTCCGGATCTTCACATCATTCAAGACTACTCCTAGACTAGGTATCATAGCTCCAAAGATATCCCCCACAACGATTCCTGCACTTGCAGCTCTTCTCGTTCTTGAATGCTCTCCACCCTCCAGAAGATTTAAGTCTTCTGTATGGTAAATCTTTGGAAATATTATTGATAAATAACATGTTCCATACCAATTTGCAGGCAACCTCACATAAGCATTCTTTCCACATACGTAATACACCGTAGGTATCACTTGTACAGGACCTTGGAGAAAATCTTTTGCCTCATCTGCCATGGTGAAAACGTGATCACAAGTACTCTGTCCCACTGGAACCTTTTCGTAGTAAGTCTGATAACGCCTTATACACAACTTACCCCTCTGCTCCTTATCCAACGCTATAGGACCATAGCTTCCCTTGGTCTTATGCAACCGTTCTTCCTCTGTCCAATCTGTCCTGTGATGCCCTAAATCTCGGGATTCAGTCAGCTTTCTATACCTATCTTCAACCTGATCTACAAACTTCCTCTCTACATCCGACATCAAGCAAGTCAGATTGTGTCTGTGTGCGAATGCTGTATCCAATTCCAAACTCGGTATGAAGTACTTCCTCAGTCTGTCCTCAGTCTTATAATAGTCATACTTATTCAAATGCTTGTAGGCTGGGACTTCAGGAAGCACTGCGTCGAAATTGGAAAAGAAATACTCGAACTGCTCTCTCTCATAAAACAAGCTAAGCAAAAGACTACATGAAATACCATAAGTCAGTGGAAGATGATGATACCTAATACCCTCATCCACCGAAGTAGGCAACTGCATACACACATAACAATCTTTCGCATCCATCACGTCAACATACTCATACAACAACTTAGCATACGCATTAAGCTTAAAATCACCCTTAGACAAATCTACATGTAGTCTACGGCTTTCTTCTAATATCATAGCTCTATCAGCTGCCCTGTCTACCCCCTTCTGGCTAGGTGTGATAGGTGTCGGTGTCCCTGTCACTACCTCTACTTCTGGCTCATGCGAACCAGTATATGAGACTACAACTACTATGATTATAGAAATTATCACACTACTTATAAGAATGCCTATAATCCACTTTGCTCTACGATTGGGATTTCCCGGTTCCATGATTTCGAAAGTTCTCAAAAAGTCTTGGTTATCGCAAAGAACTCAGAAAAGTCTCTGTCCTTTATTTATGACTTGCTCAACCAGCTCGAGCAACCATGAAATCTCCGGGCTTTCCCTTTCCGATCACAACTTATTTACACAGTCCAGAAAAAGACTTCCCTAGTTTTCGTTCCTCTTCTTGTGGAAAGTCCCTAAGTTTATTCTTCTTCCACTCGGACCTAGGTTATCTTCTTCTTTTAGACTTTTATTTACAGTTCATTACTGATCCATAATGAGATCCTCATTAAGCACGACCAGAACGTGATACAAAAGTTCAAGACGCAAAACCAGCACTTCGTGTGAAAACGGCTCAGCTCCGAAAGGCGGGAATTCGACCCGATGCAAAAGCAATTTTCGGACTTCACTCAGAAGTGGGGGATTCGGAATCGTGAGTGTCAGTGTTCCATCTATCTCGAACCCTGGCATCCGCAGCACCACCTTCACCACCAGGTTCGGGCTCCGACTGAACACTTCCACTGACTTCAGTCTCCCTGTATTCACCACCCCCTGCATCAAACACAGTGTAAGTCCACTCAGGGGTAGAGTATCTGCGACAAGGCACTCTTGTTCTCTTAGACCTTCGCCGACTGTCTTGTGCTTGGTCTTCGTCGCTTGCTTCGGTTTCAGATACTTCGGACACTGGAGCAAGGTCTCTCTCAGGTGCTAACCTCAGGTTCAGTCGCCTCTGTCTTTCAGGCCAACCTTCAGCACTTCTGTTCTTTCGTCTGCCTTCCCCTTCTATACCCAGTGCACTATTTCCTCTTTCTGCTGCATTTGACTCTTCTCCGCCCACTGCACCTTCTCTTTCTTCGGTGCCTGAACTGTGGGAACCCCCTTCAGCTTGCTCTAGTGCACCACCAGCTGTGTCAGCGACCCTTACAGCTTGACTTGTCCTCTCATGTGGCCCTGCCACATCAGCTGGATTTTCATTTGCGAGAGGAGCTGTTTCTTCCAAGGGTGCTGGAACTCTGCGGGTATGGGAAGCATGCACCCAGTTCGGCAATCCTCCACACTTTACTGCTGTGTTCGTGATAAGTATCACCTGATACGGGCCACGCCAACGGGCATCCAAACAACTCTTCCTCACGTGCTTCCGGACGAGCACCCAGTCACCGGGACACAAGTCGTGGCACAGATCACTCGAGGCTGGAACCACAGCTGCTTGCACCTGCTGGGATACAGAACGGACCACATCAGAGAGTCCTTTACAATAATCGAGAATCAAATCATCAGTGATGCTTATCAAGGCTGTAGCTGGTACTGCTGGCAGTCTCATTGCCCTCCCCATTATTATTTCATGGGGGACAACCCGGTCTTTCTGTCTGGGACACTTCGCATGCTCATGAGCACCAGTGGCAAGGCGTCGGGCCATTTCAGGGATGTTGAAGAACACATTTTTGCCATCCGGGCCTTCAAAGTTCCATTAACTTGTTCCACCATCCCAGAAGCCTCTGGTCTGTAGCTACAGTGGAGTCTCTGGTCAATGTTCAATGCTGCACAAAGTAACTTCATGATTTCGCTATGGAAGTGCCCACCTCTATCTGATTCCAAAGAGGTCGGGATCCCGAATCTAGGGATGAGCTCCCTCAACAGTAATTTAGCCACTGTCAGAGTGTCACACCTTCGTGTGGGGTATGCCTCCACCCACCGTGAGAATATACATACTATCACTAGAATGTACCTCAAGCCATTGCACCTAGGCATCTCCACGAAATCCAGCTGTAGTCTATTGAAGGGCCCTCCTGACCTTCCAATATGACTCAGTGTAACTACAGTTTTCTTTCCAGCATTCATCTGTTGACATGTAACACACCTCTGACATACCGTCTCAGCCATTGCTCGGAACCGTGGGTTATACCACGTCTGTCTGAATACCCTCATCATTGCGTCTCTACCCAGGTGTGCCTGTCCATGTATCAATCTTGCCATCGGACTCAGCAATTCTTCCGGCAACACAGCTCTCCCATCGTTTGATACCCACACATCCACTTCTCCTCTCTCGCACCCAGCTTTGATCCAGCCCTCTCTTTCCTTGGTTGAGACTTCATCTTGCAATCTCTTAAGCTCTTCCCAAGTGTCTGCCATGGTCAACATTATGCTGAGATCGGTTCCCTCTTGGCTCTCTTCTATCTCCCTGCCTGTGTATATGCATCCTTGTTCGGCGCAGAAGCGGGCTACCTCATCTGCGTAGTTATTACCCAAGGATACAAAGTCCTCCCCCTTCCCATGGGCTGAACACTTTACAACAGCAATTTCTTTCGGATGCTGTAATGCTTCTAACAATTGTCTTACATATTCTCCATTACGAATGGGTGAGCCAGATGATGTCAAAAATCCCCTCTGAGACCATAACTGCCCGAAGTCATGCACCACGCCAAAGCCGTATTGGCTGTCTGTGTAAATCGTGATTCGAATTCGATCAGCGGCCAAACAGGCACGGGTCAAGGCAATGATCTCAGCTACCTGCGCGGAGCGTACTCCTTCTAGGCAAGCAGCGTCGACCACTCCTGAAATGGTACATACAGCAAACGCTGCTCTCAATTGCCCCACACTGTCTCTTAAGCATGAACCATCGACAAAGAAAATTTCATCTGGGTCGGCCAATGGCTCATCGACAATGTCAGGTCTCGGTTTGGTGCAAAGTTCGGTCACATCGAGACAATCATGGTCCTCACAATCTTCATCATCTGTGTTCGGTATAGGCATCAATGTCGCAGGGTTCAAGATGGAGCACCTTTTCAGAGTCACATTCTCTGCGGCAAGTATGACTTGCTCGTACCTCGTTAACCTATTGTTCGTTAGGTGCTGGGTCTTGGTCCTGGTCATTAATAACTCAACCGAATGTGGTACATGTACAGTCAATGGATGTCCCATTACAATGCTTTCACATCTTTCAATGCTGACACCTGTTGCAGCAACGGATCTTAGACATCCGGGCAACGCAGAAGCTACTGGATCTAAAGTAGCTGAAAAATAGGCAACTGGTCTACGGACACCTCCATGGTTCTGAGCTAACACTGCTAATGCACATCCTCCTCTCTCGCAACAAAACAATGAAAAGGCCTTGTTGTAGTCAGGCATTCCCAGTGCGGGAGCCCTGCACAAATCATCTCGCAATTGCAGGAATGACATCAAGCACTCCTCGTCCCATGGTACCGGATCACTCACATCCTTGTGCGTAAGCCTCTGCAGAGGCTTTGCTCTCAAGGAGAAACTAGGAATCCACTGTCGACAATAGCCAACCATTCCCAGAAACATCCTAACTTCCCTCTGTGTAGTGGGTACCGCCATGCTCATTATTGCCTCAATTCGATCTGGTGACACCTTCCTCTTGCCTTTTTCTAATCTGTGTCCCAAGTACTGTACCTCATTCAAACAGTACTGCAGCTTGTTCGGGGACACCTTATGTCCATTCTCTGCTAAGTGGTTCAACAAGGCTACTGTGTCAATTCTGCAAGCATCTTCTGTTTCTGAGGCAATGAGCAAGTCATCTATGTACTGCACGAGAACTGAGTTCTGCGGCAACACAAGACTTTCAAGGTTCTTCTTCAGGATCTGGTTAAAGATCGATGGACTTTCCGTATACCCTTGAGGGATACGACACCATGTTAACACGCGATTCTCTAGCCTGAACGCAAAAAGAAATTGGCTTTCCTCGTGGAGCGGTATCGAAAAGAAGGCTTGACACAAATCGATAACCGTAAACCACTCGGCTTCACATGGGATCTGGAACAGTATTACTGAAGGATTCGGTACCACTGGACAACAAGGGACAACTATCATGTTGACCTTTCGCAGGTCTTGCACGATCCTGTATTTCCCGCTCGGTTTCTGTAGTCCCATTATGGGTGAATTACAGGGACTACCTCTGATCTCCTTCAAAATACCCTTCTCAATGAAAGTCTCGATCACAGGTTTTATTCCTGCAATCGTTTCTATCGATAAATTGTATTGAGGTGTTCTAGGGAAATCAACATTCTGTTTCACCTCAATCCGCACTGGTTCAACCCCTCTGATTAAACCTATTTCGTCTCCTGCGAAATCCCACACCACAGGCGACACTGCGTCTCTCAGATCAGGTGGAAGTTCTTCCACCGTCACCATTGGGTACAGATCTATACACAAATGCTGATTGGCAATCTTAAAGTCAGCATCATCATCTCTCGTCTGGACCTCCACTCCTTGTGGTGTACAATAAATCGTGCAGTTCAATTTGCACAACAGATCTCTTCCCAAAAGACAAACTGGACTCGTGTCACATACTACAAACTGATGTCTAGTTTGGAAAGTACCTATCTTTACTAAGATCGGTTCTGTCAATGGGCTGCTCATCTTCTTGTTCGCTACTCCAACAACCTGGATCGATTGTCCCGAGAGGGGTAGGTTAGGGACTACTGCAGATCTTACAGTAGACCGGGTAGCTCCAGTATCAACCAAAAGTGTTGCAGGATTGCCCTCAATCTCTGCCTCTACAAAAGGTCCTCTCTGGTCTACCTCCAAGACCGCTCCCAGTGTGCAGTCTTCCTCCCCCTCAGGCACCGTCAGGATAAAGGGTCTAAGCTATCCTCAGCATATCGTTCGAACAGGGGCATCTGTTGGTATGTTCGTGTTCCTTGTGAAAACCTTGGAGCTTGGGGAATCTGAGCTTGAGAATTGTAAACCCCCCTTTCATCGTTCTAGGTCTCGTTATTGTGTTAACCACCTCTTGCGCGGGTGCCTGAGCCCCCTCTTCCTCTTCCTGTACCTGATTAGCTGGGTTCAAAGGACACTCGCGTTTCCAATGTCCGACCTGGCGACAAAGATGACACGCAGTGGTCTTCTTTAGTGTGGCCACGTCCACTCCTGTCGTGGGGTCTACTGGTTTTCCCTTTCCCTGTACCTGCCCATTCTGGTTTCCCTGGAAATTTCCTTGCTTTCTCCCCAAGGTCCCTCCACTAGGCTGATTCTGTGCTGTCTGCATCTGGACAAGCATCAATTTGTCTTTTAGCTTTCGGTGTTTCGAATCCACCTCATCACTACAGTACCTCGCGTACCGCAAAATTTCATCTAGTGGCTTGTTCTGCCAGCAGATCAAATGGTGCTGTATCATGAGGCTGATTTCCCCTCTCAGACCCGTTACAAACTTTGAGACAAACTGTCCCATATCCTTAGGGTCCAAAACATCCAGTCCACTATACTGTTTAAAAACTTGCAGAAGTCGTTCGTAATACTCATGCACCGTTTCCTTGGGTTCCTGTACAGTCCGATCTATCTTAACCCAATCTATATCCTGAGGTGAAATCTTCGACTTCAACCATGTAATCACCTGCTCATACTTTTTCATGACATCAGGTGATGGACCATTTGTAACCGCCTCTCTTTTCGGTTCTGAAGTCGGCCACTCAATAGCGACTTTACATGCCGTCCACAAATCTCCTGGTACCACTATGTCAAACAAAGTGTTCAAATCAATCCACAATACTTTTGAAATCTTCACAAACCGCTCAACCTGCTTGTACCACTCCACCGGTTTTTCCCTCAGCCGAGGAAAATCATTTGTAAATGCAGCCAAATCACCTCTATTCCACGGCACATGCACGTACCCTCCATTCTGTACTTCCCGTAAAGGAAAATTTCCAACACCCGTCACCCCCCTCCTGGCGGCGGCGTTTCCCCTTCTGCTCTCTTTACTGGTTTCTTTTTGGACCACCTTTCTTCCCATTTGTCCAACAAAATCCATATTCTCATTCCTATGATCAGGTCTCTGGTGTGCGTCTTTAATCCTGTGATTCTTTTCTCCTCCAACTCCTGATCACTGTAATGCAATCTGTGTGGTCCCTGTAACGCTTTAGTTTTGTTCAGGTCCACCTCATATCTTTTGGCCAATTCCTTCAATCTATCATGTGCCATTCTAGCTTTTCGAGTCACATCTTTTGCTACAAACAGCAGCTCATCTGATCCATAAATTTCTATCCTTTCCAAAGGCAGACCCCCACTGATCATTTCGTCTACCTCTGCTTTCAGCCTCACTACGTCTAGCAACCTTGCCTGTACTGCACTCCTCAGTACATCTCGACAACCTGAGCCGTCCCGCTCATCACAGTCACTATTCTGTCCTTGTGACCTATTCCCTTCCATATTCCTGGAACCTGGTCTGTCTTCCGAGACATTTTGTGCCCTATCTCTTTGCATCCTATCCTCTTGGTTCGTTACTGTTGGTGTCCACTCCCTCAAAGCTGACTTAGATTCCCGTAAAGACCTCGGTCTTTCCGGTCTCTCCTCTTCTTGTCCACATGAAGAGTCCGCAGTAGCCGGTAACGGCGTACTTGTGTCTATTGGTCTTGGGAAATGAACCACCCTTACTCCAAACCCATTCTCTCTCTCACTGTTTCCTTCTTCCCTTCTCATCGGCACGGAGCTCCCTTCTCTCACTCGGTCTGGGTCATATACCGGTACTATAGGGCCAATGGTAACCGGTACTGTCAAGGAGTCCGGTAATCTTGTGTTCCCCGCAGGAGGCTGTGTTATCATAGACGCCGTAGCCCCTCCGTTCCTGTGGAAATTCTTCCCACTACTCTCATGCTAGTCTGGTTCTGGCTCTCATCAACTATTGCCACTGCTGGGGTTGTCTTTCCCTCTTCTGAATCTGGGTTAAATGGTGGTGGCCTCTCTGCCAACATCCTATCTAACAGACTGTCATCTAAATCACTGTCGTCCTCATCGATTCTTGTAATCTTTCCATTTTGTATCAGCAGTGGGTATAACTTATCTCCGTCGATCGTATCCGCTCTCCACTTTTTCTCCAATGCATCCCACCTTGCATCTTGGAATGCCCTGACCGATTTCTTCACCCTTTCTTGACACCTTTCCTTCTTTCTAATTCACTTGTTCTCACTCGCATTCGTCCCAATTATACTCTGAAATAATGTCCGTCCTACCGAACAATTACCTCTCTGACCGTCAGTCTTACCAATGACCGATCAGTCTCTTGAGCTTGTTGACCTCAATCTGGCAACCGTCTGTCCACGAACGACCGGACAATCGCCTCTAATACACTCGATAGGATTCAATCACTCGATGTTCTGCACACAATAACCTACGACCTGCGTTGGTTATTCACACACTCACACATGTGTCCCTATCTTCTGTGGGTCTGTCAATGACGTCTCGTGACCCCCACAACTCTGGTCAACTTTCTCAACTCTGGGTGTATTCTACACCACAATAAATCTCCCGGTCCCGCGCGCGCTCACGGTCCGTTTCTCAATCACACAACTTTCGTTCCAACTCCGCAAGACATCACACAACAATATAACACCGCAATCTACCAAACATCACTCTTTTCATACTCACTCTACTACGAACTGCTACTTCCGCCGCACCGTCACTCTCCGTCAGTTTTCCACGACCTCCGACATCCGTCTCTCGCGGTTCTCTGGATCTGCGTCACTCGGGCTCTATGGGGCAACTTAATCTCCTATCCTGCTCTAGATCTCCCCTTACCATCAAAGGTAACCATCCTACTCTGCTACCAACTGATAACGCCGATTCTTATCTAATTATCTATAAGAACCTTCTGGCCGCCAAGATCTTTTTACCTGTTGAATAGTGTAAAGGAGAGAATCTCATCAGGTTAGATATCAACATTCATTTTGTCTGAAAGGACCACGGACTCCGAATTCAAGTTTGAGAATTTATTATCGCCAAAAATAACTGAACGTGCAAGCACCTCAACACGAGGTTAAAGAAATAGATGGGCACTAATACAAATAATAATCTACGCAGGAGTCTCATCCGACTCAGGATAAGAAGAATAGAAAGTTCTAGGAGGACCAACCAGACTATGATTGCTCCTATTTCTAAGTTGCTCTTCATGGGCCTAAACAAGCTTAAAATCAATTGCTGTCCCTACACTAACGCTAAGTGACATCCCTGCATAACGATTTTCCCAGGCAAGAAAGAATAAAAGGTGTCAGCTGTGAAGACTTCCTAAGAAGTGCAATCACCATATACCTAAGCTCAGCTCTGTCCTTCTCTCTGGTCTCCCCTACCGCTTCTCTGGCCTCCTCCCTCAGTGCACTATCCCTAATACAATACCATACTACAAAGGTACACGCCTTGTTTACGCCCTCTTGGCCAGGTCTTCTTTCTTGTGCTTTTCCATTGAAACGGTGACTTCATCCTGGACGGTTTCGTTGACCTTGAGTCCCAGGCGCCTTCTCCGCTGAAAGTATCATCCCTAAATTCCATTGCACTCCCCGTACCATGCCTCCCATCTTTCTAACTTTTGAAAACAAAGAGTTAGTCTTTACTAACGAGACATGTGTCCTTGCACCTGCAACAAAAGATACGTTCAACAGAAACCTTCTACTGTGCTAATTAAATCTACCGTTTGTGCCCAGAGAGCCTTTCCAAGAGAAACCCTTTTCGGCCTACCTTATAAGCTAACATAAGAATATACCAGGCCTTCCTTAAGCATATATGTAGTCAGGCCCTTACATATAACTTTTAAACACACATCTTACTTTTCCCTATACGCATATTCATTACGATTCATTATGCAAACAATGAATTACATGTGCAACTTTAATATGGTGCACGTTTAAACTACTGCAATTACATTACACACACGAACTAATTCCTCTATGCATTTTGTTCACACAATTCAAAAAGCATTACATTACATCATTATCCTAACACCATTATACTGCTGAGTTCACTTCGTCTCAGTGAACTATTCATTCTTTGCTAAACATACATGAGTATACAATGAATATAAACGAATATATGTCTGAATACATGTGGGTGCGGCCTATCAGTGATTATGATGCACCCCTACAATTCACAAGAACATTTCGCTCTATCAATAAATCTTTGGCTTTCCTTCATTATTTGACTATTCTTTCATTGTTAATTATAACCCATATTAGTGACTTATCCACTTCCCTCTGTTGCGGCACAACCTGTACTCACTGGAAGGGACTCCGGGCACCTTTTCAGTCCTCTGTAAGTTCATCATCCTTTTTCTACCTTTACTTTTGTTTCTTAGGCGTATTCCTACTCTTACGCTCTCTTTTTATCCTTCCCTTCAGCTCTATAGTGCTCATATTCCTATTAATCTTGACAATCACCATCAAATAGTATAAGAGGTCGAAACGTCATTGACTTCTATATTCAGGGACCATGCTCTTTCTTGCGCATGCTCTGAGCCTCCAGTCAGCTACATCACTATATACACACATTTCACTGTGTTCGCATTTGTTGCATTGTGTGGTCACATCTCTGAGTATTATTACTAATAAATAGAATTATTTTGAACTGAATTGCTGGACTGGGCTTATCATTGTTGGTGATAATATTGGCTATGGTTCGGGTGATCAATGCATCTAACATTGACTTCATTTTTTTCAGAAAAGAATTCACAGGGAGCCACTGTGAGCTTTATGCTCAAGCTGGGATCAGGGATTCATCTCATCCATGAGGAGATGTTGCTGCCTCACAGTCAAGAGCATTAGTGCTTTCATTTATTGTTGAGGAGTTCCCATTCAGTGTAAGATATGCCGTTACCTCCTCAATGTAGCTGTGTGAATTAAAATAAAGTGTGTCTCTTTACAACACCTTCATCATAAATAAATGCAACTCGGTCCCTTTCCAGTAGTCCTTAAACCCCGTAGCTGCTATGGCCTTTTCCAGCCCCTTTACTGAGCCATTGTTTTATGATGTTTTGTGCTCTTTGCACTTAAGCCTTCATAACCTTTTCCCACAAGAAGTATCCGACCATATTTGAATCCTTTTTTCACACATGTAGATGATTCTAACGGTTCGCAAGGAATACCCTGACAGAATACCCTAAATAACAATCTTTTGAGGTTTTATTTGGGGAAATTGGAAACACTACTGTGCAAGAAAGCATATTTTACTTTTTTTTATTTTTTTATTTTTTTATTTCAAATACCTTTATTGAATTTTCAAAATCAACAAAAATAACCAAGAATGACAAGAATGGAACAATATACGAGCTGAAACATACATAGCAAAGTTACAAACTATCAACGCATAAAATTTATAAGATACCAATAACTAAATTTCCAAACCATACCATATATAAACCAAAAATAGAGAGAAAAGGAAAGGGAAAGAAGAAGAAGAAAAAGAACAGAAAGAGATAGAAAGAGTAAAAAGAAACATAATAGATACCAAGAGAAAACCTATATTAATGGACTAATAGCATAGTATATAACATACTGAAGAATTGTTACATAATTGTACGCACAGGAGTAGCCCAATATAGACATATGTAACGTACAAAGCCTATAATGCAAGACTTGTCGCACACCTCAAATATCCAGAAAGACCTTGTACATAAGAATAAGAATAACTTTAAACATAAAATACTATTAAGACATAAAAAATAACACCAAACCATACAATACAATTGTTTTTGATCTCACGGAGGTTTATGAGAGTCGAAATAATTGTCCAGAGTATTCCACATCGATCTGGATGAAGGTTTCCAAGGAGAATTTTGTAAAGCAATGTTATCAGCACCCCTAAGGTGAGTAATCCAATTTATCCAGGCATATTTTACTTTTACTAAAAAATGGCATCAACCAAATTTTTGCTGAGCTATGATCAACATCTTCCCAGCTTTCAGGAACAAGCGGGGCTGAAACCAGTTTTTACACTTTTCTAAATGGTAGTCGATTTTATCTCCTGTTTTGTAGTTTCTACCTACACGCAGTGTATGATGGAAACCTCAGATTGTGCATTGTTCTAAGTGGTAGTCGATTTATTTTTATATATTTGTGTGGCTTCTACCTGCAGTGTGTGCTAGAAACCGGTGTGAACACAGGAAGCTATACATTTCTGTAAAGTAGACAAAATTCTGACTTCAGCGATAGGTGATTTGTGTACATTGCTCATAGTATTCAAAAAGATGTAATCATGGAAATAATTAAATAAAGAAAATAAGTCAGAAAATGTTTTTTGCCCCGACAGCCGATTTACAAAAGCAATGTATTGTACATTCAGGAGATATTTCCGAAAACTAGACTCCAAGGTGAGACCAAAGTGGTGTGACGTGTGTGGATCCCGCAATGATTTCTTACCCACAATGCCCTGCAAACCTCAAACTAAGCCACAATCGAAAAAGAAGTATGCATTTTCCTCGCAAAAATGTGAGGAAAGGCTCTGAAATCTGTGGGACAAACAAAATGTCTACCACCCAGCAGTACCACTTTTACCCCGATATTGCCCGCATTATGTTCGGCCCTAAAACAAAATGTGGAAACATTATATTTTCACCATGAAAACTGATCCATTTGGGTGATGTGGATAGCTGCAGTATACGGGCTAAGCCCTGTCTGCATCCCACGGAAGCCCACCAAACCTAGAAATTTCTGAAAACTAGACAACTGGTAGGGTCCAGGGTGGTGTGACTTTAATGCTTTAATGGATCTTCGATTTTTTTTTTAATCCTGAGTGCCTGCAAGCCTCAAACTTTGGCTAAATTCACACGTTCCTCACATTTCTGTGAGGAAAAGTTACAGAATCTGTGAGGATCTTCAAAATTACAAACGCCCAGTGTTCCCACACTTCTCTTGATAAAAAGATAGATTTTTGGACTATGACAATTTGCAAGTGCTCTACCCTTTCTTGCATGCATGAGATTCCATGCTTTTTCTGAATACCCTCTCGTGAGATTCAACTTCACAAACTATTCCACATGTTGAATGCTGTAGCTAGATGACATCCTTGCTAGCTAGTATTTTAAAGAATGGGTAGATTTAACATGCATGTTTCAGAAGTTCTATAGATAAACACCTCATTGGTTCCAAGCACTGGTAAGCAGTTCTGGTCTGGGAATATTACCCACACTCCAGTTAAGTGTAAATTGACATTTGCACACATGAGGCTATATTACATGAACTACTCCCAAAAACAAGGTAAATCAATGGGAAGTGTATTTGCTGCTTGCATCATAGACAGGTGTGATAACTTGTATTGTATTGTAATTGTACTGTAACTCTATTTATATAGCACCACCTACTCTTGACGGTGTGTTGAAGTGCATTTTCATGGCAAGGATAATGCTACTCTGTGGGATCCCAGGGATTAGAGATTAGCTATTTGTTTTAGTTCATTAATACTAAGCCTGGGCGTAGTACGCGGAGTTGCAAAAAAACTCTGCCGCGCTACGCGGAGCTCCGGGAGCAGCATAGTGCGTTAGATAAATGCCGTTCGCAGAGATTTTCAGAGCCAGGTGCTTGTCCGCACTGTGCAATCATCGCGAACGGCACCATGCACAGCGCAAGCGGGTGCTGCTTCCTTTCTGCCGCTCAAGTAGATTTTTACTCAAGCGGCAGCTTTCTCAATGCGAACGGACGGTTTCTCAAAGCGAGCGGTCACGAACATACGCGACCACTCGCAATGAGAAATCTGACCGCCTGCGTTGAGAAATCTCGCCGGGAGGTTGATTTTCCACGCTCGCGCTTGCCAACTTGATGTTGACGGTCGCGAACGAGGAAAAATCTCGCAGGAGGTGGATTTTCCTCGCTCGCGCTTGCCAACTTGATGTTGACGAACGCGAGCGAGGAAAACAACTCCGCTCCACAACGTGAAGCAGAGTTTTTTGGAACTCCGCAAGTTCCGCGTAACGCGGAGTGCAAAAAACTCCGCAAACTCCGCGAGCGGAGCAGAGTTCACCATCCAGACTTAATTAATACTTTCTGATGTGGTTGAGGTTAATAGTTTTTAGTCGTGAATTTATAATGATCCACTACATACATTGATGAGCTGTTTTTCAAGGCATTACTTTCCGCTCAGTAGCAAATCCAGAATGAGTGATTAATTACTTTGATGCTAGAAGGAAGAGCACATTTGCTATGTTATAGGAGGAGAGTGTAAATAGAGGTAGAAATGCATTCGGTTTAGTGACAGGTGATTAAAGGTACAGGAGGCGGGAAAATAGATAGTTACAGTAAAGATATTTGATTGGAATAGAAGAGCGTTCATTTTCATGCATCGGCATAAGAAGATGACTGTTTTTAATATCCTGGAAAGCGTACATGTGCTAAGTACCGGTGTTGATGGTTTGAAAGTTGATGGATTTGAGTTTCATTTCTTTGTTAGATAGTGTTAAATGATGAGCTAAGGTTAGTTCTATAACTTCTCATCTTCTTGTTTGGCATCTTGGTTATACGAGCTGCCAAGTAATGAGGTACGTCTAATTGGAATGACTCCTGAATTTTCATGAGTACATTTAGTGGGATTATCCATCTTTGCATTATGTATAGATTTTTTCTTCTTCTGTATCCATGTTTAAATTCAGTGTTTGGACAGTTTATTGTCAGTCAATGAGGATGGACTGATTCTTACTGTATTTTCGATATAAGTACAAGGCAGAGGCGCAACTAGAGCCAAATTTCGGGGGGGCTAAGAAAAGATTTCGGGGGGGGGGGGCTGACTCTTCAAGCAATAGGCTGAGTGGGGATGCAGGGGCTCTAAAAAGGGGTGAAAAACAACAGAGCCTCATTTACAAGCAAATGGTCTTTTAAAGACCTGTGAAGTACTCGAGTGCGGCTGTGTGTGTGCCCGGGAAGCTGTCTCAGCCCGGGCTGCCACACACGACGGGGGGGGGGGCTGAAGCCCTTTGAGCCCAATGGGCGTTGCGCGCCTGGTACAAGGTGCATCTGTTGCTAGACAGATAGGTCAGGATTTTTAGCGACCCATGTCCTTGTGGGGAGGAAATCTTAGAGATTGTCTTTAATCGATCACAGAGGGAATAGCCAATGCTTAACCATTTTCCTGAATTGTTAGAGATTCTCAGTGGCTCTGATCTTTACAGTTAGATAATTTCATAATTTGGCAGCTTCAACAGAGAAAGTAGTGCTGTCAATGGATTTCGTTTGAAAACTGGAACTTTTAGAAGAGGTGTCAGCCTGGATAGTACATTCTTAGGTCTCTTTAACCTGAGCATCTGTGTTAATGAATGAGCCTGTAAAATATGTGCAGCTTGATTGTTCTGCTTGAGTTCACAAAATGTATGGCCATTTTTTTTCTTTACATCCCTGTCGCTTCCAGGGAGATTGTCAATTAGTCAATTAGGCCTTGGCAAAATTATATAAAGTCAAGAATTGTATTTTATGCAAAATATTACTTGAAATGTTGATTTAAGTGTCTTTGTAGAATTTTCACTCACAAGAGAGTGGTTCATTCAGACAACATCTTACCAAAAGATATTTTCTGCTGGTACCAGTCTTCTGCAAGTATCCCGCATACATTTTTTCACATAAAGAATACCATCGGTTTAGAAAGTTCAGCATGAGACCAGCAAATAACATTTATCACCTGGGGGGGTGCAAGAGAGCCTTCGAGCAAAATGGCCGCACTTACGTGAAGCGCCTGCTGGCCGGGGCCATCGTCAGACATAATCCAGCATCGGTGGTGGCACTTGCGGCCATCAATCACATGCTAATTGTGCCTGATACGATTGAAAGTACAGCGAAGAAGGGAGACCCGGTCTGATGCTAGCGGCGAGAGATCACTTAAATTCAGTCGGGAGGCGGCCGAGCGGAGCTGCGACCTGCAAGATGGCGGATGCCCGCTGAGAGAACTAATGGAGGCGTGCTGATACAGGGCTGGTGGGGGATCCCAGGGAGCACAACACACTGCTGACGCTTACCGGGGACGGTTCGTCATCTCCTGCACCTCCGCCAGCGAGATGCTGATCAACGGGACTGCTGGGGGGAGACGACTGCCCTATCCAGGAGGTGATATCTGCAGCTCTGCGGCATCATCTCAAGCGGGCCTTAGGCTGCACCACTCCAGCTCGCAGTGGGGACGTACAGGCCACGGGCAACTGCCCGGTGCACATTGATACATTGATGTCCGGGGTAAGCTGCTACTCACATGCGCATTGATGAATTATCACTGGGCTGCCAGAAATGCCGTGCTGCTGCGGAAGCTGCTACCTCACTCCACATCAGATCTGCGGTGAGTGAGAGCCGCGCTATTGGGGCCGCTGCGGGAGGGCCCGCAATGAAGAACCAGGGGGACACCCGCCAGAGCCCATGAAAGGCGGAAACAGCTAACTAAGTGTTTCACACTACAAAACAGCACATATCCTCCCCCCTGGAGCTCTGATTACCGCGGAAGCCACCGCGGACCTTTTGAACAGTAGATACTCCTTGACATGCCGGAGTGCATATTGAGGGCCCCATACCCCCGCCACGAAGCTCACAGCTCGAGAAAAGAGCGAGCCTTACCACTGCTGGGATTGCGGTGAGGGACCACACTGAGGGCGGACACTGGAGTGGGTGCTGGCGAGGGGTGAACGGTACCCCCTGGACAACGCTTTCCGCTGAAGAGACTCCTGTTGACGCTGCATATAGCTGGGCTCAATCTATCCTGCCTCTCACTAGCGGAGCCCCTGATTGGGGACACTGAGGAGCTCCTCTGCTATTGTGAACTACCTAAGAAAATGGGCAGGACAGAGAGCAAGCAGGCTAAGCTGCCCTTCGAACCTCGAAAATCAGCGAGAGCCCCTGCCAGGGATGCAGAGCTCAGCATGGCAGAGGGACACCAGCCAACAAAGCACCCTGAAGACACTGACATGCGCTCCCGGCTACTCACTATGAGGCATAGCCTCACGTCTATTGAGGCTAAAATGGACTCCATGAGCATGCGCATGGACTTCATCATGCAGTGCCTAGAGAAACACGACAGAGGCATAAGCGAGGCGGAGTAAAGAATATTGAAGCTGGAGGATGTGTCCTCAATTGAAGGTGAGCAAATGCAAAGTATGGAACATCTCCTGAATCTACAGCTACCGGGTGTATGGAGGATTACGTGGAGCGCATGCTGGTGGAACTGGTCAGGGCCTCATCTCTTTCTAAACTGCTGGTGGTGGAAAGAGCTCATCGATCATTAACCACCAGACCCCCTCCAGGTGCCACTCACAGACCCATCATCGCCTGCCTCCTAAACTATAAAGATCGCGATGCAGTCCTGCACCTGTCACGGGAAAAGTGCTACCTAGTTTACGAGGGGAACTCCATCTCAATATACACTGATTTTACACTTGCAGTGCAGGAGGCATGTGAGAAATGTGTCCCTGTGAAACGGAAGCTGCAGCAAGCCAACATTCCCTTTGCAATGCTGTACCCGGCCAGACTCCGCATCTCCCATCAGGAAAAGTCGCACATCTTCAACACTCCTTGGCAGGCTCATGACTCATGATACAGATGACCTGCCCCACTTTCAGAGGTCGGTTAGAACAAGCGGTCATTGCCTCTCCACCCTCATGCTCTTAAACCCCCATCATTCTCACTCCTCCATCACCAGTGAGAGAACAACTGGCAATACGGAACACAATGCTAGACCTACCTTCTCTCATACTGTTTTACTTTCACCCTGGAACTTGCGGATGCCAGGCCCGAAGCCGACCTCTATCTTGTTCCCAGGCTCACTCGTTTATTCGAGGTGAAATGCCAGGCCCTATGACGTACACCCCCAGCGGGTATTCCCTGGGCAATGTTATAGTTTGCGTTGTTCTTCCTTTCTTTCTCACCCACCTTCACCAACATCTACCCTACCTATCCTCTGACGGAATCCTTCTTTCCTCCTCCCCTCCTCTCACAGAATCACTTTCTCTCTTTCCTTTATGCTTTAGTCTCTCCAGCTTGTCAATATTGATGGAGCCCTCTTCCTAATGGGCTACACTGTTCACTGTTCCTTGATAAGGCTCCGCTTCATTACTGTCCTTGTTGGGAATTATGGGTGGTAGGAATTCGCCTACGGGTTTGGGCCGTGGGTGTGGGTGGGGGGAGGGGGTGAGTTCCTGTTTTCTGTTACGGTTATGCAACACATAGCGATTTGCAGACATGCAGAAACACGACTACTCATAAGCACCAGCTCAAATCCCCTAGGGTACATACACACACCTGGTGGAAACCTTTGAATAAACTGACACATGGGTGCATCCACTTTCATTAACGGCCCCACATACAACCAGTTTACATAGAACGTGCATAGCCTGTGTGACCTTCACAAGCGCAGGCATATATTGGGATATCTAGACAGACATAACATCCAAATAGCAATGCCTCAAGAAACACACCTAGACCCCAAGGCCTCACCACCCCTTTGCGGGGAAATGCGCGGCCCACACATGTTTTGACTCATGTTCAACATATGCCAGGGGAACTGCCATCTTAATCAAATCTACTGTCCAATACTGCCCGGCCGGCTCCTTCCGAGACCCTGAAAGCCGCTACTGTATAATGTGGGAGTGCATAGCCGAACACTATGTCATGATAGTAAACTGTTACAGCCCTAATTTAGATGACGCTACCTTCTTTGTTAAGCTCTGGGGACTCGTACTGGACATAGGCTCCACACATGTAATATGGGGAGGAGATTTTAATGTTGCATTAAACCCAGGAATGGATCATTCACACAACACCCCAGGCCCCTTCACTAAGGCGGGAAAGCATCTAGAAGAAATCATGGCTGACCATCAATTATTTGACGCCTAGAGAACCCTACACCCCACTCTAAAAGAGGGCACATGCTATTATAGTTGTTCACTCCAGTTGGTCTTGTATTGATTTCTGGCTGCTCTAATGAGGGATGGGCACTTGGTTAGGGGGAGCAAAGCACCTCGCACGTACATACTCTGATCACTCCCCAGTGCTGCTGCAGTTATGTGCTCTCGGCAATATTTCTCTATACCAATCATGGCGGCTCCAGCCCAATGCCCTGCTAGACAATTGCTTCCGCAACATGATAGGGCAGGAAACAAGTGACTTTATTCCTAGGAATTTAGATTCCATCCTAACTTTAGCCTGTGACTGGGAGACCTTTAAAGTTACCATATGAGGAATGTGCATTGCAAAAGGAGGGGGTATCCTACGGGACATTAGAGGATCATTCAGGAAGCTTGGCACAGACACCAAAGACGCAGAGCTGCGCGTTGTAGACACCCCAGATGGACAGAGGCAGGCAGAGTTCCAGGAACTGATAACAGAATATCAAGCCGTGGTGGAACGAGAATAACTCTTCTGATCCCGGTATCACCGTGCCCATGGGTTTGGGGAAGGGGAACGACCGGGAAAGGCATTTCCAGAGGCGGTACAAATTCCTCGATTTTCCAACAATGTTTTTGGGGTAGTAGACACAGTGGGTTCCTTACAAACACACTCCACAGGCATTCTCAGAACTTTTTCAGAATACTACTCCACTCTGTTTCACACACAGGACTCGTCATATTGACGTATCATCCTATTTTGAAAGACATCGCTCTAGGCTGGCTCAGCGAGTCCAATAGGGAGTTTCTATCTGCCGACATCGAGGAGGATGAGATCCGCGCGGCCATAATGCAACTGCGCTCTGGTAAAACCCCAGGTTCAGATGGGCTGCCGGCCGACTTCTGCAAGTGTTATGCTAAAACCATAGTTTGCACCCTAAAAAAAGTATATGAGGAAGCAAAGCATTTGGAAACTCCCACTAACGATGTGCGGAGCGACGATCATAACATTGTTCAAACAGGGAAAGAATGCCACCATATGCGGGGCCTACAGGACACTCTCTTTAATCAACTGTGACGCAAAAATATTGGCTTAAGTATTGTCAAATAGGCTGAACTTGTTGATGGATGGGCTAGTTTTACCTGATCAGGTGGGTTTCATACCTGGGAGAGCCACCTCCCATAATTTGCGCACCGTTTTCGCTCTGTTACAGGACATTGGCCCTTAGCTGGAGGCGGCTGCGTTTTTTTTGGATGCCACCAGGGCCTTTGACTCCCTAGAGTGGGATTACATGTTTGCGATACTGCAGACAATGGAACTCCCCCCCCTTCCTATTCTGAGTCACTCTGCTCTACAGCCAGTCATGAGCCACATTTTCCATCTCGCGCGGCACCAGGCAGGGATGTCCCTTGTCACCCCTTCTATTCGCCCTGGCTATTGAGCCGCTAGCAGCTATGCTTCCACAACATCACAGAGAATGCGCAATGCGCTACCCTTCCCGACAAACATTAGTGTCGCTTTACACCGACAATATTACACTCTACATTCGAGACCCACAAGCCAGCCTGAATCCCATTCTCAGGGAGTTCATTCGATTTGGAGAAATATCCGGAGTAAACATCAACTGGGGCAAATCTCAGGTGTTCCCCGTCACCCCCAGCACCCCTAAATTTTCGATGGACTATCCACTGACGTGATGCGAATCGGAGATAAAATATTTGGGAGTGGTGATTTCAAGGAACAGGGAGGAGTTGCTGCGGGCAAACTATGGAACCATTATCACCTCGATCACTAGCTTGGTGACCAGATGGATCTTGTTGCCCTTATCGCTGGCAGGGCAGAGCTTCTTAGCGAAAATGGTAATATTACCAAAACAACTCTATCTCTTCCTTAACATACCATACTACCCCGGTTGCCTTTTTTCCACACACTTCAAACTCAGCTAGTCAGACTGGTATGGGGAGGCAGGCAACCCAGAGTGAGCTGGAATACCCTTGCCCAACCTTTTTTGTGAGGGGGCTTTGAAGCCCTGGACATGGAGCTTTATTTCCTCTGCGAAGAAGCTTACTATGCAACTTATTGGTTTCAACCTCACCATTCATGCCTCACCTAGCCATTGAACAAGACTACATGACCTCTCTCCCTACTAAGTCCTTCCTAGGGGCACGTGCTCCTGGAGAGGGCTACACACACTCCACGGTGGCGTGCACCAACTTCCCATGGCATCGCCTAGCTGGAAAATGAACAAACCTCTACTATATTCGCCATTAGCACCCCTTCCACATCACCATCTCACGCCGTTCACTCACAAAGCCTTATGCCGTAGCATGCTTGGTAATAGAGGAATAAACACCTGGGGTAATCTATATTATTATTATTATTATTATTATTCAGCTTATAGAGCGCCTGGTTACTCCAACGGAGTGTCCCCTCGCTAGAACACCAACAATGCCTTGACAGCTGGCCTGAGCCACTCACCCTCCCTACAGCCTAAGTCCCCCGAAGAACAGCTACAGAGGCCTACTTCCGGCCACCAGGGGGGTGCTGGAAGAGCCACGTTTTAAGTTTTTTTCGGAACAAGGTCTCAGACGGGCATGTCCTTAAGTCAACCAGTAGGTCATTCCAGGCCTTAGCCGCAAAGAAGCCAAAGGAGCTCCCTCCAGCCCGTACCGTCCGCACCTTAGGCACAATCATCTTTGCCGTGCCCAAGGACCTTAGGTAACGTGCAGGTCTATATGCGGCAAGAAGGGGGTGCAAAAAGCTTGGACCTTTCTTATTGAAAATCCTGTGGCCAAAACACAAGGCCTTAAAGGTGACTCTAGCCTGTATGGGGAGCAGTGTAATTTCCTCAAGGCCTCCCCCACCGAGGCCCGCCTAGGAATGTTCAGAATTAACCAAGCTGCAGCATTCTGAACCTTCTGCAGGATGTTCAGATTTTTTGCGGTCACCCCTAAGTACAAGATGTTACAATAATCTAGACGGGACGTGACAAGGGCCTGTACAATGGTTCGTTTGGCATCTAATGGGAGTAGGTCCAGGATTTTTCGCAGCATTTTAAGAATGCCAAAGCAGGCACCAGCCACAGCTGATATCTGCTCTGAATAGGAGAGGGTGTCATCGAACCATACTCCCAGATTCTTGACCTTAGCCTTAGGGGTCGGAGTAGGTCCCAGCTCCTCCGGCCACCACAAATGTGACCATAGGGAGGGCTGCTTACCAACTACCATCACCTCCGTCTTTCCCGCATTCAGCTGCAGACAGCTGAGCTTCATCCAGTTGGCAAGCTCCCCCAGGCAGACCTTGAAATCGGATGCCATTCCTGCCTCCTTTTGCTCCAGGGTAACGATCAACTGTGTGCCATCGACGTATGACACCAGTTTTAACCCATGTCTCAACACAATATCTGCCAAGGGGCGCATATAGATATTAAATAGGGTAGGGCTAAGAGCCGAACCCTGAGGCACCCCTTGAGACAGAGGACAGACTGGATTTAAAATAGAACCTGGAAGGATCTATTCTCCAGAAAATGTTTAATCCACTCCCATGTCCCTCCACCGACCCCGGCCTATATCACAAGGGGTTGTATAAAAATCAGGAAGCATTGCTCAGTGGGGGGACTGCCACGCCATTGGAGATTTTTTTATACCTTAGAATTAAGCATGATGTCAGAGCTAGTACCCCCAACTTTCCCCGGGAACCCCCTACACTCGACGTCTTCCATACCCTACTACAAGCGACTGGACCAGCGCACGCACTGTCCAGACTTTAGCATGGCACTCAAATAGAGCGCCCCAACCTGTAAAACGGCTCAAGGGCGGGGTGGGATCAAGAGTCGGACACTCCACTCACCGATAAGCAATGGCTATACTGCTGTAAACAAACAGGAATGATAACAGCCAGCAGCCGTCTATGCATCATACATTTTAAATTCCTACATCGGGTTTACTATACACCAGTGAGACTACACAGATATAAATTAAGACCAAGTGACCGCTGTGACAGATGCAGACAGGAGGGGGCGGGGTTCTTGCACCTAGCGTGGCAATGTAAGTCAATATAAAGATACTGGGTAGAGGTAGTAGCCTCTTTGTCCAAAATGGTGGGCACCCCCATTCCCCTCTTCCCGGTCACAACACTGATGGGGTACACTGAGGAGCTGCAGGGCACGCACAGGAAATTCATTTTGCTGGGGCTACTCCTAGCAAAGCGAACGGTGGCATGCAAGTGGAGCAGAGGGCGAGCTCCCAAATTCAAAGAGTGGCTAAATGATCTTATATATTGGAAGGACCAACTCACAACATATGCGGAGCTATTGCCGGTGACGTCCCTCCCAAGGGACATCTGGGACCCCTTGCTGACCTATCTGGGAGAATACCCTGACTGATGGTTCACAAAGAGAGTCCGAAGGTTCCTGCTGCTTACACCTACACTGAATAACTGTAATGACACAAGGGTGGTGTGGACAACACAAATACCCAGGGCATATGAGAACGTGGTCACACAACGCTCTGTTCCCATGCTGCGTAGTTCCATATTGAGAAGGGGTACACGACAGGCATAACGGATACATCCTATTGCTCACAGGTTGAATACTCAAAAGACACTGTGCTAAGGTGCCTAGTAAATACCCAGAAACTGTCACTATTTGACCCATGTACTGGGGGAATGCATGTCTCGTGTATGTTCAGACAAATGTAGCAACGGACGCACTGTGTATGCTATACTGTACCTTTGTTGGAAAAATTAATAAACGCATTTAATAAAAATAAATAACATTTATCACCAAAGCATATTTTCATAAAATTCCTATCAAATTTTATAATATTTCATGAAATTGCACGGAAAACATTATGCAACTTTTCACGTTCCTAGACATATGATTGGCAATCGATATGTGCAGAATGAAAATACAACATAAGTGAAATGTAGAAGTTTTAGATTGATAATATGTTAAGTAATAGGCTATGATAAAAACATTTTCTGACCTACCTGTGTCAGAAACAGCTTTTAGGCATTTTTGCAAGGAAAATGTGTTTAAAATGCCAATGCAATGTGTAATTCCTGAGAGAAAGCCATTATGCCATGTTGTAGAAACCACATTTTTTTCAGGTAAAACTGCTGGAACACAGGATCATTAGAAGAAGGCTTTGCGAGGGCAAAAATCATATATTTTTTTAACATCTAAAGTTTTATAGAGTGGCGCTAAGGTATATATAGTAAAAACAACAGTTGATGGACAGAATGCAGAACAATGTCATACATTCACCCCAGTACAGAGATCTGGTCCTAAATCCATCGTTTTTTTGCTCACCATGCCATTCCAGTTTGAACCCAGCCATATGCAAATCAGTCTTGACCCTGTGCCTCATGGGAACAGTCCAGCCCGAACTGCCAAGCCAGGTCCTCCCTGGACTGGAAACAAGCATCCTAGGACCGGTTTCGGGGTTTCACCCCTCTTCAGCCAGGGTAGCTTGATTCCAGTGGCATGGAGAGCACGGGACCCACGTTTGGGCATACCCGTCCCACTCGGGGTGACAAATGCAAAAACAACAGTTGATGGACAGAATGCAGAACAATGTCATACATTCACCCCAATACAGAGATCTGGGCCTAAATCCATCGTTTTTTTGCTCACCATGCCATTCCAGTTTGAACCCAGCCATATGCAAATCAGTCTTGACCCTGTGCCTCATGGGAACAGCCCAGCCCGAACTGCCAAGCCAGGTCCTCCCTGGACTGGAAACAAGCATCCTAGGACCGGTTTCAGGGTTTCACCCCTCTTCAGCCAGGGTAGCTTGATTCCAGTGGCATGGAGAGCACGGGACCCACGTCTGGGCATACCCATCCCACTCGGGGTGACAAATGCAAAAACAACAGTTGATGGACAGAATGCAGAACAATGTCATACATTCACCCCAGTACAGAGATCTGGGCCTAAATCCATCGTTTTTTTGCTCACCATGCCATTCCAGTTGGCAGGGTATGCCGAGACGTGGGTCCCTTGCTCACTTTGCCACTGGATTCAAGATAGCCTGGCTGATGACGGCTGTAAGCCAGAAACTGGTCCCAGGATGCTTGTTTCCGGTCCAGGGAAGACATGGCTTGGCAGTTCGGGCTGGACTGTTCCCATGAGGCACAGGGTCAGACTGATTTGCATATGGCCATGTCTGAACTGGGGTGGCGGAGTGAACTAAAGAATGATGATGGATTAAACCCAGATCAGTTGACTGGGGGTGAGGGCTTGCAATGTTCAACACTCCGTCCATCATCCCCTTTGGTTTTGCTATGTTCGCCCTAAGTTGGCAGGGTATGCCCAGACGTGGGTCCCTTGCTCACTTTGCCACTGGATTCAAGATAGCCTGGCTGATGACGGCTGCAAGCCAGAAACCGGTCCCAGGATGCTTGTTTCCGGTCCAGGGAATACATGGCTTGGCAGTTCGGGCTGGACTGTTCCCATGAGGCACAGGGTCAGACTGATTTCCATATGGCCATGTCTGAACTGGGGTGGCGGAGTGAGCTAAAGAATGATGATGGATTAAACCCAGATCAGTTGACTGGGGGTGAGTGCTTGCAATGTTCAACACTCCGTCCATCATCCCCTTTGGTTTTGCTATGTTCGCCCTAAGTTGGCAGGGTATGCCCAGACGTGGGTCCCTTGCTCACTTTGCCACTGGATTCAAGATAGCCTGGCTGATGACGGCTGCAAGCCAGAAACCGGTCCCAGGATGCTTGTTTCCGGTCCAGGGAATACATGGCTTGGCAGTTCGGGCTGGACTGTTCCCATGAGGCACAGGGTCAGACTGATTTGCATATGGCCATGTCTGAACTGGGGTGGCGGAGTGAGCTAAAGAATGATGATGGATTAAACCCAGATCAGTTGACTGGGGGTGAGTGCTTGCAATGTTCAACACTCCGTCCATCATCCCCTTTGGTTTTGCTAGGTATATATAGTAGCAACTTTCTCTTCCTAACCTGAAGTCTACTTCATGATCCTTCTTGAACTGATGTTCATTTTGGATTTGGGTTCTGGGGGACAAATGCCTCTCCTTCATCAGCAATCTTTGCTGCATCATCCACCCTTGAACATATGCATTTTGTAAGAATATTAAGCATGTTACGTTTTAGTACCTTGCAAAGTAATTGGAGGAGGGTGGGCACCACCAATTTATCTTTCCTTTTTCTATTTTTCATTTTGCTTGTTTATTTGTTGCAAAAGACCTATATCTTGACTAGGGGGATGAAGGGCAAGATAAGGATAAGAGTGTGAGGGCAATGGGCATTGTGTGGTTGCAAATACTTGGGAATTTATTTCCACCATTTTCTTTTTTTGTCCAGATTTATGATTATATTGTGGTGTTTTACTTTTTGGGGCCTCATCAGCTGGAGGCCACTGATGTTTTTTCTCAGTTATTTTAATGCATTTTTCACATTCGCACTGCTGCTGTGCTAGAGACAGCTGAGTTGCATTCAACTGATATCAAATATACGTTTTTTTTTACTTCTGCATATGTGCGCTGTCATTGGCTTAAGGAAGTGGGGACGGGCTCCAGGATTCCAAGCTCCGCATCCACCATTTTCCTTTGCTCTGGGTCGCCTTCTTTCCTAGGTGCTTATCTGGTTAGCTGAATAACATATATTTTCCGTAACTTTTGAAGGTCTTCGGCAGCAGTAATTGTTGCCCAAGACTGTTTCTCTTTGGGACCTTTTCAAATGTTACTTTATTCTGTATTTTGCCAGTTTTCATGTTGTACCGTTGTTATTTTTTTTTCATAATTAGATTTCTGCATTCTCATAGCTGCTTTACTTTACTGTAAAGTGGATTATTCTTCTGTGTGGTTGTGAGACCTCACCATGTAACTGTGTCCCAACCTCTATCAGGTACAGTTAGGTTCTTTAATAAAAAAAATCTTTAGCTCACTCTGGGGTAGTTTTGGAACAAAGCAGTCAGACTTAATCAAAGAAAAAAGTGTAAAGCATTTAGAAGTACCAAAACAACCAATAAGTAAGAAGCACAACACAATAAAAATCCAACACCTTTTTAGAAACAGAGAGTATAATTGTAGCTTTAAATAACCACCAAAACAACAAACATCTACTAAGGGAAACAGGAGATATGATTTTTGAAGTTAAAATAAATCACTGTATATCACTCTTCAGAATGCAATGAATCATTGCAAGTAGCTTAGTAGGTTTGAGCTAAAGTGCTAGAATGGCTACTAAAACACTATAGAACGGGCCAAAATCGGTTGGGAGCCAGTCACAGGGACCACTCAGGAGGGCAGTTACCTGTTTGTCCAATAGTCTTAGGGTCCTTGCTGTATCTTCATTCTTTATCACGCTCCAGCATAGAAGTGGTCCTGATGCTGTGGATACTGATGCTAAATATAAAGGATGCTGAGGATGTTGAAGATGCTGAGGATGTGCTGAGAGTCTCAGTTGGGCCACCCTTGGGTCCATGAAAGTCAGAGGTCGTCCCCAGCCTCCGGACTCAATCTGCCACGAGGTACCAGGGGGGCCCAGAGCAGGTCCGATTGCAATTTGTCAACTGGTCTCCCGGTTACAGTGGTGTCAGCATTCACTTGTAGGTAAGTAAATCTTTCTTGTAGGGGGACCAGAGTACACTCTGATCCGTGTCACGGGTCCAACGACTCAGGGGGCCGCCAGAGGAAAAACATTACTATGCCTGCCCTATTTAGGGTGGAACGGGTAATTCTTTTTTCTGGACTGTCACAACCAGGAAAGCACTGGTGGTGAGGGTCAGGAAAAAAGCAAGCAGTAACCCCCAAACCCTGGGAGAAAGCTCCCATTGTGTGGGGCATTAGAATTTTGTTTTTCAGAAACAAACTCTTGCTTTGTAAATTTGTTTCTCAAGACAAACATTTTTGAAAAGTTTGGTGAATGGCTGTCAAAACCGTTGGGAACACCCGTACTCCACCCATGGAATTCTGCCCTGGGGCAGAATAACGCAAGGCAGTGATTTGCGCTGCCTTGCATTACACCAGATTTATCAAGCCCTGCAGGGCCACGCAAGGTAAATCTCACTTAGGTGTTGTGTCGCCCTTGAGCCCCCTTACGTGTCACAAGGACGAGACAAAACTTTAATAAATCTGGCCGTCAATATTTTGGTACCACACCCTTTTTATCAAGGGTGGTGGGGGGACGCCAGAGCCTCTCCTGGAGCAAATATGGCTCCCTCGCTTTGCTCACTTGCTCTGTGGGTTTGTACAGGTTATTTAAGCCCCACCACTGTTAGACTTCTCTTGCCACCAACATCACAGTTGTCTTAGACCTGTGCAGCAAACTAGTATGAGCCCCTTGTGCAGCATTTTGTCCACTGAGCGTGAAAACGTGCCTTTGCGGCAAACTGTAGGCATTCAGTGCCTGATTTCGAGTTTTGCAGACGGTTTACTTTGTCACAAACATGACTGATATCCTGTCCGCCTTATTACAAGTACCATAGGATAGAATGCACTCGTAATAATACAGCCGGAATAATGCTCACATTTGTAATGGAGTAACCCATCCACAGTACTCTAAATCAGGCTCGCAGTTGTTCTAAATACTTTACGGAATAAATAGGAATAGTACATGTCCCCATGGCCTCAAACCAGGACATATCACTATGTGGCCTTATCTAGTCAAAGCAGAGTTATCCAGATGTAAAATTTTAATAAAAAATCAAATTCTATTCAGTAATTATACAATATCATCTGTCCCCAGCTGGCAAATGCTCTGACATACAGAGCACTAAATTAATAGTGGTGAACTCCCAAAAGAGTTCCATCGCCAAAATTAAAAACACCGCTTTATTGCTTCCCGATTGTCATAAAAAAGCTCTTTTGTGCCTTTGCTTTATTACAGAGAATTTCCCAGAAGGAACACATTTCTCTGCTCAGAGCTATTGTTCATAAGTACTAAAGCTCCATTCTTCCATATTCAGGAAATCTCACCCATGAGGAGGGTCCTGTGAGCATCCGGACAGAGAGAAATGGTTGAAGTAAGTAAGAGTTCAGTCTGTTACTGGAAGGTTTCTGTCCCCAGAGTTTAGTTTAATGTATGCCTTTGCTGAAAAGGTTATATTTTTGTTCCACACTGCAATGGATTCTGCGAGCTCCAAAGTGTGTGTTTTCCATTGTTGCAAGTTTCTGTTGAGCACAGAATGGGTTGCCAGTCTCCTCAGGCATTTTGTCCATCTGTGCCAATAGGTCTTGTGCATGGTGCAGGAAACTGCGTTTACAACGCTGTCTCCACAACGCAGTGCCATTACAATGTAGTCGTTACAACGACCGCGTTGTTACCACGCATACAATTACATCGCAAGTCATTACTACGACTTGCTATAGGGGGCGCACTGGTGTTGGATTTAGAATCCAACACCTTCCCTGCTGTTGCACAAACTGGAGTAGTAATAGTAAATAATACTATTCCTAAGTCCAGTGCGCCCCCTACAGCAAGTCGTAGTAATGACTTGTGATGTAATTGTATGCGTGGTAACAACGCGGTCGTTGTAATGACCGCGTTGTAATGGCATGCAATATATTCGCATGCGTAGTAACAGTGTATATTTGCATGGTACATAGACCTTAGTTCTTACATCTACTAGGAACCAGTGAAGTGTTTTAAGACTGATGTCATCTGGTTGTCCATTGCAAATTTAGGCACATTCTTGCTACTTAATTCTGGTGCCTTCAAAGCTTGTCAAACAGGGTCGGACTGGCTACCGGGCTTTCCTTAATAAACAATGCAAAACAAATGTTTTAAAAAGTAGGCTTTAACCCGTTGCGTGCGCCCGTCGGCCAACGGCCGTCGCGAGCACTACCTCTGTAGTGCTGCGAACGTCCGTTGGCCGACGCGGCCCCGCCCACTCCGCTAAACCGCCGCACCGCGGCGGAATTGCCGCCGCGGTTAAGCGGTTAAAGCTATTTGTTTTGCATTGTTCGTTTGGAAGCACCTGCAGCTCCCCGGCAACAAAATCGGCCCCTCCGCAATGAACCTGGACCCCACCCTGCCACCCCAGCAAAAAACGCCCGGTAGCCAGTCCGGCCCTGTTGTCAAATGTGTTTTTTCTGGGACCTCCTTGTCCATCATTTTGCAGCAGTCTAGGTGGACTGTCACAAGGTCTTTGGCCAGCTCCACCCTGAGGTCAGTACAGAAGAGTGATGGATTCTCCAGAGTTCGGAGAGATGCAGATTGATGTTCTTGATCCCAGAAGTGACCTCAGGAATAACAGAGAGATCCGCGTTCAATCGGACTCTCTGGTCTTGACTTTCAGTGTGATGTACAGTGATGCTCCTAAGTTGAAAGACCACTTAAATGACATTTTGAAATATTCTTAGAACTCCTAAAACCAAGATCAATATCCTAGCTCTGTTCTGGAATAGGAAACTCTCTTTCATTCACAAAAATACATAGGGCCTTATTTATGAGAAGTGTTGCATCGCTGTGACAAAGCAGCGATGCAACACTTCTCAGTGCGCACTCCTTGCGACACCATGGATGCGTCATATTTACAGTACGGCACATTATGTCACACAAGTTACAGATACATCAGTATTACTGACGTATCTGTTGGCGCAAAAGTGATGCATTGCTGGGGTGTGTCTGAAAACAGACCCAACTCCAGCAATGTGTCCTTTCTCATGGGGCAAGCCCCATGTGAAAGGGCCAGCGTCACCCTTACGCCTGCCATGAGACAACGTAAGGTTTTGGCGCAATGACGTCCTAGAAGTGGCGCACTGAAATCTTATAGATTTCAATGTGCCACTTCTACGAGGCTTTGATACGGGGAATGCTCACCCTGCATACATTATACCTGACGCAGTTTACAAAGTGACGCATCTGTCTAGATGCGTCACTTCATAAATGTGGAGCAACGTGGCACATTTTTTACGCTGCTGCAGCGCCATAAAAGTGACGCAACTTTGGCATAAATAAGCCCCATATAATCCAGAGTGAAAGACATTTTTGCCTGATTCGGCACTTATATTCTAAGTAAACGCGGATTTCAGTGTCACACGTACATTTGAAGGTTTCCCTGGTATTTCTCTAGGGGCTCTGTCAACAGGCACATTTAGAAATTGAAAAACAGGCATAACAATGTCTCCTGGGATATTACTCATGATCCTTTCCGGGGATAGAGTTCCATCTCAGCATCAGATATGGACATTCTATGTCCTCACCCCAGAGACGGATGGAACACATCAGTGCACTTTGTCAACTTTCATTCAGTGAAGAGAGGCGATCACCATGACAATGTACAAAGACTTCTTTTTATAGTCCTTTATATGAACTTTAACCGATCAGCACCACTGACAAGCTACACTCCAGTGCCATAGTTGACAAGTGAGGCCACAAAATCAATGCACCCCAATCCCAACACATAGCACCATTGTTAGACCAGATCTTAGATGCAAAGGCCACTGTGCTGATGCACCTCAATTCTCACCTATATCATGCTGGTCATGATACTTCGGTACTTTCATCAGAAAATGCAGCAAATCATGACCTGCAGTAATCCAGCAATTTATTTCTACTTGCCAAATATACAGTCAGTGCCTCCTAATCATGGACATCGTTTTGGGGTTGGCAGCAGTCGCAGAAGCAGCCAGAGACCTTCCCCATAGAACCCCTTGCACTTCCTTTGCAATCACTGGCATCGGAGTTTGCAAAGGCAGCAACAGGAATAGAGGAACCAGGCATTTTCATCACCACTTCCACCTATAATTGCTGCTCCCGTAGCTGCTAGGCACAGAGCACAGTTGAATCTGCTGATGTTACAACATGTCCGAACAGCCGAGATGTTTCCTAGCAACACCCTTCCAGGCCCCCAAGCCCTAGTCCCCATCAATTAGGAATATGCCTAGCCCGCAGGTTCAAGAGTTTAGTGTGGTTTGAACTGGACTTTCCTGCTACCCAGTGTTGCTGGACCCTTGTGGTATGTGGCTTGCACTGTTCCAGAATGAGGCAACTTGCTAGCCTTCAAAGCACTGCAGTCACAGTAAGTGGTTTTATTTTACTTTTTTCATGCAAACCAATGTGTGCATATGTAGATCCGTAAAAAAAAACAAGGTGATGGATGGAATGATTGAATTAATCTCAGCCACTTGCAATCGCTCGGGCTGTATCCCAATCCATAGTTTTTAGCCCACCACCCAGCCTCAGTTTGGACCCAGCCATATGCAAATCAATCTTGATTCTGCTCCTCATGCGAACAATCCAGCCTGAACTGCCAGGCCAGGTCCTCCCTGAACGAGAACACATGCAACCTAGGGACAGAGTTGCCCTAGTTTAGGCTCCCAGCCATGCAAAGCTCAGTTCCAGTAGCACAGTGAGCCTGGGACTCATGTATGGGCATACCTGATGTACTTAGGGCAGCAAATTCAAAAACAAGAAAGTGATGGATTGAATACTTGAATTAATCTCAGCCACTAGCAATCGCTTGGGCCACATCCCAATCCATTGTTTTTCGCCCGCCATGCCACCTCAGTTTGGACCCAGCCATATGCAAAACAGTCTTGACCCTACTCCTCATGGGAAAAGTCCAGCCCAAACTGCCAGGCCAGGTCCTCCCTGAACCGGAACACAAGTAAACTAGGACCAATTTTACCCCAGGTGGGGCTCTTCAGCCAGGTAAAGCTTGGTTCCAGTGCACAATGATCCAGGAACCCACGTCTGGGCATACCCAGTGCACTTAGAATGGCAAATGCAAAAACAACAAGATAATGGATGAGATGCTTGAATTAATATCAGCCACTGGCAATTGCTAGAGCTGCATCCCAATCCATCGTTTTTCCCCACCATGCCACCTCAGTTTGGACTCAGCCATATGCAAATCAGTCTTGACTCTGCTGCTCATGGGAACAGTTCAGCCCAAATTGCCATGCCAAGTCCTCCCTGAACAGGAACACAAGCAGCCCCAGACCGGTATCACCCTGGTTAGGGCTCTTCAGCCAGGTAAGTCATGGTTCCAGCTGCACAGTGAGCCCGGGTCGCACATCTGGGCGTACCCAGTGCACTTAGGGCAGCAAATGCAAAAACAGCAAGGTGATGGATGGAATGCTTGAATTAATCTCACCCACTGGCAATCGCCTGTTCCGCATCCCAATCCTTTATTTTTTGCCCACCATGCCACCTCAGTTTGGACACAGTTATATGCAAACCAGTCTTGACCCTGCTTCTCATAGGAACAGTACAGCCCACATTGCCAGGCCAGGTACTCCCTGAACCAGAGCACAACAACCTAGGACTGGTTTCATCCTAGTTGGGGCTCTTCAGCCAGGTAAAGCTTGGTTCCAATGGCACAGTGAGCCTGGGACCCATGTCTTGGAATACCCAGTGCACTTAAGGCAGCAAATGCAAAGAAACAAGGTGATGGATGGAATGTTTGAATTAATCTCAGCCACTGGCAATTGCTTGGGGGCACATCCCAATCCATCGTTTTTTGCCCACCGTGCCACCTCAGTTTGCACCCGGCACTATACAAATCAGTCTTGGCCCTGCTCCTCAAGAGAACCATCCAGCTCAAACTGCCAGGTCAGGTCCTCCCTAAACCAGAACACAAGCAACCTCGGACTGGTTTCACCCTAGGTAGGTTTCCTCAGCCAGGTAAAAGCTTGGTTCCAGTGGCACTGTGAGCCCGGGGCCCACGTCTGGGCATACCCATGCACTTAGGGTGGCAAATGCAAAAACAATAAGATGATGGATGGAATGCTTGAATTATTCTCATCCACTGGCAATCACTCAGACAGCATCCCAATCCATAGTTTTTTTTACCCTCATGTCACCACAGTTTGGAAGTAGCCAAAAGCAAATTAGTCTTGATTCTGGTCCTCATGGGAACAGTCCAGCCCAAACTGCCCGGCCAGGAACCCCCTTAACCGGAACATAAGTAAACTAGGAGCAATTTTGCCCCAGGTAGGGCTTTTTAGCCAGGTAAAGCTTGGCTCCAGTGGCACAGTGAGCCCGTGACCCACGTTAGGGCATACCCGGTGCTCTTAGGGTGGCAAATGCAAAAACAACAAAGATATGGATCATGGATGGAATTCTGGAATTAATCTCAGCCACTGGCAGTCGCTCGGGCTACATCCCAATCCTTCATTTCTTACCCACCATGCCACCCCAGTTTGTACCAAGCCACATGAAGATCAGTGTTGACCCTGCTCCTCATGGGAACAGTTCAGCCTGAACTGCCAGGCCAGGTCTTCCCTGAACCAGAACACAAGCAACCTATGACTTTATTCACCCCAGTTAGGGCTCTTCAGCCAGGTAAAGCTTGGTTCCAGTGCACAGTGATCCAGGGACCCACGTCTGGGCATACCCAGTGCACTTTGAACGGCAAATGAAAAAACAACAAGATAATGGATGGGATGCTTGAATTAATATCAGCCACTGGCAATTGCTTGAGCTGCATCCTAATGCATCATTTTTTCCCCCACCATGCCACCTCAGTTAGGACTCAGCCATACGCAAATCAGTCTGGACTCTGCTGCTCATGGGAAAAGTTCAGCCCAAACTGCCAGGCCAAGTCCTCCCTGAACAGGAACACAAGCAACCTCAGACAGGTATCACCCTGGTTAGGGCTCTTCAGCCAGGTAAGTCATGGTTCCAGCTGCACAGTGAGCCCGGGACCCACATCTGGGCGTATCCAGTGCACTTAGGGCGGCAAATGCAAAGACAGCAAGGTGATGGATGGAATGCTTGAATTAATCTCAGCCACTGGCTATCGCCTGTTCCACATCCCAATCCTTCGTTTTCTGCCCACCATGCTACCTCAGTTTGGACCTAGTCATATGCAAACCAGTCTTGACCCTGCTTCTCATGGGAACAGTACAGCCCAAATTGCCAGGCCAGGTCCTCCCAGAACCAGAGCACAACAACCTAGGACTGGTTTCACCCTGATTGGGGCTCTTCAGCCAGGTAAAGCTTGGTTCCATTGGCACAGTGAGCCCGGGACCCATGTCTTGGAATTCCCAGTGCACTTAAGGCAGCTAAGGCAAAGAAACAAGGTGATGGATGGAATGTTTGAAATAATCTCAGTCACTGGCAATTGCTTGGGGGCACATCCCAATCCATTGTTTTTTTCCTACCATGCCACCTCAGTTTGAACCCAGCCATAAACAAATCAGTTTTGATCATTTCCTCATGGGAACAGTTCAGCCCGAATTGCCAAGCCAAGTCCTCTCTGAACCGGAACACAAGCAACCTCAGACTGTTGTGCAGTTCCTAATAATACATACGATCTGCGTGTTTAGACAACATAAACTAAGGGATTGGTATCCAGACTGATTCCAGACACCCCCAAAGGGTATGTTAGCCTTTAGACCAGCTGGCTCACAGTGCCACTATAAGCCCCCAAACCTTACCAAGGAGCAAATAGTTTCTGACATAAAACAACCCTTGAACCTTCAGGGATCATGGAAACAGTACAGTACTTTTCATTCAGTCACTCGTGCTCACTTCTTCTCAGAGAGAAATTCAGAATAAACGATAGGGACGTTTTCAATAAGCATTTATTGAACCAGCGTCATTCTAGTATAAAATACGTGTGCTGTGACAACCATTAGACAGAAACAGATATATACAATTGCAAGCACCGACTGAGTAAATAAAAGGTAGAATGCTACCATGGTGCTAAAACAGTGAATATATGCAGGCATATAGATACATAGCAATAATCAAGCGTACTCCTAAGATGCGAACCCTAGATAAGTGTACCTAAGTGTACCTAGCATGTCTGTAGGTGCGAAGCCAAGAATCCCACTAGGAAAGAGCCAACCCCATTACCTGATGGAAAGAATGAAGGACCCCATCTTGGTCTCGAGTTGGACACCCCGCAAGGGATGTCAGACCACTGCGTGCTGGAGTTTCTGTGTTAGGGACTCCAGCATCTTGTGTCAGCACGGAAGCTTCTCCTCTGGTTTGCCCAGCGAAGATGTGGTGCTTATACACCTAAAAGGTACCCTCAGGGGGTCTTCTAGATGTGTAATGGTACTGTGGGCCTGTCGTCCAAGGATGATGATAGCGGTGACTTTTGTACAGAGTTATTATACAGAAGATGGTAATCCTGCTGTTTGATACTAAGAATTCTCATGCTTAATAAATGAGGCTACTTTTCGAAGAAAACCACACCCCAATTATTCAGCACATAACTAGGCAAAAGGTCTGCGACCGAGCAGTTATGTAAAGCAAGGTAGGACAAATGTAGGTAAAAGGTCGTGCCGCTACCTTGGCCTATATTGGGGTTCATTTGGGCCCATAACACCCACTCCTCACCCGAAGGACGATACGATAAACTAACCATAGAATATGCCTGTATAAGAAGCATAAAAACGATGTTTAAAAAACGAATGTAAAAAGCATCTAAAAAACATGGTATATGTAAAAGCAATGCAAAAAGTCAATAAAAAACTCTATAAGCTCTCTAAATAGTCAATATACTGTTTAGACTAACTGAGCACATCGAAAGCCATGGAGCTCAGTGAGAACAATGAGAGAAAAATAAAACAAAATGATGTTTTCGAATTTCAATTTGGTTTGTTTAGGAAAAAGGGCGAATTGGTCCCATCACAAGGAGAGCCAAATGTTTATTTGTCCTGTGTGGGAGACGCAACATCACTGTTACTTGCCTTCGCAGATGACGATCCCTGTAACACCTCTTGGATCAGGTCAATGGAGCAAAGGTGAGTTTCTCCGATTCCCACAGCAGCCACTGAGGAAGCACTCGACACCTGTGAGCCCGTTGCAGAGCCAGTGTCCATTCCGACAGGAGCTGAAGCATCCTGTGGTGGCTCTAAGAATGCCGACATCAACATGGGTATACCCTGAGGACACTGTAATACGTGGGCCTTTAATGGGTCCAGTAGTACGTCTACGTTCAGTGGCGTAATCGATGGAAGTGTTAGACATATGTCCAACATGCATTTGTATCCGCAGAATAGGGAGCGGAGCACAGGCAAGACGCAGTCAACCCAGACTGATTTGAATGATAGGAACCAATGCTCGCTTAGCTCCCGAAGCCGAGGTGTGCCCAGATGGAGTACCATGCGTTCACGGCAACGTCGCACCAGGAGTGCTTTTTCCATCTCTTTGGAAGCTGGGACGTCCATTGCGTAGCAGGAAAATTAAAACCAGAATACCCACTGCAAGGAGTAGAACCAGTCGAAGCCCTCCAAAAATGCTTCCTAATATGGAGTGTATAAGTGATGGGATAACTCCGAAGAGAGCAAACATAAGGAGATGATGAGTGGAGTGCTGAAACTTTTCAGACACTCACCCCCAGTCACAGATCTGGGTTGAATCCATCATCATTCTTTAGTTCACTTCAGTTCAGACCCAGTTCAGACCCAGCTATATGCAAATCAGTCTTTACCCTGTGCCTCATATGCATATGCATATGGCTGGGTCTGAACTGAGGTGGCGAAGTGAGCTAAAGAACAATGATGTATTCAACTCAGATCTGTGACTGGGGGTGAGTGTCTGAAAAGTTTCAGCGCTCCGTCCATCATCTCCTTGTGTTTGCTTTGTTCGCCTTAAGTTGGCAGGGTGTGCCCAGATGTGGGTCCCTTGCTCGCTTTGTCCCTGGATTCAAGCTAGCCTGGCTGATGAGGGATGTTACCCCGAAACCGGTCCCAGGATGCTTGTTTCTGGTTCAGGGAAGACCTGGCTTGGCAGCTCGGGCTGGACTGTTCCCATGAGGCACAGGGACAAAACTGATTTGGATATGGCTGGGTCTGAACTAAGGTGGCGATGTGATCTAAAGAACGATGATGGATTCAACCCAGATCTGTGACTGGGGGTGAGTGTCTGAAAAGTTTCAGCGCTCCGTCCATCATCTCCTTGTGTTTGCTTTGTTCACCCTAAGTTGGCAGGGTATGCCCAGAGGTGGGTCCCTTGCTTACTTTGCCACTGGATTCAAGCTAGCCTGGCTGATGAGGGGTGTTACCCCGAAACCGGTCCCAGGATGCTTGTTTCTGGTTCAAGGAAGACCTGGCTTGGCAGTTCAGGCTGGACTGTTCCATTGAGGCACAGGGTCAAGACTGATTTGCATATGGCTGGGTCTGAACTGAGGTGGCGAAGTGAGCTAAAGAACGTTGATGGATTCAACCCAGATCTGTGCCTGGGGGTGAGTGTCTGAAAAGTTTCATCGCTCCGTCCATCATTTCCTTGTGTTTGCTTTGTTCGCCCTAAGTTGGCAGGGTATGCCCAGACGTGGGTCCCTTGCTCACTTTGCCACAGGATTCAAGCTAGCCTGGCTGATGAGGGGTGTTACCCTGAAACCGGCCCCAGGATGCTTGTTTCCGGTTCAGGGAAGACCTGGCTTGGCAGTTCGGGCTGGACTGTTCCCATGAGGCACAGGGTCAAGACTGATTTGCATATGGCTGGGTCTGAACTGAGGTGGCGAAGTGAGCTAAAGAACGATGATGGATTCAACCCAGATCTGTGACTGGGGGTGAGTGGCTGAAAAGTTTCAGCGCTCCGTCCATCATCTTGTGTTTGCTCATAACTCCGAAGATTGTCTGAAAGGTGCTCAATAGTCCAGAACTTATGCTCTTAAATAGGTGCACAAACCCATACTCTTAAATAGGTGCACAACCGTATAAGGGAAACATTCAATGAAGGCCATAGCGGCGCCTCCCTGACTGTGTGGGTTGGTGGAAACATTACTTGCATACAACAAGTAACCCTGGAACTTACTGTGACCAGATATGCGATGCCTGGCAGCATCCCACAACAACCTTGATCATTCAACATCAAATAACTCCCATTCGAGAGTAGTTTGAACACCAGATGAATCACAGCAGCTGGGGAACCTTTTAAGTGACACGATAGGTTTTCAATCAAAGCATTACATGCTCCGTGAAGCATAATATCCTGACAAATTAGAGACCCACTTAAAGAACTCTCACAGTCTGAGCCCCTGGGAAAAACTTCAGTGTCCCCATTCCTGCATCTAAATCTGTATGGTAATTCTCAAGATTCATGTATGTACCCCTCTCCCAACGCTTCATACCTGCCAACCTGATGATACTGTAGACAGTACTGAAATTGGAATGTCGTAACTGGCAGTGTTATTTGCCCATGGATGAACCATTCTGTGGCGGGTGACTCAGCCACGGTAAAAGGTAATTGGTCCAATTTTTCAATGTGCAGCATTGTATACTTTGCATCCCTTCGTGCCATTTTTGTCTGTCTGTCTGTTAGATTGCATGCAGAAAACAGAGATGTACTGTTGATATACCGCCAGGGCACTTGATCAGAACACAGTGATTGCAGCGTCCAGCTCAATAATAGAATGGATCGCAATTGTGATTGTCCATGTTGAAGAATAGACAAATCCTGTTCTATTATATCTATTGCAGAAGACACAATGTTGCCCAGTGAATAAAACCTGGATGTCAGTGTGGTCATGCCATTGTCGACCACTTCCAAAGCCTTTTCTAGGTTAACCCTGTCAATCTCACACAATCTCTCAGCTTCGTTGTAAATAGTGTATAAGAAGCGCTTCTGACGTGGCTTCTGGGGACCTAACAAAAAATCCCTAAGATCCATGTCATCAGAGAGTAAAGACAAGTGTTGTTTTACCTGGGAGAGTGTTGAGGTTTCTAGCCACTCTAGGCATAACTTCACAACACTGTAAGATGTCACCACCCCCAAGGGTTCTGTTTGTACATAGCGTAGGCCAGGCCTATGGATACTAAACCGTTCGGTGGTACCCCTGAATCTTGACTGACATCTATTTGTGTCGATAGGCCAAACCAACCATCCCTTCCAATTGGGGTCTGAGGAATTGTATGAACCATCATGTAGAATGTCATCTAGTGTATCCACACTATGTTGTGTAAAGTTTTTCCACCCCTCAATGTGTGTGAGTGACGGAATCCGAGGTGTGTTCAAGTCCCTTATATTGGCTAGTCCAAGACAGGAAGTCTGTTGCACTGTGTTGTTCAGGAAGATAATTTCCTGTTGCATGAGGCATGCTCTAAATAAGGCCTCAGTTCCCTGAACTTGCCAATCTTTAGTCCCCCAGACAGATTTTGTGTCTATGATGTCCCTCCAAAAGTCCAAACCCTGTAAAGACAGCTGGGAAAGAAAGGAAGCAAAATATATCTGTTTCGTGTTAGTTAACATATTTTTCTTTGCAGGTGTAGGGGTAAGCTTATATTAATAAGATCTCGGGTCTGAAGTATTAAACCCAGAAAAATAAGCAAACTTTTGCGCAAACGTTTGTGAACTACCTTTAGGTGGGGTCGGACAATGTTCCCATTGATGGTAAGAGAAAATATTATGTGGGATACTTGCTTTGTGCAGGAAATGAGGACCATAGTGTTGGTAACAACACATGGTGTCAAAATCAGATGTATCATCATACAACTCATTACTTGAAAACGCAATAGATCGTTATAAATCTGACAGCATAGTATTTACAGTTTCAAAATCACAATCATCAGAGAAAGTACTGGAGGTGATGATATCGCTTAAAGAAAGTTTAAACAAGTGTGGTATTTTCAAAAGTTCAGTTGGACCATAAACATTGTATGCAACCCTATCCCAAACTATTTCCTCAGGAACTGGAACTGCTGTAATGTTCACTAAGGATAGGTCTCTCTGTTCACGGTGTGATGATGCATGTGGTTTTAGGACTAAGTTCCCATATTGTACTGTGAAGCGTTTTGGGAGATAATGTCCATTTAGGAGTAGGAAAAAAACAATCACAATACTTATCCAAAATACCAGGAACAGTATACCAATTGCAATCCAGAGTTGTAGCCAGGGAGTAAGAAAGTAAGCCTTTTTTAGCCAAAGGTAGAAATCATGTCGTTTTTGTTTGTGGGAAACAGGAGCTGGCGGTGACTCAGGTTCACTTGGATCCAATGAGAAAGTATCAAAATCGATGAAGTAGCCAGACGCAGTTCGATCTATCTTTGGTAGCTCAGCACGTTTTGTAGAACTGGCCAGATGACTCGTTTCGAGACATATTCACATAGATGTCGGTATTAGGCTGAATTGAGATCTGTACTTCATTTGTATTTTGTTGCTGTTCAATTTCAACAGGCACGAATTCCATTCCGTTGTTGGTAACTGAAAAATGTATTCACATAATTATCATGAAGGAAAGAACTAAATTTTCATCAAGACACACCAGAGAAAAAGACACAATAGCTGTATTCTGTAGACAAAATCTTCTTTGTATTCTCTTATTATGAAAATAGGAAAGTCAATAAAACATATGAAGGTATATCAGTATACGGTTGCTCTAAGAAGGATAGCAAAGAAAGAGTGCTCATATGTGAAGTGAGCAAGAAAAAGGAAAATTCTAAGCGAAACAGTTGGAGAACATAGTATCATAATTTTTCACAATGGACACTGGCTGAAAACAGTAAACCAGTGTGTGTGGGCCTGTCTACACATTAGTTTATGTTCTATTCTTTCATATTTGTTTCACAGAATGATGCTGGAATACTCAGAATGCATCATTCAATTACGGGGAGAGCTAATAAAGCGTAATACAGTCCTTAGGATGGGGGGTGTCGATGTTTCGACCGAACTTGAGGCATAGAGGGAAACTTAAGACCTCCGCTTGCGGGTGTTCATCAGGACAATAGGGTATATGGAGCATATGGAGGCACCCAGTGATTAAAAGCTAATTGACATGACCACCGTTGTAAGTTAACTCTGGTCGACACTCCATATTGTAATTTTTTGAGGCACCAGAGAGCATGGTAACCTTCTCGAGAAAGACCTTAAAAACAGATTGCTTGACTCATTTAGAGAATAAGCGATGGCTGAAAGAAAGAGATAAAAAACTGTCATGGATAATCAACTAATGCTAACTTGTCCAGGTATACAATCTTATCTGGTACAAGTACAGGGAAGTTTTGATCGTATGCTTCTAACCCGTTTTCGTTTTGGAACTTTTTATAGAATGCTCTCATTCCCTGAAATTAATGATTGGTCAAGAAATTTACTCCCATGTCCCTGTGACGATACTTCAACACAATCTACTATGCATATTATTTTATTTTGTAAATTTTATACATTACCCAGGAAAAGGTTTTTAATACCAATTTTGAAAAAAATGGATTTAAGACAATGTAGATTAGCTTATTTGAAGTTGCAATCATTGGAAAATGTGCTGATCATAAGGGCCGTTGTCATGTTTTTAAAAAATGTTATTAGGTATAGGAATACAATGTAAAGTTAAAATATATGTCATTTTTTCTTTTGCTAGATATACATATATTGGTTTTACTTAATTTATATATACTGAGCTTATTTTATAATGTAAGTGATTGTGTTTATTGACTGTGCTTTTATGATTTTTATCTACAAAAGAATCGAATAAAGCTTAATTTGATTTTTTTGTTTTTTTTAAATGTAAAAATCATGATTTTAAGTATAACATTACTCATCCATGTATCCATGATGATTTATTTGTGTTACAGACTACCGATCACTGGGAGCTGTGGACTGACCGGGTCTGCTAATTTGGGTGTCTGATAACGGTCAGTAGACCACGCATTCAACCTTGACACTTAAAAAAGCCACACACCAGGGAGACAGTTTTTAAATGTATTTTATCTTATTTAGGTTGTCTCTCTTATACCCTATTGTCCTGATGAAGACCTGCAAGCGGAGGTCTTAAGTTTCCCTCTACACCTCAAGTCGGGTCAAAACGTCGACACCCCCCATTCTAGGTCCTGTATCACGCTTTATTAGCCCTCCCCGTGATTGGATGATGCATTCTGAGAATTCCAGCATCATTCTGTGAAACAAATGTGAAAGAATAGAACATAAACTAATGTGTAGGCAGACCCACACACACTGGTTTACTGTTTTCAGCTAGTGTCCATTGTGAAGATTTATGATACTATGTTCTCCAACTGTTTCGATTTGAATTTTCCTTTCTCTTACTCACTTCACATATGAGCACTCTTTCTTCGCACTCCATCTTAGAGCAACCGTATATTGATATACCTTCATATGTTTTATTGACTTTGCTATTTTCATAATAAGAGAATATAAAGAAGATTTTGTCTACAGAATACAGCTATTGTGTCTTTTTCTCTGGTGTGTCTTGATGAAAAGTTGGTTCTTTCCTGTGTAATAATTATGTGAATTAATTTTTCACTAACTCAGCTAAATAATTTCAAGAGTCATAACCTCTTTGGCTACCCCAAAGGGGACGTCGAGACCTCTTGTTGTGTCTACTACATTGTACCCAGGTCCTTAGATGTATTTTGGGTTACCCCATTAGTTTGTAATGGCTTTCTCTCACAACAGCAGTCTGTACTGCTGTCAGTATTTTTTCTGTGGATGCAAAATGCATCTCAGCGTTTGTGTACAAATGAGATTTGTATGCAATGGGTACTGTTTCGCCTTCATTGAAGGTGAGGTAGGTGTACCCAGATTGACCGGCGACTACATGGATCACCAAATTTGTAGTATTTACACATGTATGTAAGTGTTTGGTAGCTATCACGTCAGCATGTAAGGAACGTAGTTTCTGTGTGGTCCTGTGACCAATGTCAACCTGAAAAATCAGGTCTGATTAAGTCGTAGAAAGGTTTTACTTTTTCTGCGTAATCCAAAATGTATGTTCTGCCAAAACTCAGGAATCCTACAATGGATTGTAAGATTTTCAGAGTCTTTGGAGGTTGGAGTAGCACACATTTTTCTAAAGAATTAGCTGCTAGGCTTTTTTCTTCACTTTAGAGTTCATATCCTAAAAATAGGACATTGAGATGGGCAATTTTTGATTTTTTAAAGTTAAATTTGTAGTCTTCAGCGGCAAACCCCAAAATGATGTTGTTCACTCTGTGCAAGTGATCCAATAATTCATTGTCCGTCAGATAAATATCATCTACATAGGACAATGCCTCTTCATCACAATTTTGAAGTAGCTCTGTTACTCTTGCTGAGAACAACCCAGGGCTATTCTAATACCCTTGGGGCAGTCTACAGAATTGGCGCTGACAGCTAGCACTGAAAATTATGTCAAATATCTGCTCAGGCGCTACATTTTGACAAAAGAATCCATTTGAGATATCTAGTGTTGTATTTCTTCCCCATAATGTTATTCATTAATGCAGCACTGTGGGCATTTTGGACTGCAAATGTTTTTGTGCATGTGTTTAAATGCCTGTAGTCTAAAACTAGACAATATCGAGTTTCATTACACCTTGGTATTCAAGTTGATCTAAGATCTCCCTGACTTCTTTCTTTGCATCATTTTCATTGGGTACTGCCTCTGTGGTATAGGAGTAGTTTTAACTGGGATTTCATTGTGAGGTGACTCAGCATCCCACCCTACATGATTGCGGTATAATGCAGGGGCTAGCGCTACCACCCACTCCTGCGGGTATGTGTGTTTTAGGGATTCTGGAACGAGGTCGGAGAAAGCCGACAAAATTACCTCTTCCCCCTTTGGGCAATCCATGATGAACTCAGGTGGCCAATCTCTTTCAGCCAAAAGGATATCGTATCCAAAAGTCAGGTTCTCCCAAAAGAGACCTTTCACTTTTATGGGTATGTCCCCCTCCTTTTGGAGCGTTACTTCGTATAACTGATGTGGGACACTTACCCTTGTATCAGGTGTTTCCACCGTGATATGTTCATTCAACCCTGCAGTCACCAGAAATTCCATCAGGTTCTGGCAAGCTATTGATACTTCTGCTGCACTGTCTAGCATCGTCAGAGCCCATTCCCCGTTCAAGAGTTGAGTTCTCAGTAGCCAATGCGTTTCTTATTTTAAGGCCAGCTACCTTCTTCTTTTTAAATTGAGGTTTATTTTTGGGTTTATCTTCTTTTTTGATAATGTAGTTTGAAGTGCGATGTGTGTCTCTTTGCTTGACTCTCTCTTCTGATCTGTGTTCTGACCGTCCTTCCCTCTCAGAGTTTTTTTATGAACCCTGAAAGGAACGAGAGGAATGTGTATCAGTATCTGATACCGGTCAGGTTTCTTAATATTGTCATGGTTTCTAAGGTTATATTTCCTGTCAGAAGGGCCCTGTTGAGAAGATCCACCCCTTGATTGTGATGCATTTTGCTCGTTTTTGGATTGTTTATTGTCCCATTTCTTTTTAGAAGAATCGGGTGCTTGCTTTGAGTTATCTTTTTCAGGATTACCCATCAATTGTGGTTTCACTGGTCTAACTTCCAAATTATCTCTACCCAGTGATGCATAGGTATCTTCAATAATGTTTGGAAAATCTCACTCCTGTTGTGCAGGAGTGCATTCCCTCAGGCATTGGCGTATAGCCACCGCTGCTGCCTCCCCTTTTATGTTAGCCACCATAATTGTTGATACCTGGGCAAAATTGCCTATCAATTTCATCCCTAAGTTCAGGGCAGGTTCTGCCCTGTACTCATTCTGTATTCCAATCCAAATAAGCTTTATTCGACAGAAGTATCATCAAAACATAACACAAAATATGTACATTAAAACACATATATGTACACAGGTAAAAAAACAGTTAAAAATGTTTAAAATCTGTCCTCTGGAATAATAAAATTCATAGATGAAATAAAATGACTAAAAATATTATACCTATAAAGCCTCTCAAGCACTACCAATTAGTCATATTACCTAATACAGGGGCACAACTATTGCATTGCAGACATACCCAACAACCAGAACAATGCAACAATATCTAGTGTGTAGGAGGCCAGCTCCACCTATCATATACATATACGATAGTGACTTACACCACCTCAGTCCACTGAAAGAGCCTGAGCCTGTGATCTAATGGCCCAAGACCACCTCAAAAACTTTGCCAGAGCAATGGCAATGGGGGCTGATGTTTCTGAACGCAATAGTCTTAGCGCAAGGCCGTTACTTCTGGTACCCAGTAATCTGCAAATTGGTGTCAGCCATGCTTGGCGAGGGGCAGCATAAGCTGGGCAAACAAACAGCAAATGGGCCAGTGACTCTAAATGGGCACAGCAGATGGGACAGGAGTCAACACCTGAATTGTCCCATCTTGCAGTTAACGATCTTACTAGTAAAGAGCCAACCCTAAATTGGAAGTATAGCTTCCGATCGTGTGGCTTGGTAATTGTATCCCAGTACTGTTCCAGTCTTGGGACTGATTTAACTTCTAGGAATCTTCCAGTAAGTGATGAAGTGTCACTATTCCTATATGTGCTTTGGGTCACCCATTCCCAGTATTTTGCTTTTAGAAACGCCTTAGGAGGGAACGGGGTACCCGCTGGATTCTCCCATAATGATACCATGCCAATATTTATTAAGGAGGCTCTAACCTCCTGCAGCCATTTTATTTTATTAAAACGGTCTGCTCTGATTATATCCTTGAGGCCTGCGGCATAGGTAGCCAGTTCTGGTGTAGACCAGATTCTCCGCCAATAAAGAAGAGGGCGCAGTCTTGCTATGTCAGCCAGTGCCTTCCTGCCTAGATCATAGAGCAATGGGCAAATTGGGTGCTTTGCGGGAGGTTGGTGATCTTGCGTAGGAACCTGTTTTCTGCAGCAGATAACTTGGATAGGTTCTCGTAACCCCAAAGCTCGGCCCCATATAAGGAGGAGCTGACCACTTTCATGTTATATATTTGAAGAACCGGACTTACTGGTCTTGTGAAAGAAGAGTTAAACTCAGTTTGTAAAACACCTGCCAGTTGCTGGTGCTTCAACGAGGCCATTTCAAGCTGCCGATTCCACCTCAGGTCCTTCTGCAAGATGACCCCCAAGTATGTAAAGTCAGTGACTTGTTCTAGGGGCCGGTTGTTCAACACTATACCTCCTCTGAATGCTTTATGAGGGTTAAAAGACATAAATTTAGTTTTTGACATGTTAATTTCCAGGCCCCGCACGCAACAGAACTCCTCAAAGAGTAATAAAGCTCGTTGGAGGCCGCTCGGCGTTTTTGAGATAATTAACGTGTCATCCGCGAACATTAAAATAGGGATTTTAGCACCTGCGAGGGCTGGGGCGTCTGTGGGGGTGGACTCCATAAATTTAGCAACCCCGTTGATAAACAGGGAGAATAGTGTGGGTGCCATTACGAAAGCTTGGCGCACACCTCTCTATGGGAAAGGGATTAGTAACATTACCCTGCGCGCCCCAACAAATTTTGGCATAATTTCCCTCATGGAGTCTAACGATGAGGGTTAATAATTCGGGGGGCATCCCTAACTCTAACAGTACTACCCATAATTTGCTACGGGAGATGAGGTCAAAGGCTGACTTAAGGTCCACAAAGGCAGCATACAAGCTGCCCTTGTCCAGGACCACCGTCTTCCAATAGAGCATGGTGAATCGAAATACCTGGTCAATAGTACTGGTACGTGCCCGAAAGCCTGCCTGCAGAGGGGATAGAATGCCCTGCTCGTCAATCCAATCCTGTACCTTGTTTAGGACTAACCTCCCCATTATCTTTTGCAATGAATCTATTAAGCTAATAGGCCTGTAATTCCCAGGGTGAGATTTATCCCCTTTTTTAAAAACGGGGATAATCTCAGCCCCTTTCCAAGAATCTGGGACTGGTGCGCCCTGGGCGATTGCATTGGCCAGCAACAAAATGTACTGGCACCATTTATTTTTATCATGGAGAAAAATGTCTGCCGGGATGCCATCTGGGTCCGGTGCTTTTCCTCACAATACTGCTCCCAGGGCGATGCTAACATCAGACTCATCAAATACTGTGCCTAGATAATACAAATGCGGGGGCTCTTCCATCACCCTCTCGTCTACATTGCGGGCATATTGGGGCTTAAAGTGGGAGACCCATTGGTCCTGTGTTACGTGGTTCTGTGGCTGTGATGGCTGGCCACCCCTATCCCACTTAACTATATTCCAGAACTGCTTAGAATTTTTACTGGCGCTTGCCAGTCTGAGGACCTGCCACCTATTTTCGTCCCAGGCTTTTTTGGCCTTTACCTGTGCTTTCCTATAAGATTGCCTTAATAACCGCACTTTGCCGGGGTCCCCCTCTTTAATTGCATCCCCTAGGGATCTACGCACCACTTTACATTCTTCACTAAACCAATGGGAGGATTTATGTGGTTGAATACCTTTAGCCTTATTTTGCCTAATAAAAAAAGTGCGTAACTGGGCAAAGAATTTATCATGTATGCCAATTACGGACTCAAAAGTCGCAGAATTGGCCACACAAGCCTCTAGCTCAGCTATTGTACCAACAGTATCCGTAGATATTGTTACGAGAACTTCACGTTTCTCAAGTATATTAACCCATTTTAAATGTCTCATATCGTTTGTGGGGACCACATCAAGAGTATGCAGATTTCTCCCTGACTGCGTAGGTTCCCTCTGTGGCAACAAATCCAAAGTCGCATATAGGGGATTGTGATCACTCTCTGGCCGCTCTTCCACGACCATGTCCCTAAGAGCATGCCATAATTGCAAGTTGGTCAGTAGATAGTCTATGCGGCTATCGCTGAAGCCATTATTAAATGTATTAGCCCCATGCCTATCAGATGGGGATCTACCATTTGCCGCCCATAGGGCGTTTTCCAGGCAAATGGCATTAATTTGAATGGCCACATCCGACCATTTTTTTATGGGTGGTAATTCTAGTTTAGGGATACTCCACTGAGCATCTTCCTCAGCAGTAAGGTCACATTTCTCGTTGGTAAGAGGCTCGAAAGAAACATTAAAATCACCCGCAATTAGGACGTTAAAACCCCGGGAGTGTACATCTAATAAGACGCCGAGAGCCGCTAAAACTTCCGACTTCTTCCCCTTAGATCCTCTCGCGTAGACATTATAAATGTCGACAACACTTTGCTGACCCCACTTCAACCAAATTGCGAGAATGTCTTTACTCTGCATCTGGAGTACTTGAATAGCAAAGCCAATTTCTTGGCGGACCCAGATTGTCAGGCCCCCAGAAGGTCGACCTTTTCCCCCACTGGTGGCAGAAATGCAATAATTTAAATAACCTGTACAGTAAGGAGGATCCAGCAACCAGGTTTCTTGAAAAAGACAGATGTCAAAATGATCAATAAAGGCATGCCAATCTGGGGAGGTGACCTTTGACCTCAACCCAGCTATATTCCAAGATAGCACAGATATCCTAGATGAAATATGGGAACATGACCTTTGCCCGCTGGGAATGTTAGAAACAGTGCCACTGGGAACCTGCGTCCCTATTAGAGAGAGATGTTGTAGATGTGTTCCTCAATGCCAAATCAGGAGGTGTATTCAGGAGCTGGGTACTAAAGGGAATATTAGAAAGGGTATCCCTGTGTATAGGGGAGCCAGCAAGGGATTCCGGGTGGTTTAGGAGCTTATACTGCAGTCAATCGTTAGCCTCCAGAGAGGAAGATCCCACTAGTCGAGGAGATGGTTGCTCACAGGGTCGCCAGCACGTGCCACTAGGTGGAAACCGCCTGAACTGGATGGAAGAACTTTCTGGGGAGCAAGTGCAGAATTCCAGAGCGAGGAGATTTTCGACAAGATCAGCCCCCTTCAACGTAAGCTCAATGCAGTCTAATGGTCGCACTCGGGAGGTGTGTCTATGTGCCCTGATTATATCTTCCCGAATGACTGAACGGCAACCCCTAACATGACGAATCCAATGGATGACTTTGTTAGTCAGGGAGTCTGCATTTTCAATGCCGTTTCTGGTATCATACTTGAATACATTGACCATATAGATTTTGTGTACTTTGTACGATTTTGAACTAGGCAAATCAACCTGGCGTTGTTTTAAGCTATGTGAGGAATTATGTTCCAAAAGTGAGGAGGTGGTTCTGGTACAGGCTAAACGTGCCTGTGCTGATGATGGTCTGCTGCGGTCGGTGTTATAATGACTTCTGCTAGAGTCATTTGGGCCCATGGTCCTCGGGGGAACTGGCGCTAACATTTGAGACTTAACGGCAGGAGTGGGCTGCGTGGAAACCTTATGATGAGGGCCCTTGTCACTATTAGCTACCTCACGTGATGGGTGATTTGCCTGACAGGGCTGGAATATGTGTCTTATCGTCGGCTTAGTATACGCAGGACAGGATGAATCCTTATGTAATAGGAGATTAACGATAGAAGTGAGGCCCTCAATCATAGTTCTCATGGTCTCTACTTCTAATCTAAGATTGTTAATGAGACGATGTGTTTTCTGGGGGTCGGTATCATGACTTGGCCCTAACTCTGTACTGGAAATCTGTGGGGGCCGGGGAGGCAGAGTAGGGGGGTATTCTGCGGCCAGTCTACCCTATCCCCCTCAGGCGGATCCGCTAATGATGAAAACCTATTAGAGCAAGAAATAACGGATCCCGCCTGTTGGGAACTACTGCTTATGGACTTATTGGTAGACTGGCTATACCTCACAGCACCTATTTTTCCCTCCCCGTTTAGCGCAGGGCCCCCTTTTCTAGTAGATTTGTGGAACATAGCAGGAATAGCTGGCTGGCAGCTCGGGCTAGTGTTGGTAGGATGGGTGGGGCGCTGGAGGGATTTAATAATTTCAGGCTGTGTGGGTGGATCGCCCTCTAAGATATCCTCACACTCACTAATGAGGCTATCTATCCGGTCCAAAACACAATTACTGCCTGCATGTTTATGCGTTTTCCTGGCCTTCTTCCCCTGGTTGTCCCGCCCAATTCCTCCCACCCCACCCCCCGCCTCCACTGCCCTCCATGGATTTCCTTTTCCCCATGCTTCTTAGATTCAAGATATTATCGACTGGCACCAAGCTGACCTTGCCCAGATATATACAATGCTCTGCAGGCGCTCAACACTAGCACAAAACAATGACACTCTAGCTGCCCTCAGAGACCAGAACGCGATGGTTTTTCACAATTAGTTCAGTGCTTGGAGTCCCTGCAGGTGGGGAGACAACAGATCTGTACAGTACATGAGTGAGACCACAATGTCCAATGCGTGTTCAAGCAGAATCGTAGTATAGTCCTAGGACCGGGAACCAAATTAAAGGGGGATGGCCCTGCCCTGCCTCTTCCTGGCAATGAAGGGCAAGGACGGGCCCGCCCTTGGCCCGCATGCGTCCCGCGCCGCGGGATAGTTCTTTGGCGCTTTTAAGCGCTTGACGTGGCTCCTCCCTCCTGGGCGAGGTGTCAGCTGGGGCTTGCAGTCCCCCACAGCGGGTGCTCAGGTGGCGGCGGCAGCGGCTACGGAGTCCCGCACCGCGGGAGATCTTTGGCGCTTTTAAGCGCTTGACGTGGCTCCTCCCTCCTGGGTGAGGTGTCAGCTGGGGCTTGCAGTCCCCCACAGCGGGTGCTCAGGTGGCGGCAGCAGCGGCTATGGCGTCCCGCGCCGTGGGAGATCTTTGGCGCTTTTAAGCGCTTGACGTGGCTCCTCCCTCCTGGGCGAGGTGTCAGCTGGGGCTTGCAGTCCGCCACAGCGGGTGCTCAGGTGGCGGCAGCAGCGGCTATGGCATTCTGTATTTGTTTCAATACTTCCGGTATGACTGCTATTGAGGGGGTACCATGCGTATGGTATAAACGGCAGCGAAATCTGTAACTCAAGTGGTACAATCCTCTATCGGGGAGCTATCCCCATTGGCAAGCAAATTGTCAGTATTCTGTGTTTTTCTTGCTGGCCAGTGTGTGGAAAAGCTGCCTCAAGCTGTGCTATTTTCTGTGATTTCCAGAATGGCATTTGCTCATGTTTAGTGGTAATTCTTCCCATAATCGCATTTGTGGGGTGATTTTTGTTGCGGCCCCTTGAAGTTGACCAGCCTGAGTGACCCTTGTAGGTTGAAGTGTGAGTGTTCGCATTACAAACTGTGTAAGATTTCTGTAAAGTTTTATTATTTCTTTGTGAAGTGGACATAAGTCTGCTGCTGGCAATGTATCAATCTCTGGATGTGGTGTGTAAGCGGCTAGGACAGGCCAAGTCGCTCCGTCTCTGCTGAGCGGACCGAGTCTCCCTTTATCTGTGGTATGGGGGAGGGCACCTTTAAACCAATTTATATGTTCTTGGTAAGTTAACGGGACTTCTATATCCTCATATGGACAGTATTCATCTGGTATTTCATCCGGAGTATAAGAATAAAACGTATGTGTGCGTCAATCTGCAGGAGTAAATTTAACCCAAGAATAGAACACCTCTGTGCTGAATGCCTCGTGTTCCTCAATCACAAAGGTAACGGTCCCACATAACGCTGAGAGACCAAAATTTTCCAATTTTATAGCAAGGGCATTTCTGCAATTTTCTGATATGTTTATAGCACCTTTCTGCTCAATTTCCTCCCTACTAGCACCACTAGTACCACTAGCACCCGCATCCGCGCTTTGAGACATTATGGGTGGAAGTTTATAGAGAAAGAGATAAGGTTTTGCACAATGTGGGGAACTATAATCCTTCAAGATTGAATAAACCTACAGCCAATACATAGGGTATACCTACTTAGCTGTAGCGGATTTTCCCTCCTCACTCCAGACGCCTCTGGGTAAATGTGAGTAAGGGTTTCTGAGAAAGTACGACTGAACTGCTCAGATTTGACCATCAAATAAGAACCAAACCAACATTGGCGGCGTCATGTCGTGTAGTTCCTAGTAAAACATAGGATCTGCGCGTTTAGACAACATAAACTAAGGGATTGGTACCCAGACTGATTCCAGACACCCCCAAAGGATATGTTAGCCTTTAGACCAGCTAGCTCACAGTGTCACTATAAGCCCCCTAACCTTACCAAGGAGTGAAACGTTTCTGACAACTATCGAACATGACAACCTTTAATCCTTCAGGGATCGTGGAAACAGCACAGTACTTTTCGTTCAGTCACTCGTGCTCACTTTTTCTCAGAGTGATGTACAGAATAAACGATGAGGACGTTTTCAATAAGCATTTATTGAACCAGCACCATTCTAGTATAAAATACGTGTGCTACAACAACCATTAGACAGAAACAGAAATATACGATTGCATGCATCGACAGAGTAAATAAAAGGTAGAATTCTACCATGGTGCTAAAACAGTGAATATATCCAGGCATATAGATACATAGCAATAATCAAGCGTACTCCTAAGATTCGAACCGTAGCTAAATGTACCTAGCATGTATGTAGGTGTAAAGCCAAAAATCCCCCTAGGAAAGAGCCAACCCCATCACCTGATGGGAAAGAATGAAGGACCCCTTCTTGGTCTCGAGTTGGACACCCCGCAAGGGATGTCAGACAACTGCGTGCTGGAGTTTCTGCGTGTAGGGACTCCAGCGTCTCGTGTCAGCATGGAAGCTTCTCCTCTGGTTTGCCCAGTGAAGATGTGGTGCTTATATACGCAAAAGGTATCCTCAGGGGGTCTACCGAGATGTGTAATGGTACTGTGGGCATGTTGTCCAAGAATGACGATAGTGGTGACTTTTGTAAAGAGTTATTATACAGAAGATGGTAATCCTGCTGTGTGATACTAAGAATCCTCATGCATAATAAATGAGGCTACTTTTTGAAGAAAACCACACGACATTTATTCGGCACATAACTAGGCAAAAGGTCAGCGACAGAGCCGTTATGTAGAACAAGGTAGTACAAATGTAGGTAAAAGGTCATGCAGCTGCCTAGGCCTATATTGGGGTACATTGTGGCTCATAGCAGGACCAGTTTCAGCCTATTTAGGGGTCTCCAGTCAGGTATGTCGTGGTTCCAGTTTCACAGTGAGCCCGTGACCCACGTCTGGACATACCAGTGCACTTAGGGTGGCAGATGCAAAAACAACAAGGTGATGGATGAAATGCTTGAATGGCCAATTTACTGCTCTAAGATGTTGGAGGATTCGACAATGAACTTGCAGAATTGTACTGCCTACATATGATAGGTCTCATTTGCACATTAGTATGTATACTGCGTAATTCTGTTCTGCAATTGTAATTTCCTTTGATTAAGATAGGTTTAGAGATAAAAGGTGTTGTATATTCCCTTGTGTTTATTCCATGTGAACAAGCTTTACACCGATGTCATTTATAGAAGCTATTTTGCTGTTGTAACCAGGTCCTTGGACTAGCTGTCTCGGGACTGCTCTTTACTAGAGTTTCTTTCATCGAGAATGCTCTTACTTTGTTCTTTATTTGCTTTTTGGAACAAAATAGTTTCCTTATTTTTGGCCTGCACTTTGTCAAGAGCTGTTTTCTAAATGATGCCAGAATAACCTCTTTCTTTGAAACTGTCTAACATCTTAATTTTTCCAAGTTCCAATGTTAAATTAGGCTACTGGTCCTTTTCAGCCTAAGTACCTCCCCATAGGGGATACTAGCCCTTAAATGGGGGGATGGAAACTGCCAGCATGCAGTGTGGAATTTACTGCAGTCAATTTTCTAAATAATCGTGTTTGCAACTTGCCCTGCCTTACAAATACCTGGAAATCAAGAAAGTCCACCTGCTCCCTACTGATGGTACCACTAAAAGATAAACTGAACTCATTCTTATTCATTTGTCTGATAAACTCAATGGCTGACTATTCTGACCCCTTCCAGATGACAAACAAGTCATCAATGAAGCGTAGCCATGTGATGACATGATCTTCCCACATTTTGCTGTGGTCCGTGATAAGCACCTGATCCTCCCACCAGCCCAAGTGTAAACACCCGTAGCTGGGGCCGAAGTAGGGGCCCATCGCCATCCCACATATTTGTCTGAAGACCTGATTTTTTAACAAGACAAAATTGTTAAACAAACACCACTTGATTATGGAAATTAACATTTCAGTATGCCTGTACAATTTCAGGGTCAGACTGATTTGCATATGGCCATGTCTGAACTGGGGTGGTGGAGTGAGCTAAAGAATGATGATGGATTAAACCCAGATCAGTTGACTGGGGGTGAGTGTTTGATTGGCTCAAACGTTCCGTCCATCATCCCCTTTTGTATCGCTTTGTTCGCCCTAAGTTGGCGGGGGTATGCCCAGACGTGGGTCCCTTGCTCACTTTGCCACTGGAATCAAGCAAGCCTGGCTGATGACGGCTGGAATGCCAGAAACCGGTCCTAGGATGCTTGTTTCCGGTCCAGGGAAGACATGGCTTGGCAGTTCGGGCTGGACTGTTCCCAGGAGGCACAGGGTCAGACTGATTTGCATATGGCCATGTCTGAACTGGGGTGGTGGAGTGAGCTAAAGAATGATGATGGATTAAACCCAGATCAGTTGACTGGGGGTGAGTGTTTGATTGGCTCAAACGTTCCGTCCATCATCCCCTTTTGTATCGCTTTGTACAATTTCACTTGTCTGGTTTGTAAAAAGTGCTCAATAGAACGCATCCCATCAACATGATTAATGCTGGTGTTAGGAGCTGAAATGTCCAATGTCATTAGACAATAATCATCACACTAAGGTATATTGTAAATGTGCTTTAAAAAGTCCCCGGTGTCCTAAATATAGAAAAGGCAAACTTTTCACATACTGTTGTAGAAAATGATCTATATACATTGATGTCTTTTCCAACAAACTTTGATTGGTGGAAATAATCCAACACCAGGTAGTGTGTTTGTATCCTTGTGGATTTTCGGAATCATGTACATGATTGGTAATCTTGCAAAATCATTATGTTAATATTTGTATTCATCTGGATTGATTAACTCCAATTACTTCTGTTAGACCTGGCATCATTGGCGCGGGTCTCCCTTCCTCTTTTCCCTTCTGACCTTTTATGTTGGCTGGATTTAGATGCTCTGGGCGCTGTGCCACTGCCAATCAGTGACACAGTGCGAATGCTCCCTGTGTAAAGATAACTGTATGAATTGGAATAATCATAATTGGCTCGTTTGGTTTACCTGTCAGTCCCTAGTATCAGTGCACTGCATGTGCCCAGGGCTGATAGACCAAATACTGCTGGTGGGCCGGCAGCGCAGATTTGCGCTACCCACCGATGCAGCTTTGAAAGTATGTCTGTGTAGCATGTTCTAATAGCGAGTTACCCTCCATTTCACTGTTCGCTATTGCGAGGCCACCCGTTCTCATAGGCCAGAATGTGCAGGCTGAGTATTGCATGCCTTAATCCTCCCTGCCCCCAGGAACCTGATAGGAACGTCGAATTTGATATGTGTAAGCTCAGAACATGGAGATGCATCTTTTAGTAAGGATTATTAGCGTAGCCCGTGTTCGAAAATGCCTCTACTAGAAACGAGGTATTTTCTGGTCTGAAGCTTTCCTGTAGGCTTTTGCTAGCGTGTGTATTGGTCGTCTGGTTTTGGAGCAGCAGGGCCAGCTGGGTCAGACTTGGCCGGAGAGAGAGATCGGCATTTAGAGTATGGGGAGGGGTGACTCTTTGATTGAAGCAGGGCCGTGCCTGGCAAGGTGAATTATGGCTCCATCTCCCACTGGACGTCAGATAGCTGACCCCTAGATTCCCAAAGGGCAGGATGTCGCCTCGTAAACCAAGTGCTCCCCGACCCCACTTAACTGGTTCTGACTGGATGCAGTGATTTGTGACTGCAGAGAACAAAGACTTTCTAGGTATAAAGCGCTGCGCTGAATCCTGTTTCAAGTGTGTTCCTTCTGGATGTCAAGACGAAACTCTGTCCGAGCGGACAGAGGAAAGGACTTTGAAACTTTCACCAAGCTTGCTGAAGAAACTACCCAAGGGCCTGAATTGAGAGCGCCTCCTGCTGAAGTCTCAGGGACATTAGACTTCACCCCATCAGCCGCCCGAATTCCTTCGCTAGGAATTCTACTTGCAGGTGAGGCCTCCGTCCAGTAATCCGGAACTTCTAGTTCTACTGTGAGGAACGCAGACTGGTAACCTTTGTGAACTCTGTGTGTGGGCCGCTGCAGCTAAGAGAGAGCTGCCGCCGCTGAGTGCCCGCCTTAATTTGAATCTGCAGGACCTGCGCTGAAACTGTGTGGGCCGCCGCAGCTAAGAGAGAGCTGCCGCCGCTGAGTGCCCGCCTTAATTTGAATCTGCAGAACCTGTGCTGAAACTGTGTGGGCCGCCGCAGCTAAGAGAGAGCTGCCGCCGCTGAGTGCCCGCCTTAATTTGAATCTGCAGAACCTGCTTTGAAACTGTGTGGGCCGCCGCAGCTAAGAGAGAGCTGCCGCCGCTGAGTGCCCGCCTTAATTTGAATCTCAGGAACCTGCGCTGAAACTGTGTGGGCCGCCGCAGCTAAGAGAGAGCTGCCGCTGCTGAGTGCCTGCCTGAATTTGAATCTGCAGAACCGGCGCTGGGACAGTGTGGGCCGCTGCAGCTAAGAGAGCTGCCGCCGCTGGATGCCCGCACTCGTGTTAATTGTGCCACATCGTGGATTGTCCTTTGAGCCGCTGCAGCTAAGAGATAGCTGCCGCCGCTGAGTTGTCGCACCATTGCTAACTTGGCATCACCGTGATTTGTCCTGTGAGCCGCCGCAGCTCCGAGAGAGTTGCTGCCGCGGAGTGCTCGCACCCTTGCTAACTGTGCATCATCGTGAATTGTCCTGTGAGCCACCGCAGCTCAGAGAGAGTTGCTGCCGCGGAGTGCTCGCACCCTTGCTAACTGTGCATCATCGTGATTTGGCCTGTGAGCTGCCGCAGCTAAGAGAGAGCTGCCGCCGCTGAGTGCTCGCACCCTGGTTAACTTTACATCCTTGTAATTTGTCCTGTGAGTCGCCGCAGCTAAGAGAGAGCTGCCGCCGCGGCGTGCTCGCACCCTTGCTAACTTTGCATCATTGGGATTTGTCCTGTGGGCCGCCGCAGCTAAGAGAGAGCTGCTGCCGCTGAGTGCCCACATCTTTGTCAAGCTTGCACCATCGTGAATCATCCTGTGGGCCGCCGCAGCTAGGAGAGCGCTGCTGCCGCATCGAGCCCACCACGGAGCTGCACGACGAGAGTCATCGCCACCACCAGCCCGGGCCGCCGCAGCCGCGTGCTGCTGCCGCTGAGGGCCCGCCTGTCCCGGAGCGCCCGCATCGCTGCGAGTGCACTTGCGGACCACTGCCATCGAGAACTGCGGTCGCTGGGAGTCCGCCTGTCACCGTCTCCGCTTCTTCGAGAAGCTATGTGCTGGGTCCCCGTCCAACGGCAGGTATCGGGTGCGCAACGGGTTGCGTAGACCCAGGCCTTGAACTCAGTCAGTGCCACGTCCTGGTGAACACGTATTGCCTTTTTTTTTAAGTCCCTAATGATTTACATGCCTGATGACTGGTTAAAACGCTTCTGAGAGTCTTGTACCAAACCTTAGATAAAGATACTATTCTTCTATACCTACCTGAGTTGTGTCCTTTTGTGGTGTCGTTACTGCCTTATTGTGCATGGTCGTAAATGCTTCACATACTGCCTCTGAGATAGGCCTAACTGCTCGTGCTACGTTACCACAGGGTTGAGCAGGGGTTATCAAAGGGGGTAGCCCACTTGCCCTGACTTGGGGAGAAGGGTCCCTATTTGGACAGATCCGCCAGCCCTTGCCAACTAGAGACCCCCATTTCCAACATTGGTGGCAGCGGTGGGATCAGAACTTGCATTTATGATCCACGTACAATAACTGGTAGACACCACTAGTGAGTACAGACCAAAGCGCAGACACGCGCAGATTTTTTTTTTTTTTTTTTCTTTCTCTCCAATTTGTTTTTTTAGTTGGTTGTTTAGTATTGAATTGTTGATCGCAGCCATGAGTACTGCTAACATGGGAAAGCCAACCTCCAATGCTTCGGAGGATCTCGCCTTTGAGGAGGGAAGATTAGATACCTATACTGCCAAACAGCTGAAGTCATTTTGTAAGCACTTCGCAGTCCCCGTGATAGGTCTCTCTAGGAAGGAGGAGTACCACAAGGCGCTGAAGGCCTGGTGGGAAGCGAGAGAGTCCGCTGCGGATGAGGAAGAGTATGCTGGAGGGCAGCCGGATGACGCAGTAGGGGGGGGGAGATAGAACACCCTCCAATCCAGGTACTAGTGTATCCCAAAGGAGCCTGACCCCAGAAGAACTGGAGGACAGGGAGAGAGATAGGAGTCATAGTTTGGAGATGGCTAAATTGGAAGGTCAGAAGGACCTTGAGAGTAAGAAGTTAGACACTGAGAAAAATCGATTGTCATTTGAACTTGATAAAATGAGAATGGAACATGAGAGAATGTTGAGGGAGATAGAGATCAGGGCGAGGAGTGTCCCGGTCTCCCCCTCTGGTGGCAGCATACCGTTAGTAACTCCTGAGAATAGAGTTTATATTCCTAAGGATGTCATTAAGGATTTTCACAAGAGTGAGGATATTGGGCAATGGTTTGCCGCATATGAGATAGCAATGGTGTCCCACCGGGTCCCAGAGCAGGATTGGGGAGCGGGATTGTGGGGGCGCTTTGTGAGTGATGGTAGGATACCCTGTTGGACCTGCCTGAGGAGAGCAGGATGGTGTATGCCCATATGAAAGAAGCTTTGATGACCCGTTATGGTTTGACCCCAGAAATGTACAGGCAGAGGTTTAGGACCTGTAAGAAGTTAGAGGGTACCACGTGGGTTGAATATGTGTCTTTTTTCTGCAGAGCAATGGATCGCTGGGTAAAAGGTAGCAAAGTGGAAACTTTCGAGCAATTGTATGATTTGTTTGCGTGGGAGCATTTGTCCAGTAACTGTTTTCCAGAGCTACGCCAGCACCTGATTGATAGCAAGCTGACTAACCCTAGGAAGCTTGCTGAGGAGGCGGACCGCTGGGTGAGCACCCGGGTCCGCAAAGGTTTTGTGGGAGACTTCGCCCGAGGTGGGCAAGGTCCCCAGCAGAAAAGTGGGGGGACAAGGGTAAACAGAGGGAGTTCCAGAGAGGGCCCCAAAGTAATTCCCAAGGGAACCAAGCAGTGGTGTCCCAGCCTCCCCCTGAGAAGAAGCCAGTGTCCCCGACAGGTAGGCCTGTTCATAGGGGCCCCTTACTTGTTTCAAGTGTGGTCAAGTGGGCCACCGGTATTATGATCCCCAGTGTCCCCAGAGGGACCCCAATGCATCCCTCGTGAACCACCCCGTGCACCATCCCGCCAGATTGCCAGTGTAGCCCTGGGGGGAGGAAATGGAGGTCCAAGGTGGATGGGATCCCGTAGAGTTAACCCTTGTCTCACTAGGGGACTTCGAGAAGGTCCCTAACCCCACACTGCCGACCAACACTCAGAAGTACCGGCAGTGGGTGACCATCAATGGCCATAGGGTGGAGGCTCTCAGGGACACCGGAGCTAGTGTGACTGCTGTCAGCTCCCGGTTGGTGTACAAAGAGCAAGTTGTCCCCCATGCATTCTGCCCCCTAGTGTCAGCAGACAACTCAGAGAGCCAGTGTGAAGTGGCTCAGGTTCCCTTCGAGTGGGGGGGGGTCACAGGAACTCTTCAAGCGGCTGTGAGGGCCAACAGGCCTGTAGACTGTCTGTTGGGCAATGATCTGGAGAACTCCCCGTGGGCTACGGTGGAGAGAAAGTCTCATTTGGAAATGTTGGGGTTGCCTCAGTGGGCGTGTGTGACCACTCGGTCCATGACAGCTCAGAAGGATGTTCAGGAGGGTCTGGAGCCTGAAAGTATGGCCCAGGCCCCTGCCTCACAGAAAAGGGGTAGGGGGCGTGGGAAACCGGCCCCCACGGTTCCCACGGTCCCGGAGGGAGCAGACCTTGAGGGGGATGCCCTGGGACCTACAGGGGAACAAGTGGCCGAACTGGGGGACCTACCGGAGCTGACCCATTGGCAGCAGGAAGGGGGGCCCTCCAGGGAGGAATTTTGCGAGCAGCAGAGAATCTGCCCTTCTCTTGAGGGGGTGCGGCGACAGGCCGCCGCCCAGGCAGTAGGTGACCAGGCAGGGTCACATTGGATCTATTGGGAGAACTACCTCCTTTACAGCGAGCCTAAGGTTGCTGAGCCTGGGTCAGCCCGTGTGCTGGTGGTACCCCAGCGCTTCAGGACCTTCCTACTTGGGTTGGCTCATGATGTGCCACTGGCCGGACATTTGGGGCAGACCCAGACCTTTGAGAGGCTGGTCACCCACTTCTATTGGCCCCAGATGCGCAGGAGCTCCGATGCTCACTGCAGAACGTGTGAGACTTGCCAGGCAAGTGGGAAGAGTGGGGGAAGATTAAGGCCCCACTACAGCCCTTTCCCGTGGTGAGCACCCCATTCGAAAGAGTGGGCATTGATATTGTGGGGCCTCTGGATCCCAAGACAGCCATGGGCAACAGGTTCATCCTGGTCTTGGTGGACCATGCCACCCAGTACCCTGAGGCCATCCCGCTCAGGACAGTGACGGCCCCCGTGGTGGGACGGGCACTGATGGGGATTTTCTCCCGTGTTGGATTCCCCAGAGAGGTGGTGTCCGATAGGGGAACTAACTTCATCTCCAAGTACATGAAGTCTCTGTGGGAGGAGTGTGGGGTAACGTATAAGTTCACCACTCCTTACCACCCCCAGGGTAATGGGCTGATTGAGAGATTCAACCGGACCCTTAAGGGCATGATTATGGGCCTAGGCGAGCCCATGAGGCGTAAGTGGGATGTCCTCTTACCATGCCTGTTGTTTGCTTACCGTGAGGTGCCACAGAAGTCCTTAGGGTTCAGTCCCTTTGAGCTGCTCTATGGTCACCCAGTAAGAGGGCCTCTGAGCCTGGTCAAGGAAGGCTGGGAGCAATCTCCCAGGAAACCTCCCCAGGATGTGTTTAGTTACATGCTGGCCTTCAGGAACCAGACTCGGCGTTTCAGGAAACTTGCTGAGGCAAACCTGGAAACCAGCCAGGAAGAGATGAAACGCTGGCACGATCAGAATGCCACTCTGATCGAGTTTCAGCTGGGACAGAAGGTTTGGGTCATGGCCCCAGTGGAGCCCTGTGCGCTCCAGGATAAGCGGACCGGCCCCTTTGAGGTGGTGGAGCGCAAGAGTCCTGTTACCTACGTGGTGGACTTGCAGTCTCCCAGGAACCCCTTGCGGGTCCTGCATGTTAACCGCCTGAAGCCCCACTTTGAGAGGTCCGAAGTGGGCATGCTTCTGGCCACAGATGCGGGGATGGAGGAGGAGAGCGAGCCCCTTCCTGACCTCCTGTGTGCAGGGGAGCGAGATGGGTCAGTGGAGGGTGTGGTCCTCTCCACCACACTGACCCCTGAGCAGCAGGGTGATTGTCGCCACCTGGTGGGGCAATTCAGTGATCTGTTCTCCCTGGTACCTAGTGTCATTGATTGGTGTGTCCATGATGTGGACACCGGGGACAGTCCTCCCATTAAGCACAAGGCTTACCGAGTGACTCACCGGGTAAGGGCCTACATTAAGGATGAGGTTACCAAAATGTTTGCCCTTGGGGTGATTGAGTCCTCTAGCAGTCCTTGGTCCAGCCCAGTGGTCCTGGTACCAAAAGCTGCAACGCCTGGTACCACCCCCGAACTTCGGTTCTGCGTGGACTATCGGGGCCTCAATTCAGTCACGAAGACTGACGCGCACCCCATCCCCAGAGCTGAGGAGCTCATAGATCGGTTAGGGGCTGCCAAATACCTCAGCACATTTGATTTGACGTCTGGGTATTGGCAGATCGCCTTGACCGAGGGGGCAAAGGAGAGGTCAGCCTTCTCCACACCCGATGGGCACTACCAGTTCCGGGTGATGCCCTTTGGAATGAAGAATGCCCCTGCCACCTTTCAGAGGCTGGTCAACAGGGTGTTGGTCGGGCTGGAAGACTTCAGTGCCGCCTACCTGGATGACATTGCGGTGTTTAGCTCCTCTTGGGAGGACCACCTGCGCCACCTCTGGGAGGTATTGATGGCACTGCGGAAGGCAGGCCTCACAATCAAAGCCAGTTAGTGCCAGATTGGGCAGGGTTCTGTAGTGTATTTGGGGCACCAGGTAGGGAGCGGCCAGGTGGCGCCCCTTCAGCCCAAGATTGAAACTATCCTGGCATGGGAACCCCCCAAGACTCAGACGCAGGTGAGAGCCTTCTTAGGACTCACGGGGTACTACCGGAGGTTTGTCAAGGGATATGGTAACATTGTTGCACCCTTGACTGAGCTGACTTCTAAGAAGCAGCCAAAGAAGGTAAACTGGACTGACACCTGTCAGAACGCTTTTGACGCCCTGAAGACTGACCATGTGCACTGCACCCGTGCTTCAGGCGCCCGACTTTTCAAAGGAATTTGTTGTCCAGACAGACGCCTCAGAGCATGGTATAGGGGCTGTTCTGTCACAGAACAATGAGGAGGGACTAGACCAACCATTAGCCTTCCTAAGCAGGAGGTTACTTCCCCGGGAACAGAGGTGGAGTGCAATTGAGCGTGAGGCATTTGCTGTGGTTTGGGCGCTGAAGAAGCTGAGGCCATATTTGTTTGGGACTCACTTCCGGGTTCAGACAGACCACAGGCCCCTTAGATGGTTGATGCATATGAGGGGTGAGAATCCCAAGTTGTTGAGGTGGTCCATTTCCCTACAGGGTATGGATTTCACGTTGGAACACCGCCCTGGTACAGAGCACGCCAATGCTGACGGTCTGTCCAGGTTCTTCCGCCTTAGTGATGAGAACTCCCAAGGGAATGGTTAGTTCTCCCCACATTTCAGCTGGAGGGGACATGTGTTAGACCTGGCATCATTGGCGCAGGTCTCCCTTCCTCTTTTCCCTTCTGACCTTTTATGTTGGCTGGATTTAGATGCTCTGGGCGCTGTGCCACTGCCAATCAGTGACACAGCGCGAATGCTCCCTGTGTAAAGATAACTGTATGAATTGGAATAATCATAATTGGCTCATTTGGTTTACCTGTCAGTCCCTAGTATCAGTGCACTGCGTGTGCCCAGGGCTGATAGACCAAATACTGCTGGTGGGCCGGCAGCGCTGATTTGCGCTACCCACCAAAGCAGCTTTGAAAGTATGTCTGTGTAGCATGTTCTAATAGCGAGTTACCCTCCATTTCACTGTTCGTTATTGCGAGGCCACCCGTTCTCATAGGCCAGAATGTGCAGGCTGAGTATTGCATGCCTTAATCCTCCCTGCCCCCAGGACCCTGATAGGAACGTCAAATTTTATATGTGTAAGCTCAGAACACGGAGATGCATCTTTTAGTAAGGATTATTAGCGTAGCCCGTGTTCGAAAATGCCTCTACTAGAAACGAGGTATTTTCTGGTCTGAAGCTTTCCTGTAGGCTTTTGCTAGCGTGTGTATTGGCCGTCTGGTTTTGGAGCAGCAGGGCCAGCTGCGTCAGACCTGGCCGGAGAGAGAGATCGGCATTTAGAGTATGGGGAGGGGTGACTCTTTGATCCGAGCGGGCCCGTGCCTGGCAAGGTGAATGATGGCTCCATCTCCCACTGGGCGTCTGATAGCGGACCCCCAGATTCCCAATGGGCAGGATGTCGCCTCGTAAACTAAGTGCTCCCCGACCCCACTGAACTGGTTCTGACTGGATGCAGTGATTTGTGACTGCAGAGAACAAAGACTTTCTAGGTATAAAGCGCTGCGCTGAATCCTGTTTCAAGTGTGTTCCTTCTGGATGTCAAGACGAAACTCTGTCCAAGCGGACAGAGGAAAGGACTTTGAAACTTTCACCAAGCTTGTGGAAGAAACTACCCAAGGGCCTGAATTGAGAGCGCCTCCTGCTGAAGTCTCAGGGACATTAGACTTCACCCCATCAGCCGCCCGAATTCCTTCGCTAGGAATTCTACTTGCAGGTGAGGCCTCCGTCGAGTAATCCGGAACCTCTAGTTCTACTGTGAGGAACGCGGACTGGTAACCTTTATGAACTCTGTGTGTGGGCCGCCGCAGCTAAGAGAGAGCTGCCGCCGCTGAGTGCCCGCCTTAATTTGAATCTGCAGGACCTCCGCTGAAACTGTGTGGGCCACCGCAGCTAAGAGAGAGCTGCCGCCGCTGAGTGCCCACCTTAATTTGAATCTGCAGAACCTGCGCTGAAACTGTGTGGGCCGCCGCAGCTAAGAGAGAGCTGCCGCCGCTGAGTGCCCGCCTTAATTTGAATCTGCAGAACCTGTGCTGAAACTGTGTGGGCCGCCGCAGCTAAGAGGGAGCTGCCGCCGCTGAGTGCCCGCCTTAATTTGAATCTGCAGAACCTGCGCTGAAACTGTGTGGGCCGCCGCAGCTAAGAGAGAGCTGCCGCCGCTGAGTGCCCGCCTTAATTTGAATCTGCAGAACCTGCGCTGAGACTGTGTGGGCCGCCGCAGCTAAGAGAGCTGCCCCCGCTGGATGCCCGCACTCGTGTTAATTGTGCCACATCGTGGATTGTCCTTTGAGCCGCCACAGCTAAGAGAGAGCTGCCGCCGCTGAGTGCTCGCACCGTTGCTAACTTGGCATCACCGTGATTTGTCCTGTGAGCCGCCGTATCCAAAATACTCCACCTTCACCTCGCCAAATTTCTCGCAAGAACGGAGCACGGACCACGATTTGTTGCTCATTGCATAGTCTTTATTTCCAGCTTTACAAGACCATGGCAGCCGTGACGCGTTTCGACCCTGGGAGGGTCTTGATCACATGACACGCATCACGGAAGGTAGGCTCTTTATAAACCATTTTTTTAAACGTTTTCTCTTATTTTTAAAGTGACATGTGCATTTAAATCATCAGGTTTAACAATAGACATGGAAGAAAGATTGTCATGGTTTCAATCGGCAATAAATACAGGTTTAAAAAACACATAAACAATAAAGGTATAAATACCAAATTAATGTAGTTAAATCAAACCTCCATCACACTATTTCTAAAACCATAAAACCAATACAGTACTGCGTTTAAGTAAAAAGGCATATAAAATCTGGTTGATATTAAAAAGAGAGAGATTTTTTTCTTTCTTTTTTGTTGCCATATACTAGAATCGTCCAGGTATGAATACCCTCAATTTGTTAATGATGGAATAACATTAACTTACATCACTAGAAAAAGTGCTAGTGCATATACAGTACATATGATGTAACCTCATTGTTATAAACCATGCGACTTGAAGTGCCTTATGCTAGTGCAAAAAAGTGTGTGCAAAAAGTGCTCTGTGCTATCTCCTTAACTTCTTAAAAAATGTGTTTAAAACCTCACTACCCGTGTGTATTCATAAAAAGCAGGATTTGGTTGGCGGCTACAGTTAAAAACCCTGATGTTGTTAATATCATTGAGCTTGATGATGTACATTTTTTATTCAATTATTTCCTCCTGTTTATTTCAATCAATTCCCTTGTCAGCTTTATAGACATGTATATAGTTCCTCCGTTGCGTTCAAACCTCCCGGATGCTTTGTATCTAAATCCAGAATGTAACGCATCTCAAGTTGTCTGAGGGCTTTTTCCCTATCCCCCCTCTTTTGTTGGGAGGAATGGAATCTATCAGGAAGTACTTTAGATCCTTGGGGTTACCCTCATGTACTTCACTGAAATGTCGTGCCACCGGGTAAGACTGATCTCTGTTTTTGATTGCCCTTAGGTGTTGGAGTACCCTTTTGTGTCCCTGCAGAATAGTACTGCCCACATATCTCATCCCACAAGAGCACTCCAGCACATAGACCACATGATATATATATATATATATATATATATATATATATATATATATATATATATATATATATATATATATATGACATTTCAATGCCTCATACCCTTCTGACCTAATTCTGATTTGCACGATACTGGCAGGACACAAATGCCTCATGCCTAGTTACCAGTATGCTATGGTTTCACCTCACCAGTAAAGCACAGTTATGATGAATGGGGAATAACTGTGTGGACTAGGAATTACCGGGCAGAAATCTGTACAGTATTTCCTATTCTAAGAGGTTTGACACATACATTTAAAACCTGTTCTCTCAGCAGTTGATAAATGTTTGAAGGGACTTTTGTGCTGGGTGGTAAGGAGGGAAGTTGTGGGAAGGATGGGAAGGGTAAGGAAGGTGTTGGCTGGAGTTGAGACATGCTTTTCCTGCACCTTGCCCGAGGGTCAGGTAGTGCTGGAAAATAGGTCCAGACCGCCGTACAGCCTTATCCTAATGCGAGTTTACATGCTGAATTTCCCATCTATTAAAATATGGACCATTGTTGCAACTCGTGGTAAATCCAGGTGTGGAACAACTGCCTGCTTATATGGTTGCTGGTTATTTTTTTAACCTGCCTGACCTGTATTTTTATGTCTGGGTTGGAAAAAATATTGAGAAAAAAGAGGGTGTGAAATATGGTATTTTCTACTCCTGAAATCTAAAGCTAAAACATCAAAAGCATAAAGAAATCTTTTAAAACGCATCTGAGAACTGTCTAACATCGTTTCAGAATGATCATTAGAGCAAACAGAGTGATAATTGCAATGTTACAAAAGGATCCTGACAATTTTGCACAAATTCTTTTTCACCTACCATCTCTTGGCTGTTCTAGAATACCAAAATGTAAACAAATGGCCGGTATTTTTTTTCTAAGAAAGGTATCAACCCTACCTATTCATGGCAACTAGAATTCCGCTCCACTCAACTAATATTCAGGGCCTTTAAGTGACACCTAAATTACTTGGGATGTGAGAAGTCGTGATGAAGAGGATTTCACAATTTCAGGGAATTGTTTTTAAATCTGTGTAAGCTTCATGAATTGAAAAACTGGTAAGGAATTTCAGAAAAATTAAAGTGCAAAGAAAAAGTGAATCTCTGCAACAGCGGGAGGCCTTCTTGCAGACTCTAAGGCAGCCAGCAGTCTTCTGTTGCCACTCAGCCATCACACAGTCCTGAGAGATTGAGTGGGTAATATATTTAGATAGCACAAAGTGTACGCCCTGTGGCTTATCCTTGCTAAGAAAATTCTCCTGTTTCCTTGCAGCTCGAAGTCCTACCCTAAAAGGAAGACCTTCTGGTGCCCAGGAATACACAAGTTAGTCATGCAGGTAAAGAGATTGATTTTAAGTAATGCTTAACAACAATACTTTTATGAATTGCATTTATCAGTGATGCTCAGTGCTTGCTTTGCTCCACCTGATGTCAAGCTGCTCCATTCATAGCTGTCTGAGGACCCATGCACCGGCTCTGATTTCAGAAGTGCAGGCATCAGTTCCAAGTCACACAACTGGAGCCAGGGCCCGAATGAGAAACGAGGATTTGTGGAAAACCCGGCAGTCATAGGTGACTCTGCCCAATGCGACTCACCTTGCTGCATGTGCATTCTGTGTGCATCCAGCAATGCACTCCCAGTGCCAATGGTGCTCAGCTGGCTGTAATGAGCGAGGTGCCCAGCCTCCAGTGACACCTGCTGGAGGCTTGAATGGCCCATTGACCAGGCATCACTTTGATTTCCTCCCCTATAGCTCTCAAAAAGTTCTGTCAGTGTTCAGCCTTGAGATTATTGAACTGACCATCCTTCAATACTTATAGATTTATTTGATGCTGTGGATTAAAGTCGAGCCATCTTGCTTTGCAAAATTCCGCACCTGTCCTTTCCTGTAGGGAGCACTCACCGTGTGCAGTGAACTGTCTTTTTACTGTAGCTACAGGATGCTGAATCTCTGTGTATGGGAAGACACCACTCTACCTTGAGGGAGTGGCCACTGTGTATGTCTTCTGGATCTTTGTAGGGACAAAGCCTTTTTCAATTCAGGGATCAGTCTGTAGTTGTGTATGCAGCTGGCTGCTGGCACTGGTACAGTAGGCTGTCCCTGTCTGCTGTGAGCAGTCATCGACGACTCCAAGGAGCTACCTCTGTCTTCAAAGACTTGCACCTTTATGTGTGTACAAGCCCATTTCTCTGAATGAAGGGAGCAATCTCTGGCTAGATCTGCAGGGAGTTGCCACTCTGTGCAGTGAACTATCACTGAAGACAGGGAGCCCTGCTCTATGACAGAAATGAACAGCATAGTCTCTTTTCACTGCAACTCAAAATAGCAGAGAGCCTTTAAAGCTACAGAAGGCTGGAGACTAACTGAGAAATTTATCAACACTTTGTGACGCAAAAGTGATGCAAACCCAGTGCAAAATGTTTAATTGGGATTTACTTTCCATTGCCAATCTTGATTTGTGTTGCAGTTACCTAAAATAACGCAAAGTGATGCTATGCATCAAGGGATTATTCCATGGGTAGCCCATAGGCATTTCCAGGCAATTACCCATGTGTTTTGATGCAAAGTCCTATCTACTAAAAAGGGTAGACAGGACTTAGGGGCCGATTACGATGGCGGGCGGATCACCACCGCCATGCCGGCGGTGGCTTCTGCCGGCCTGGCGGGTGATGTTTTGCCTCCCACGGTCGCGAATCCCCGACCGCCATAATACGATGGGCAGACATAGGCCCAATCCCTACCACCGCAGTGTTTTTAGTTCCGCCAGTAGTTTGGTTCCGCGAGGAGGGCGGACATAGCCAATAGCGGGAGACCGCCGTGCGGAATGACGTGTAGACCGCCGTCCGAATCACAATGCCTCAAATAGGCAATCGGACCGCAATGGAGAAACCACCCATTGAAACACGGCGGAAGCAATACTGCGGAGGAAAACGGCAATAACACACAACTCCACGCGTTCGCTACCGCAATGGATCCTGCTCTACAAGCCCTACCGCTGCTGTTCCTGATCCGCGATCAACAAAGACGCCGCCGCCGTCGACAACACCGCAGGTACGTCAATGCCACACCTCCGCATCGGGGTCATCCATCAACAACGTCATCACCGCATCCTCCCGGTCACGTCACCGCAGCGGTGAAGACGCGGGAAAGGTTCCGCACAATCCAGTAGGCAGGTCCAGCGGCACGCATGGGCAGTCACAGGGAGAGTAAGGATTGTGCTGGCCCTGGGCCAAATGTATATTGTGTGCCTCTGTTGGTAGCAGCTGTCATTACCTGATACCATCACAGCTCCTACCATCCCACCCTGTTCAACATCAAAATGTGTGCCCATCTGATATTCAGGGATAGTGATGTATGTGAACAAGTTCATAGGAGTATTGTGGCAAAACAACACCTGCATAGTAATGCCAAACAGGTGCTTGTGGTGTTAAACCCCCTTCCTGCCACTGCCAAGATGAGTATGAGGGGGCAAACCCCACCTGCAAAGTAATGCCAAAAAGGTGCTTGTGGTGTTAAACCCCCTCCTGCCACTGCCAAGATGAGTATTAGGGGCAAACCCCACCTGCAAAGTAATGCCAAAAGGTGCTTGTGGTGTTAAACCCCCTTCCTGCCACTGCCAAGATGAGTATGAGGGGGCAAACCCCACCTGCAAAGTAATGCCAAAAATGGTGCTTGTGGTGTTAAACCCCCCTCCTGCCACTGCCAAGATGAGTATTAGGGGGCAAACCCCACCTGCAAAGTAATGCCAAAAAGGTGCTTGTGGTGTTAAACCCCCTTCCTGCCACTGCCAAGATGAGTATGAGGGGGCAAATCCCACCTGCAAAGTAATGCCAAAAATGTGCTTGTGGTGTTAAACCCCCCTCCTGCCACTGCCAAGATGAGTATTAGGGGGCAAATCCCACCTGCAAAGTAATGCCAAAAAGGTGCTTGTGGTGTTAAACCCCCTTCCTGCCACTGCCAAGATGAGTATGAGGGGGCAAACCCCACCTGCAAAGTAATGCCAAAAATGGTGCTTGTGGTGTTAAACCCCCCTCCTGCCACTGCCAAGATGAGTATTAGGGGGCAAACCCCACCTGCAAAGTAATGTCAAAAAGGTGCTTGTGGTGTTAAACCCCCTTCCTGCCACTGCCAAGATGAGTATGAGGGGGCAAACCCCACCTGCAAAGTATTGCCAAAAAGGTGCTTGTGGTGTTAAACCCCCGTCCTGCCACTGCCAAGATGAGTATGAGGGGGCAAACCCCACCTGGAACATACACGTTTGTAGTTGGCATGTACAGGGCCACATACACCTCAACACCACTGACAAGGACAGGCCAAGCACACTGTGTGATCACTCAACTGCACACATCCAAATATACCCATGTGAGTACGAAGACAGGCCTACACAAGATTACCACACACACACTGCTGTTCACACATCCAAACACATCACACAGACATCACCAACCTTGGACACCCCGCAAGTTAGACTGTGTGTAGAATTCACCTCTGTTGTGGTATAGCCCCTAACATGACATGTGTACAATCATACTAAAATCAACAGCGAATGATGATTGCAAGAGTACACCAACACCCACAAACATCATTGCACCCCCAAACCTCAGAGTCAAGCAGACCAAAAGTGTGTGTTACGTTTGCCAAACAATGACAAAGTGAATGAAGTAAATGGCAATGTGGAAGTGCCATGCAGAGCATGTGGCACATTTATCCATACCCACACATCCAAATGTTTAATTAAGCAAGGGCAGTAACAAACTATACGACAGGAGTAACAGTGTTTATTGCAAAATATCCAGATAGTCACAAAATTTGAAACAAATAAAAGGCCATTGGCCAGTCCACAGTCAAAACAATGCACATGTGTGCATGAAAATGTTTACAGTGAATGTGTAACACCGTACACTGCCATGTGAATGACCAAAGCACCGGGGATATCAAAGCTCAGTCCAGGCACCGCTGCGGGAGAGATGGGTATGGGAGGGGGTCTGTGCCTCAAACTTGCCTGTCAGTTGGACTGGGAGGTGGCTGATTGTCGTGGCCACTGGCGGAACTGGACCTGGGAGAGAGAGGATCGTCAGAGTCAGAGTCAGCAGTGGCTGTGGCAGGCGTAGGGCTGCTTGGACCGGGTGGCATGGTGGCACGTGGAGGCGGAGAGATGCTGCCATGAGACACAGAGGCAGTAGTGGTTGTGGCAGGTGTAGGCCTGCTCGTACAGGGTGGCATGGTGGCACGTGGAGGCGGAGAGATGCTGCCGTGAGACACAGAGGCAGTAGTGGCTGTGGCAGGTGTAGGCCTGCTCGTACCGGGTGGCATGGTGGCACGTGGAGGCGGAGAGATGCTGCTGTGAGATACAGAGGCAGTAGTGGCTGTGGCAGGTGTAGGTCTGCTTGGACCGGGTGGCATGGTGGCACGTGGAGGCGGCGAAATGCTGCTGTGAGACACAGAGGCAGTAGTGGCTGTGGCAGGTGTAGGCCTGCTTGGACCGGGTGGCATGGTGGCACGTGGAGGTGGAGAGATGCTGCCGTGAGACACAGACGCAGTAGTGGCTGTGGCAGGTGTAGGGCTGCTCGGACCGGGTGGCATGGTGGCACGTGGAGGCGGAGAGACGCTGCCGTGAGACACAGTGGGTGAGGGTGAATGTTGAGGGCTGCCTCTACACTTCTTGGGTATCCGATATTGCAGAAGTGTCTTGGGAGTAGTGGGAAGTGTGGCTGGCACAACAGAGTCCCTCTCCACCAAAGGTGTGACAGGTGCAGGTGGCCCTCCTTGTGGGGATTTGCTGGATATGGACTTAGCCTTGCTTTTTGTTTGCCTTTTGCCCTCCATCCCCTGTGGTCCTGGTGAACCACTCACATTGCTCTCCTGACCACTCTTCACAGGGGCGTGGGTGGGAGTAGAGGTCCTGGGTGAAGCAGTCTTAGGTTGCTTTGTGGGCTTTCCCTTCAACGACACCAGCACCACAGCAGGCATGCCAACTGTTTCTCTGTCACTTGGAGCAGTTGTGTGGATGGGAGTCTCTTGTGATGGGTGCAATCTTGTGGACCATGAGCTAGAGGCCTGCTTCTTTGCCTGATGCCCCTGAGTGTCATGTGAAGGGCTTTTTTCTTTGTGTCTCTGTGTGCCTGTGTTACTTTTTGGGGATGGTGTCTGTGGTCTGGCACGCTTGGAGCGCTGCTGTCGTGTGCTGGGTGTCGACGACTCGGGGCCTGAGGGCTCAGTTGTGTGGTCACTCTCCTCAGGGGTTGCCACTGGCAGGGTGGTTGTTGAAGGCATTGGGGCTGCACTTGGATGCTGTGATAGCTGAATGGCTGCCGTCACGGTGGAGGACAAATCCTGGACAGTCCTGTGTAGCCCACCCACGTCCGAATGAATGCCCTCCATAAATGCCAGAACCTGTCCCAACTTCTTGTCCTGATCCTGGAAAGCATTTAGGAGAGCTGTCTGACCCACACACAGCTGGCGCAAGAGTTCTACCGCCTCAACACTGAGGGCAGCAGGGGAGACAGGGGCAGGGGCAGCGGTGCCTGGGGTGAAGGCGACTCTACCCTTAACAGCCCTGCGGGCACGGACAGCACTAGTGGTAGTAGCCGGGATGGTGGGCACTGGCCGATGTGTGGTGGAGGAAGAGGCAGCATTGTCACTCCCTGTGACCACCATTGTCGCTGACTCCCCACTGGAGTCCGATGATGTTGAGGTTGTGCTTTCTGCGTGCGAGTCCTCAAGGACACTCCTGTCCCCCTCCGAGGCGCTGGTCACCTCAGTGTCAGTGATCTCATGGCTATCATGCGTGCCACATGCTTCAGCACTGGTGTCCGTCTCATGGCCTTCCGTGCACTCGGTAGATGCTGCAATGGACAGAGACATAGGTTCAGTACAGTGCCATACACACAAACATCAAATGCAAGCACAGCACTAGACTAGATAATGACAACCCCAAGTTGCACAACACCCTGTGCAGTCTGCATGTGCAACAATCATGCTAAACACAGAAGATGCATGGAAATATGCATTGTTTACATCAATGAGCCATGTGAGGTTCACACAGGCAAATAGCAGGTCCCTGCCTCCTTGAAATCCAACATAAACATCTCTGCAAGCATTCCCACGTGCCTGTATGTGAGAGAGGCATACATCTCAGCATGTTGCCTCTGTCACATATGGAGTCACTGTAAGGGGACAACACAGATACAGATTCAAATTTGTACTTAAGAATGTCCATGAGCTACTGATGTCTAACAAGTTGAGCAATTCATCATGCAGACTGTTGCACGTTGGTGTCAGATGTGTAGTTCACACCATTTACAAGTCCTGCAGTGCACACATCGTTAAATGCACACTGACATGATGCACACTGCTGTACACTGCCTGGTGATGTCCATGACACCCAGAATGCAGAAGATGTCATAAGGCCACATCTCATCATGCAATGTCAAGGGCCATTGTATGAAACACATGATCAAGTCCATCTATGGGAAAATACATGACACCTGCACTCAACACATAGGCCACTGAGAAGTAGTTCCTAAAAATTTACACAGCAGCAAGATCAGCAATGGCTCCCGGTCGCCATTCATGCAGTCACTCACACCCAAAGTCAGCCTACGCAGAATACTCACCACTAACTCCCTGCTGATGGTCCCTCAAATGTTCATACAGCTCTGGCTGTGTCACAGACAAGATGCGGGACATTAGTGGAGTCATGGTTCGGCGCGCCAACCTGCCACTGCGAGGGACCAGCCCCACCGTCATCTCTGCCACGGTCCTGCTCAGACGGGAGATGTCGTCCCACCTCTTGTGGCAGTGTGTGTGCCGTCTGTTGGATACACCCAGAGTCCGCACCTTCCGTGCAATGTTCTTCCATGTGGCCTTACGCTGGTGGACCTTCAGCTGCAGGCATGGGAGACAAGAAAAGGAAGTATCAGAGACCCTGTGTCATTCACACTGTGTGTCAGCACAGGAGAACATAAATGCATGGCACACAAATCGCTACTTCTTCATCAGAGGCCATACAGCATGACACATGGTACATGTTCATTACAATACTACCTAGAAATGAATGCATGTATGACGCGGCACACAGTACATGGCCATCTCATACACATGCACAATGGCAGCACAGACAGCTATGTGCAGAAGGCCCTCATCTGTGATGCAGTATGTGAGTGAGCATGACATGCAATACAGTGCTAATGAAGTGTAGTGGCAGACTCACTGTGTCCACCACTACACACCCCTCGATGCCCTTGGCCTGTGAATGGCTCAATGCATTTTTCAGGAAACATATTGGGACATAATCTGAATTATCACGCCCTTCTCACAATGTTAAGTCCTCTATTGTGCAATTCTCAGGACTATGATGGCTCAGTGAGTATTAGGTGTGTGGACTAAACACATGTTTGACTCAGTCCAGTTAGGCATGGCTCAGAGTAACATTGGACAGTGTCTGTGCAGGCCAGAGGAACTCACACTGCGGTTCAACATGGTCCCTCAGATAAATCACATGGATGTACAGCATGAGAGGGTGAAAAGTGCCAACACATGCGAGACTGAACACATGTTCAAATCAATGTAAGGATGACATCTACTACTTACATTGATGTGAAGTGTCATAGTTGCATTAACATCAAGTGGGTTCCACTCATGCATTGGGCTATTGTGCATGATGCTCACATCAACATAGTGCACTTAAGAAATATACCACACACATAAGTTATTGCTCCATTCCAATAAACATTTCAACAGTCACATATGAGGTTGTGAAGAGTGAGTGGACAGTTACATAACATGGCGCAGTAAAAATCTGTCCCGACTTGTACTGTTTCAGAACACCATCATATCTGTGTGGATGTTTAAACAATGCATGTCTCCCCCTACCTTCAATCAACTTATGTAGGTGTGGAAATAAGCCTACAGACACCATTGACATTAAGTTAGCATGCAAGGCAGTGTAACACACATTTACATCACCTAGTCTCAGACCAACATGTTCATTAAGTTTGTGCAAGAATGGCTGTAGGAGTGTCCATTTTCTACACATGATCAAATGCAATTTCCACTGAACAGGTATGGAGCATGCCATGGTAACTATTAGGATGCCTGTACATCGACTTGCACTCACAGGCACATACTACTGCACAGCAACATCATGGTATCATTTTGATCACTCTCACACTTGGAATCAGGAACACTTACCAGTACATCTGGTGCACCAAAAAGCCTCCCATACTGTGCAAGGACCTCGTCCACCAGAAGCTCCAGCTCCTCAGTAGTGAAGGGACGGGCCCTGACATTCTCTGTTCTCGCCATCACTGGGTCCAGGATACAGAAAAATATGCAGTTGTAGAGGAATGGCAGTCAGCAGTGTCTGCATGCATGTGAAATGTGTGGCTCTCCCACAGAGATTTATAGGCCCCTGGGGTGGTATCAGTGGCAGGCAGCTGCTGCAATTGGTCCACCTGGCTGGCATCTTTCAAGTGTGGCCAATGAGCAGCCCTGCGGTGGCGGTGCACGCCTACCGCGGTTTCCAAAGTAGCATTTCACTACCGCGATCGCGGTTCCCATTGGCTGCAATGGCATTGGTGGTGTGACACCGCGGAGGCCAGGCGGTCGCTACCGCTATGCTGCATCTTTCAAGTGTGGCCAATGAGCGGCCCCGCGGTGGCGGTGCACGCCTACCGTGGTTTCCAAAGTAGCATTTCACTACCGCGGGTCCCATTGGCTGCAATGGCATTGGTGGTGTGACACCGCAGAGGCCAGGCGGTCACTACCACTATGCTGCATCTTCCAAGTGTGGCCAATGAGCGGCCCCGCGGTGGCGGTGCACGCCTACCGCGGTTTCCAAAGTAGCATTTCACTACCGCGACCGCGGGTCCCATTGGCTGCAATGGCATTGGTGGTGTGACACTGCGGAGGCCAGGCAGTCGCTACCGCTATGCTGCATCTTTCAAGTGTGGCCAATGAGCGGCCCCGCAGTGGCGGTGCACGCCTACCGCGGTTTACAAAATAGCATTTCACTACTGCGACCGCGGGTCCCATTGGCTGCAATGGCATTGGTGGTGTGACACCGCGGAGGCCAGGCGGTCGCTACCGCTATGCTGCATCTTTCAAGTGTAGCCAATGAGCGGCCCCGCGGTGGCAGGGCACACCTACCATGGTTTCCAAAGTAGCATTTCACTACCGCGATTGCGGGTCCCATTGGCTGCAATGGCATTGGTGGTGTGACACCGCGGAGGCCAGGCGGTCCCTACCGCTATGCTGCATTTTTCAAGTGTGGCCAATGAGCGGCCCCGCGGTGGCGGTGCATGCCTACTGCGGTTTCCAAAGTAGCATTTCACTACCGCGACCGCGGGTCCCATTGGCTGCAGCATAGTGGTGTGCAACCGCGGAGGCCAGGCGGTTGCTATTGCTATGCTGCATCTTTCAAGTGTGACCAATGAGCGGCCCCGCGGTGGCGGTGCACGCCTACCGCGGTTTTCAAAGTAGCATTTCACTACCGGGGGTCCCATTGGCTGCAATGGCATTGGTGGTTTGACACCGCGGAGGCCAGGTGGTCGCTACTGCTATGCTGCATCTTTCAAGTGTGGCCAATGAGCGGCCCCGCGGTGGCGGTGCACGCGCAGTTATGGACACATTATGCACTAGCAATGGCAATGGTCAAATTTAACAATTGAACACTATGGGGCCGATTCCGATCTCGGTCGGAGGCGCACCCAATACCATTCGGTCGGGAAAAAAGCCATGCGAAAGCCTGTTACCCGACCGAACCGTACGCTGGTCCGGCCGAGCGAGTACGATGCGAGGTCGCCGACCGACTCGTCCGGGCGACCCGACCGCTCCGACCGACTCGTACCCGGACCGTACCGCTCCGACCGACTCGGTCGGACCCGATCGTCGCACCGCGCAATGGAGACGTTTTCCGGCCGGGTAAGTACGATGCGCACCTCGACCGCTCCGACCGACTCGCGCCGTCCGACTCGAACTCGCTGTCGGAGCCGTACTTTGGGGGTCCGTGTCGGACCCCGCTGTACGCGTACCCGTGCGAGGCGCACACAGGGGGACCCAAGGGTCCCCCCTACCTGTGCGTGTACGCCGCGGGCGCTCGCGGCGTACTCGCTGTAGGGGGCGCCCTTGTCCGCCTCGCACCCATTGAGGCAATGGGAGCCCGCGTACGCGTTGTACGACCGGCTCCCATTGAGTTCAATGGGAGTCCGACCGACTCGTGTCCGATAACATACGGACGCATCGGACTCGTTCGGTCGGACTGCACGGGTCCGATTCGGTCGGAAATCTCTCCGGGTCCGGCTCGGTCGGGGAAATTTCCGGCCCGAATCGGAATCGACCCCTATGCCTCCATAGTGTCTTACTGCACTTGTTTTGTACAATGAATGCTAGTGTGACATTCAACTCACTGATGCCTACACATGCCATGTCTGTAGAAAATGTGACATGCATTGCCATGCACTTACTCACGTCACCTATGATATGTGTGTAGATGTACATCTATTGGTTGTATGATGTTGTCTCATCTTTGAAATCAACTCAATGTGTGAGATGGCTAATCAAACAACAGTAATGATTGCCTGAACACATAATGGTAGTATTTTACTGTGCCCATAGCTGATTTAAGTAGGATATGTGATCAGCTTACACACACTGTGCACATTGTGATGATAACTAGTGGTCTGTGCAACTTAAGCAAGAAGGTGTGGCAGGTACAGCAGCTACATATGAGTCAGCAGTGTTGCTGTCTCATACATCTGCTGTGTCACCTACTCCTAGGCCTGGGGACACCAGATGTATTGATGTACCATTCACAACCTCTGATTATGTTTTTGGGGTAGTCAGTATGTACAACATGTCCACTTGTAAAAACACATGTGGTGAAGGTGTCTCTGCATCTGAGTTGTGGATTAAGCAATTGTTGGAGTACGTTCATTGTTTCTGCTGCGTGAGTCAAGATGTGAGAAGTCGGACACATCTCATTGTGTAATTTGAATAACATTAGTCCTCTTCCATTTCATGTAGGCGACGACCAAATGTGCACCGGCCTTTCACAGTCCTGGCGGACATGGAGGATGTGGACATCATCCGGAAATTTTGTCTGGATCGCGTTACACTGCAAGAGTTGTGTGCTCAGTTGGAGCCCCATCTGAGGCCTCAACGAACATATCCAACTGCCCTATCCTCAACAGTGAAGATCATGGCAGCGCTGCATTTTTTTTCTACGGGCTCTTTCCAATACACGGTGGCCAGCGCCGGTGGGATGTCGCAAGCCACATTCAGCATGGTGCTCTGGGATGTGGTGTCCGCAATGATGCTATACAAGGAGCAATACATCCGATTCCCAAATACAGCAGATTTGCCTGCTGTGAAGGCTGGTTTTTATGCCCTTGGCCACATTCCTCATGTAGTTGGTTCCATTGACGGCACACACATTGCCCTTGTCCCACCACAGGCACGTGAGCAGGTGTATACTAACAGGAAGCACTACCATTCCATAAATGTGCAGGTGGTATGCCAAGCTGATATGATCATCAGCCATGTTTGTGCGTGATTTGCTGGCTCCGCCCATGACTCCTACATCCTGCGGAACAGCATTGTACCCCGGCTGATGGAAAATCTACATCCAGAGCGTGCATGGCTTGTAGGTGAGTACACTGAGTCAAGTAGTGTGCTGTGTGTGACATGCTGTTCTCGTCAACTGTTTGTATCACAACATTTCTCTGTGTATGTCACACCTAGGTGACTCAGCGTATCCCAACAGGCCGTGGTTGCTGAGCCCACTGCGGAATCCAAGTACCCCGGGTGAAGTCAGCTACAACGAGGCACATGGTAGGACACGACGTGTGGTGGAGCGCACTTTTGGCCTCCTGAAGTCCCGATTCCGGTGCCTGGACAAGAGCGGAGGTGCACTGTTGTATTCCCCACAAAAGGTGTGCCAGATAGTTGTAGCATGCTGCATGCTACACAACCTTGCCTTGCGCAAAGCCGTTCCGCTGATCATGGATGACGATGAGCAGCAGATGCCCCCTCCTGCACACCCACACACTTCCAATGCGGACGATAGTGGTGAAGAGGAAGGTGTTGACCTGCGTCAACAGCTCATTGCCAACTACTTCCCCTGAATGTAAGTGACTTTGTAGACAAGTGACATTGTGTGTCTGCTTGGATGTTAGTATCAAGGCATAGAGAATTTTAACTGCTGGCTGTTGTTGTGTGTGTGATCAGGGATGATGTGTGTGGCACAGGGGATTTGTATCCAGGTACATCATGTGTATGTTGAGGTTGTTGACCATTGCTATAGGTGCTTGTTTTTGTACCTTGATGCCTAGTGTTGTGTTTCTGCTGTAAAGGCGTCACCTGATAAGTAAATGTCATTCTGTTGTGTCTTTCTAGGTTCATTCACCCTCTCAATGCCTCCTGTGCTTCAGAGCTGTTGGAACATTGAAATCTGATTTGTCATTGTACATACTGGAATAAACATGTAGCTCACACAGACATAGGTATGTGAAGAGTGTTAGTTTTTGTGCAAGTGAAGGGAATATGTACATAAATGTGAACAGTGAATAAATGAGTTGTCAGTCATGGTAGTTGAGACAAATAGTATAGTCACCACAAAGCTGAAGTCACGCAGTCCAACAGACTCAGGCCATCAACATGGCAATGTGGGCAAGGATAGTCAACATAGTCAATGCAAAGGGGAACAACAAGATACCATCATGGCTGGCTTGGTGAGTGGCGTTGGTATGGTGGCCTGCCACCAAATCCTCCCCTGTGGATTCTCGGACGGCCCCTGGTGCGTTTGTGAGGGGGGGCATCTGCTGCAGGGTCAGTGGTGTCTGAGAACTCACTCTCCTCCTGCACACCCCTCTCTGTGGCTGCAGCTGGAATGTTGGGCTGCACAGCAGGCAATCCACTGGAAGTGGGTGGAGCTGCACTTGGGGCTGGGAGTCTGTCCCTCAGAACACCCACTAGCTGGCCAACAAGGTTGACAAGTTGGCCCATCCGTGTGTCCATGGACTGCTGCAGCAGGCGGATCTCATGCATGTCTTCAGCAAGCTGGCCCATTACTCCATGGTTCTCTTGGTAGGCACCAAGGACTCTTGCAATGGTGGCCAGGGATTCAGGGTCATTGTCCTCCTGTGTCTCTGCCCCAGTTGTACTCCCACCTGCCCTCCTGACACGGACCTTTGGCATAGTCCCCCGACGCACTGGCACACTCTCCCTGGCATGCTGTGATTGTGTGGTGGTGTTGGTAACCACCGTGGCAGGGCGTGTGTTGCAGGCAGCAGTGGTGATGGTGGTGGTGGAGGCCACACAGGTCGTAGTGGCAGGGGGCAGCACAGTTGTTCTTGCCGTGGTGGTGGTGGAGGCCACACAGTTCGTAGTGGCAGGGGGCAGCACAGTTGTTCTTGCCGTGGTGGTGGTGGTGGAGGCCACACAGGTCGTAGTGGCAGAGGGCAGCACAGTTGTTCTTGCCGTGGTGGTGGTGGTGGAGGCAACACAGCTCATAGTGGATGGGGGCAGCACAGTTGTTCTTGCCGTGGTGGTGGTAGTGGTGGTGGGGACAATGAGGGCTTGAGACATGTTTGTCCCTGCCACACCAGAGGGGCCAGCTTGAGAATCCTCGTCCGAGAATGTTGGGGAATCTGCATCCGAGAGTCCATGTTCCAGGGGGGGGGGACACTGGCTCCGCATGTTGGTGTCATCCTCTGCAGTTAGTTGTTGGTCTCCTGTTGAACAGAGGTCATATGGTAATTGAGTTGCACGCAACAAGCTTGATGTTAGACAATTGTTTGAGACATTTGATACAACAAACACTTTACAATGCAATGACTTTGTATGCCTGCTATATACTGTGCACCATGACATGACGTTGAGGTACATACCTTAGTAGTCCATGGTGTCCGTTGTGAGTTGAAACTTGGTGCAGTGTACAGATAGTGTAACTACACAGACATGTCCTCATCTACCTAATTGCGTGACATCAACTTTCTGTTGTGCGTCTTTTCATTTAGCTGTTCATGTAATCTATTTCAACAGAGCTAGAAGGAACCATTGTCATGTTATACATAGCTTTGGAATCACATGTACTTTCCTGTTTTTTCATGTAGACCATGCATGTTTGGTGTTGAGATGGGCCTTCATGCTCAGACACCATGGCACTTCCACATTGCATTCTATGCTGTGCATGATTGTGGGATGCATTTGTTTCACTTGTGACTTGGTGAGTATGAGTTCAAAATATGTGACAGTTACGTGCACTTAGATGTCTGCACACTGGATGTGGCATTTAAAACTATGCCAAGTTGGCTGACATGTTAGTGGTGATGTGGTTATGTGGCTACATGCATTTAGAGAAGGATGGCGGTGTGCATGCAGTCACTACCTACGTGTAAGTTTTGGGAGAGCAATGCGATAGCTGCCCCATGCTTGTGGGTGTGGTGAATGCTCCATCCTGCTGAGCTGTGGGACAAGGGAGCCTGTTGGGAGTTGTAGTGCAGACTTCCCAGCCACAAAGACCCCTCCCTGTTGAGATGGCGACCTACCTGTAAGGTTACACATTGGAGGGAAATGGCTGGCCCATGCTTGTGGGTGTGGGGAATGCTCCATCCTGCTGAGCTGTGGGACAAGGGGGCCTGTTGGGAGTTGTAGTGCAGACTTCACTGCCACAAAGACCCCTCCCTGTTGAGATGGCTACCTACCTGTAAGGTTACACATTGGAGGGAAATGGCTGGCCCATGCTTGTGGGTGTGGGGAATGCTCCATCCTGCTGAGCTGTGGGACAAGGGGGCCTGTTGGGGGTTGTAGTGCAGACTTCCCTGCCACAAAGACCCCTCCCTGTTGAGATGGCTACTACCTGTAAGGTTACACATTGGAGGGAAATGGCTGGCCCATGCTTGTGGGTGTGGGGAATGCTCCATCCTGCTGAGCTGTGGAACAAGGGGGCCTGTTGGGATTTGTAGTGCAGACTTCACAGCCACAAAGACCCCTCCCTGTTGAGATGGCTACCAACCTGTAATGTTACACATTGGAGGGAAATGGCTGGCCCATGCTTGTGGGTGTGGGGAATGCTCCATCCTGCTGAGCTGTGGGACAAGGGGGCCTGTTGGGAGTTGTAGTGCAGACTTCCCAGCCACAAAGACCCCTCCCTGTTGAGATGGCTACCTACCTGTAAGGTTACACATTGGAGGGAAATGGCTGGCCCATGCTTGTGGGTGTGGGGAATGCTCCATCCTGCTGAGCTGTGGGACAAGGGGGCCTGTTGGGAGTTGTAGTGCAGACTTCACTGCCACAAAGACCCCTCCCTGTTGAGATGGCTACCTACCTGTAAGGTTACACATTGGAGGGAAATGGCTGGCCCATGCTTGTGGGTGTGGGGAATGCTCCATCCTGCTGAGCTGTGGGACAAGGGGGCCTGTTGGGAGTTGTATGCAGACTTCACTGCCACAGAGACCCCTCCCTGTTGAGATGGCTAACTACCTGTAAGGTTACACATTGGAGGGAAATGGCTGGCCCATGCTTGTGGGTGTGGGGAATGCTCCATCCTGCTGAGCTGTGGGACAAGGGGGCCTATTGGGAGTTGTAGTGCAGACTTCACTGCCACAAAGACCCCTCCCTGTTGAGATGGCTACCTACCTGTAAGGTTACACATTGGAGGGAAATGGCTGGCCCATGCTTGTGGGTGTGGGGAATGCTCCATCCTGCTGAGCTGTGGGACAAGGGGGCATGTTGGGAGTTGTAGTGCAGACTTCCCAGCCACAAAGACCCCTCCCTGTTGAGGTGGCTACCTACCTGTAAGGTTACACATTGGAGGGAAATGGCTGGCCCATGCTTGTGGGTTTGGGGAATGCTCCATCTTGCTGAGCTGTGGGACAAGGGGGCCTGTTGGGAGTTGTAGTGCTGGCTGCCTGTACATGTGCCCCCATGTAAATATTGTTATGTACCTTTGTGGGGAATGAGAGGGAGTTATTGTGGGATCTGTGAGACATGTTTGGGGGGAGTGTGGTGGACATGAGTACATTTGGGCCTAGGAGGTGTTTCTTTTTAGTTGTGCAAGCTACTACATAGCAGTGTTATGGCAGACTTTGGTGGTACTTACCAGCCTCCATTCCCCCCTCAATTCCAGTGCAACTCTCTGGGTGCAGTATGCCAAGCACCTTCTCCTCCCATGCGTTGAATGTTCTTGGTGGAATGGGAGGGCCACTGCCAGTCCGGTTTGCCAGCTCACGGTTCTTGCTGTTCTTCTCCTTGACCTTGCTCTTGAGGTCAGTCCACCTCTTCCTGATCTCCTTCCTGTTGCGTGGAACTTGCCCTACAGCATTGACTCTGTCAACTATCCTTTGCCACATTTGATTTTGCCTGGCTGATGGGGTCTGTTGGACCCTGCTTCCTAAAATATATGGCTCAACTCTTATTATCTCATCCACCAGGACTGACAACTCACCATCAGTGAATTTGGGCATCTTCTGTGCCATGGTGTGTGATGTGCTGAGTGGTTAAGAGTGCAGGTGTGAAGGTGGTGGTGGTGGTGGTGATGTGTGTGGTGTGTGTGTGTTTGTGATGGTGTGATGTGTGCAGGGTTGCCTATCCTTTCTGTGATATTCTTGGGCCCTTCAGTTCTGAAGTTGTGCAAAGAATTGTGGTCATGCAGGGGCTGGTTTTATGCTCTGCTATGTGGGTGGATCCAAACTGAGTATTCATGTCAGGTGTGTTGTCTGTGTTGAGCTGGGATTTATAGTTTTTATTTGCCAGGGGCATGTGTCAATGGGGTGTGTTAGCTGTTTTTATTGGCTGAGCCAGATACACAGCCACATTTGGTGGTTTTGTGGTGTAGTTGCTTTCGACCGCCATTACTATTTCCGCACGAACACCGCGGTCGAACTGCAATGGTCATTCCTCCAGCTCTCCCATTCATCATTGCTGTCAATCGCGGCGGTCGGAAACAAGCGGTCGTACCGCAGGCACCGCAGTAAGATCATAATTGCACTTGTGGAAATTCCGCTTGTGTATCGGCGGTTTGTGAGCTTTCCGCAGTGAATCCGACCGCCGTGGAGGGTATTTCGCCTTTTCTGCACGTGCGCCGCCAGTGTTTCTTGGGATCCGACCGCGGCGGTCAGATTTTTCCGGCGGTGCATCGTAATGTGATCGGCGGTGGTGTCGCAGGCCATGCGGGCGGTCTTTTCCCATTGCCACGGCGGGCGGAATGATTTTCCGACCGCCATCGTAATCAGCCCCTTAGTACTACAAATGTACGCCTGCTCGAGACAGGCGCTGTAAGTGAGAGAAATAGCGCCATATCTTTGTAGATGTGGTACGATTCTTGTCTTTCCCATTGACTCAACACAGCATAGAAACTAAGGCAGCTGCACTGCGTCTAAATTAGTAAATCTGCTCTCAAATATTGAAAGCAGGAGAAAGAGAGGAAAATGAAGAGAGACAGTGAGGACAGAGGGTGGAAGAGAGAGGGAGAAAAAAGACAGATAGGACCTAGGGAACCAAAGGGAAGAGGGGAGAGAGATGGAAAATCAAATTAAACACGCATCAGGGTAAAAGTAGGAAGAAAGAAACAAAGGTAAATTGTCGAAGAGTTAGAGTGGAATTGAGTGGAAGGAATATAGAAGGAGGAGATGTATGAGAGTAGAGGAGAGTAAAGAAAAGAAAAGGGGAAAGTATTGAGAAGGTGGATGAGTGCGGTTAGATTGCAGGAAGCAACTAAGTGAGGTGGGCAACGGGTGAAAAAGGAGGCAAGAGAAAAAACAGGAGAGAGAGCTGAAAGGAGATGGAGGACAAGGGAGATGAAAGTTAAGGAAGAATTGAGACATTGAGTCAAAGATAAGAGGTGTGAGAGAAGTGCGAGACAAAAAGGGAGAGAATAAAGATAGCCGGCAAAAGGACTTAAGGAGACAAAGAAATTAGATCAGATGGATAAGATGGAGGAGAAGAAGGATAGTGAGAGAAGAGTGGAGAAGAACAGATTGAGAACAGATTGAGAAAGGTAGAGTGTGAGGGGATAAGTGGCAGGCTGAGGAGCAGGATGCCAGACAGAGAATGACAAGAAAGTAAAAGTGGGGAGGAGGGACAACAAGGGGAGGGAAGTAGATTCAAATGGGAAAGCGAAGGAATGAGAGCTGAGAGGAAGAAGTGAAGGTGTCATGATTTTCCTGATCAGTAATAAGGGAAGAGTGGATAGTGCCTCACACACACTTACTTAGCTTACTTAGCTCACTTGTGTTACAGCAGTCTAGCAGCTTGATTTAGAGGACCCACTCTTTTGATGAGTCTCAAAGGTAATTTATTAAGCTACCATCAATGACCCCTGACAAGTAGCCACCTCGCCATCCAACTGCCAGCTCTTGTTCACATAGAAACTTCCTAGCCAACAATTTACATTCCCTATCAGGAGCTGGAGCAGAGGAGTAGATGACAATATACATAAATAGATAATACATAATAAAATATAACACATCCCACTTTCCCAAAAAAAGATAAAAAAGATTTAAAAAACAAATAAACAAGAACAGAACATTCTTTGAAGAATTTGTACTTTACCATATGTGCACAAAGTGAATCCAACTCAAAAGCATAACCCATGAACACACATAACCTTCAAAGCTCTTCGGCCTCATCCTGACCTGGTTGGATGTTCTCTCCACAGTTACCACCACAGATGGTTTTCCAGCTCTTGTCAACTCTTGCTGATCAATCAAACTGCACAATGTAACCCTTCTGACATTCCACCATCTACCATCAGATAGTCTCAACATATTTCCTTTGACTTCAAGCACTTAATTTATGTTAAAAGTTTAAAGTAATATAAATAATAACAATATATATTAATGATTTAAAATATAAAAAAACTAAAATCTATAATAAATTAAAACATTAAACTATTAAAAAATATTTAAACTTAAATTTCACAATACAATCAGTGAAACATTAGGGAAAGTGTTGGATAGCAAAGGGGTAAAAATAACTATTCCCACTCCAGTGAGTGCAAACGTAGGGTAAGTGTTGGATAGCGGAGGAATTAAATTTACTATTCCAACTCCAGTGAGTGCAACAGTAGGGAAAGTGTTGGATAGCGGAGGGAAAAAAATTACTATTCCCACTCCAGGGAGAGCAACAGTAGGGAAAGTGTTGGCTAGCGGAGGGGGAAAAAATTACTATTCCCACTCCAGTGAGTGCAACAGTAGGGAAAGTGTTGGATAGCGGAGGGGTAAGAATTACTATTCCAACTGCAGTGAGTACAACAATAGGGAAAGTGTTGGATAGCAAAGGGGTACAATTTACTATTCCCACTCCAGTGAGAGCAACAGTAGAGAAAGTGTTGGATAGCGGAGAGGCAAAAATTACTATTCACACTCCAAAGAGTGCAACAGTAGGGAAAGTGTTGGATAGCGGAGGAGTAAAAACTGCTATTCCCACTCCACTGAATGCAACAGTAGGATAAGTGTTGGATAGCGGAGGGGTAAAAATGTTTATTCCACTACGGTGAGTGCAACATTAGGGAAAGTGTTGGATAGCAGAGGGGTAAAAATTACTATTCCAACTGCGGTGAGTGCAACAGTAGGGAAAGTGTTGGATAGCGGAGGGGTAAAAATTACTATTCCCACTCCCGTGAGTGCAAAAGTAGGGAAAGCGCTGAATAGCAGAGAGGTAAAAATTACTATTCCCACTCCAATGAGTGCAATATTACGGAAAGTGTTGGATAGCCTAGAGACAAAGATTACTATTCACATTCAAACAGTTAAAACTAAAATAAAAAATATTAAAAATTTTAAAAATTAAAAAATAAATAAACTATATTTAAAAAATGAAAATTCAAATATATTAAATATATAAAAAGTAAACATATTATAATATTAATTACATATAACAAAAACCTACAAATAATATATAAAATAAAATAATAAATACATTTATAAAAAATAATTCTTTTATACCAGGAATTATTTACAAACAAATATATTAATTAATACATACATTTATTTATTTTATTTCCTACCCTATAACACCCCACCAATAACAAAACACTTCAACATTTTCAATTAAATGTACTTCCATAATTAACATAATTAATAATCAATTAAAAAATATTATTAATGAACAAAACTAATAAACATTAATTCACTACACACTAACACTATAATATCCACAACACACACCTAAATTAAACTATAAAATAATAAAACACAATTAAAACTTATTTTTAAATTAAAAACTATTACTATTAACAACTAATAATAAAGTAATTAAAATGTATATAATGCCCACCCTTTACCCCTTTAAAAGTAAAAACAACACACACAAAAATAAACAATCACCCAAAATAAATATCAAATAATTAACATTAATTAACAACTATATATTAATTAATTAAATACAAATTACTTTCCACCCTTTCCTCCTATAAATACTACAACACACACCTAAAATTAATTACACAACCAATTATTAATTCATAAAACAAACAAAAAATTACTTCCGATACTTCACACCTATAAACACCACAACACACACCTAAAATTAATTACACAATTACCATATTTAATTACCAATTAATTAATTAAAATTAATTAACAACCAATTATTAATTAATTAATTATAAATTACTTTACACATTTAACACTATAACATCTCAATTAAACAAATATTAATAAATAAAAATATTCAATAAATGTAATATAATTAAATTACTTTCCACCCTATTACCCTATAAACCCACAACCCGCTATGGAACTAAAAACGCAAAATTCAAATAAAAAAACAATTAATAACTACTAAAAATTTAACAAATATATTAAAAATACAAACAATTCTTAAACAAAAAACATACAACACATACATATAAAATATATACTAAAATACATAACATTAATAAAAAAACGATATTTTTAACAACTATATTTTTGCAAACGATATTAACCACTTCGATATTTTTAAAATCGATATTACTTACCTTAAGTCGATATTCTTGACCACGATATTCTTGCTGTTGATGTTTTTGAACCACGATATGAATGACTCGATATTTGTGCAACTCAATATTTTTTATTCGATGTTCTGTCTGTGCACCCTTTCTTACACATCCCTTCAGCATGTACCAAACATACATTCCTTTTTCAAAATTCCTACCTTTTTTCATCAGTTTAAAATTATGTTGCTGCACATACTGATCTTGACATTTTCTAACTCTTTCGTTTAATACATCATTCCATAACCTATCCTCCGCCTTCTTCCTCCAACATATGTTTCCAGATACCGCCAGCTACATGTTCTCTCCCAACATCCTGTTGCAACGCTCCGCCAAACCATTCTCACGAGGGCGGTACACCATTGTCCTGTGATGCTTCATCCCCACTTGGTGAGGAATGACTCAAATTCTTCTGACACAAATTGGGGGCCATTGTCGGTCAACATCGCTCTCATGAAGGCTGCTGTTCAATGATAATCCATCATTACTACCCCAAATCTTTCAATAGTGCCCAAATATCCTTTGCCACCATTTCCCAAGCCGTCAGGAAACACAATGGGACTTATGGGAGTGTCCTGCAATGTGTGAGACTTGCTGCTACACATACATGGTATACAATTCTGGAAAAAAAATTCATTTTGTAAATCCATGCCCAGCCACCAGAAATCCATTCGAGCCTTCCGCTTCATGGCAGACATGCCACCATGCCCTTTGTGCAACAATGCCAACACTCTGTGCCGCAAACTGATAGGTACCACCAACCTATCACTCCTCCTAACAGTTCCCATTCAATCAATCAATCAGCATTTATATAGCATAGCACTGTCACCCATAGGGGTATCTGGATGCTGAGGGTGCCATGTCTCTGTCAAAAAGCCAGGTCTTGGGTTTCTTTTTGAAGTCCCCGAGAGAGAGTGATGTTTGGAGGCAGAGGGGCAGGTCATTCCAGGTCTTGGTGGAGATGTAGAAGGAATGGCCCCAGCTGCAGCTGTGGCATATGTGGGGGTGTGTGCAAGGGAGAGTGAGGCGGAGTGCAGGCATCTTGTGGGCAGATGGAAGTTCATCCGATGGTTGATGTAGGAGTGCTCCTTGATCATGTAGAACTTTGTAGGCATGTGTGAGGATCTTGAACTGGAATCTTTTCTGAATGGGGAGCCAGGGGAGATCTCTGAGGTGGGGGGTGATGTGGGGCCATTTGGGGAGGTCCAGGATGAATCTGGCTGCAATGCTCTGTATGGTCTGGAGTCCTCTGAGGAGCTGGGTGGAAATTCCAGCATAGAGAGCATTGCCGTAGTCAAGGTGGCTTATGATGAGGGCCTGCGTGATGGTCTTTCTGGTGGTGATTCTGCAGAGCAGGTGAAGGGTGTGGAAGCAGGAGGAGGTAACTGCATTGGCTTGTCGTTTCATGGTCAGTTGGCTGTCAAGGATGATGTCAAGGTTGCAGCATGGTCTGTCAGTGTGGGCGTTGGTCAGAGTTCTGCTAGCCACCAGCTGTGGTCTCAAATGGAGGAGTTCTTTCCAAAAATTAGTGCTTTTGTTTTGTGGGAGTTGAGTTTGAGGCAGTTGTCTGTCATCCATTTGGCTACATTGCTCATGGCGTTACAGAAGTCATATGTGTAGCAGATTGTGTTGAGTCCATGGGATTGTAGGAGAGTAGGATCTGTCTCTTATGTTGCCCCCACTTTTTTTCTGATGTTTACACTGGTTTCTGGCTATAGTCTGGCTGGGTCCCTGCTAATCAGGGCCCCAGCCTCTCTGTTCTCTCTAAACGATTTGGAGTGCACTCTAGGTGCACTATTGATTGGATACTGTGGTACCTTATGAGTCCCTAGTATATGGTACCTTAGGTACCAAGGGCATAGGTACTTCACAGGCCTACCAGGGGCTGCAGCATGTATTATGCCACCCCTGGGAAGCAGACTAAATCTGACACCACAGGCCTGCTACTGCAGCCTGGGTGAGGAAGTGCTAGCACCCCTCACTGAGATATAGGTCCCCTATATCTCTCCTACACACACATATAAACCTATCAGTCACCCCTAAGGCAGGCCCTATCAATCCTGAGGGCAGGGTGCTTGGCTTCTATGTGAGGGGGTGCCTCTGCCTGAGCAGGGCCCCTCTGCAGCTCTCAGAGTCCATTCTCTGGTGCTGTTTGTGGATGCGGTTAAACCATATACTTTTAAGTGCATTATATCCTCGCGGTAAAATGCTAACTTTGGAATGGCTGCATCGAAACATGTCGTGTTTGGTGTCAAACATCTTGGAATACTACTCCCCCGCCAGTCCTGGCGGTGGGGGTAGCATTCCACCCTTCTAGAGGGATAGACATGTACCTACTGTGGAAACGCGGTAGAATCCTGCAGAGCCCTGGCATCACAAAATGGATGCCACCAGTCACAGACACTGGGCTGCCCTCCTGCTGATGACCAACACTCGCAGTGGAGGAAGCCCAACAATAGATATCCTGTCCCAGGGGGTGTGACCACCTTCCAGACAGGGTTTAGTGTATTGGGGCTGGGTGGGTGCACTCTTAGAGTGCTTTGAAGTCCTGCACTGGGGAGCAGCAGGCTCCTCTGTGCATATGCCAGTTCAAACCGGCTCAGGGGCAACCTGTCCCTGCTCTGGCGCGAAACTGGACAAAGGGAAGTGGGTGTAGCCACCCACTCCCCTGACCCTCCCATAGGTAGGGTCATAGAGCTAGTCCCTCCCTTTCTTTTAGAATAAGAGGGGGAACCTGTGCATTGCACCCTAGATTTCCCTGGACAACGCTCTGAAGAAGAATCCCGGACCTTCGACGTTCCACTACCTTTGGAAGACTGAAGAATCTCCCTTGGAGTCAAGGAGTGACTCCCCTGCTTGGCAGGCACCAAAAACTACAAACAACAGTCGCAAACTATGCCGCTCCTGCCGGAGTCCAAAGTCCCTGCAGCCCAAGAAGTAGATTTCCTGACTTCTCAAAGGCCATCGTGAGTCCCCAGCGAAGCTGAGGCCAGTGGACCCCAAGAGTGACGAGGAACCGCGACCCCTGGGTACCGTGCACTATTGTCGAGTGCAACCCCTTCACAACATTCCACGAGCTTGTGCTTTGGACCACGTGTGGTCCTAGCCTCCAGCAGGAATTCCTCTGAAGATCAGAGGCCTACCACATCTTGAGAGACCGTGGGTCCCTGTGAGCGAATCCTCCCGAGGCGTCTTTGCGATCCCTTGCCAGCCGGCTTGTGGGTCCCCAGAAGACTTTCTAAAGACACCAAAGGGCTCCCCTGGTTGCTCCAGGCCTGCCATGATTTACCCTCGCTGGGTGAGTCCCACAGACCTTGCTGGTTTGCGCCATTGCCTCTTTGCACTTTCCCCAAGACTTGCTGTTGCCAAGGCTTGTTGGCTCCGATCGAGTCACCGACACCGCAGTAAGCTGCAGACATCATAGGATACGCCGAATCCAGCTCCTGGTCGTCGTCGACACCTCCTGGACCTTGTGGCTGAAGAGTCAAGGCACCCGTGAACGACCTGAATCTTGCGATGACTGTGGGCATCCATCTTCCTTGCCCAGAGTCACTGCCAAGTGACTTTGAACACTGTCCCCTCTGCTTTCAGGTCTTCCATCTTCTGAATCCAGGCTTGGATTCCTCCGGACACTCCTGTCGCCGCAAGCAGCAAGTCTTCACTGGCTCCCATTGAAAACGACGCCGCGACCCGACACCAAAGAACACCTATGCACCCGGCTCCCCTGGGTGAGGTAACTTCAGCACTACAGTGCTCCTGTAGGTGTGGGCCCTAGAACTACTTACCCTGTAAGTGACTTGCTTGTAGCTTCCCTCGAAGTGTCCTAAAACTCTAATTTTCTACGTGCGACAATTGCGCTGACTCGTACAGGGTTCGCGTCTATGTTAGACACACTGCGTCCATCTCCTTTGTAACACTATCTAGAACTGTATCCTTCGACTCGTACTGAGTCCGATCGGTGTTCGCCTCGAACACACAAAGGGCCTGTAACACTGAGATCTCCATTGCACTGACTCGCACAAGGTTCGCGTCTGTGGTAGACACAGCGCGTCCATCTCCCTTGCAACTCTATCTGTAACCGCGTCCTTCGACTCGTACAAGGACCGATCGGTGTGTTCGCCTCGGACACGCAAGGGACCTTTAACATTGAAATCTCAATCGCGTCTGAGCGCATAGACTCGCACAGGACTCGCACCGGAGCCAGGTCACCGCGTCCGTCCCCTGTGGGTCTCCTACAACTACCTGGGGTGGTTCTTGGGGGTCCCTCGATTCTAGATGCCCTAGACCTAGGTCTAGCAAACTAAGATTGTGATATTCGATTGTGCTAAACTTATTTTGATAATATTTGACTTGTACATATGTTCCTGACCTCTAATCTCATAAAGAGATTAGTAGAGAGTGTTTATTAATAAATACATATATATTTGATATATATACCTGTGTGGTGTCTTTTCATTTGGTGATTCAAGAGATTGTGTGGTAAAACAAGCTGCTTTACATTCCTTCAAGACTTAGCCTGAAGGCTGCTCTCCACAGCTACCACTAGGATAGCTTTCTATAAAGGTTGTCTTAAACCTATCTACCATAAGAGTCGAATTGGTCTGGTGCAAGGTGTCCACTTTAATTAGTGAACAGCATATGCCAGGCCAACTTCTCACAGGGATCTGCTGACATCTGCAAGGGGGGTCATGTAGATGTTGAAGAGGGTTAGGCTGATGGATGATCCTTGGGGTATGGCGCATGCCTTGGGTGCGAATCCTTGGGGTATGGCGCATGCCTTGGGTGCGCATGCCTTGGGTGTGCATTCCTTTGGTGCAGAGGTGAAGGGAGGCAGTCAGATGCTCTGTGTGCACGCTGTAAGGAAAGAGGCGATCCACTTGAGGGCATTTTGCTGTATGCCGATGTTGTGGAATCTGTCAATGAGGGTGTGGTGGGAGGCGGTGATAAACGCAGCAGAAAGGTCAAGGAGGATCAGGGTCACATTTTCTCTGTTGTCGATGAGAGTTCTGATGTCATCTGTGGAGGCAATCAGTGCAGTCTCTGTCATGTGGTTGATGTGGAATCCTAATTGTGAGCTATCTGTGAGAAGTTGGCCTGGCATATGCTGTCCACTAATTATAGTGGGCACCTTGCACCAGTCCAAACAACCCCTTATTGGAGATAGGTTAAAGACAACCTTTATTGAAAGCTATCCTAGTGGTAGCTATGGAGAGCAGCCTTCAGGCTAAGTCTTGAAGGAATGTAAAGCAGCTTGTTTTACCAGTCTATAATCTCTTGGGTGACCAAATGAAAGAGAACCACACCAGGTATATATTCAAAATATATGTATTTATTACTAAACACACCCCTCTAGTCTCTTTATGAGGCTAGAGTTCGAAATACATAAATTATAAGTTAGTTATCTACAGTAATAGCACAGATACACGTTTGAGCCCCAGGGGCGTACCAAACCATATACCAATAAAGTGGTATAAGAACCACGACTGAGCTAGACACAAGGCCTAGAGCCTGTAGAAGTGCTTGGACCACAAGGAACCACCCAAGGCAGTGACACAGGGGACCCACGGGGGACGCGTGCAGTGTATGAACACAGCCGCGAACCGCCGTTAACTTCTATGGGAAAAGTCGCGATTTGAATTTAAAAGAAAAGGGACACTTAGAGGAAGACTTGGAGCAAACCCTTTGAGAACTAGGCTGTTCTAGTGTCAATACCCACGGGAGCACCGGAGTACTTGAGTTACCTCACCCAGGGGAGCCGGGTGCATAGGTGTCTTTCGGGGTCGGGTTTCGTCGTCGCTTTCAATGGCGATCTGCTGCAAAGTGCTGCTGGCGGCCAAGTCGAAAGTGTTCGGGTGGATCCAAAGGTGGATCGAAGATCTGAAGAACCTGAAAGCAGAGGGGACAGAGTCTGGGTCACTAGCCAGTGACCAGGAAGGCGATGAGCAGATGCCCACCGATGTCGAGTGCTTCAGGTAGGTTGACAGTCGTCTTGACTCTTCAGCCACGAGGTCCAGGAGGCGTCGACGACAACCGGGAGCTGGATTCGAGCTGTCCCACGACGTCTTTTGATTGCAGGCATGTCGGCAACCGGAGTGGACCCAACAAGCCTTGGCAACGGCAAGTCTTGTGGAAATGGAAGAAGGACAAGGTTGCAGACCAGCAAGGTCTGGGGGACTCACCCAGCGAGGGTAAGTCAGGGCACACCTGGAGCAACTAGGGAGCCCAAGCAGAAAAAGATTGGCCTTCGGGAGGGCCTACTAGCCAACGGACTAGCGACCGCAAAGGAGCCTCGAGACGATGCACGTGGAGCTGGCTCACAGGACACTCGTGGAGTGGAGGCCAGTGATCTTCGGTGCAGTTGGTGTTGGAGGCTGGGGCTACTCGGAGCCCAAAGCACGACTTCGTGGGAGACCCAGAAGAGGATGCACTTGCAAATGCGATCGGTGTCCAGGGGTCACGGTTCCACGTTACCCACGACAGCTACGGGCCTCAGCTTTGCTGGGAACTCAGGGCAGACTCGGGGAAGTCTGGAAATCCACCTCTGGTGATGCAAAGACTTCGGCGTCCGACGGGAGCTTCAGCGATGCAGACCGGACAATTGCTTCTTTGGTGCCTGCCAAGCAGGGGAGTCACTCCTTGACCCCAAGGGAGATTCTTCAGTCCTCTAATCTTGAAGTAGAGCGTCGAAGGTCCAGCATTCTCTGTCAGAGTTTCGTCCAGGTAAATCTAAAGTCCTAAGGACTGTGGTCCCCTACTTATACTAAGGTAGGGGGTTGGACATACTCTGTGGCCCCACCTATGGGAGGGTCAGGGCAGAGGGGTGGTTACACCCCTTTCCCTTTGTCCAGTTTCGCGCCAGAGCAGGGGCTGGAAGCCCCTGAGCCGGTTTGAACTGGGGTATGCACAGGGACACCAAATGTGCCCCCAGTGCAGGACTTCAAAGCACCAGAGAGTGCTCCCGCCCAGCCCCAATACACACTATCCTGTCTGGGGAGGTGGTTACACCTCCCTGGGACAGGAAACCTATTGTCCAGGCCTCCCCTGCCGGAGTTTCGGTCAGCAGCAGGAGGCCAGACTCGTGTCTCGTGGCAGCGGCATCCATTTTGTGATGCCAGGGCTCTGGAAAGTCAGTACCGGGTATACCGGTGTGTACATGTCTCTCCCTCTAGAAGGGTGGAATGCTACCCCCGCCGCCAGAACTGGCGGGGGGTAGTATTCCAAGATGTTTGACACCAAACATGACATGTTTCCGTGCAGCCATCCCAAAGTTAGCATTTAACGCGAGGTTATAATGCGCTTAAGAGTATATGGTCAGGCTGCACTACAAACAGCATCAGAGAAGGGTCTCCGAACGCTGCAGAGGGGCCCAGCTCATGCAGGGGCACCCTCTCACATAGGAACCACGCACTCTGCCTTCAGGATTGATAAGGCCTGCCATAGGAGTGACTTATAGGTTTATATGTGTGTATGTATGTAGTGATATAGGTAGCCTATATCACAGTAAGGGGTGCATGCACCACCTTACCCAGGCTGCAGTAGCAGACCTGTGGTGTCCTTTTGGCTGGCCTTCCAGGGGTGGCACAATACATGCTGCAGCCCCTGGTAGGCCTCTGAGGTACCTATGCCCTGGGTACATAGTATACCATATACTAGGGACTTATAAGGGCACTCCAGATTCCAATCAGAGATGTGCCTAAGGCACATGGAAACCATTTTAAAGAGGAAGCAGCTAGGCTGGGGTTCTGATTAGCAGGGCCCCAGCCAGACTAAGGTCGAAAAACAGTGAAGCATCAGCAAAAGTGGGGGTACCCATGTGAAGCAGATCCTACTCTCCTACACAACCCCCCAAACGTAGGGACATTAAACTAACCTTGCCCAGTTAAGTCTTCATGTTCTAAGTGGAAGTACCTAGAGAGTCCAACTGCATTGGCATGGTTACTCCCAGGTCTATGTTCCACTGTGAAGTCCATCCCCTGTAGGGAAATGGACCACCTAAGCAGTTTGGGTTTTCACCCTTCATTTGTTTTAGCCATAAGAGGGGCTTATGGTCTGTTTGAACAAGGAAGTGAGTACCAAACAAGTATGGCCTCAACTTCTTCAGAGCCCAGACCACAGCAAAGGCCTCCCTCTCAATGGCTGACCAATGTTTCTCTCTAGGGGTCAGCCTTCTGCTAATAAAAGCTACTGGCTGATCCTGACCTTCATCATTCAATTGTGACAGTACAGCCCCTACCCCCAATTCAGATGCATCAGTTTGAACAATGAACTTCTTGGAGTAATCAGGACTCTGTAGAATGGGAGCAGTGCACATGGCCTGCTTTAGGTCATCAAATGCCTTTTGACAGCTAACTGTCCACTGAACCTTTTGGGCATTTTCTTGGAAGTTAAGTCATTCAGGGGTGTCACTATTGATCCATACCCCTTGACAAATCTCCTATAGTACCCAGTCAGGCCTAAGAAGGCTCTCACCTGAGTCTGGGTAGTGGGAGCAGTCCAGTCCATGATGGTGTGGATCTTGCTCTGCAGTGGTTGAACATGGCCTCCACCCACAAGGTGGCCCAGGTACACAACCTGACTCTGCCCTATCTGGCACTTTGTGGCCTTGATAGTCAGGCCTGCTTTCTGCAGGGCCTGCAAAACATTTCTGAGGTGGACCAGGTGATCCTCCCAGGTGGAGCTAAAGACAGCAATATCATCTAGATATGCTGCACTATAGGCTTCCAGACCTGTAAGGACTGTATTCACCAACCTCTGAAAAGTGGCAGGTGCATTCTTCAGACCAAAGGGCATCACCACAAATTGATAATGCCCACTAGGGGTTGAGAATGCTGTCTTTTGCATCATCAGCTAGTCTGATCTGCCAGTAGCCAGCTGTCAGGTCAAATGTGCTTAGATACTTGGCTGAGGCCAAAGTGTCTATTAGCTCATCTGCCCTTGGTATTGGATAGGCATCAGTCCTAGTGACTGCATTGAGACCCCTGTAGTCCACACAAAACCTCATCTCTCTTTTCCCACCATTGGTGTGAGGTTTTGGCACAAGGACCACTGGACTAGCCCAAGGGCTATCTGAGGGTTCAATAACTCCCAAATCCAACATCTTCTGGACTTCTGTCTTGATACAGTCCCTGACATGGTCAGGTTGCCTATAAATCTTATTTTTAATAGGCAGACTGTCCCCAGTGTCCACTTCATGAGTGCACCAGGTAGACTGACTGGGTGTCAGTGAGAATATGTGTCTGAACTGATTGAGCACCCGTCTGCAATCAGTCTGCTGCTGGGTAGTGAGGCTGCCTGCCAAGGCTACACCATCCACTGACCCATCACCAGGGTTCTGTGAGAGCAGGTCAGGGAGTGGGTCACTCTCTTCCTCCTGTCCCTCATCAGTAGCCATGAGCAAGCCCATGTCTGCCCTGTCCACATATGGTTTTAACCTGTTGACATGGAGAACCCTGTGGGGACTCCTGGGTGTTCCTAGGTCCACCAAATAGGTAACCTCACCCTTCTGTTCAACAATGGTATGGGGTCCACTCCATTTGTCTTGGAGAGCTGCTGGGGCCACTGGCTCCAACACCCACACCTTCTGTCCTGGCTGGTAAACAGTCAGTACAGCCTTTTGGTCATGCCAGGCTTTTTGAAGTTCCTGGCTAGCCTCAAGGTCTTTAGTTGCCTTTTTCATATACTCAGCCATCCGGGAGCGGAGACCAAGTACTTAGTCCACTATGTCTTGCTTTGGGGGCTTGAGAGGTAACTCCCATCCTTCCTTCACCAAGCACAATGGACCCCTGACAGGGTGACCAAACAAAAGTTCAAAAGGGCTGTAGCCAACCCCTTTTGAGGCACCTCCCTGTACGCAAATAAAAGGCAGGGCAAGAGTATGTCCCATCTTCGCCTAAGCTTTTCTGGGAGCCCTTTAATCATGCCCTTCAAGGTTTTGTTGAATCTCTCAACTAAACCATTGCATTGTGGGTGATAGGGTGTGGTGAACTTGTAAGTCACTCCACACTCCTTCCACATTGCTTTTAAGTATCCAGACATAAAGTTTGCAACCCTGTCTGATACAACCTCCTTAGGGAAGCCCACTCTTGAGAAAATTCCCAGGAGGGCCCTTGCCACCACAGGTGCTGTAGTGGTCCTAAGGGGAATAGCCTCTGGGTACCTGGTGGCATGATCCACTACCACCAGGATAAACCTGTGCCCAGATGCTGTTTGGGGATCCATGGGACAAACAATGTCAATCCCCACCCTTTCAAAGGGAACCCCCACCACAGGTAGTGGTATCAGGGGAGCCTTTGTAGTGCCACCTGCCTTGCCACTGGCCTGGCAGGTTACACAGGAGCGACAAAACTCCTTGGTGTCTTCAGACATGTGGGGCCAGTGAAAGTGAGGAACAATTCTGTCCCAAGTTTTGTTCTGGCCCAGGTGACCTGCTAAGGGAATGTCATGGGCTAGGGTCAATAGGAAGCCCCTGAACTTCAAAGGTATAACCAACCTTCTGGGAGCACCAGGCTTGGGGTCTCTACACTCTGAGTACAAGAGTCCATCATCCCAATACACAGTATGGGGACCACTAGCTTTCCCAGCAGCCTCAGCAGCAGCTCGCTGTCTGAGAAGTTCAAGAGAGGGGCAGCTCTGCTGCTCCTGGCTCAGATCTGCCCTGGAAGGGCCCCTGTCCCCAAGAACTCAACCTGGTCAGGTTCAAGCTCCTCTGAGACAGTTCCTTCCTCAGGACTGAGATCATCCCCCTCAAGGGACTGATCTTCCTTCTGAGCCAAGGGGAAGGCACTGCCTTTACCCTACTACTCCTCTTCTTGGAGGGCACTTGGTCCATTATTCCAGAATCCAAGGCCTGTTCAGTGCTAGACATTTTGGCTTGTGACCTGGTCACAGCAAACACATCTGCAGGGATGCCCAGCATTTCTGCATGGGTCCTGAGCTCCACTTCTGCCCAAGCTGAAGTTTCTAAGTCATTGCCAAGCAAGCATTCAACGGGTAGGTCTGCACTTACCACAACCTTCTTAAGGCCAGTTACCCCTCCCCAGGAGAAGTTAACAACTGCCAGAGTATGGTCTGTTCTGACGTTGCTAGCATTGGTCACTTGGTACATTTCACCAAGTATAATCTGCCCAGGATTCACAAGGTCTTGTGTCACCATGGTGACACTTGCCCCTGTGTCCCTAAATGCCAAAGCCTCTCTTCCATTGATTAAGGGCTGTTGTCTGTACTTGCCCAGGTTACTGGGACTCACAGAGGAGGTCATATCCATGCCTCCATCACAGACTAGGACAGCCTGAGTGAGTTCTCTGACTAGGTCAGAGCTCATCTCCTTACCCAGGGTCAACCCTACTAAACCCTTGGCTTGTGTAGTCCCACCACCAACTGTAACTGCACTAGGGGGATCAGGTGCCTTAGGGGCATTGGTGGGGGCTGGAGTAGAGTCTTTGGACTTGGTTCAATCACTGGTCCAGTGGGTCTTTTGCTTACAGACCTTGCACCATGGTTTCCTTTGGCCTTTCCCTTTGGTAGACTGTGAATCCCCACCTGAAGAAGATTTTTGGGGGCCTTGTGAAGACTTTTGATCTTTACCCTTCTCCCCACCCTTATCAGAGGTTTTCGAATCTTGCTTCTTAGGGTCACCACCTTGGTTCTGTACCTTCTGCTTCACCCTGGTTCTGACCCATTTGTCTGCCTTCTTTCCCAATTCTTGGGGAGAGGTCAGATCAGAGTCTACCAGGTGCTGATGCAACAGCTGATTTTGACAGTTATTAAGAATCTGCTCCCTCATGATCAGATTGTACAATCCTGTGAAGTCACATACCTTACTGCCCAATAACCAACCTTCCAGAGCCTTGGCAGAACAATCAACAAAGTCCACCCAGTCTTGAGTCTGTGCTTTTTGGGTATCCCTGAACTTTAACCTGTATTGTTCAGTGGTTAGGCCAAACCCATCAGTTAGAGCACTCTTCAAGACTTTGTAATTATCAGCATCCTCCTCTCTAACAGTGAGGAGCTTGTCTCTACCTTTGTCTGCAAAGGAGAGCCACAAGATTGCTGCCCACTGCTCCTGAGGGACCCTCTGTACTTTACAGGCCCTCTCTAGAGCAGTTATCCATTTGTGGATGTCATCCCCACTCTGGTAGGGAGGGACAATCTTGCTCAGGTTTCTATGGTCATAAGACCTTTCCCTATCTTTGGGGAAACTGCTGCCACCATGGGACTCTAGTCCCAACTTTTGTCTCTCTCTATAGAGATCTAGGGACTCCCTGTCTATAGCCAATTGCTGTTTCCTGAGTTCAAGCTGAGTTTGCTCATACTGAATCAGTCTCTTTCTCCTCTCATGAGAGGATTCCCTCCTATGAGAGGAGACAGAGGTCCCTATTGAGGTGTCAGAGTGGTTAGACTCCTGAGAAGGAGACCTAGACCTTCTGGGCACACTCAGAACTCTTCCTGGGGGGACAAAGGGGAGGTCAGTCTGATCCTCCCCTCCTCCTCCTCCACAGGAGGAATTGGGTTTTCCAGGACAAGGTCATTTTCACCTTCCTGGCCAGTTTCAGAGGGGGGGCCTGGGTTTCTTCACCCCTGGCCCCTTCCTCATCTTCTGCCCCACCCTCTTTGCCTACCCCTTCAGACCCTAGGGGCCTGCTGAGATCATCAGCTAGTAACACCTCCCTGAGGTGTTGGGTGCTGGCACTTTTGCCTGCCTTCAACTTCCTAGTATTGCATAATGCTCTCAATTCCAAGAATGGGAGTTTATCATACTTGGAGGGAAGAAGCCCACTGGCTTCTGGCAAGGACTCACTGGGTCCTGCCTTTGAAGACATTACTAGTGAGGTGTGGTGTATGCACTACCTACTCTAGTGTGGCCTACTAAACTCTCTTGAGTTGTAGAAAGGGTGTGCTATCCCTTAACACACAACTCTAAGTTCAGTAGAACTTACTGTATTACTAAGCTTGATTTATATGTACCTTAGGTACCCTTAGTAGTTTTCAGTTGATCAATTCAATTGAGATTATCTGGTAAAACAATAGCAAGCTGGAATCCCACACGCTGCACACCAATGTGAGAAGTTGGCCTGGCATATGCTGTCCACTAATTATAGTGGGCACCTTGCACCAGTCCAAACAACCCCTTATTGGAGATAGGTTAAAGACAACCTTTATTGAAAGCTATCCTAGTGGTAGCTATGGAGAGCAGCCTTCAGGCTAAGTCTTGAAGGAATGTAAAGCAGCTTGTTTTACCAGTCTATAATCTCTTGAGTGACCAAATGAAAGAGGACCACACCAGGTATATATTCAAAATATATGTATTTATTACTAAACACACCCCGCTAGTCTCTTTATGAGGCTAGAGTTCGAAGTACATACATTATAAGTTAGTTATCTACAGTAATAGCACAAATACACGTTTGAGCCCCAGGGGCGTACCAAACCATATACCAATAAAGTGGTATAAGAACCACGACTGAGCTAGACACAAGGCCTAGAGCCTGTAGAAGTGCTTGAAACACAAGGAACCACCCAAGGCAGTGACACAGGGGACCCACGGGGGACGCGTGCAGTGTATGAACACAGCCGCAAACCGCCGTTAACTTCTATGGGAAAAGTCGCGATTTGAATTTAAAAGAAAAGGGACACTTAGAGGAGGACTTGGAGCAAACCCTTTGAGAACTAGGCTGTTCTAGTGTCAATACCCACGGGAGCACCGGAGTACTCGAGTTACCTCACCCAGGGGAGCCGGGTGCATAGGTGTCTTTCGGGGTCGGGTTTCGCTCGCCGCTTTCAATGGCGATCTGCTGCAAAGTGCTGCTGGCGGCCAAGTCGAAAGTGTTCGGGTGGATCCAAAGGTGGATCGAAGATCTGAAGAACCTGAAAGCAGAGGGGACAGAGTCTGGGTCACTAGCCAGTGACCAGGAAGGCGATGAGCAGATGCCCACCGATGTCGAGTGCTTCAGGTAGGTTGACAGTCGTCTTGACTCTTCAGCCACGAGGTCCAGGAGGCGTCGACGACAACCAGGAGCTGGATTCGAGCTGTCCCATGACGTCTGTCGATTGCAGGGGTGTCGGCGACCGGATTGGACCCAACAAGCCTTGGCAACGGCAAGTCTTGTGGAAATGGAAGAAGGACGAGGTTGCAGACCAGCAAGGTCTGGGGGACTCACCCAGCAAGGGTAAGTCAGGGCACACCTGGAGCAACCAGGGAGCCCAAGCAGAAAAAGATTGGCCTTCGGGAGGGCCTACTAGCCAACAGACTAGCGACCGCGAAGGAGCCTCGAGACGATGCACGTGGAGCTGGCTCACAGGACACTCGTGGAGTGGAGGCCAGTGATCTTCGGTGCAGTTGGTGCTGGAGACTGGGGCTACTCGGAGCCCAAAGCACGACTTCGTGGGAGACCCAGAAGAGGATGCACTTGCAAATGTGATTGGTGTCTAGGGGTCACGGTTCCACGTTACCCACGACAGCTACGGGCCTCAGCTTTGCTGGGGACTCAGGGCAGCCTCGGGGAAGTCTGGAAATCCACCTCTGGTGATGCAAAGACTTCGGCGTCCGACGGGAGCTTCAGCGATGCAGACCGGACAATTGCTTCTTTGGTGCCTGCCAAGCAGGGGAGTCACTCCTTGACCCCAAGGGAGATTCTTCAGTCCTCTAATCTTGAAGTAGAGCATCGAAGGTCCAGGATTCTGTGTCAGAGTTTCGTCCAGGTAAATCTAAAGTCCTAAGGACTGGGGTCCCCTACTTATACTAAGGTAGGGGGTTGGACATACTCTGTGGCCCCACCTATGGGAGAGTCAGGGCAGAGGGGTGGTTACACCCCTTTCCCTTTGTCCAGTTTCGTGCCAGAGCAGGGGCTGGAAGCCCCTGAGCCGGTTTGAACTGGGGTATGCACAGGGACACCAAATGTGCCCCCAGTGCAGGACTTCAAAGCACCAGAGAGTGCTCCCGCCCAGCCCCAATACACACTATCCTGTCTGGGGAGGTGGTTACACCTCCCTGGGACAGGAAACCTATTGTCCAGGCCTCCCCTGCCGGAGTTTCGGTCAGCAGCAGGAGGCCAGACTCGTGTCTGTGGCAGCGGCATCCATTTTGTGATGCCAGGGCTCTGGAAAGTCAGTACCGGGTATACCGGTGTGTACATGTCTCTCCCTCTAGAAGGGTGGAATGCTACCCCCGCCGCCAGAACTGGCGGGGGGTTAGTATTCCAAGATGTTTGACACCAAACACGACATGTTTCCGTGCAGCCATCCCAAAGTTAGCATTTAACGCGAAGTTATAATGCGCTTAAGAATATATGGTCAGGCTGCACTACAAACAGCATCAGAGAAGGGTCTCCGAATGCTGCAGAGGGGCCCAGCTCATGCAGGGGCACCCTCTCACATAGGAACCACACACTCTGCCTTCAGGATTGATAAGGCCTGCCATAGGAGTGACTTATAGGTTTATATGTGTGTATGTATGTAGTGATATAGGTAGCCTATATCACAGTAAGGGGTGCATGCACCACCTTACCCAGGCTGCAGTAGCAGACCTGTGGTGTCCTTTTGGCTGGCCTTCCAGGGGTGGCACAATACATGCTGCAGCCCCTGGTAGGCCTCTGAGGTACCTATGCCCTGGGTACATAGTATACCATATACTAGGGACTTATAAGGGCACTCCAGATTCCAATCAGAGATGTGCCTAAGGCACATGGAAACCATTTTAAAGAGGAAGCAGCTAGGCTGGGGTTCTGATTAGCAGGGCCCCAGCCAGACTAAGGTCGAAAAACAGTGAAGCATCAGCAAAAAGTGGGGGTACCCATGTGAAGCAGATCCTACTCTCCTACACTATCGAGTAGGTGGTTTTGTTCAAAGTATTCGGTGAGCTGTTGGTTGATGGTTTTCTCGAGTACTTTGGCTGGGTAGGGGAGCATGGAGATCGATCAGTACGTTTTTAGGTTGCTGGAGTTGCCAGAGGGCTTCTTTAGGTGGGATCTGACCTCTGCATGTTTCCATATGTCTGGGAAGGTTACTGTGGAGATGAAGGTGTTAAGGATGCTGGTGAGTTCCATGCTAATTGGGTTTGTTCCGAGGTTGAAGAGATGGTGGGGACCGGGGTCAGTGCGCGCCCCGGAGTGGATGGATGACATGACGGCTGTGGTGGTCTGAGTGGTGAGCGGAGACCAGGTGGTGATCTTTTGGCTGGTGTTCGCTGGTTGGTTGAGGTTGTCGAGGCTGAGAGTTTTGGGTTCGGGGCTGAAGTTGTTGTAAATGGTGGAAATCTTGCTATGGAAGTGGTCTGAGAGGGTGTCGCAGAGTTCTTGGGAGAGGTGAATGGTGTTCTCAATGGCTGTCGGGTTGGAAAAATCCTTGACTATTTTGAAGAGTTCCTTCGTGTGTTTGGCTGCAGTATCAATGCGGGCAGGGATTGCTGCTCTCTTTGCTTTCTTGATGCGTAGGTGGTAGTTGCTGAGGGCTGTGTGTGAGTGGCTCTGTCTGGGGGGTTCTTAGTGACACGCCATTGCTTCCCGAGTTGATAGCAGATGCGCTTGGTGGTTCTGAGCTCTGGGGTGTACCTGCTGGCTTGCTTTGAGGTTTTGTTGGCTTTTGCTAGTTTCAGCGGGGTGACTATGTTGTTCACATTTGGTGATCCAGGCGGAGATGTTCTGGACGGTCTAGTCATGTTCTGCTAATATTCAGGTTGTGTGGAGCTGAGGGCCTGTGCCCACTGAGTCTCTGTTACCTTTGACCAGCTGAGGTGGGAGGAGCTATGGTTTCAAGCAATGGTGTGCTGAGCACCGGAGATGGTGAAGTAAAGGATGGTGTGGTCAGTCCAGGTGAGTTGTTAGACGTGGGTGAATTTGATTCTGTCACTAGAGGTACAAATGGCATCAAGTGTGTGTCCGCCTTTGTGTGTGGATTCAGTGACCAGTTGGGTGAGGCCCAAGTTGTTCATGTTCTCCAGGAGGGTGATGAAGTTGGTGTTTTTGGGGTTGTTGACGGAAAAATTGAGATTGCCAAGTAGCAAGTAGTTGTGTGAGCCGATGGCTGAAGTTGGAGATGGCGTTGCAGAAAGCTGTCTGTAGGCGAGGGTGCCTCTTCACCACAGACAACTCATTCCACACATTTTTTAAATCTGCTAACTCATTTGACACCTCCCAGCCCCTTTCAGAAGACAATGCCTTCACAAGTGACCCTAACTGCACATCCTCAGAAACTGCTTGCCTCCACTCTTCCTCATTGATAGCACCTTCACGTACTGCAGCAATATTTGCCACCATCCACTCCCCATCCTCATGACTCACCTCACCACCCCAAGGCAACCTTGACAATCAATCGGCATTGACATTCCTTGCTACCGGCATGTTCTTGTTAGAAAATGTGAACTCTTGCTGGTGGTATATCCACTTAGCAATGTGTGGGGTGGCTCTACTAGCCCCAGTGGTAGAAAATAACTCAATCAATGGCTTGTGATCAGTATGCATTTCAAATCTCATTCCCACACAAATGTCCTAAAATGCTCTATACCCCACCAGCAAGCCAAGGCTTCTGTTGTGACTTAAGTGTTGCCATACCGTTTCCTTAGCTCCCCTTCCCTACTGCTAAGCCAAGGTGAGTGCTGGAGTGCTTGGTGATGAGTGGAATGCTGAATGCTTGGTGATGTCATAGAATGCATGGGTGCCTGTTGATGTGCTGGGTGTCAGTTAGAGTGTGCAGGTTTAGCAGCAGGGAGGCTGCTCCTGGTGGGGCTAATCTGCTATACTTCCCATCTTCAAAATACTTACTTACTTACCTGAAACTTACCATCTTGATAACTTGAACTGAATCTTAATAAACTATCTTCTACAATCTACTCTAAGGCTGCCATGGACTCTTTTATACATTATTACAGCTTCCCTTTCTATGGTGGAGTAGGTGCTCTTTGTGACATTTAGGGGCCAATTCCGATCTCGGCCGGAAGCGCACCCAACACTATTCGTCCGGAAAAAAACCAAGCCGAACGCGTGTTTCCCGACCGATTCGAACATACGTCCGAACGAGCAAGTACGATGCGCATAACTTCCCAAATCCCGACCCAGCCGTACTCACCCAATCCAGCTCCTGTTCCCCGCCCGAGCCGGATCCGTAAACGCAGAATCGAGTCGCACGGAAGCCAAAATACAGCACCGTCCGGCCGGACTAGTACGATGCGCTACGTACGGCACGTCAGAGCATCCGGGAGAGGCGCACATAAGCTCCGATTCGCCCTACAAGACGATCCACGGCTACGAGACGAACACGCCAGCCACGAGTACGAGTCGAAGCAACGAGAAAGACGAACGAGACGAACCAACCATGAATCCCATCACGCAGGTCCTACCAATACTCTACATCTATTACCGGAACAGGTACGGATGCGTACGGCGCAGAAGGTAAGTCAAACACCCACCACACAAACAAACGACACGTACCCGACATATAACACACACACATAGGGATGCAGAAATGACTTACACCAGCAACAGCAGAACCATAGGGGCGGGATGGCTATCACCAATGCCATATACACCCATAGGGGCCTGGATGCCAACCACTAACACCACCCCTACTCAGGGGGGCTGGATGCCTGTCACTACTACCATCCCCACTAATAGGGGGATGGATGCCTACCACCAACACTACCCCTACTCAGGGGGTGCTAGATGCCTGTCACTACTACCATCCCCACTCATAGGGGGCTGGATGCCTACCACTACCACAACCCCTACCCATGGGGGGCTGGATGCCTACCACTACCACCACCCCTACTCATGGGGGTCTGGTGCCTACCACTACCACCACCCCTACCCATGGGGGGCTGGATACCTGTCACTACCACCATCCCTACCCATGGGGGGCTGGATACCTGTCACCACTACCACCCCTAATCATGGGGGGCTGGATGCCTACCACTACCACCACCCCTACCCATGGGGGGCTGGATGCCTACCACTACCACCACCCCTACTCAGGGGGTGCTAGATGCCTGTCACTACTACCATCCCCACTCATAGGGGGCTGGATGCCTACCACCAACACCACCCCTACTCAGGGGGTGCTAGATGCCTGTCACTACTACCATCCCCACTCATAGGGGGCTGGATGCCTACCACTACCACCACCCCTACCCATGGGGGGCTGGATGCCTACCACTACCACCACCCCTACTCATGGGGAGCTGGATGCCTACCACTACCACCACCCCTACCCATGGGGGCTGGATACCTGTCACTACCACCACCCCTACCCATGGGGGGCTGGATACCTGTCACTACCACCACCCCTACCCATGGGGGGCTGGATGCCTACCACTACCACCACCCCTACCCATGGGGGCTGGATGCCTACCACTACCACCACCCCTACTCATGGGGGGCTGGATGCCCTACCACTACCACCACCCCTACCCAT